>CM043321.1:37926276-38526276 GCA_023736055.1 Quercus glauca
AGTGCCGTGCACATATTCCATGAACAAGGTGCCAAAGTTGTGATAGCCGATATCCAAGATGAACTTGGCCAAGCCATTGCCAATAAGCTAGGTGAAGATGTTTGCTACATCCACTGTGATGTATCGAACGAAGACGATGTTACCAATCTTGTAGACACAACCATTACCAAACATGGAAAGCTTGACATCATGTACAACAATGCAGGCGTCTTAGACCGTTCCTTTGGGAGCATTTTGGATACCACAAAGGCTGACCTTGACCGATGTGTCGGGGTTAACTTGGGTGGTGCTTTCCTAGGAGCCAAACATGCTGCAAGAGTCATGGTACCCCAATGCAAGGGTGTCATCCTATTTACTGCTAGTGCTTGTACATCAATTGCAGGACTTTCAACTCACTCTTATGCTGCTTCAAAATATGCAATATTGGGTCTAGCCAAGAACTTGGCATCTGAGCTTGGGCAGTATGGTATAAGAGTGAATTGTGTTTCGCCTTATGCAGTGCTGACAGGCATGAATTCAAAGGGGCTTCATGAAGATGTTGTTGCAGCAGCAGAAGTTAGAGCAACCAAGATGGGTAATCTGCAGGGGCAAGTTCTTAAGCCAGAGGGTATTGCACGGGCTGCTCTCTACTTGGCTAGTGATGAGTCTAATTTTGTGAGTGGGCTGAACCTTGTGGTGGATGGTGGGTTCAGTGTGGTCAATCCAACCATGTTGAAGGCTCTTAAAATTGTTCCATAAAAATATTATTTTTGGAGCTAAATTTATCCTTTGAGTGCTGATTTCGTGATGATGTTAGGGTTTTTCTTTTTCCTTTTTTTTTTTTTTTTTTTTTTGGAACTATTTTTGCTGTTATCATCCTACAAAAATTTGTGATTGTATCTTATCAAAACCAAAATAAATGTGATTTTATGACTACCCAATAACCATGCATGCATCAAAAATTGGAGGAATAAATCATGAAAGGTGACCTTTACATATTCTATTATACCATACAACCCCAGATGCTAGTGCTCGTAAAGAGCAAGGAGCACACTAGAAGAACCGCTATCCAAAATTTTGTATAATCCAACTATGTATGGGATTTTTTTCAACTAAGTACTCCTAGAGAGTGCTATATGGCCAGTTTGTAACTAGCCATATATCCGATATGGCTCCATGACAGATATACTAGCTTTTAATTATGTATAAATAAATCCATATTTTCACCCCAAAAAATTATTTTAAAAAAATCAGTAATAGATATACCCTATATCCAAAATTTTGTCTTGAGAATTGGTAAGTGTAATTGTACGGGCCCATGTGGTGCGGATCTGTTTGTGTGATTTGGGCCTTGGGCCAACAATGGGGCCCAAAGGCCTAACAACTGGCACCCCCAGGGGGTCTCAACCCAAGTCCACCTATAAACGGGCCCGGTCCAAATGCCATCCGAGGACCCAAACCTTTTGCCGAGCACAAATCTGATTGCTGAGGTGGCTGCCCGGTTCGTCGTTCCGAACATTACTACATTTGTCCGAACGCACAGCAATAGGATTGTAATGTACGGGCCCATGTGGTGCAGATCTGTTTGTGTGATTTGGGCCTTGGGCTAACAATGGGGCCCAAGGGCCTAACAACTGGCACCCCCGGGGGGTCTCAACCCAAGTCCACCTATGAACGGGCCCGGTCCAAACGCCATCTGAGGACCCAAACCTTTTGCCAAGCACAAATATGACTGCTGAGGTGGCTACCCGGTTCATCGTGCCGAACATTACTACATTTGCCCAGACGCACAGCAATAGGATTGCCCGGTGGTACCTTAAGAGTACCGCTACCGTACACATTTGCTATAGTGGGGATCATTCCCAAAGTCACTCCCACCGAAACCCCCACTAATCCCTCACGAGATTGGACCTCTCAATCCAATAACGCTGAGGATAATTATGATTACCCCACTAGTAAACTACTATAAATAAGAGAATCAAAGGAGAAGCGGGGGGGTTGGAAAAAAGAGGGAGAAAAAGGGATAGAGAAAGGAGGGAGTGAAGAGGTATTCTAAAACAAGAGAGAAAAGTGATCTCATTGAATCTCATAGCTGCGAACGACCCAATGTAGGAATCTCTATCCCACCATATAAATAGGTTGTGAGTCTAAGTGAGGCGTAGCTCATAGAAGTCTCATCTTTGCCTTGCACAATTGGCACCGTCTGTGGGAACACGCCTACAAAGCCGTAGTTCGACCGAGACTCGCGTACGAGACCATGTCCGGAAGACATTCGGCGAGCGAAGATGGAAGTGGTTCGAGGGGGTCCTCCCAGGGATCCTCTTAGCGAGAAAGAAGGCAAAAGGGGCGTGAAGACAGGGACTGTGAACAAGATGAGCTATCCGGTCTTGGGGAGGGGTCATACCAGACGCAGCGAACAGTATCGAACGCCTCGAGGCCCAAGCAATTCAACAAAAGGGACGAAGAACTTGAAAGGTTATGAAGGCTGGTGAGAAATTTCGAGCTAGAAGCAGATGACGGACGACAAAGGAGGGAACGAGAAAACCGGGATAGGAGGACCGGTGCTTGGGGAGATCACTGAGGGACATGGTCCAATCAGTCGGGGTCCCGTCGGAGGAGGGAACGTTCACCTTCGCAAGGGTCCCACCACCGCCAAGACAGATCGCATTCATGAGAGTCTTATCGTTGCCAAGAACGCTCGTAGTCGCAGGGGCACATGGATCGGTGATCTAACTCACCCGAGAAGCGACAACCGCGTAACGCCGCCATGGACGCAATGAGCCGCGCTTTGCACAAGGTAGTTCGGTCCCCCTTTTCGGATGATATCGAACATGCTGCAATGCCGAACAAGTTCTCGCGCCCCCTATTCAATATCTACAATGGGAAAGCAGACCCGGTTGCGCACGTCAACCATTACATCTACATGATGTCCCTGCATTCTCACAATGACGTGTTGATATGCAAGGTATTTCCCTCCAGTCTTGGACCAATTGCTTTGAGATGGTTTAACGGACTGCGAAAGAGATCCATACACTCCTTCGTCAAGCTGATCCAGGAGTTCGGTGTCCGGTTCGTAACTTGCAGCCGAGTGCCGCAACCAGTTGACGCATTGCTATCAATGAAGATGGGGGCATGAGAGATCCTTCGTAGCTATGCCAGTCGATACTGGGAGCTTTACAATGAGATTGGTGGGGGCAACGAGAAAATCGCAACAAGCACCTTCCAGATGGGTTTGCCAGAGGATTTCGAGTTACGGGAATCACTTACAAAGAAGCCGCCTGAAGACATGAGGCAGCTCATGAGTCGTATCGAAGAATATAAGCGCTTGGAATATGATCGGTTGCAGAGCAAGGGTAAGGCCCCATTAATAAATCATCCTCGGCAGGGAGGTTTCCAGCCGAGAACTCGAAAGGATTTGAGGGTGCAGGAACCAGTTTGGCAAACAGGGGAGGTGAATGCGACGTTTAAGGAACCAGTGCACCGGATTGTGGAATGAATCAAGAACGAGCCGTACTTCAAATGGCCGAGTAAGATGGGAGGCGATCCATCTTGGCGAAATCAGAACTTGTACTGCACCTACCATAAGGACAAAGGGCACAACACCGAGCAATGCCAGGTGCTGAAAGATCATTTGGGACAGTTAGTAAGGGCAGGGCACCTGAAGGAATTCATTGTGAACCCCGGTGACCAAGGAATCGGCCAAGGAGGTCAGCAGAGGGGGAACCCTCCCTTACCACCACTCAGAATAATTGAGATGATCCTCTTGCCACCGAAAGGCAAGGCCACGACGAAAAGGGGGGTGTTAGCGGTCGTGCCCGTAAAAGAATCGCCAGACGAGGAACCAGTTGAAAAAAGAGCAAAATGCGTTAGGGAGGCGCTTGCCTACGGAGAAGACGATTTAGAGGGCACAATACAACCACATGAGGATGCGTTAGTAATCACTGCTCGAATAAACGGTTTCCTGGTGAAGAGAGTAATGATAGATCAGGGCAGTGGGGCTGACGTGATGTATCCGGACTTGTTCAACGGACTCGGATTGAAGAATCAGGATTTGACGAAGTATAACACGCTGCTGGTCTCATTGAATGGAAGAGTGGTGATTCCAGAGGGGCGGATTTCCCTACCGGTAGCCGTGGAAGGAAAGGAGGTAAGGGTCATTTTCATAGTAGTCAATTCCTTCTCACCCTACACAGCAATCCTGGGAAGGCCGTGGATCCACGCCATGAAGGCTGTCCCGTCCACCTTACATGTAAAAGTCAAGTTTCCTACCGAACAGGGTACCGCAATGGTGCGGGGGTGCTAGCGAATGGCCAGGCAATGCCTCGTTGCAGCAGCAAATTTGGAGGGCAAGCAAGCCGAGCAGGATAAAGAGGCCGAAAGAACGCCGTTATAGCAATTACCGGAGCCCCGAGAAGATTTGGGGGCCGCCTGTGCCGAGGAGTTAATAAAGGTCAGAATACTTCCTGATACTAGCAAATACTTCCAGATAAGGGCTAGCTTGACAACCCAGGAAAGGGTAGAAGTGTTGTTGTTTCTTGTTCAGAACCTGGACGTGTTTGCATGGAGCCCATATGAAGTGCCCAGGGTGGACCCCGAGTTTATCGTTCACAGGCTTAACGTGGATCCGTTGTTTCCCCCTAAGAAGCAGAGGCCGAGGAGGGTAGCCAAGGAGCACGCTGAGGCTGTTAGGTCCGAGGTTCAAAAGCTGAAAGAGGCAGGGGCGGTGAAGGAGATCTTCTTCCCAGAGTGGCTCGCAAACACCGTGGTGGTGAGGAAGAAGAGCGATAAATGGAGGGTTTGTGTGGACTTCACGGATTTGAACCGGGCATGCCCAAAAGACCCTTTCCCTATGCCCAAGATTGATCAGTTGGTGGATGCCACTTACGGGCACCCAAGGATGAGCTTCCTGGATGCCTTTTAAGGGTATCATCAGATTGCCCTGGCTGCCGAGGATCAGGAGAAGACTGCATTCATATTCCCTGACGCCAATTACCATTACACCGTGGTGCCATTTGGCCTGAAAAATGCTGGACCAACGTATCTGCGATTGATGACGAGGATGTTCCGTGACAAAATTAGGCTGACGGTCAAAGTATATATTGACGACCTGGTGGTGAAAAGCAAATAGTAAGCACAGCACGTAGAGGATCTTCAGGGGGCATTCGAGATTGTACGGCAACACAGGTTACGCCTTAACGCGAAAAAGTGTGCCTTTGGAGTGGGGGCTGGAAAGTTTTTGGGGTATTTAATTTCCAGCCGAGGGATAGAGGCTAATCCTGACCAGATCATGGCCGTGAAGCATCTCAAATCCCCGAGCAACCCTAAGGAAGTGCAGGTGTTAACCGGGATGTTGGCCGCCCTTAATCGGTTCATTTCTAGATTTTCGGACTGTTGCCGGCCATTCTATCAGCTCCTGAAGAAATGGAAGGGGTTTCAGTGGGACGATGAGTGTGAAAAAGCTTTTCAAGATCTAAAGGAGTACTTGTCGCATGCACTGATGTTGACAGCCCCAGAGCCCGGTGAAGACCTGTATATGTACCTCTCAGTGACTGATCATGCCGTAAGTGCCGTACTGCTAAGCGATCGTGGAGCGCAACAGCCCGTGTATTACGTTAGCAAGACCCTGGTTGACACAGAAACTAGATACTTGCCATTAGAGAAGTTGGTTCTGGCACTAGTGCACGCCACTAGGAAGTTGCCTCAGTATTTCCAAGCCCATACCATATACGTATTGACCGAGTATCATTTGTAGTCGTAGTTGAGAAGATCTGATTTCACGGGATGGATAGCCAAATGGGGGACCAGGCTTGGAGCTTTAGACGTACGGTACAGGCCAAGGACCGCTGTAAAAGGGCAGGTATTGGCCGATTTTATGGTTGAGTTTTCACCTAGGGCCTTGTACCAGATAGTGTGCCAGTTGAACTGCCACCCATGGAAAGTATACGTAGACGGTGCTTCCAGCTCCACGGGGGCCGGTGCAGGGATTGTCGCAATTGGCCCCGAGGGGATACGAGTGGAGCACTCTTTCAGATTAGGCTTCAAAGCCTCCAACAACGAGGCGGAGTATGAAGCTTTGATAGTCGGGTTAGGCATCGCCTCAAGCCTGGGAGCCCGGGATATTGAAGTATATTCGGATTCACGTCTGGTGGTAAATCAGGTGCAAGGCAGTTTTGAGGCCCGAGATCCTCGGATGAAGGCATACTTGGAACGTGTGAAGCAAATTATGGCCGAATTTGGAACAGCAAAGATAGTACAGATAGCTCGAACACACAACAGGCACGCCGACTCCCTCGCCACACTGGCATCATCAGTGGCAGAGGTTATTCCTCGGCTAATCAGAGTGGAGCTAGTCTCGGAACCGAGTATCAAGATAGCTGTTAATCCGACGGTCGCAGTAGTTGCAACGCAGAAGCTTAGCTGGATGGATTCAATCGTTAAGTTTTTGGCTGAGGACAAGCTACCGCCCGATGAAAAGGAAGGGAGTAAGATCCGCAGAATTGCCCCACGATACTGGTTGTCAGAAGACTGGAAACTGTATCGAAGGTCTTTCGGTGGTCCGTACCTTTTATGCTTACATCCGGACAAGGTGGGTGAACTTTTGGCAGAGCTACATGATGGAGTGTGTGGCAGCCATGTAGGGGGATGGTCACTAGCACACCGGGCAATGACTCAGGGATTCTGGTGGCCACAAATGCAGAAGGACGCCACCAAGTACGCGCATAGATGCAAGCGGTGTCAGAAACACGCTCTCCTGATCCACCAGCCGGCTGGCCATCTTAACCCGGTTAGCAGCCCATGGCCATTCGCACAGTGGGGACTGGACATACTCGGACCATTCCCCCGAGCGTCAGGCAACCGAAAGTTTGTCCTAGTGGCTGTCGACTATTTTACCAAGTGGGCTGAGGCCGAAGCCCTGGCAAATATCCGAGTTGTGGATGTGAAAAGGTTCGTGTGGAAGAACATTGTTACAAGATTCGGAGTGCCAAACTCTCTGATATCGGACAATGGGCTGCAATTCGACAGCTGGGCCTTCCGGGAATTCTATACAGACCTCGGCATCAAAAACAAGTACCCCACTCCGGCATACCCCCAGAGCAACGGCCAAACTGAAACTGTCAACAAGGTAATTGTAAACGGGCTAAAGAGAAGATTGGAAGGTGCAAAGGGGAACTGGGCCAAGGAGCTTCCTAACGTGTTGTGGGCATACCGGACAACATCGAGAAGATCCACGAGGGAAACCCCTTTCTCTCTCACCTACGGGGCCGAAGCAGTTATACCAACCGAGGTGCATATATGCAGCGCGCGAGTCGCTGGGTTCGACCCCAGCGCGAACGACGAGATGTTGGTTGAGCGTCTAAACAAGTTGGAGGAATGCCGAGAAGCTGCAACTATACGACTCGCCGAGTATCAGCAGAAACTGGCCAGAAGGTATGACCGGGGCGTGAGAGCCAGGAGGTTTGACGCCGGAGATTTGGTCCTGAGAAGGGCAGTAGGGCATATGCAAAACACACACGTCGACAAGTTGGCACAGACATGGGAGGGACCGTACAGATTTACCACAGTTGCCGGGGCCGGGGTGTATTACCTGGAAGAGCTAGATGAGAGACCGTTGCCTCGACCATGGAACGTTCAGAATTTAAAAAAGTTCTACCATTGATCAGTCGTACACCCGATACATGTTATGCAGTACCCCGTATATGTCTACTAATATTAAGTGTTTATTCGTGCAAACTTGTTGATTTTGAAACCTGTCCCTCGGTTCGATTCGAATCACCGAGCAGGTAGAAACCTTAAAAATTCCTCTAAGGATGGAAACCTGCCCCTCGGTTCGATTCCCATCACCGAGCAGGTGGAAACCTTAAAAATTTTCTCTAAGGACGGAGACCTGCCCCTCGGTTTGATTCCCATCACCGAGCAGGTAAAAACCTTAAAAATACCTCTAAGGACGGAAACATGTACCTTGGTTCGATTCTCATCACCGAATAGGTAGAAACCTTAAAAATTTTCTCTAAGGACGGAAACCTGCCCCTCAGTTCGATTCCCATCACCTAGCAGGTAGAAAACTTAAAAATTCCTCTAAGGACGGAAACCTGCCCCTCGGTTCGATTCCCATTACCGAGTAGGTAGAAACCCTAAAAATACCTCTAAGGACGGAAACCTGTACCTCGGTTCGATTCTCATCACCGAGCAGGTAGAAACCTTAAAAATTTTCTCTAAGGACAAAAACCTGCCCCTCGATTCGATTCCCACCACCGAGCAGGTGGAAACCTTAAAAATTTTCTCTAAGGACGGAAACCTGCCCCTCGGTTCGATTCCCATCCCCGAGCAGGTAGAAACCCTAAAAATACCTCTAAGGACGGAAACCTGTACTTCGGTTCAATTCTCATCACCAAACAGGTAGAAACCTTAAAAATTTTCTCTAAGGACGGAAACCTGCCCCTCGGTTCAATTCCCATCACCGAGCAGGTAGAAATCTTAAAAATTTCTCTAAGGACGGAAACTTGCCCCTCAGTTCGATTCAAATCACCGAGCAGGTAGAAACCTTAAAAATTCCTCTAAGGACGGAAACCTGCCCCTCGGTTCGATTTCCATCACCGAGTAGGTGGAAACCTTAAAAATTTTCTCTAAATACGGAAACCTGCCCCTCGGTTCGATTCCCATCACCGAGCAGGTAGAAACCTTAAAAATTCCTCTGAGGATGGAAACCTGCCCCTTGGTTCGATTCCTACCACCGAGCAAGTAAAAACACTAACAACTAATCTAAGGACAGACGAAAAGATAATGAACATGCAGAAACCTTATGCTCAGCTATATCTCTTACACCGAGCAAGTATATAACCCAAGGCAAAGATAATTCCTAAGGACAAAAACACTCTGCCAATCCTGTCACAATCACTAAGAAGAATATGTGTATGTAACAATAATAATGATAATAAAAAGCAGGATAATAAAATACTCAAATTAAACTAAGCACTGAAAATAAACCAATTGTTTGGTCACCAAAACCCGGTGACATACTGAACAAACCGAAAAAGAAAAATCAACGTTTAACCACCACAGCCCAGTGGTATAAGCAAAACAGTCACAAAGTCAAAATAAACTAAATTATCATAGAGATGGTTTTCATTCGGTAAGGTCCACGGGGTGATCTCCCGTCTGCAACTCCAGTTGTTGGCTCTCAGAAGCAAGGTTTTGAAACTCCACATTTTCCATAGACAAGTCCTCAACAGTAGGGTTACTGGTAGCCTCGGCCCCAACCATTTCCACGTGGGCGTCTATCTGCTCCACCAGCTCCCTTAGACTGTCCATCTCCTCCTCATCCCCAGGTCTGCGAAGGCTCTGCGCGGTCGGAGAGGCGTCCGAGAAGGGGATCTTGTTGGGGTCCCTTAGAGGAGAGTCGGCGGGCACCCCCAAAACCTGCAGGGCAGCCAGTCAGCCATCATGGAAAGATAACCGCCGCGCTTCCTTAACCACCGGTTCCACCCCCTTCTCGGCATCTGCAAACCCTTTGTCATACCATTTTTCTTTCGCGGCCTCCAGATCGGCCCGCAGATCAGTCACCTACTTGGTAAGGGTTGCAAACCGGCTCACCTCCTCGGCTAACTTCAACTCCACCTCATGATGTTTTGCCTCCAGTCCAGCCGACCTTTCCTCCGCCAACGCCTTGGCTTTATCAGCAGCAGCTGCCCTCTTTTCGGCGGCATCAGCGGCCTTAACTTTGTCCTTCACCGATTTCACTGCCGCTTCCCTCTCGGTCCTCTCCCGGTCAACATCCTGGGCAAGATCCTTCACCCGTTCGTTCAGAATGTGAGCCAGCTGGGTAGCCTGATGGAACAGGGATGGTTAGCATGATATCATATGTACGGAAATAGTGGGAACATGAAAATAAAAAGTACAAGTAAGTTACCGCAACGGTGTGCCACTGTAGCCTCCTCCCCATATACTCGTCGGGCGCATCCGAGTAGGAGCTCACATCCTCGGGCAGAAGGAGACCATGCGCTAGGCATTGGGCAACACGACCTCCTTCCCCCTTCTCCTACGCCCGTATGCAGGCATCTACGGGGAGGGGCTTGCCGTCCAATTCATAGGTGGGCTACCATTCCGGGATGGGCCAGGAGGATGATGCCATGTTCGCCCCAACTTGCCCTAGGGGCTCCTATATGGTGACACCCCTAGACGGAACTGAGGGGGTTTGGGCTTGGACGCCTCCAGGACTGGTTGAGGACTGTTGCGCGACCTTTTGCCTTTTCCGGGAGCGCACAGGGGGAGGAGGAGGAGGATGTGCAAGGGTAGTTTGGACTTACCCCTGAGCAGGCTGTTGCTACGCGGTTTGCCTAGCACCAGGTATGAAACGGCTGACTGTGAGAGTTTTGCGAGTAACCATCTCTCCACCACCAGGACGGGCTTAGGATGAACTACTTGACTCTGCCACTGCTTGATTGGTTTCCTGTACGGGCGGCTCTTGATCGACGGGTTTTGCCGGGGCCTCACGCTATAGGGCTACATGGGCAAGCTCTCAGAGACGCCAAGATACTATTTTGGCCGATTCGTCTCTTATGGGGGCAAGCTCATCTGAGCAAGTATACCGTCGACCAATGTCGCGAGCTTCACCTACTGTAAGGATGGCTGGGAGGAAGTTCGCGTGGCGAACGTCTATGTAGGAGAGAAGAGGGCTATCAACTAGGAGGGCCTGACTAAAAGGCTGTCAAGTGGTGTACACAGGCTTTATGCCGAGGATGAGATGAGATGCCCGGAGCTGACCGTCACGGTGAACGAAAATTTCTGATCGAAGAACGAAATTCAGATCCCGTACGTGGACCGTTCGGATATCTTTGGTAAACACCAAGCCATCTGCAACACAAGCGGAATAGGTTAGCATGAAAGTCAAGAAAACAATGGTAAGGAGATAATAGGAAATAAGTCTAGCGATAACACCAACCCACTTCGCGCCGCGATAGAGGAGGGGGGATATCCCCGGCAAACCAGTTGCCGCATACCCAGACGAATTCCCCGACGGAATTTCTGTTAGAGTTTGGCAGACAGGAAATCAACCGTATTCTCATGTCTCTGACTTTTAAGTAATAGTTAGTTTTCTTCTTCCCACACAAGCTGTACGTGTGGTTTATGTCATGATGGTCCAATTGCAGATCGAACGTATGATTTAACTTGCTTATACAACTCACAACCCGGTAAAAATTTGGGGGGAGTTGACCGGGGCATAACCCGTAATACCTAAGGGCGCTAAGTAAAAAGGGATCAATGGGGAACCTAACCCCACCCTCCAATATTGACATAAGCGGGAAGAAGGCGGTGTTTGACCCTCTATGGAGAGCGATGTCACTTTCATGGCAGTACATCATGTCCACATCATCGGGAATGTGGTAATCTCGCCTAAAGGTGACTAAGGAGGCTCTAGAGTTTAAAAGGTGAGCGTAATCCATCCCAAATCCTAAAGAATCAAAAGGAACTGGAAAGAAATAAATTGAAGCAGAGGAAAGGGGAAGGGGACTTACTTTTAGCACTAAGAAAGAGGTTGATTCTAGGGATTGATAGGCAACTAGCGCGATGGGTGCTCAGGAGAGAGAAATTTCAGAAACTGAGGAAGTGGAAAGTAAGAATGTGGGTTGGAGTGAGCCTTTTATAGGCACGAATTGGAGGTGCGCGACGGTTGGTGGTGTATTAATGAGGGATAATTCACAATAATGAGGCGTAATGAGGATAAGACCTTACGGATACCAAGGGCGTGAAACGTATTCACGCCTCGGTTCATGAACCGGCAGGCGAATATGGCTGCTGAGGTCAGAAGTCTAGGCACAGCACGCCTTTTGAGAAGCGCATTCAACGAGTGTCTAGTCGCATCCAGAAAGCGCACCCTTTCGGTCTCCCGGGCAGGGGATTTTTCCTTTCTCCCAGTTCCCCTTGATCCACGCCCGACTACCCGGGCATGAATCAAGGGGGGGGCTGATGTACGGGCCCATGTGGTGCGGATCTGTTTGTGTGATTTAGGCCTTGGGCCAACAATAGGGCCCAAGGGCCTAACAACTGGCACCCCTAGGGGGTCTCAACCCAAGTCCACCTATAAACGGGCCCGGTCCAAACGCCATCCGAGGACGCAAACCTTTTGCCGAGCACAAATCTGACTGCTGAGGTGGCTGCCCAATTCGTCATGCCTAACATTACTACATTTGCCCGGACGCACAGCAATAGGATTGTAATGTACGGGCCCATGTGGTGCAGATCTGTTTGTGTGATTTGGGCCTTGGGCCAACAATGGGGCCCAAGGGCCTAACAACTGTCACCCCCGAAGGGTCTCAACCCAAGTCCACCTATGAACAGGCCCGGTCCAAACGCCATCCGAGGACCCAAACCTTTTGTCGAGCACAAATATGACTGCTGAGGTGGCTTCCCGGTTTGTCGTGCCGAACATTACTACATTTTCCCGGACGCACAGCAATAGGATTGCCCGGTGGTACCTTGGGAGTACCGCTACCGTACACGTTTGCTATAGTGGTGATCATTCCCAAAGCCACTCCCACCGAAACCCCCACTAATCCCTCCCGAGATTGGACCTCTCAATCCAATAACGCTGAGGATAATTATGATCACCCCACTAGTAAACTACTATAAATAAGAAAATCAAAGGAGAAGCAGGGGTTGGAAAAAAGAGGGAGAAAAAGGGATAGAGAAAGGAGGGAGTGAAGAGGTATTCTAAAACAAGAGAGAAAAGTGATCTCATTGAGTCTCTTAACTGCGAACGAACCAATGTATGAATCCCTATCCCACCATATAAATAGGTTGTGAGTCGAAGTGAGGCGTAGCTCATAGAAGTCTCATCTTTGCCTTGCACAATAATAATATCTATTGGAATATGATTCCAAAAAGTCTAGCGTCACAAATGGCACAATTTTGTCACAAGCCGTGCAAACTTGTGGCAAATTAAAGTTGTGCCACTTATTGTAGCACTAGACTTTTTAGAATGAATAAAACATTTTAAAAAGAATTACCAGTATTAAGAATCTAACTTAACTCAAATTCAATCTAAAAGAGGAGGAGGATTCAATAAAATTAAATAAAAAAAAAGATCTAAAAGAGGATTAATGGGCAATTCCTAATAAGTTATTAGCTAATTAAAAATTGATTCAGATTTGGGTGGTTTGAATTAAAAATTGATTCAATCATTTAATTGTAATTAAGTTATTAGCTAATTACTTACTAGTACCTTGTTTTTTATTAAAAAAATAATAATAATAAAAAATAAAAATAAAAAATAAAAAACCTAGTTAGTACCTTTTGGTTAGTGTGCTCATGACATCTATTGTTCAGATCCTCTCTTCCCGTTGTAAATATTGAATTATCAACCAAAAAAAAAAAAAAAAAATCTCATGCATTACACAAACTACCAACTAGAATTTACGATGATCAAGATCAATTACAATTAAATGATTAAATCTTGTTAACAAATCCATACATGATGGAGGCGGTAAAGCTCGCCTGAAAGACATCTTAGACCCTCTCCTCCTATGACCTCTATCCCTTCATGTGCTCTCATGCACAGTCCACAGATCGATGGTGATGAAGCACAAGTGCACAACACGCAAGTAATTTTTGTTGATATATAGTAATCACAACAATCAAAGTCAATTACAAATTAAGTGGGATCCTTTTTTTTTATATTTATATTTTAATGAATCAATTATATTATATTATATTTGCTACAAGCTACATGAATTCCGTCAATCCTAGAAAATAAGATATCAATCGGAAGTATGATTATTATTGCATTATGAAATTGAGTGGTTGATAGGTGACAACTATTTTTAAGCAACAACCCTCTGTAAGCTACTAAAGTTTTCACTTTGATAAACAAAACAGTGTAGATGCAGTGATACATGATCGGAAAAACCATATATAATATATGTGGGGTTCAAATTTGATGGGTTAGACACAAACTTAGCACACTGCGAGCCCAACGAATCCCCAACAATAAATTTGTAGAGAATGGGTTAAACGGCTGGGCTTGTTATGGATTTAGCAATGGTTCATGCACGTGAATAAGGATAAAGCGATGCTCAGACTAGTATTCAATAAAAATTCCCTTCGGTCCGAAGAGACTTAGTATTTATCAACTTTATCAGTACAATTTTTTCTCCCCCCCTTCTTCAGGGACCCATTCACTTTATATATACTCCTTCTTTCTCATCCTCACCGTACACTTGTTCTTCATCCAAGCATTCACTTGAGTACATGTCACATCAGACATTTGCTTTAGTCTGCCGTGAGTGGTGGTAGCTGAGTCTGGACAGTTTAGGTGTCTTCTCCACATAAATGCGGCCAGGAAAGTTGCTGCAATGCATTAAATGCGGTGGTGGCAGCTTTTCCCTCTAAGATATTTTGTGTTATTCTTGTCCTTAAACGTGCCCAGAGTTCGTTCTTTGCCGTGGAAGCAGCTGGGAAGGTCGTTCAGGTCTTCAGTGCATTTGCTTGGTCAAGTTCTCTAGTGATCCGATGAGAGGAACCTCTTCGAACAAACAGTATTGTCTTCGGACGTATCCATCGTTCATATTCAAAGGCATTTCCACAAAGCGGGCTCAGCCCTGATCCCTCTTATCTCTTCGGTCAAATAGTGACATTCAAATTGGGCCCCAAGCCCAATTCGTAGTGTTGGGCTTTCACACCCACAATATATATATAAGACATAAGGCACAATCCCGTAAGAAATTCCATAACAGTCGTCTCATCACTCAAATGACATACGCCAATACGTCAATAGCAATTAAATGGTACTCTAGGATGTTTATCATTATATAAACCATAAGTTAAGGACACAAATCTTTTTCTATAATTTGTTGGAGTGGGATTAAGATACTTAAGGAACCTTCTTCTCAAAAAATAAAATAAAATAAAAGGAAAAAAGAAGAAGAAGAAGAAGAAGAAGATACTTAAGTAACCTTAGAGCATCCGCAGCTGGTTTTCATATCTCATCTTATTTTACCATCCCAAAAAGCAACTCTATCAATTATACAATATAATTTTACAATTCTCCAGCATCCTAACTTTTATTTTCCTATTCTATTCATTAAAATAATATTTCTTCCCAATAAAAAAAATATATATATATATTTATATATATATATATATATATATATATTGTTTTTTCCCAATTTTCTCCTACACATGCTACCATCCAAACTCCTCCATTAACTTTACTGTTCACCTTCTTCCACAGAATTCCATTCCCTTATCCTTCATCATCCATATCAACCCAGATCAGCGAAACAGGGAAACCCCCCCCCCCCCGACTCTCATCTCAGCAAAACCCATCACTACAAAACCCGTTTTCACAGCTCCAATCTACTGTTAACGCTCACAGCTCCACGCCGAACAGCAAGCTCCATACCGTCACCCTCAATCACCCATCCCCACCACTAAGGAAACCCTCCACCACATCAAACCCATGAGCTCCACCACATCAAACCCACCCCAAACCCATCTACCACCACATCAAACCCTTGATTCAAGGGAAAATAGAGAGGAAAAAAAATGAAAGGGAAGAGAGGGATGAGAGAGGGGGAGGGATTGAATGAGTGATCTGAAAAAGAAGAAAAAGAAAAAAAAGCTAGAGAGAGGAGATGAGAGTGTGATCGGAGAGAGAGAGGAATTGATAAAGTAAAAAACCGAATAAAATATTAGTTTTTTTTTTTTACAATTGTGCTACAGTGCAATTGTGGTCTTACTTGAAATATCGTTATTTGCTTTGTGTTGTTTATGTGAGATATTAGGTATTAACATTGTTATTTGCTTTGAGTTGTTTATGAGAGACATTATGTATGCTTTGAGTTGTTTAACTTAGAACTTTGTATTTGTGAATTGTAAATTTTGAACTTTGAACTTTGTTTATGTATTTGTAATTTGGTACTTTGCCTTTTATTCGCAGTTTCACTAATTTGTGTTAAAAAAAAAAATCCCAATGTCTCTTTAATATAAATTATGAATTATAATTATAGGTATTTTTTAGTATATTATTTTTAATTAGAAAGTAAAATCTTACGATCCTCGTGCTGATCTTATGATCCGATCTTTGAACCCTTTCACCGATTCCATGTAGGATTTCAATCCTGACAACCATAGTAAAAATATCATGTTGGTCCTTATGTTTTTGGGGTCACTTTTAATTTGGTTTCTATATTTTAATATGAGTCAATTTGGTTTATGTTATTTTCGAATTGCGGCCATTGTTATCATGCTTAAAGGCTTATAAAGTAATATTCAAAAATTTTAATTAACATTAAAAAAAATGCCACCTAGCATTCTCATAATTAAAAAAAGGTCCGAAAAAACAATAAAATCCCCATTTTAATAGTTAAAGGCATTTTGTTATCAAAAATAAAAATAAAATAAAAATAAAATAGTTAAAGGCACTTTTGCCAGGTGACATCGAGTTCTTATTGCCCATGAAAGTTTTGATTTCAAATAGGAATACATAGGTAAATTTAATGTACAACATATATATTATTCATATTAAAAAAAATAAAAATAAAACTCAAGGAACACACTCGAAACACTGCCGTATCACACAACGGCAATCAAACTCACGTGCTAGTGTGTCATAGGGTCGATTTTTCTTTTAAATTTTCTGTCTGTGATGGCACTAAGCCCCTGACTTAGTCTCAGCCAACACTCCACACACATACACACTGCAGGAACACTCAAAACAGAATTATCAAGGGAATTCACTCACACACAACACGCACAGTATTTACAGGGCACCAACCCCAACCTTTATTACTCAATATCAAGTACAAAGGAAGCCTGGAGAACACACACGAAATTTTCTAAGCAAAAATTACACACTCTACTGTTGACAGCCCCAATAGCCTAAGATAAATGCACAGAAATAACTGTCACAGCAGTTACTGCCAAGTAACTGCCCCCTGTCCAAGACTTACTGCCATATGTGGTCTGACTTAGGACACCTTTAACTAATGCTGTCTTGGCCTGCTCTCCACATTTCTAGCCTCTATACAGTAGGTCTGAACATCTAGAAAGCCAGGAACTGCTTAGTAACTGCGGATATCTACTGCTGCACACTCTGCACATGTTAGCCCATGTCTCAGCACATCATTATGGGGCCTCTACCCATGCTTCAGCAGCCTACACACAATTGTTCCATCATCATGCTCATCATGCTCATCATTCTGAATCCAACAAGGAAACCAGGCTTGTCCCCCTCAAAGAGCAATTAGGAGCTTCACTAGATAGGCATGAGGAGCCATTGGTGTCTTGAGAAAACATTGAGCCATGTGACTGGTCTGATGTTGTCCAAGCACTCCAAATCCTTATGCCATTATCAGTAACTTGTAAAGCACCTAACACAATGTTACCGATAAACCTCACACGTATAAATACTTAACCAAACGGTACCGTTTTACTAACAGTTTAACCTCCACCATTCCCGCGAATTTGTTAGCTATCTCATAGCTAGTTAGAGGTTGTTACGGAGACATTTATGCTAGTCTGTTGACACCCCATTTTGCAAACCGCATTTAACCTTACATAAAGGGTAAAATGGTACTTTCACCTAGGAAATATGCATCTTGATTCTGGCCATTTGATCCTTAATCTCATTTCACCAAAATGATCTTGAGGTTGTAACGATCAAATTTACTGGTCATAAGCTCTAATCGGACCACCAGATTAAAAGTTATCATTAAATCAAGTTTTAATGGCTGAGATGCACTATCACAAATTGAGTCCGACTATATGTGATTATGAATAATTGATTTTAATTGGTTATAAGTGAAATCATTTGGAGATCAATGATGTGTCTTAATTTGATTGGTTAGGACTACATTTTATGGTGAGGTTGTATACATCTAATTAATTAGATAGTTAAACATTAATTATTCAATGAGTAATTTGTGCAATTATCTTTTAATTAGAGTAAATTTGAAACCAATTAAGTCTGAAATGGGAGTAATTGGAGCCATTTAATGTTAATTGGGATCTAATTTGGGATCTATTAATAGTAATTGTGCTGAAACTATTTTCTAACAAATGACCTCTGCTCACCATTTCCTCGATATCTCTCATAATATTTTGAATCTGTGAATGAGGTTAATTTTTCCAGAAACTAGACATTTGGAGCGTTAATTTGAGCACAAGAATGAGACAATTCCAATCAGAATTAAGTCAGATATGATTTTTCGAAATTGACTTTACAAGCTGTTACAGCAGCTACGGGAAAACCGAATTTTGGTTTGCTCCTCACTCCCACTAATCTCTCCATTTAATGCACCAGATTTTTCCCAATGCTAAAATGAGGTCTAGGTTCATGATTCTTTGTCAACCTTCATTAAATGGCCTTCTATTCATATTTCCTCTACTACTACTATATAAACCCTCCCTCTCATTTATTCCAAAGCACACCAAAACTCCATCTCTTATCCTCTCTTGTGTTCTAGGAAGTTAAGTAGTCTTGTCATATTTTGATCTTCTTGAGACTCAAAGTATTGAGTGAGACTCACTCTTCCTCTCCTAACTCTTCTTTTCCTCTACCCGTAAGACCTCCCTCAAGAGTCTCCTCCTCCACCATATGGATCTTGCATGAAGGTATCATCCCTTTCCCTAATTGTTTTTCATATTGCCATGATGAAAGTTTAAGATTAAAGCATGATAATAATCATTTAAATTCCTTTGAATATATTTGAATGTTCTTATATGTTCTTCACATGTTCTTGTTTGTTTATCACATGTTCATGCATAACACTAGTTTTGATCTTAAATCCACATCAAAAACATGAAAAATATGTTTGTTTAATAATTCTTTTAAATTATTGAATCTAGGATATCACCATCCACACACATTCACTAAAATTTATTTTTCAATCCAAATAAAATGCTTAATCAATTGAGTTAGGGTTTATCGCATGCACACACTTTAAATTCAACATGCAAATTGATTGATAACATATTGGATGATGTGATATGAATGTTAGCCACCATAGTCTAGAAGACCGGTTTCACCGGGCAATGTGGGTGCCTAACACCTTCCCACCTTGTAACATAGCCTCCGAGCTTAGATCAAGAGTTAATAGATCAAATGCTTATCCATGTAATTTTCGATTTTTAAATTGTAACTAGGAAACAAAGTTATGTACTTTATCTTAGATTATATTTAGGACCAAAGATATGTAATTTTCCTATAATTAATGTAAATTCAATTGAAAATTAATAAAATGAGGAATTTTTCAATTTCGGTTTTCTTATTTATCCTAATAATTAAATAAGTAGCGACTCCATTGTAAAATCCTTAATCTAAATAGGAAAATATAACTAGTCGAAACTCCATTTTTAGAGGCAATAAAACAACTCCGCCCATTCACGTGGGTTTGGCCCAACACCAAATAAAAACGAGCCGGGAGCGCAATCTCTCACAATGACGTCTCCACTAGGGATATTGAGAGCTAAGTTTCAATTAGATTATGTTGGCTAACCATGTCATTGTTTGTTTATTGCTTTTTTGTATATAATATGTCTAATATGTCATTATTTTTCATGTCATGCATTATTTGCTTGAATGAAATTTATTTTATTTGTGTGCTAGCCGGGAAGCCCGGTAGTATTAGCCGTGGATTGTAGTCTTCCTGAGACTCACATACCCAGCGGTGAACCTACCACTCACCGCAACAAGGATCATTATGATTACGCCATGGTGGTTCATAAGAACAAACTGTACCGTTCGGACCAACGCGGCACTCCTGGCGTCACAAGTTGGGAGGTACGACGCCTTAGCTTGTGGGGACCTTTAACCTACCTTCTACCCATGTTTTAATGACCCATAGAACCTACCTTTAGGTCGGTCCATGTAAATTGCATTGCATTATGCATTTGTTTGGCCATTGTTTGAACCATGATGAGCCCAAGTCCAACGCTTGAGCCCATCATAATTGTTTGAACCTTATATGCTATAAATGAACTCAAAGGCCAAAAGCTCACAAGATGCATGTCTTCCAAGCGCAAGCCCAAGCCATTTCATCATAATCAAGGTTCAAGCATACCAAGCCTCAAGCACCCTAAATGGACCAAGAAGAGCAAGTGGCCCAACTTTGCCTCACTCCACATTTGGTTTGCAACATCATGGTTAAGTTTAAAGTTTGTTTGTTTATTCCATGTTTCTATGTTTTTTTTTAATTCAAGATTTTCATGTAGCATTTAATGAGCTTTGATTGTGTATATATATAATAATAAATAAAAACAAAAACCAAAAAAAAGTTCAAGATTTCCAAATCTTTCCCAAAAAAAGAGAAAATTTTTCAAATGAAAAAAGTCTTTAGACTAAGGGCTTTGAGCCCTTAAGTCATTTAAAATAAAATAAAATAAAAAATTCTTTGAACTAGGAGCATTGGACTTCCTAGTGGCTTTTTCAAAAAGGCCCATTTATTTTCTTTCAAAGATTTCAAGATTCTTTAAAGTCTTCTTTTCAAAATGGTACATGAGGATCCCTTGGACAAAACTTTTTCTAAATTGTGATGTTTAAAGGCTTGAAGAATCAACTTGTACTAAGAAAGGATTAATTTCATTTGATCCGTGTAAACACTTTTGCTAAATTACTTTGAATAAAAGAAGAAATGGTCTTACGAGGCAATCAAAGAAAATCTATCCATCAGAAAATTCAAAAACCTCATGCATTCATTCCAAATTTCTAAAAACTTTTATGTCTCCAATAGAGCATTCATACTTTTTCTTTTAAGAGGAATTTATTAAAAGAGCTTAAGTCACTGTGCCTACAAGCAAACATTACTAGGGATAGGAGGCCGTCTTTGGTAAAACAAGATTATTCCTTAATACCTAGAATGATCATCATCCGTTGCAAGCCCATTTAAGCCTTTAAACACTCAGCCTCTTTTTTGCATGAACCCACTAAAATCTAAACCTAGGGTGGGAAAATTCAAAGTATGCATGCTTAAATCTCATGTTGAGGAGGAGTCGACCTTGTAGCTTTGAAGCTAATTGATAAAGCTCTCCTAGAAGACATGAAAGACAAGTAGAGAATTCATTAAGCTAAAGATAAAAGATCATCAAAGTAAAAGGAGTTTTCACTCAATCAAGGAAAGAGAAATGAAATTCCATAAATGTGAGAGAAAACAAAATGTGCATCAAGTTTGAAGAACCTAAAATTCATCATACCAAGAAGAGTAGAAGGTTCATCCAAAAGAAAGTTCATCAAAAAAGGAAAAGATTCATCAAGCACAGAAATGTGCAAATGCATTGAGGCAAGAAAGAAGTTTAGAGAGTGCATCAAAATGACTGAAAATCATTAAGCTGAGAAATACAAGGAGGGCAAAAGTTCATTCAATCAAGAGATGAAAGACCAAAAAAAAAGGATTTTCAATTTAAAAAAAGAGAAAAAAAAAAGATTTCCATATCTTCAAAAGAGAGAGAGAGAGAGAGAGAGAAGGATTTTCAAAAAAGCCTTGGGACTGGGGGCATTAGGCTCGTACTTCTTAGGTTGCTTTCAAAAAAAAAAATTCATCAGTCAAAATTTTCAATTCATTCAAAAACTTCAAGATTTCCAAATTGTTCAAAAAAAAAAATTCATCAATCAAAATTTTCAATTCCTTCAAAAAATTCAAGATTTCCAATCTTTTGAAAAAAAAATTCTTCATTAAATTCTTCTTCAAGAACAGAAAGCTATAATCTTCTTCTATATTCTCCAATGGTGCAACATCAAGTCAACTGTCTACCCTCAGCATTCATCGAAGCATGGAATATGTTCTAAACTAGGGGCATTCGCCAGGCACTAGGGTAAAAGGCCCACACACATCGGCGTGAGCCAAAAGATCCAAAAATCCTAGGTCTCTGAAAGCATGAGTCAGGATCCAGAACCTTTGGTCCTTTGAAAACATGAGCCAAGATCCAAAAATCCTAAGTCTCTGAAAACATGAGCCAAAGCCCCAAAAACCTTTGGTCCTACGAAAACATGAGCCAAGGTCCAAAAATCCTAGGTCCTCTGAAAACATGAGCCAGGATTCAGAACCTTTGGTCCTCTAGCCAAAGCCCAAAAAACCCTTGGTCCTTTAAAAACATGAGCCAAGATCCAAAAATCCTAGGTTTTTGAAAACATGAGCCAGGATCCAAAACTTTTGGTCCTCTGAAAACATGAACCAAGATCCAGAACTTTTGGTCCTCTGAAAACATGAGCCAAAGTCCAAAAAACCCTTGGTCCTTTGAAAACACGAGCCAGGATCCAGAACCTTTGGTCCTCTGAAAACATGAGCCAAAACCCCAAGAACCCTTGGTCCTCTGAAAACATAAGCCAAGATCCAAAAATCCTAAGTCTCTAAAAACATGAGCCAGGATCCAGAACCTTTGGTCCTCTGAAAACATAAGCCAAAGCCCAAAAAACCCTTGGTCCTCTGAAAACATAAGCCAAGATCCAAAAATCCTAGGTCTCTGAAAACATGAGCCAAGATCCAAAACTTTTGGTCCTCTGAAAACATGAGCCAAAGCCCCAAAAACCCTTGGTCCTCTGAAAACATGAGCCAGGATCCAGAACCTTTGGTCCTCTGAAAACATGAGCCAAAGTCCAAAAAACCCTTGGTCCTCTAAAAACATGAGCAAAGATCCAAAAATCCTAGGTCTCTAAAAACATGAGCCAGGATCCAGAACCTTTGATCCTCTGAAAACATGAGCCAAGATCCAAAAATCCTAGGTCCTCTGAAAACATCAACAGGATCCAGAACCTTGGTCCTCTGAAATCATGAGTCAAGATCCAAAAATCCTAGGTCCTCTAAAAACATGAGCTAGGATCCAAAACCTTTGGTCCTCTGAAAACATGAGCCAAAGCCCAAAAAAACCCTTGGTCCTTTGAAAACACGAGCCAAGATCCAAAAATCCTAGGTCCTCTGAAAACATGAGCCAAGATCCTTGGTCCTTCATATTTTCTTAACCTCAAGTAAGCATGTCTTGTACTCTTAAAAAAAAAAAAAAAAAAAAAAATTGCATGCATGAACTACATTTGGACCTGATCCTCCCACTAAGAGGTATGTAGGCAATCTCCCTCGAGATTCAGTCCACATTTTTTATCCGCAACATGACTGTCTACATTTTTATCTAAATGTATCAGACATTCACCACGGTTAAATACTGATTGCAAAGTTAAGTGTCTCTTTCATACATTGACATTCGCTTTTCAAGCTCTACCAATGAGGAGCATTCTGTTGACACCCCATTTTGCAACCCGCATTTAACCTCACATGAAGGGTAAAATGGTACTTTCACCTTGAAAATATGCATCTTGATTCTGGCCATTTGATCCTTAATCTCATTTCACCAAAATGATCTTGATGTTGTAATGATCAAATTGACTGGTCATAAGCTTTAATTAGACCACCAAATTAAAAGTTATCATTAAATCAAATTTTAATGGCTGAGATGCACTATCACAAATTGAGTCTGACTATATGTGATTATGAACAATTGATTTTAATTGGTTATAAGTGTAATCATTTGGAGATCAATAATGTGTCATAATTTGATTGGTTAGGACTACATTTTATGGTGAGGTTGCATACATCTAATTAATTAGATAGTTAAACATTAATTATTCAATGAGTAATTTATGCAATTATCTTTTAATTAAAGTAAATTTGGAACCAATTAAATTTGAAATGAGAGTGATTAGAGCCATTTAATGTTAATTGGGAACTAATTTGGGACCTATTAATGTTAATTGTGCTAAAACTATTTTCTAACAAATGACCTCTACTCACCATTTCATCGATATCTCTCACAATATTTTGAATCTGTAAATGAGATTAATTTTCCTAGAAACTAGACATCCGGAGCTTCAATTTGAGAACAAGAATGAGACAATTCTAATCAGAATTAAGCCAGATATGATTTTTCAAAGTTGGCTCTACAAGCTGTTACAGCAGCTACGAGAAAACCGAATTTTGGCATGCTCGTCACTCCCACCAATCTCTCCATTTAATGCACCAGATTTTTCCCAATGCTAAAATGAGGTCTGGGTTCATGATTATTTGTCAACCCTCATTAAATGGCCTTCCATTCATATTTCTTCCACCACTACTATATAAACTCTCCCTCTCCTTCATTCCAAAGTACACCAAAACCCCCTCTCTTCTCTTCTCTTGAGTTCTAGAAAGTTGAGTAGTCTTGTCATATCTTCGTCTTCTTGAGACTCAAGGTATTGAATGAGACTCACTCTTCCTCTCCTAACTCTTCTTTTCCTCCACCCGTAGGACGTCCCTCAAGAATCTCCTCCTCCACCATATGGATCTTGCATGAAGGTATCATCCATTTCCTTAATCGTTTTTCATATTGCCATGATGAAAGTCTAAGATTAAAGTATGATAATAATTATTTAAATTCTTTTGAATATGTTTGAATGTTCTTATATGTTATTCACATGTTCTTGTTTGTTTATCACATGTTCATGCATAACACTAGTTTTGATCTTGAATCCACATCAAAAATATGAAAAATATGTTTGTTTAATAACTCTTTTAAATTCTTGAATCTAGGATATCACCATCCACACAAATTCACTAAAATTTATTTTTGAATCCAAATGAAATGCTTAATCAATTGAATTAGGGTTTATCCCATGCACACACTTTAAATTCAACATGCTAATTGAATGATAACATATTGGATGATGTGATATGAATGCTGGCCACCATAGTTTAGAAGACCGATTTCACCGGGCAAGGTGGGTGCCTAACACCTTCCCACCTTGTAACATAGCCTCCGAGCTTAGATCAAGGGTTAGTAGATCAAATGCTTATCCATGTAATTTTCGATTTTTAGATTATAACTAGGAAACAAAGTCATGTACTTTATCTTAGATTGTATCTAGGACCAAAGCCATGTAATTTTCCTATGATCAATGTAAATTCAATTGAAAATTAATAAAATGAGGAATTTTCAATTTTGGTTTTCTTATTTATCCTAATAATTAAATAAGTGGCAACTCTATTGTAAAACCCTTAATCTAAAGGGGAAAATATAACTAGTCGAATCTCCATTTTTAGAGGCAATAACACAACTCCGCCCATTCACGTGGGTTAGGCCTAACACCACATAAAAACGGGCCGGGGGCGCGGTCTCTCACATAGTCATAGCTGTAATAATGGTATACCAAGATCAACGTAATAGATTATTTAAGTAACCAATATAGAAATGAAAAATACTAAAGCTACAACCTATTTTACAAACGGATAGTTGATGTTGTGAGTTATTATTGGTATATAAAAAAATAATTTTAATGGTAAGTCCAGATGAGAACTAATAAAAATAAGCCACGTCAGTAATTTGTAAAAATATTATAAAATAGTTCGTGACTGTAGACTTTAATTGACACATGGTGCACGATTAGACTTTAATTGATATTCAATTTGAAATTTGATTGAATTTTCTCTCAATTTTTGCTTTATGATTTTCAATGGCAGTTTTAGGAAAATTTTTAGGGAGGTCGTTCAAATTCTTGTTGAAGAGGTTAACAAGGACCTCTCTGTAAATAATATTTTTTTTATTTCATCTTAATAATTAGGATGATAAAATGAGATCTTTTCTGAATAAAGATTTTTTAAGTTAATACAAGTTCTCTTAAAAAATGAACCTTAGGTAGAAGATAAATTTATTCATAATACTAGTAAGAGAATAAATTATAAATTATAAATTCATTGGGCATATTGTTTCTTAGTATAATGAAGATATTATTATTATTGCAAATATAAAATCGTGGAAATCATCTATAGCCTCTTATTATAATAAAGTTATTAATCATTGTTGTTAAATAAACTTTAATTATTATTGATTAGATATATACTTAAATTTATTATTTATTAGTTTTTGTCTCTTTACTCTTTTCGATTCTTTTATTTAACAATTCAACTCAACTTTGACAACTTATTGGTATTTGTAATTGTGGGGCCTAGGAATTTGTTAACCCTGACCCACTTCATATTAAACCCAAGGCCCACCGAGGAGGAAGCAGCGTCCGAAGATGAATAAGGAGGGCCTAAGTTGCCAAGAGACATTGCCGAGGAGATTCCTGTCCTCGACTAGCCAAGATTATAGGAGGGAAGAGCGGTGTACCATCAAAGGCAGCCTCTCAAAACATCCCAAGGAAAAGGACAGATACCATGGATCAGCCATGGGAGCATGGTGGAGGAGCAATTCAAAGAGAAACTGTCACCTCCACATTAAATACCCGTAACTGACACTCTGGCCGCATTAATGAGGAAATGACCTCTGAACAGTGCTGCCTTGGTTGCTGCAGCTCACAAGAGGTCTGGAAAGATGGTTGATGGGATAGACACTCAGGTATAGGTTTGGATGATCAACAAGTGGAAGGTAGAGATCAATGAAAGGGGACTATATAATAGGAGAAATCCCTCATAGAGAGGGGGGGGGGGGGGGGGTTGGAGAATTCCTGTAATCACTCTTACTCATTAATTATGAGAGAAAAACTCCTCGGACTGTGCCGAGGACAAACTTTCTTAACCTCAGTTCATCTCTGTCTAATTTCTATGAAAGCTATATTGACTGTTGTCCATGCGCTAAAGCCTAGTTCTTTGGTCCACTCTCTACAAATTCATTGTATTGAGCTAGTTGGGTTTGAGTCCACTCATCCAACATTAGAAGTGCTCAAACCCAGTCCCTACAGTAATTCATTAAGAACTTTTATTGTGTCTTTTGCATTACTCTATTAAAAATTCAACACAATAATTTAATCATTAAATAAAAAGTCTTCACATGCCACTTCCACTATCTTACACCTAATTGTCTTTTAGTGTATACACTTTACTATTCACTTACTTTTTTGAGATTTAAGATTAATAAATTACTAATTTTTTTTTGTTGGGCTTGCTAGATTTTTATAAATAAATAAAAAAAATTGGATCAAATTAATTTGTTGTTGGATTTTTTTTTTTTTTTTTAATTTAGGAAGGCCAAAATAAAATTTGGTGTTGAATATGAATTGGTTTGCCTTTTGGGCTTCTTTTAGGGGTTCAAGTTTTTATTTTAGGACGATTAAAATAAATAATTTTAAAAAATATTATATATAAAAATATTTTTTTCCCAAGTAGGGGATTCATTTGAACCCCTGGAGACAACTTGGCGCGGCCCCTAATGATTTTCTCAATATATGTGTGTGTGTGTGGACAAGTCACAATGCACTACTTCCTTGCATTTAGGTATTTTCATATAAATGGTACTCCCTCTGTCTCAAATTGTTTGGCCTATATTCCATTTTAAGATGTCCCAAAATAATGTCCTGTTTGAAAATTCAAACACCATTAATTTATTAACATTCCCTTTATACCCTTAATTTATTTGTGGGAGCATTTTTTTAAATTTAAAAAAAGAATTAAAAACCTAAATTTTGAAATCCACTCTACATGTCATCTTTATTCAAATTATGTTAAAAAAATGTTTAAAAATAATTTTTTGATAAATTTGTTTAAGGGAAATTTAGGTAAATTTTAATATTTTTTAAAGAGATAAAACAGTTAATAATGTTTTTTTAAATAATTGAATTTTTCTAACTAGACCAAACAATTTAGGACAAAGGGAGTCCATGATAGTACAATATATTATTGCTGCTTTTACTCACTGAATTTGCCTTCAATATGGGTATTTTTTTATAGATTTTTTTTTTTTTTTATGGCCAGAAAATTTTATTAACAGAGACACAAGCTACAGCGACAGGCCAGCCTCACCCCTCACCCCTCACAACGGAAACAAAACAAGGGGGGTTGTTGCCTACAACAAAAGAACCAAAAAAAAATTACAATCTAAAGACCATATAGCTAGAGAGTGAGAAGCATAATTACATTACCTATTTACCCAGCAAACCGAAACACTTGGGGAAGTGGCCAAGAGAGCTCAAGCATCAGCAATGATGGACTTGATACGCCAAGGAGGGGCAGATTCATTGTCAGGCAAGAGATTGGCACAAATCTGGGAATTTGACTCGACGCACACGGCCTCAAAATCCAAATAGGATGCTACGGATAACGGCACTTCAAAGCCTGTTTTCACTTTCTTTGAACAAGCAAATATCAGCTCCCCTCTCCAGTCTCTAGCAACAACTGCAATGATAGAGAAATGCAGGCCTACAGTTGCATCAACATTAATCCGAGTTGAGTGGGGGGAGGGGGGAACCAATGTTGAGCATGAGCTAAGCTATTCAGGCTGCGAAGAGGAGGCCTAGCCAATGTTGATGTTGCAACAAATTGCAAATTTAGTTCTAAGTAGGGTCCTAAACTAGTAACCTGCAATTTCTTTTTTCCCACCTAACTTGCATTTGATTGGGTAACAAGTACTTAGTTTAATGTAAGTAAATAATATCTTCAAAATAAAATAAAAAATGCATAAATAATGAGATTAAAGTTCAAAAAGGCTACCAGTTAATTTTCAAATTCAATGATAACAGACATACTTATAAATCAGTAAACATTAAACTCCAATTCTCACATATTAAGGCAAAAGCTTCCATAGTGTTCTTTTAGGGTTTTTTTTTTTTTTTTTTTTTTTAAAGATAAATAATAATAATACAGATCAGAATCGGGCAATACCTAAACCTAGCCTGATAATTTTGAGTTCAGGAAAAATCCGGCCCATTCTCTTTTTCCAAGATAAATCGGGTAATATCCAACACTTTTGGATTGGGTATTCGTTACCCGGTGGGTTTCGGCCATCCCTACATGATCAGGGACGGAAACAGGATTCAAACTTAGAGAAGGCCGAAGTTCTTTGTTCAAAGATTTAAAAAAATTAAAATATCAATATTAGAGGTTGACAAAGTTACATTATTAGCATTAATTTATTAATTATTCTTTGTATTTTTTCTTTTGAAAAAAAATTTAATAATAGGATTTTATAATCAAGAGTTTTACAAGTCAATTGGCACGTCTTAATATTTTCAGGGTCTAACTAATATTTGGATGAAGTGATCAATATGTGGTATAGGAGTCTATAGCCATAAGGGTGGAGTCATTTGAGAGGGGCATAGAGCTCTCAAGTGAGAGGGAGAAATTGGGCAAAGGTTATTGGGTTTTAGTGATTTTTTTTTTTCTAGGATTTGTAACTGATTTGTTGTTATTGTTTTTGCTTAGACCAGATTTATGATTTGTCCAAAAAATTTCTTAGTATCTATATATGTGCATTTTTTTTATAGATTTTTCTTGTCATCTATTTGTTGGATTTCTTGAGTCAGTTGATAAATTTTTTGTGGAAGGAGGGCCAAGTATATAAATTTAAGAGCTAGAATTAAAATTCTTTTTGTTAATATACATACTAGTATATATTTTTTTTCAAAGGTAGGTGGGGGGGGGGGGGGGGGGGGGGCATGGCCCCCCTTTGCCCTTGAGTAGTTTCGTCCCTGCCTACATGCATCAACATGCATGCAAAACTTTAGAAAGTTGCTCAAGAGTTGCCACATTTATTGAATGAACAAAATAATGCAGCCGACCTAATGAAGATTATTGAATGAACTAAATGATGCAGCCGACCTAATGAAGATAAATTAACTGCCATAAACTTTTGGGTTAATAAACACCTTATAATTTAATAATTAAAAAAAAAAACCAACCCGCTTGCCAAGCGAATACGATTTTAGGTAGAGACGGAACTAGTAAGGGGTAGAGGGGGGCCATTGTCCCCCCCCCCCCCCCCCCCCTCTCTCCCCAAATTTTTTTTTATTTTTAAATTGTAATAGTATACACATTTAATGAATAGTTTAACAATTGAGCCCAAAATAATTATTTTTGGCCCCCCTCCTCCCAATAAGTTACAAATTGGCCTATGAAAATGATAAAACCCAACTGGCAAACAACTATACTACAACATCTGTGTTACTGTGTTGGCTGTTTCTTACCCTTTCTTCTTAGATCCAAGCTTCATTTTTTTTTTTTAATGAGTGTTAAGATTGAATATTTGAATTTTTGTGAAAAAGATATGACTATTTTTGCCGAAAAGAATAAAAAAATGCGCAAAGAAAAAAGGAAGAAAGGTAGATGAATACAAATTACAAACCAAGTTAATGTAATTGTAGTGAGTGAGAGTGGGATGCGTGGGCGGCCATTAACCAATGTGTAGGGGTGGGATGGCAGGTGTGTTTGGCTATTAATTTTTAACTTAAAATATTTAATTTTTTTTTTTAACTTACTACTTACTAGTTGGTTGTTTATTAGTAAATTAGTTTAATTTTATGTGGGGCATTATAGAATTGAACAGTTGCGTTAATAAATAGGTGCTAATGTGTAGTGTACCGTCATTAGTATTACAAATTTTATTATATAAAATTTATAAATTCATGTATCATTAATCAAAATAAATTAGGATTGAAAGGGAGATTGTTACAAAGTTTAGTACAAAATCAACTATAGATGATTTTTGTTATTTAAAAGAATGTAGAATTCTATTTTTAAATTAATAATTTAAAATGTATTAATAAACGGTTATTTTGTTTCTCCTCTCTTTTGTTAATATTTTCTTAACATTAAATATATGCTAATTTGTATTTTAAAGAATTTTTTTTTATTGAGGTTTTGGCCCCCCTAAATTTTGATCCTAGTTCCATTCCTAATTTTAGGCTTTGAAGCTTATCCTATAAATTTAACTCGATAAATTCATGAGGCTACTTGTGGCATGATCCCTCTTCTTTGTCTTCCCTTTGAGCATATAAATCAAAGGTCGTCGACAATCTATTCCCATACTTCGGAGGGTTGCAAAATATTCCTCTTTGTCTCCTTCTCCCTGTTAGCAATGGCAAAAAGGTCAGAAACTGTGTGGTTCACTAAGTTCTTACATTGCTTTATGCATGTTTTGCTTTACGTTATTTTCATTATTTTCATTAATATTTACCTTTTGTAGCATATTTTATTGCTGGAGTAAACAGCATTTTTGGCTAGTGATATGGCCCATATGCATGGGGTATACTGCGTCGACTAAATTCAATTTAAAAGATTAGTACCTTAAAGTTCTACTCAAGTTTACTCAACATGAGATGATGCTCAAACAACTTATTTTTCTTTTTGTCATTTTCAGAGATTTTAAAAGTTGAACCGTTGAAACATGAAACTTTAATTTGATTTGGCATAGGCTTATATTATATTTTATATAATGTACGTAACCAGAAATAGTACAACATATTATTCAAGTTTTGAATCAGACTTTATTTTACATGTGGAAATTGTGCCATGTTCCTCTACTAATTCAATTCCATCTTCAGGCTAGATGGCAAAGTGGCAATCATAACTGGTGGAGCAAGCGGGATTGGAGCAGGTACCGTGCATCTCTTCCATGAACACGGTGCCAAGGTTGTCATTGCTGATGTACAAGATAACCTAGGCCAAGAAATTGCAGATAAGCTTGGGAAAAATGTTAGCTACATCCACTGTGATGTGACAAATGAAGATGACATCTGCAATCTTATTGACACCACCGTTGCCAAACATGGACAACTTGATATAATGTATAACAATGCAGGCATCATAGACAGCCCTAGCCCATTAGGGAGAATTCTGGATACAAAGAAGTCAGATCTAGAGCGAATTATTAGCGTGAACTTGGTTGGCTCTTTTCTAGGAGCCAAACATGCCGCAAGGGTTATGGTACCACAGCGCAAAGGATGCATACTATTTACTTCTAGTGCAGCCTCAGCAATAGCAGGAATTTCAAGTCATGCTTATGCAGCTTCAAAGTGGGCAATTGTGGGGGTAGCTAAAGGCTTGGCAGCTGAGCTTGGCCAATATGGTATAAGAGTAAATTGTGTGTCTCCATTTGCAGTCGTGGGGACTGGTATATCTGGAGAGAGGAGTGAAGCTGATGCATCTAAAGCAGAATTCGTGATAAGTAATCATGTTGGTAATCTAAAGGGACAAGTTCTCAAGGCAGAAGATGTAGCACGAGCAGCACTATACTTGGCTAGCGATGAAGCAAATTATATAAGCGGGCTCAACCTTTTGGTAGATGGAGGGTATAGTGTGGTGAATCCTAACATGGTGAATATTTTAAGTTAGAATTTGAGTACTACTCCCCAACTCTTGTTTACTGTTGCATGGAATGTATAACAATAAGAGTCTTTATGACTTCGTAAGTGTTTAAAATTGATATGTTGTGATTAGTGTATAATCACAACTAGTCACCACTTTAGTTCTAGTTTTGTAATTTTATTACTTACAAGAAATAAAGATCCATGCCGTTTATTTTAAAAAAGGAAATAAAAACTTGCACTTTTGGCTTGTTCTACCTTACCCAATGTAGAATTTTTTACTAGATTTTTTATTACTAATTAAATGTGTTCTCTACTCTATTCCCCTCCACTCTTCCTCCTTTTTGCCTCAATTCAAATGGGCCTTGAAGGGGCAAGTTCTCAATGTTGAAGATGTAGCACGAGCTGCACTCTAATTGGCTAGCGATGAAGCAAATAATATAAGCGGACTCAACCTTTTGGTAGATGGAAGGTATAGTGTAGTGAATCCTAACATGATGGATTTTTTAAGCTAATTCACGAGTTAGAATTTAAATACTACTTCTGGTTGGCTGCTGCATGGAATGTATAACAATAAGAGTCTTTATGATTTCGTAAGATATGTTATGATTTCTAATATTGTAGATCATAACATTAGTAATTATAATTGTGACATGTTATGATCTAGAGCGGTTTTAACACTTACATGTTATGATCTATTTGCAATTTTAGAAAACTAAAAAATCATATTGTTTTCAACTCTCTCCAATCCCTACCCTTAATGTAATTCCAAAGTATGATATTATTGTACTCCAAAAGTCAATGACAAAGCCAAGACTTGTAGTTAAGGGAGGTGGTTTTGTTGCTGGTTGTGTGCAATGGCAGAGCAAGGAAATATTTTAAGGAGGGGCCAAGGTAAATACAATAAAGTTCTTATGTATAAAAAAATGACTAAAAAAATCTTAATTTCACAATTTAAGTTTAACTAAAAAAAGTTGCCTTTACGCTCTTTCATAGCACTAAAATCACTTATAATATTGGTGCAAACAACATGAGAGATCATTTTTGCATCAATTGTAGATCTTTCCCCCATAAGTTATTATGAAATATGAAATCCTGAATATTAAATTTTATAACCTCAATTCCTCAAATTGATAGAATAAACAAGTTTATAATGATAATTTAATTTAATTATCCAAGCCACTAATATCAATTAAACAAACAACTAACAAATTTCTATTATCAAATTATAATAAATTTAATTTAAGTACTAAACTAATCAGCCATGCTAAGGACCTAGAGCTACAATACTCTATTCTAGTCCTAGACCCATAGTTACTTTAGTTTTTAGGATTGAAATTGTTGTATATATTTTTTGTCAAAAACATTGGGGGGGGGGGGGGGGGGTGATCTTGGCTCCAACTATGGTTGTTTGTGGTGGCTTAGCCACTGAGGTGTTTTTTTTTTTTTTTTTTTTTGTTGTTGTGATTTTGATGCATGTTGTTGGGTAAGGATAATTATTTTGTTTGAAATTTTTTAAAAGGTTGGGTTGTTTGTTTTGGGTAAAATTAGTTGATTAGACTTAATTTTTTTTAGCTTCACTATTGGTAATTTTTGTTGTTGGGCTAATTTTTTTGGGCTTGTATATTTTGTTTTAAAATTTAAATTTATAGATTTTTTTTATGGTCTTTAAAAAGAAGAAAATGATAGAGTTATAATTTTTTATACAAATTACTGATGTGGTGAGTAATTATTAGTAAATAAAAAAGTAATGTAAGTGGTAGGCCTAGATGAGAACCAATAAGAATTTGTTACCCCAATAGTTTGTAAAAATATTGTAGAAAAATTTGTAACTATAACATTACTCTAAAAAGAATTAATGGTATTATTAAGGGGGTAAAGTGTAATTTTATAGAACAAATTTGCTAAAATTAATACCTAGTATATATTCTAATATTTTTTAAAAACAATTTCGGAGGGGGGAGTAATTGTCAAAGGCTACCTCCATCCCTACCCAAAGTATTGTATAATTACGCTCCATCTTGAAAATTATTTCATACTTCTTGAGTACCGTAATGTCTTACTTCCTCTTTTCACATGAATGATGAGTCTCACCGTTAATTCATAAGTTCTCATTTTTCTTCTTAACGTGTATGCCAAACTCATTTTTATTAAATAATTTTAAAATAAAAAATTATGAAACAAACATTTTTAATGGAAGAGATAATTATTGAAAGCATGCAGAGTATAAAAAAATATGTAATTTATGGTGGATTTTTAAATATGCACATCTAATATTCTCTATGTCTCAAATTATTAATTATCTATTCAGGAAAAAAAAAATTATTAATCATCTATTATATTTTGGATGTCCTCTAATGTAATGGACTTTGAAAAACCAATACCATTATTTAATTATTGTGGGGCCAGTTGCCCAAAAAGATAACAGAGAGTTCATAGGAAGTGGGCTTGTGGCCCAACGGCCCAATCCGAGGACACTCACATGTCCGAGGATGGTTAAATAGAGCCATTTTGAGAATAACACAAGATAAAGAGACATAAGTCGTACTTAATGGCCCAAACCACGTCTGAGGATAAGATTTATTCCTCAAACCAACGTCCGAGGTGGATGTAACTCTTTTAATAGTTAAGGAACTTCACAGAATTACATGCAAACTAACTAATGAATATTGAACAAAGAAGGAACCGGGAAAGGTAACAAATATCTCCTAAAAGCTGCTACCTCCACATTAAATACTTCCCAGCTAACTCTCTGGCCGCATTAATGTGGAGGTGATATCTGAACAGTAACCAAGCAGCCTTATGGCCACTGAGCGGAAGATCCAGGAAGTTCTAGATGGGACAGAAAGAAGTTCTCAAAATGGAACCTACACGTGTACGGTGAAAGCAGGATGAAGAAGGTAGTATATAACGTGAAATCGGAGTACACTAAAAGGGGACTTTTGGAAGAAAAGAGAGAGAAAAAGAATCCAGAGAGATATACACTAAAAACCTAGCCGAGGAAGAGTTTTTCTTTTAATTTAAAGTTCCTTTTGCTGCACAAGAACGATGTCTTTTTCCACTCATTGGACTTAGCTCTTACGCCCACTCTCTAAAAATTTTATTGTTTAGGTCCAATTCAATTTGAGTCCTTACAATTGGCGCCGTCTGTGGGAAGAGCTTAATCCATTTGTAAAGAAAGACAAGTGCAAAGTTTGTGATGGAAGAGGGAGCACCACAGCACCCAGTGGCAGGACCACTGTAGGTGGATGTTAATCCACATCAGGCAGAGTCCCGGGACTCTCAGCACGATAATCCATTGGTAATCCATGAGCAGAGGGACGATCATGAGGGAAGTACGCGAACAACCCACCCTGATAGAGGTCATTCTCATGGGAAAAGCCATGTCTCCCACGTAAAGAATGACAGAGGCATGCAGCAGGAGATTAACAAGTTAAAAAGAGAATTACGGCACGAGCAACGAAAGCATGCAACTCACAACTCTGAGGATTCCTCGAAAGAGTCAAATGCCACCAGTTACAGACGGAGGTCAAGAACTCCACCCAGCGAGTCTTTTTCTTATGGTGGGGAGCACCACCGCAAGCGAAAATATGAGATTCCACCTCGGCAGGGCTTAGGGTCGATGCTCTGAACAAAGCGTTGAGTCAAGTCTCCAAATCACCCTTCACGCGACGCATTGAGGACGCGAATCTTCCTCAGAGGTTCCATCAGCCAATGTTCACCATTTACAACGATCAAACAGATCCGCTGGAACATGTTAGTCATTTCAGTCAGAGGATGGCCATTCATACTAAGGATGAAGCCCTGATGTGTAAAGTCTTTCCCTCAAGCCTAGGGCCAGTGGCAATGAGGTGGTTTAACGGTTTGAAAGTGAATACCATTGACTCCTTTGAGAAGCTTGCCCAAGCTTTCGGTGCTCGCTTTATTACCTGTAGGAGGGTTGTCCAACCCTTGGGGTCGTTATTATCCATGTCTATGCGAGAAGAGGAAACCCTGAGAGCCTATTCTGATAGATATTGGGAAATGTTCAACGAAGTAGATGGAGCCAATGATGATGTGGCCATTAATACCTTCAAGGAGGGACTTCCAACTGAGCATGATCTGAGGAGTTCCCTAACAGGTAAACCTGTTACCAGTATGTGGCAGCTTATGGACAGAATTGACAAGTATAGAAGGATAGAAGAAGATCAGAGATGGGGGTAGAGGAAAGTCCAAGGTGATCCCTCAGGAGATGAGGGATTTCAGGTCGGATCGGTATAACAACAATCGACCTCGGAGAGACTTTGCAGGGCAATCAAGATCTGCTAACTTCTAGGCGGTTAATGTTGTGTTCTGAGAACCAGTACAGCGGGTTCTAGAAAAGATACAAGACAAGCCTTTCTTCAGACTGCCCAATAGAATGGCAGGGGATCCTGCGAAACACAATCAAAACCTTTACTGTCAATACCATCGAGACCATGGGCATATTACTGAGGATTGCAGAAATCTATGGGACCACTTGGAACAGCTGGTCTGAGAAGGAAAGTTGACCCACCTTCTGCACCATTCCAGTGTCCGAGGAAGTCAGACAGGGTCGACGTTAAGAGGAGATGCCTCTTCAAGAGCCCTTCTGGGCACAATAAATGTTATATTTGCTGCCCCAGGAAGAACAGGGTCTTGTCCCTCCAGAATACTGTCTGTGTCTCATTGTTCGGATGTGGGCTCAGGTTCAATGCCGAAGAAAGCAAAACTGAGCACCTCACTGGTGCTGGTCTTTTCAGATGAGGACAAGAGAGGAACCATACAACCGCATGATGATGCTTTGGTGGTTACGCTTAGGATGAGTGGGTATGACGTAAGAAGCGTGATGATTGATGAGGGGAGCGCAGCAGAGGTGATGTATCCTGACCTATACAGGGGGTTGAATTTGACACCCCAAGACCTGACAGCCTATAGCACCCCGTTGGTAAGCTTCGAGGGTAGATCGGTCATTCCGTTAGGTATGATTAGATTACCTGTGCAGACAGGTTCAAATGTGGTGGAGGTGGATTTTATTGTGGTAGACGTTTTTTCTCCATATACGGCGATTTTGGGTAGGCCCTGGTTGCATACCCTGGGGGCTGTTTCCTCCACCCTTCATCAGAAGGTGAAATATCCATCAGGAGACCGAGTGTTAGAAATATTGGGAAATCAAGTCATGGCAAGGCAGTGCATGGTAGCTGCTATTCAACATCGGCCAGAGGTGGGTACATCGGCCAAGGCCGAGAATGACTTATAGCAATCAAGGAATGTAGGAAACCTTCTCACCACTCCGCCGAGGAAGCGGAGTGTGAAGAGTTGGAGAGGGTGAATGTTGGTGATGATCCAGACAAGTACTTTCAGGTTGGAGCATTGTTACCTCCGTCGGAGAAAGATCAGTTGATTGAGGTCCTAAGGAGAAATGTTGATGTGTTTGCATGGAATGCCTATGAGGCCCCAGGAGTGGATCCAGATTTTATCTGTCATCATTTGAATGTCAATCCTTCTGTTATTCCTAAGAAACAGCCACCTCGGTGTTCGTCCAAGTTAAATGCCGAGGCTATTAAAGACGAGGTGAACAAGCTCAAACAGGCTGGGGCTATCAAAGAAGTATTTTACCCTCAGTGGTTGGCAAACGCAGTTGTAGTGAAGAAGAAAAACGGAAAATGGCACGTGTGCGTTGATTTCACAGATCTTAATAGAGCCTGTCCAAAGGATCCTTTCCCCATGCCCCGTATAGATCAGCTGGTTGATGCAACAGTAGGTCATCCTCGGATGAACTTCCTAAATGCCTTTCAGGGTTTTCACCAGATCCCACTGGCACTGGGTGATCAAGAGAAGACCGCTTTTCTCACTTCCAATGGAAATTATCACTATAAGGTAATGCCCTTTGGCTTGAAGAACGCGGGGTTAACTTACCAGCAGATGATGACGAAGATGTTTGAGCCACAGTTGGGCAACAACATAGAGGTTTATATTGATGACATGGTAGTAAAGAGTAAGGTAGTGGCCGAGCATATGACGGACCTCACCAGCACGTTTGAGGTTCTGAGGAAGCATAAGTTATGACTGAACGCATCCAAGTGCTCCTTTGGGATATGTTCTGGAAGTTTTTGGGCTACCTGGTGACCCACCGAGGAATTGAAGTGAACCCCGACCAGATTAAAGCCATAAATAGCTTGCAACCACCTCGGAATCCCAAGGAGGTCCAGAGGTTGACTGGGATGACAGCTGCGCTAAACAGATTCATATCCAGGTCAGCGGATAGGTGCAGACCCTTTTTCCTTTTACTCCACAAGTGGAAAGGATTCGAGTGGACTGAGGAATGCGCCCTGGCATTTCAGCAACTCAAGGAATATCTGTCTTGGCCACCCATCATGTCCAGTCCAGAGGTGGACGAGGTCCTTTTTGCTTACTTGGCGATAGCCACTTATGCGATCAGTTTTGTTATGATACGAGTGGATAACGGCGTGCAGTGGCCAATTTATTATGTGAGAAAGTCACTTCATGAGGCCAAAGTGCGTTATCTACCGTTGGAGAATGCCATTTTAGCAGTGGTGCATGCTACAAGGAAACTTCCCCATTACTTCCAAGCACACACGGTGGTTGTTCTGACTCAGTATCCACTTAGAGCAGTACTTTGGAGTGCAGACTACACTGGCAAGGTCGCTAAGTGTGGCACAATCCTTGGGGCTTTCGATATAAAGTATATGCCTTGTACTTCTACAAAGGGTCAGGTTCTCGCCGACCTGGTGGCCGAATTTGCTAAAGGCCCTGAGGAAATAGGTGCAAGTCCGCATGGTATGGATGAAAAATTGATTGGCCTTATATCCATGCAACGTTCCACTCCCTAAAATGTGTATGTGGATGGAGCAGCAAACCAAAGGGGGTCAGGAGTGAGGCTGGTCCTAATATCTCTTAAGATGGCCATCATTGAGAAGTCTTTAAGGTTGGGATTCTCAGCCACTAACAACGAGGCAGAGTATGAGGCTTTATTAGTGGGGATGGCGATGGTTAAGAAGCTGGGTGGAAAAATAGTGGAGATGTTCTCAGATTCAAGACTGGTTGTGGGTCAGGTTAAAGGGGAGTTGGAAGCTCGGGACCCCAGAATGCAAAGTTACTTGGGTCAAGTTAGGCGTGTGCAAACAGATTTTGAATCTTTTGAATTGTCCCACGTCCCTAGAGGTGGAAATACACATGCGGACTCTCTGGCTACCCTTGCTACCTCCTCGGCGTAGAATTTACCTCGGATTATCATGGTTGAAGAGTTGAGCGCACCCACTCTAGTAGCGGAGGACTCGCTTCAGGTCAATCAAATCAGCTCGGCGCCTAGTTGGATGGATCCTATTATGGTATTCCTTGAGAAAGATATACTGCCCAAGGACAAATTGGAAGCTGACAAGATACGAAGAAAAGTTCCTCGGTTCTAGCTGTCCAAGGACAAGAAGTTGTACAAATGCTCATTCTCTGGTCCATATCTGCTTTGTGTGCACCCTGAAGCATCAGAGGCACTTTTAGAGGAGCTGCATGAGGGGATTTGTGGGAGTCACACTGGAGAAAGGTCTTTATTTCATCGGGCAATCACCCAAGGGTATTGGTGGCAAGGCATGCAAAAGGAAGCGCAGGAATCTGTCAGAAAATGTAACCAATGTTAGAGGTTTGCTCCAAACATCCATCAGCCTAAGGGAGTCCTTAACCCTCTTTCTAGTCCTTGGCCTTTTGCACAATGGGGTTTAGATATTGTTGGCCATTTCCCTAAGGCAATAGGAAATAAGAAATACCTGCTAGTTGGCACGGACTACTTCACGAAGTGGGTTGAAGCTGAGCCCCTAGCTAATATCAGGGATGTAGATGTTAAAAGGTTTGTTTGGAAGAACATCATCACCCGATTTGGGGTTCCGCAGTCTCTTATCTCGGATAATGGTCTTCAATTTGACAGCAAGGCTTTCAAGGAATATTGTTCCGACCTGAGAATAAAGAATAGATATTCCACTCCAACTTATCCACAGGAAAATGGGCCGGCCGAGGCTGTCAATAAGGTCATTGTGAGTGGGCTCAAGAAGAGGCTAGACGATGCGAAGGGAAAATGGGTGAAGGAGCTGCCACATGTCCTTTGGACATATCGAACAACGCCCCGGCGGTCAACAGGAGAAACCCCATTTTCAATGACGTATGGGGCTGAGGCTGTGATTCCCCTCGAAACGGGTTTCCCCACATTAAGGACTAGTACTTTCACCTCAGATGGCAATGATGAGCTTTTGGGTAAGAATCTAGACCTGATAGATGAACGACGAGAAAAAGCGATGGTTCAGTTAGCCTATTACTAATACAAGCTGAAACAAGATTATGATGCAAATGTGAAGCTAAAGCCGTTAGCTCCAGGGGACCTGGTGTTGAGAAAAGTATTAGGAAATACCAAAAATCCAGCTTGGGGAAAATTAGGGCCCAATTGGGAAGAACCATATCGTATCACATCTATAGCAGGAATAGGTGCTTATTACTTAGAAGATTTAGACGAGAAAACTGTACTCCATCCTTGGAATGTAAGCAACTTAAAGAGGTATTATTATTAATACGAACAGTTATGTTATATGTCTCTTTTTTAACTTAATTTGAATTCTATTACTTGTGTTCCTTAAGTCTATTGAAATATTAAACAGAAACTAAGTCATGTCAGGTCCTCGGACCACAACTTGGTGAAAATTAATACACTCTCATATTTACTGAAGTATTTAACAGAAACTAAGTCATGTCAGGTCCTCGGACTACAACTTAGTGGAAATTAATACAACTGTGACATCTATTGAAGTATTAAACAGAAACTAAGTCATGTCAGGTCCCCGGACCACAACTTAGTGGAAATTAATACAACTGTAACATCTATTGAAGTGTTAAACAGAAATTAAATCATGTCAGGTCCTCGGACCACAACTTAGTGGAAATTAATACAACTGTGACATCTATTGAAGCGTTAAACAAAAACTAAGTCATGTCAGGTCCTCGAACCACAACTTAGTGGAAATTAATACAACTGTGACATCTATTGAAGTGTTAAACAAAAACTAAGTCATGTCAGGTCCTCGGACCACAACTTAGTGGAAATTAATACAACTGTGACATCTATTGAAGTGTTAAACAGAAACTAAGTCATGTCAGGTCCTCGGACCACAACTTAGTGGAAATTAATACAACTGTGACATCTATTGAAGTGTTAAACAGAAACTAAGTCATGTCAGGTCCTAAGACCACAACTTAGTGAAAATTAACACAACTTATTGGAAATTAATACACTCTCCTATTTACTGAAGTATTAAATAGAAACTAAGTGATGTAAGGTCCTCGGATCACAACTTAGTTGAAATTAATACACTCTCATCTTTATTGAAGTGTTAAACAGAAGCTAAGTCATGTAAGGTCCTCGGACCACAACTTGGTGGAAATTAATACACTGTTATCTTTATTGAAGTGTTAAACAGAAGCTAAGTCATGTAACTTGATGGAAATTAATATACTGCCATTTTTATTGAAGTGCTAAGCAGAACTTAAGTCATATAAGGTTCTTGGCCCACAGCTTAGTGAAAATTAATGCACACTGTGACCTTAATTGGAGTATTACACTTAGGCTAAGGTATGACAGATTGTTTATACTGCTAACTTAGTGAAAATCAGCGCTTCTTAAATGGGATCTGTGTGATTATCTTTATATATCAAGGCAAATTCCATGAGCATCACTTAAAGCATTTCAGGGTGTTCAATACCTCCAGGGACTAATTGTTTGGAATGCTATCTCCAGTTTGCTTTGATTTTCAATTAACATACATAAGTTTAAGTTTTCCCTCATAGTGTCAGATTTTACTCTTCTATAGCCTGGGATAATATAAAAGTAAAAGAATAATCGTGCAGGAAATTACACAAGTAATAGATAAAACCATAATGTCTTATATAAATCTGGGAAGGGAAATATACATCACACTTGAGAATATCCTCAAAAAAGAAAAAATTAAAATTAAAATTAAAAAAATTTTACATCAACTATTTGCTTAGTTTTATTTGTAGCTTGGGTGATGGAACTTTGGTAGTTTCCTGAGGAGGAACATCTTTCTCCTCCTCCTTTGAAGCTTCCCCAGCAGGCAAAATGGTAGAAGCTAAGTCCTTTTCAAAACTTTGAGAGGCTGTTCCATCCTTAGGATCCTCTACAGCCTTGGCTGAGAAGGTCTCTTTTACCACTTCAGACACTTCAGGCTGCTTCTGCTGATGGGTTGGGAGAGGATTCTAATTCTGAGCTTCTTCAGCCGATTCAACAGCAGTAGAGGAGACCTCTTGTTGTTGAGAAGAAAGACTTGGGGCTCGTATGGCTGGGGGGAGGTAAGTGTTCTCAGGCTTTCTCAGCTCTGATGATAGCTCGACCCCAGCACGATTAAGAGCTTCCTCCCAAGTTTGTGCAAAGTATGTTCGGCACACAACTAGGACCTCAGCTCGGAATCTATCCTCGGTCTCAGCCACGCCGACGTCATATCCTTGCTGTTCGGCCTCATCCCTCTCTTTCTCAGCCTTGGCTCTTACTTTTTCAGCCTCATCCCTCTCCTTTTCAGCCTGACCCCTTAGCCTTTGAGCTTCTTCCAGTTGTTTCATCAAAGTTGATATTTGTTCCTTAGAAGCTGCCAGCTGGTCATTGGCATCACGGAGGCTTTTCCTCTGATCTTCAGCTTGCCTTTGAAAGCCGACCAAAGCTGAATCAGCACTCTTTCGAGCATGTTCTTCCTCGACCAGCTTTTTCTTCAACTCTTCAACGTTCTTCTCGTTGGTAGAAAGTGTCAGAACAGCAGTATTTCGCTTCTTCTTCTCCTTATCTAACTATTGGTAAAAGGCATTAATCATCTCCTCTAGCCTGAAAGTGGCTTGAACAGCCTTAAAAAAAGAAAAAAGAGAATAAAAAAGAGTCAGAGGTACAATAAACTAAAAGGAATGAGTAAAGCAGTAAGGATACCATACCATGCCCAGGTGCCTTTTCGTATTCATGAAGATCTCATTCTTCTTCATGCTTCTGAGCTCGGCCATGTCCTTGGGGAGAAGGAGTGTCTCTTCTAGGGCCAAGGCAACGTGGCATCCAATTCCACCATTGAAATCCCTGATTGAGGCGTCTTCCCTCAGGGGCTCCCCACCAAGCATGGGAGCAGGGAGCCAAGCCTCGGGCTCCGAAGACCGTATATTCTGCTTGGTCACAACTTGTTGAGATCCATGAGTTGTTTTTTGTTGCTTTGGAGCCCTTTGGACCTCATCTTCAGGAGTTGGGCGAGACCTCCCTATCTCCACCACGTCTTTGCCTTTTTGTTCCCTCCTCCTCTTAAAATCAGTAGGTTCAACCCTCTGTGGGTGAGCTGGTTGGGGAGGAGGAGGAGGGGGGAAACTGGTCTGAACAGACTTCGCTGGCGCCCCCTTTCCAGGTTTGCCTTCAATCACGTCTAGCAAGCTCCTTTGGTTTTTTCTCTGGATACCTATGTTATCAGAAACCACCTCAGGAGATTGGGATTGGTTGAAGACCTCAAATTCGTCTGCAGAATCCGATACTTCTACAACTCTTTCTTCTTGTTCTTCTTCTTCCTCTTCCTCCTTCACTTCCTGAAGTACAGAACGGGACGAGGAAGTCGCTACGGAGACAGTGGCCACAGGTAACGGCTGGGTAAAAGAGGTGCCTTCAGGGATTGGAACACCCTCAGGAACTATAAATCCTTCAAAGGCTACGCTAATTCGATGCAGCCGAGGATCTCTAGCCTTGATAACGCACTTGGGTGCTTGAAAGGCTGTGGAAATTGGCATGTATTGGAGGATGATGTGCGCTGCTCTCAGTTGACCGTCAGATGGGTTCACATATACCTCAGATCTTAGAATTTTATCCAAGCTCTCCCTATTAACTAGTCTGAATTGAGGCTTGGTAGCGCGCTTATCTGCGAAACCAATAAAATAGCAAAAAATTCAGTCAGAAATGAAGTCAACTTGAATTAAGGAATATAAATTAAAGTGCAGAGGCGTCCAGCCAAAAATCCCCACCTAGTGTTCTCTCCTGGATCGGACAAGGTAAACCATCGTGCCATGCCCCAGAAAAAATGAGGAAATCATCTTTTAGGCCCTTGTTCGATGTAAAGAGGCACTGGATTATCCTTACCCCGGGGAACCTAGACCTAAGGTAATACCCCTGACCCTTCAAATGCTGGAGGTTGTACATCCAGTTCACATCGTGATGGGTAAGGCCTAGGTTCAGCCTCGCGTTAAAGGCTTCTATACTCCCTAGCACCCTGAACATATTTGGGGTGCATTGTGTGGGGGACAATCTAAAGAACCTAAGATAACTCCTAGTGAGACTGCCCATCGGAATAGTCATCCCTCCCCCTATGAAAGCGATCATGGGGATGACTACTTCCCCCGTTTTCCTCTCATCGAACCATTCTTCTAAGGAAGCATACCTCATACCCACCGTTGGGAGAATCCCATACCTAGCTCTAAATTTCTTTATTTGCTCCTTGGAATCAACTAGATACTTAAATCTACCCATTTCCTAAAAATCGTGAAGAAAAATTAGAGAAGATGATTGAAGACTGAGGAAGGTTAAAGAAACTTACAGGTGTGAAAAATGAGCTCCTTGGACAAACTTCAGGTATTTATGAGAACGTTAAGAAGAAAGAAAGAGAGACAAGTTCAATGAATACTCGCTAAGATTGTGAGATTTTTTGTAACTGAAAAGAAATTTGATTTGAAAAGCTCTTTATAGGGGCGCAGAAATTGTAAGCGGGAAAAATCCCACTCATAAATTTCAGAGGCCCTCCACCGTTTGATTCGCATCCTGCTGAAATGTGGAGGACAGAGAAGCCGCCATCATTTAATAATGGCGTGCTCCTGACGCCGAAACGTCAGGGGCATGTCTTGGGCAGATGGAAAGGCGTTCTGAAATTTAGAAAAGTCCAACGAAGGAGTTAGGGACATGATATCAAAATCTACCTTTTTCCGAGGTGACAAAAAGTGAGATTTTGAGAGGCTATTGTGGGGCCAGTTGCCCAAAAAGATAACAGAGAGTTCATAAGAAGTGGGCTTGTAACCCAACGGCCCAGTCCGAAGATGTAAAGTTGTAATTTACAACTATGTTTTGTTGGCTTTTATTCCGTGCCAAATTTGATTGTAATTATGTTCAATCGTTTAAAACCCTGTATTTGTTGGGGACTTAATGTAAGGGTTGTGTGGTAGAAAGAGTGTTGAAGACTCAAGCATTTGAAGAAGTGAAGGATTCTCGCGGGTATCTCGCAGGTATATCGCGACCAAGCTTCCCGCGAAGTGAACCATGTGCCAGGCACATGCTGGAATGCGAAGAGTCATGCCAGGTGAAGACAACTGTGTCTCGCGAGTATCTCGCGGGTAAGGCCTTCCCGCGAGACACCCGCGAGGCAAGCTGTTCTGCCAGCTTGTACTTTTTGAGTCACACCTTTTGCACCTCTCCTACATATACCATCATTACCCACAATTGTTGAGGGATGCTTCAGAGAGAAAAACCCTAGCCAAACACATTGGTAATTAGAGATTGTCTTCCCCATCTTTCTCTACACAATTGCTTGTGGTATCTCCTCAACCATTCCCTCTCCTATATCCATATCTTTGAGAGGTTGATAGCCAAAACACTTACCACACCTTTAAGAGTGCTGAGTGACGTTTTGGTGCTGCTGGGAAGCATTGGAAGAAGCCTTGAATGGAAGATGCAACATGGAGCTTGTTGCGGGATCCGGATAACTAGGACAAGACACGGTTCCGAGAAGCCTTGTTGGAGTAGGAGCTTGGAGGGCTTAGGTACATCGGGTAGACTAGGCTTGGAGGGTCTTTTGCTAATCCATGTATCCCAACTGATTGTCTAGTGGATCGATTTCCGCTTGGAGGGCGGCGGAGAGGTTTTTCGCCGAGTTCTTCGGTTTCCTCTTCGATAACACGTCTCGGTGTTATTTGTGTTTGCATCCTTCTTCCCTACTCTTGTTCATTACATTTTTACTGCTGAGTTGCTTTAAATATGGATTAGAGTAGTTGTTTTGCCTATACGCTTGTGTTTACACTATTCCGCACTTGTCATTAAGTTAGTGTAAAATCAACCAAGCCGTAATTTGAATTTGGGGGTCTAAACCGCTCGTGTGTTTCAACACATTTTCGAGCTTTCAATTGGTATCAGAGCGGGTACACTTACTGAGGTTTAATTACCTAAGTGTGATCCTTGACCCTTCTTGAGATGGACCGGTCTCAATCGCTCAATGTTCCACCATTTTTTGATGGAAACAATTATGCATTCTGGAAAGTTAGAATGAGAGCATTCTTATGCTCTATCGATGATACCGTTTGGGATGCGGTTGAGATAGGTTGAACCAAGCCGGAGGCTCCTAAGTCCACTTGGGATAAGGCAGCCCTTGCGGCAGCAAATGCTAATAGTAAAGCTTTAAATGCAATCTTTTGTGGTGTGTCCCCTGATGAATTCCACAGGATATCTCATATGACAGTAGCCAAGGAAGCTTGGGAGATTTTGGAGACTACCTATGAGGGTACAAAGAAAGTCAAGGATACAAAGCTTCAGATGCTCACCACCAAATTTGAAGAACTCAAGATGAGTGATGATGAACCATTTGATTCATTCTATGGGAAGCTCAATGAAATTGTCATTGCTAAACTCAATCTTGGGGAGAAGATTGAAGATACTAAGGTGGTGAGAAAGATATTGAGGTCCTTGCCTGAAAGTTTTAGAGCAAAGGTTACAGCCATAGAAGAAAGCAAAGACTTGGATGAGATTAAGATTCAAGAGCTGATCGGGTCTCTCCAAACGTATGAGCTGGGACTGCCTTCCCATAAGACGAGCAAATCGCTTGCACTTAAAACCATCACCGAAAGAATAAATGATTCCTCTGAAGAAGATGGAGTGGAGAAAGAAGTAGCATATCTTGCAAAGAACTTCCGCAAGTTTCTGAAAATGAAGAACAGTGGGAAACCGTTCAATAGAGAAAAGTTCTCTCCTTCAAGAGGTGATAAGAAAGAGTTTAAGAGAAAAGGAGGAAAGGATTATCAACCTTCTCCAGACATTGTGTGCTATGAGTGCAATGGCCATGGACATCTAAAGAAGGAGTGTCCGAATTTTTTTAGGGGAAAAGGAAAAGCATATGCTACAACGCTCAGTGATTCTGAATCTTCTGATTCTGACTCGGAAGAGAGCTGTGACGGTGAGGGAAACTACTCCGCTTTCATGACCATTGCTCATGAAGACTCCTCGAACGACTTGGGTGCACTTGAGAAAGAACTTGGTGAGCATTCTGATTCAGAATCTGCTGGAATTGTGGAAGAATCAGACGCTGAAGAGGAAGAAAATACAGCTAATCTCCAAGAGAATTACTCCTCACTTCTTGAGAAGTCAGGGGAATATGCAAGAATAGCCAAGGCAGCAGTGAGAAAAATGAAGAAAGCAGAGGAAGACTACCGAAGTCTCATGATCAGACATAAGGAGGCCAAATGCGAAATAGAAGGACTGATGGTGAGCTGTCAGAAGCATACTTGAAGATCAGATTTCTTGAACAAGAGGTGGTGCAAGCGCAAGCCAAGATAGAAAGGGTCTCCTCTAGAAAGTTGGATGATGTTATCTCATCCCAAAAACATTCCTCAGACAAGTCCGGATTGGGATACACCGGAGGGAGTAGCTCATCAGTCAAAGCTACCAAAGAAGTGAAATTTGTGAAGGCCGTAGAGCCAAGTGTAGGGGAGGCCATTCTTGAGAATGTTAAGGTTGAGAAGAAGAATGTAGCTGAGCAACGGATGATGAATAAGTCCCGAAATCAAGCAGTAGGCAGACACGAAACCAGAGCAAGATCTCTCTCAAGACCACAACGGGGTCCTAGAACGGATTATGTGTGTCACTATTGCGGAATGCAAGGACATACCCGACCCAACTGTCAAAAATTAAGAGCAGACAATAATGCAAGCATTCCTCGATCACGTGGAAGAAGGAATGACAATAGAGCTTGGGGTGGTGAGAACTCAAGAAGCCAAAATCGTGATCCCGGAGTGACAGACGTGATGAAGATGATCGGTGCCTTCACCACTTGCTTGGAGAGTTTTACCAGGAGGTTTGAAAGTCCCAACTCTCGTACCCAATCCGTCAAGGATATCACCCCAAACGCACGTGACGTGTGGGTGAAGAGGGGTACTCATGCATAAGCACTATAATATGTCCATGCATTAATTCTTTCCATTTTTAGGGACATATGTCATTTGTTGTTGCATTTTATCATGCATTGCTTTTATGGTTTGTACCTGTTTTTGTCGATCTTTCCTTTCTTGCTATGTTTTGGGTGTGTTTCAAAAATTCAAAAACCCATAAAAATTATAAAATCCAAAAGTTTGATCACTTTGTTGAATTTTGCCTCAAAGCATGTTTTGCCTTATACCTTTGTACTTATGGTTTGTGCATTTAGCGAGCTTAGCTTGTCCTTCATGCACTTATATCATTGTGGAAGAAATTCTGAAATCTATGTGACTGTTGTAAATAGATCTTCAACCTTGTCATGAATGATTAGTGAATGGTTTTGTTGATCTTGAGACATGCATAGACTCATGCCTATATATCTTCCCACTTTTATTTTTGCTTAAAAGAGCTCTCTAAATGTAAATCTTAAAATGAAAAGAGATATAGAGCTGCAAAAGCCTGTCGCACAAACTAGTATTCGACTAGGAAAAAGGGAAAGCGACTAAAATATAATGTATGATGCCCAAAAAGCCAAAGGCTAACTCATCAATTGAAATATCAAAAATTTCAGGCATCCTTCTCTAAATGAGATTCTCTTTGCTCAAAAGTTGCAAATGATTTGTTAAGTATGGAGCCAAATGAAAAGCTTCAGTGAATTGTTATCAAGTACGTGTGGGAGGTCATATATGCATGTTTCTATAATTGAGATAGGTCACATAATCTAGTGCTAGTTGAGTATGCCTTGATTAAATTGATCATTGAAGCTTCACATTGGACTAAGGACTATCTCATTTTTGATATCCACACACAACACACAAGTCTATGTTCTATGAATGTCATAATCATTTGTGTGATTGTACTTGTTTAAATGTGTTTCGCATGCTCAATCTTTGTTGATCAAATCCAAAAAGATTTTTGTGAGTTTTATTAGTTTTTGAAAGTGATTTTATACTTTCCAGTGTTTATTTTTGGTCAAAATGTTTACTATGTATTTTTCATCAAAAAACAGGTTCAGGGGTTGTTTCGCGAGAAGCTCGCGACTAAGAAGCTTCTCGCGAAAAGGTGTGAGGGAAATACTTTCTCTTGTTTGTCACACAGAGACTTTCGCGACTGTCTCGCGACCAACAGCTTCTCGCGAAATGCTGTTTGGCAAAAACTGAAATTTTCTTAAAATCAGACAGAGAATCTCGCGACTATCTCGCGACTGTATCGCGACTTAGAGCTTCTCGCGAAAATTTTGTGCTTCAGTGGCCCCTTTCGCGGTTGTATCGCGACTGTCTCGCGGCTCCCTATCCCGCGAAAAACGCGTGTTTTCAGTTTTATAGGGCTGATGTGACAGTTTTTCAAAACATAAAAACTTCCCTCCCTTCATTTCTTCGAACCTCTCTCAACCCAAAAACACTATTCCATCAAATCCCTCTCCAAATCAAGACTTTTTCTGCATTTTCTTCTTCAAGGTATGTTGATTAATCATTTCTTTTTAAGATTTTACTTAGTTTTTGCAGAATTTTTGGTTAGGGTTGTGATAATTGGGGATTTTCGAAACTTTGGGTTGTTTTTCAAAATTGGGTGTTGTTCTTGCCAAATCTTTGATTGGGTTTTGTTTCTTATGATATTGTTGCATCTGTGTTGGCCCCTTGTGGCATTTTAAAGTGTATTTAGGCATATTTTCTCCATGTTCATGCATTTTGCATATCATATTTGCTTGTGTGCACGCAAAGTGTTCGTCAAAATGTCCAAGTGAAATTTGTTGTACTAAAATGGAATCAAGTGATTTCAAATACATGGATTTTCACTTGTTTGACTTAATTGCACTTAGTTTGATCATTAACTGTATGGCACATTCCCTTTACTTAGGTTGCATACTCTTGACACACAACTAGGCACACTTTGGCACACTCTCATGCATCTCATGTTGCACACACATGCATACACACATACACACACACTTGCACAGTGATTTAAATTTCATGCAAAATGTGCTATTTTTCATGCATTCATTTTAGGCTTTAGTGCTCTATGGGGTGTAGCATGCTTGTATGAATTGGTCATGCTCTGTTTTTTGCATTTTACTCTGTTTTGGAAGTATCTCTTTAGATGTAAACTAACTTGAATCTAATCAAGTTTTGTTCGTGTGTTGTGTGCATTTGTGCTCTATTTGTCGTGTTCACTTGTGCAGATGTCTCCCACCAAGCATGCGGGTTCCAAGAAGAAGGCTCCCAAGCGTGCTCGTACTGACTCCGATCACTTCAAATCCGCGGATGCAGACATGAAGTACAATGATTGCTACAAGAAAGCAACCATTGTCATGGAAAGGGTCGTTCAATTGGAGGAGCTTGAGAATACATGCATTCCAGATGTGTTCAAAGAAAGAACTTAGACAAAGCTGCTAAATCCAGTTGGAACTGTATACTCAGAGATAATCAGAGAGTTCTTCTCCAATGCTACTGTGGAGGAGAATAAGATTCTTTGCTGGGTGAGGCACAAAGAATTTGAGATCACAAGGGATAGCATTCAAGACCTCTTGGAGATACGACCTCCCTCACAGCCAATGACAGTCCAGTATGATGAGAGATTGGGGCATATCACGGAGATGATATCAGCTCTTGGTGGAGTTCCAAAGAAATCATCAATGGATACTCTCAAGTTCTCTCCAGAAATGAGAACTCTGAGCTACGTCATGATCCATAACTTGTATCCGGTCACCAATCTCACCACACTATCGGCTCCAAGGACGAGGTTTCTCTACGACCTCTTCACTCACAAGGAAATTGATATCTGCAGCCACATCTTCCATATTCTGAAAAAGAGCATTACGAAGCAAAACTCCCGAACCATAATGCCTTTTCCCTCACTGATCATGGGGCTCATTGCCAAGACAAAGCTGAAATTCCCTAGTGGACTCACTGTTGTTCAGAGGGATTACCCCATTGGTGCGAACACTTTGACTCGGAGCACTGCACACATTAAACGCCCCAAGACTGGTCCTCATCTCATTCCACCGCCTCGGAGTTTGCCTCAGGATGTCCCAGATGAGGGTGGAGATACAGAGGAGGAGATTGACAGGTTCACTTCTGCCCCAGAGACTGCACAGCCATCGTCTTCTGCTCCAGCTCAAACACAAGGTCTCAGCAAGCTTGATCAAATCCTAGCAAAGATGGATCACATGTCTACAGTGCTTGATACTCATGTACAGCACACAGCGGATCAGTTTGCATACCTCCAGGAGCAGATCACCACATTATCTGCTCAGATTCAGAGCTTATCCCCTACACATGGTTCAGACTCCGAATCCGACCAATTCTAGTCCTTTGGCCATTCCGGTCAAAAAGGGGGAGAAAATTTTGAGGGGGAGCTGATGAACAAGAGCCTGCACAGCCTTAGGGGGAGCATAGCTTAAATACTTAGTTACAGTAACTATTGGTTATTGGTTTTACAGACGGGTTTTCTAAGTTTTTTTCTGCTTATAGTTAATGTTTTACTATTTGTGGTTTATAGTTCTGACACTTATGCTTTAACTTCAGTATTAATTTCAGTATATTTTCAGAATTTTGTGTTCTCTTTCTATGCTTTGTGGCATATGTGCTTTGTGGCTTTTTATTAGTACCCATGTTGCTTTTGTAAGCTTTTAGGGTTTGTTGCATGCATAAGTTTGTAGGTCTTTGTGGTTTGTGCCATGCATTTGCTATACCATGCTTATGCAACCTTGATGCATTTTTGCTTGTAGTTCATTGTCATGCATTGTTACTTCAAGTGATGAACACTCTTGTGCCCTAGTAGGATTGTTCCTAGATGCAAATACTTCGTGTATTTCGCATTGGTCGAGTGTTGGAGTTGCAAATGATTCTCTTTAAATGAGCTTATCATCTTGCATCTCCGGATGTTCATTTCATTGTGAATGAGCATAGTAATTACTTGCGTATAGTGATTACTTGTTTGATCTTGCCATGATCTAGTGTCTCTATTTCATTTAGCTTGATCTTGTTATTATTGCTCCATATGCATTTCAAGTTTTCTACATGCAATGATATTATTGTGTTGTTGTATTTCAGGAGATACTTGTTCATATGTTCAAGAGCTTATCAGTATCTAGAATTAGGTGTGAGTGAGTTTTGCCTTTGTTCCCAAACTCACGTTTAAGTCTAGAGTCTGTTTTAGGGTTTTGTCACGGAATAGCCAAAGGGGGAGATTGTAAAGTTGTAATTTACAACTATGTTTTGTTGGCTTTTATTCCGTGCCAAATTTGATTGTAATTATGTTCAATCGTTTAAAACCCTGTATTTGTTGTGGGACTTGATGTAAGGGTTGTGTGGTAGAAAGAGTGTTGAAGACTCAAGCATTTGAAGAAGTGAAGGATTCTCGCGGGTATCTCGCGGGTATATCGCGACCAAGCTTCCCGCGAAGTGAACCATGTGCCAGGCACATGCTGGAATGCGAAGAGTCATGCCAGGTGGAGACAACTGTGTCTCGCGAGTATCTCGCGGGTAAGGCCTTCCCGCGAGACACCCGCGAGGCAAGCTGTTCTGCCAGCCTGTACTTTTTGAGTCACACCTTTTGCACCTCTCCTACATATACCATCATTACCCACAATTGTTGAGGGATGCTTCAGAGAGAAAAACCCTAGCCAAACACATTGGTAATTAGAGATTGTCTTCCCCATCTTTCTCTACACAATTGCTTGTGGTATCTCCTCAACCATTCCCTCTCCTATATCCATATCTTTGAGAGGTTGATAGCCAAAACACTTACCACACCTTTGAGAGTGCTGAGTGACGTTTTGGTGCTGCTGGGAAGCATTGGAAGAAGCCTTGAATGGCAGATGCAACATGGAGCTTGTTGCGGGATCCGGATAACTAGGACAAGACACGGTTCCGAGAAGCCTTGTTGGAATAGGAGCTTGGAGGGCTTAGGTACATCGGGTAGACTAGGCTTGGAGGGTCTTTTGCTAATCCATGTATCCCAACTGATTGTCTAGTGGATCGATTTCCGCTTGGAGGGCGGCGGAGAGGTTTTTCGCCGAGTTCTTCGGTTTCCTCTTCGATAACACGTCTCGGTGTTATTTGTGTTTGCATCCTTCTTCCCTACTCTTGTTCATTACATTTTTACTGCTGAGTTGCTTTAAATATGGATTAGAGTAGTTGTTTTGCTTATACGCTTGTGTTTACACTATTCCGCACTTGTCATTAAGTTAGTGTAAAATCAACCAAGCCGTAATTTGAATTTGGGGGTCTAAACCGCTCGTGTGTTTTCAACACATTTTCGAGCTTTCAGAAGACACTCATATGTCCGAGGATGGTTAAATAGAGCCATTTTGAGAATAACACAAGACAAAGAGACGTAAGTCGTACTTAATGGCCCAAACCACGTCCAAGGATAAGATTTATTCCTCAAACCAACGTCCGAGGTGGATGTAACTCTTTTAATAGTCAAGGAACTTCACAGAATTACATGCAAACTAACTAATGAATATTGAAAAAAGAAGGAACCGGGAAAGGTAACAAATATCTCCTAAAAGCTGCTACCTCCACATTAAATACTTCCCAGCTAACTCTCTGGCCGCATTAATGTGGAGGTGATACTTGAACAGTAACCAAGCAGCCTTATGGCCACTGAGCGAAAGATCCAGGAAGTTCTGGATGGGACAGAAAGAAGTTCTCAGAATGGAACCTACACGTGTACGGTGAAAGCAGGATGAAGAAGGTAGTATATAACGTGAAATCGGAGTACACTAAAAGGGGACTTTTGGAAGAAAAGAGAGAGAGAAAAAGAATCCAGAGAAATATATACTAAAAACCTAGCCGAGGAAGAGTTTTTCTTTTAATTTAAAGTTCCTTTTGCTGCACAAGAACGATGTCTTTTTCCATTCATTGGACTTAGCTCTTACGCCCGCTCTCTAAAAATTTTATTGTTTAGGTCCAATTCAATTTAAGTCCTTACAATTATTATTTAAATTAATAAAATAATTCTAGAAATTTATAACTTTTTTTAACTAAAAAACAACGAATTAATTCTCTTAAAAAGTTGAATTTTTTTAAAATGAATACAGTAAAATATATCTCACTTTCTCCCACTTTATTTAAGATAATTTGTCTTCAAAAATTACTAGGTTTGCCATTGTAATTGTAAGGGAGAAGTGTCATGCAACTGTGCAACATCATTAAACCTGTAAAGTCTGTACGCTTTTGCAGTCTTCAATGGACAAGTCACAATGCACTACTGCATTTTCATATAAATGGTACATGATATATAGTACAATATTACTGCTGTTTTTTTTTTTTTTTTTTTTTTTTTTGGCTAAATGAAAAAAAAAAAAAAAGGTCTTTAGTATGAGCTCATTGACTCCACGCTACGTAACGGCAATGAGTAATAATATGTGTATGTACCACGCGAGTTTTGTTGGAGCGATCGCTCAAACCACTCCTCTCTAGGTGTTGGGACAAAATCTCCTACCATCAAGTCATATCTCATGTGGTATATTATTATTATTATTATTGCTGTTTTTACTCACGACATTTGCCTTCAACATAGGTCTTTTTATGATTTTTTTTTTCTTTTTTTTTTGATGGCCAGAAAATTTGATTAACAGAAACACAAGCTACAATGACAGTCCAACCTCACCCCTCACACCGGAAACAAAACAAGGGGGTTGTTGCCTACAACAAAAGAACCAAAAAAATTTACAATCTAAAGACCATCTAGCTAGAGAGTGAGGAGCATAATTACATTGCCTAACTTGCAAATTTAGTTCTGAACAGAGTCCTAACCTAGTAACCTGCCATTTCTTTTTTCCCACATAACTTGCATTTGATTCGGTAACAAGTACTTAGTTTAATGTAAATAATTAATGTCTTTAAAAAAAAAAGTACATAAATAATGAGATTAAAGTTCAAAAAGGCCACCAGTTAATTTTCAAATTCAATGATAACAGCCATACTTATAAATCAATAAACGTTAAACTTCAGTTCTCACATATTAAGGCAAAAGCATCCTTTTTTTTTTTTTTTTTTAAATAAATAAATAAATAATAATAATAATACAGATCACATTACCTGAACCTAGCCCGATAATTTCGAGTTCGGGAAAAATCCGGCCCATTCTCTTTGTCCAAGATAAATCAAGTAATATCCAACACTTTTGGACTGGGTATCCATTACCCGGTGGGTTTGGCCACCCCTACATGCTTCAACATGCATAAAAACTTTAGAAAGTTATACTCATGAGTTGCCACATTTACTGAATGAACAAAATAATGCAGCCAACATAATGAAGATTATTGAATGAACTAAGTAATGCAGCCGACCTAATGAAGATAAATTAACTGCCATAGACTTTTGGGTTAATAAACACCCACCTGCCAAGCGAATACGATTTTAGGCTTCGGAGCTTAACCTATAAATTTAACTCGATAAATTCATGAGGCTACTTGTGGCACGATCCCTCTTCTTTGTCTTTCTTTTGAGCATATAAATCAAAGGTCGTCGACGATCTATTCCCATACTTCGAAGGGTTAGAAAATATTCCTCTGTGTCTCTTTCTCCCGGTTAGCAGTGGCAATGGCAAAAAGGTCAGAAACTGTGTGGTTCACTAGGTTCTTACATTGCTTTATACATGTTTTGCTTTACGTTATTTTCGTTAAGATCAACTAATATATTGTACATCACTCCAATTAATGTATGACAGTTAAATATCCACTATTCATGTATATATATACCTTGATTCTCAACCCAAAAAAAAAAAAAAAAGTGTGTATATATATATATAATACCATTTGTAGTATATTTTATTGTCGGAGTAGACAGCATTTTTGGCTAGTGATATGGCCCATATGCATGGGGTATAGGCTTATATTATTTTTTATATAATGTAACCAGAAATAGTACAACATATTACTCAAGTTTTGAATCATACTTTATTTTACATGTGGGAAATGTGTACCATGTTCCTCCACTAATTGAATTCCATCTTCAGGCTAGACGGCAAAGTGGCAATCATAACTGGTGGAGCAAGCGGGATTGGAGCAAGTACCGTGCATCTCTTCCATGAACACGGTTCCAAGGTTGTCATTGCTGATGTACAAGATAACCTAGGCCAAGAAATTGCAGATAAGCATGGGAAAAATGTTAGCTACATCCATTGTGATGTGACGAATGAAGATGATATCTGCAATCTTATTGACACCACCGTTGCCAAACATGGACAACTTGATATAATGTATAACAATGCAGGCATCATAGACAGCCCTAGCCCATTAGGGAGAATTCTGGATACAAAGAAGTCAGATCTAGAGCGAACTATTAGCGTGAACTTGGTTGGCTCTTTTCTAGGAGCCAAACATGCCGCAAGGGTTATGGTACCACAGCGCAAAGGATGCATACTATTTACTTCTAGTGCAGCCTCAGCAATAGCAGGAATTTCAAGTCATGCTTATGCAGCCTCAAAGTGGGCAATTGCGGGGGTAGCTAAAGGCTTGGCAGCTGAACTTGGCCAATATGGTATAAGAGTAAATTGTGTGTCCCCGTTTGCAGTGTTGGGGACTGGTATGTCTCCAGAGATGAGTGAAGCTGATGCATCTATAGCAGAATTCGTGATAAGTGATCATGTTGGTAATCTTAAGGGACAAATTCTCAAGGCAGAAGATGTAGCACGAGCAGCACTATACTTGGCTAGCGATGAAGCAAATTATATAAGCGGGCTCAACCTTCTGGTAGATGGAGGGTATAGTGTGGTGAATCCTAACATGGTGAATATTTTAAGCGCCAACATGGGTTAGAATTTGAGCACTACTCCCCAACTCTTGGTTACTGTTGCATGGAATGTGTAACAATAAGGGTCTTTATGACTTCGTAAGTGTTTAAAAGTGGTATGTTGTGATTAGTGTAAATCACAACTTACCACTTTAGTTCTGGTTTTGTAATTTTATTACTTTCAATCAATAAAGATCCATGCCATTAACTTTGAAAAAGGAAATAAAAACTTACCACTTTTGGCAAGTTCTACCCTACCCAAGGTAGAACTTTTGACTAAATGTTCTATTACTAATTTAATGTGTTCTCCCATGAATATCAGGTTACAATTAATATATATATATATATATATAAAGGGTTGGATTCAAGTTACACCCAATGTAACTCTAAGTAATATTACACTACTCAATATTTTTTAATTAGATGTAAATTTTGACAAATTCTCCGTTAGATTATATTATCTTTGTATATTCTCCATACTTGCAAAAGTGTTCAAAAATTAATAGTCATGTCATCAATCAATTGTTTAAATTCAAGTTTTTGTAGTTAAAATAATGTATAAAAAATGAGTTTATAGATTAAATGGTAAATAATATTTAATTGACATAAAAATTAGCATGAATGTTAAAAACATATAGAATATGTAATTCAAAGATAGGATTTTCAAAATATGAATTCTATAACAAGTTATTGGGTGGTATAACATTGCTTAGTGTAACATTGGGTGGTGTAACATTGAACCCAACCCATATATAAAATATATATCTATGTGTTGGGGGGGGAGGGGTTGAGTTCAAGTTACACCTAGTGTAACTCTAAGTAATGTTATACTAAATATTTTTTAATTGAATGTGAATTTTGACAAATCTACCATTAAATTACATTGTCTTTGGATATTCTCTATACTTGCAAAATTTCAAAGTAATCAAAGATTAATGACCATGTCATTAATCAATTGTTTAATTTCAAATTTTTATAGTTTAAAATAATGCATAAAATATGAGTTTATGTATCGAATGGTAAATAACATCCAATTGTTATGAAAATTGGAATGAATATTAAGAACATATAGAGTATGTAATTCAACAATGGGATTTTTAAAATATAAATTCTATAACAAATTATTGGTTGGTGTAACATTACTTAAAGTTAATTGGATTCTCAATTTTGTGTCATGTGTCCCATTTAATTTTTAATTTTGTGCAAAGTGAATTATTGAGTGTAAAACTCGAAAAGTTCAAATCTAATTAAATTCTAAATTGGATTTCAATTTGGAGTCCAATTTTCCACTACGTGTCCATCTAAGTTTTTAATTTTTGTGACAAGTGAATTATTGGGTGAAAAAACCGAAGAGTCTAAAACTAATTAAATGTAAAATTTGAACCATGCAATTGTGAATGTTTTTAATTGTTCTCGTGCATATACATGGGATTACACATTAATCTATATATATATATATATATATTTGTACGGGGAATGGCCTTGGGGTCATTAGGCTTTAGACCCTAGCCTTGTAGCACAATACGAGACAAGGCCCCAAGCCCGTTGGGCCTAGGGCCCTGACCTTGAGATACAACACCTGACCATCTCCCCAGTGGACTTATGACCTTGATCCACACACCCCTTGAGACCCAGTGTGAGCCCAATAAACATAACAGGACCAATTTGCCTTGAATGTCAAAAGCGAGCCACTCCTAATCAATCTTAGCTTGATCGGGTGTGTAATTGCTCAGCAGTACGATATCTCGGCTTCCCAGTATTGCCTTAGGAAATACCGTTGCCAAGCAAGCTTTTAGAGGTAGGAATCAGTTCCAATGCCATTACCACCTCTCCCGACGGAATATCCACTTTGCGGAGATGGAATTGGACCCCCATCTACACCAGTAAAAGGGAGTAATCATAACACCTCCACTGATCTTAGCCTATAAATAAGATAATGGAATAAGGAAATGGGGTTGGTAATTTGAGAGAGAGCACTAAGAGAAAAAGAGAGTTCTCATTCTAAGATTGAAAGGGAGCAACTCTGTGAGGTAAAGAGAGGAGTTTGACAAAACGAGAGCATAATTGGGTCACTGGGCATAGAACCACCCGTAGTAGGAAATCCAAAACCCACAATACAAATAGATTATAAGCTCAAGTAAAGTTTGAGGCCCATAACCACATTTTGGGTACCCACAATTGGCACCGTCTGTGGGGATCTCCTACGAAGCTATGGTTCCGTCAAGACGTGCAAGAGAAAATGTCTGGGAGTCCATTAAGGAGTTATGCTGAAAATGGCTCTGGGAGGTCTTCCAAGGGCTCCACCTAGCAAGAAAGAAGGCAGAAGGGACGCGAAGATAGGGAGTATGAGGAGGAAGGGCAGTCTAGCCTTGGGGAAAGGTCATTCCAAACATACCGGACAATGTCCGGTGCTTCTGGGCACAATCGTTTCGATGAAAGGGATGAAGAACTTGAGCGAAGGGATGAGGAACTTGAACGTTTACGTAGGTTGAAGAGGGATTTGGAGATGGAAGCGAGAGGTAGGCGTCAGAGAAAGGGCCATGAGGAGCAAGGAGAAGGGTAGCTAGTGTGGGAGGTCGTTATGGAGCAGGGTCCCACCAATCCGGATCTCATCGACACCGGGATTGCTCGCAGGAATATGCAAACAGGGACTCGATTTCCCCGGAGGAGCGACGACCCTGAAACGCTGCCATGGATGCTATGAGCCGCACATTGCACCGAGCTGCCCGATCACCATTCTCAAGGAACATTGAGGGGGCCCCTATGCCGAGCAAATTTACACGGCTGTCGTTCAATTCTTACGATGGAAAGACGAACCCGATAGAACATGTAAGCTATTATATTCAAATGATGTCTTTGCATACTCATAACGATACACTGATGTGTAAGGTATTTCCTTCGATTCTGGGTCCCACTACTTTGAGGTGGTTTAATGGGTTGAGGAAAGGCTCGATTCACAGTTTTTTCGAGTTGATTTAAGAGTTTGGTGTCCAGTTCATGACCTGTAGCCAAGTTCTGCTACTTGTGGATGCTCTGCTATTAATGAAAATGGGGGCCAGCGAAACCTTCCACAGCTACGCTAATCGGTACTGGGAGTTGTACAACGATATTAGTGGAGGTAATGAAAAAAATCGCGGCAAGTACCTTTCGGATAGGATTGCCCGAGGATTCCGAGTTACAAGACTCGTTGATAAGGAGGCCTCCCGAGGATATAAGGCAGTTGATGAGATGCATCGAAAAGTATAAACGGTTAGAGGATGACCAATTGCAAAGCAAAGGTAAGGCCCCGGTCATGAATCCACCTCGACAGAGCGGTTTTCAACCTAGGCCCCGAAAAGATTTGAGAATCTAGGGGCTAGGCACGCAAATGGGGGAAGTGAATATGACATTCAAGGAACTAGTGCATAGAATCGTGGATCGGATTAAAAATGAGCCATATTTTCTGTGGCCAAACAAGATAGGGGGAGACCCATCCAGAAGAAATCAAAACCTGTATTATACCTACCATAAAGATAAGGGGCATACCACCGAGCAATGCAGGATACTTGAAAAAATTCGTGGTGGATTCTACGAATCAGGAAACCGGGCAGGGTGCCCAGCCTCAAGGGAATCCTCTCCCACCCCCGCTGTGAGTGATAAAAGTCATCCACACAGCTCCAAGAGGCACTCAAGTGTCCAATAGAAGGGGGTTACTAGTTGTGCTACCAGCGAAAAATTGCACGGTTGATCAACCCGCCAAGAAGAAGTTGAGGCATACTCAGGAGCCCATTCCTTTAATGACGATGACCTAGAGGGCACGATTCAACCACACGATGATGCTTTGGTGGTTACAGCCTGGATAAATGGTTTCATCGTAAAGTGGGTAATGATAGATCAGGGGAATGGTGCCAAGGTGATGTATCCAGACCTGTATAGGGGGCTCGGCTTAAAGAAGGAAGATCTGTCCAAGCACGATACGCCACTGATAAGGTTTGATGGTTGGATGGTGATACCAGAAGGACAGATCTCGCTTCTTGTGAACATGGAAGACAAGGAGGTGATGGTAACGTTCATAGTGGTTGCTTCATTTTCTCCTTATGCGGCGATCCTAGGAAGGCCATAGATTCATACGATGGGGGCAGTACCATCCACCTTGCATGTGAAGGTCAAATTTCGGACAGAGCAGGGTATTGCTGTAGTGAAGGGTAACCAGCAAGTGGCTAGGGAATAAAACAAAAGGAGTCAACTGAATAAGCTCCCTTATAGCAATTACGGGAACCCCAAGAGGAAGCAAAGGCTAGCTATGCCGAGGACTTGGTAAGAGTAAGGATACTGCCGAATGATGATAGGAGCGAGAGTGGAGGACAAAGAAAAGGTAAAGATGATGTTGTTCGTTATGCAGAATGTGGATGTGTTCGCTTGAAACCCGTATGAGGTGCTCTGGGTGGATCCTGAGTTCATAGTTCACAAGCTCAATGTGGACCCCTTATACCCTCCCAAGAAGCAGAAGCCGAGTAGATCAGTTAAGGACCATGTCGAAACTGTCAGGCAAGAGGTTAAGAAATTGAAAGAAGCTGGAGCTATAAAGGAGATATTTTTTTTGAGGTGGCTTGAAAATACCGTGGTGGTAAAAAAGAAAAATGGCAAATGGAGAGTTTGCGTAGACTTCATCGACCTGAACCGAGCATGCCCAAAAGATCCTTTTCCTATGCCGAAGATTGACTAACTAGTAAATGCCACCTATGGGCACCCGAGGATGAGCTTTCTGGATGCTTTTCAGGGTTATCATCAAATCGCCTTCGCTACCGAGGATCAGGAAAAGACGGCTTTTATTTCCCCTGATGCCAACTATCATTATACCATGATGCCATTTAGGTTAAAGAATGCCAGGGCCACATATAAACGAATGATGACGAGAATGTTCAGAGATAAGATCGGGCACACAATCGAGATCTACATTAATGATATGGTAGTAAAAAGCAAACAAGAGATGCAGCATATTGGCGATCTTAAAGAGGTGTTCGAAGTACTTCGACGGCACAAGCTGCGCCTCAATGCCGATAAGTGTGCTTTCGAAGTGGAGGCTTGTAAGTTCCTAGGGTATTTAATCACTAACCGAGGAATAGAAGTCAACCCCGATCACATTGAAGCAGTAAAACGTCTTAGGCCATAGAGCAATCCAAAGGAAGTTCAAGTACTGACCGGTATGCTAGCTGCCCTAAACCGGTTTATTTCCAAGTTTGTCGATCGGTGACATCCGTTTTATTAGCTTCTTAAAAAATGGAAAGGATTCCAATAGAACAAAGAATGCGAAAGGGCTTTTCAGGGTTTGAAGGAGTATTTAACGCGGGCTCCTATGCTAATAGCCCCAGAACTTGGAGAGGACTTGTACATGTACCTCTCGGTGTCCAAACATACAGTGAGTGTCGTACTGCTAAGAGATTAGGGTGTGCAACAACCTATATACTATATCAACAAAACCTTGGTCGATGCTGAGACGAGGTATTTGCCTTTGGAGAAGTTAGTGTTAGCATTAGTGCATGCTACATAGAATTTACCCCACTACTTTCAAGCTCACACCATTTATGTGTTAACCAAGTATCCTCTACAGTCGTTATTAAAGAGATCTAATTTCATGGGGAGAATAACTAAATGGGGAACTCGGCTAGGCACTTTTGATATTAGGTACAAGCCAAGAAGCTCAGTGAAGAGTTAGGTCCTCGCTAATTTTATTGCAGAGTTTTCCCCGAGAAGGGGGGAAGAAGATGGTTTGCCTTGTGGAAGTAGTCCCGTGGAAGGTATTTGTGGACGACGCGTCTAGCGCATTAGGAGCTAGGGCTAGGATCGTAGTCATCACCCCAGAAGGAATAAAATTGGAGCATTCCTTTAGGTTAGGCTTTAAGGCCTCTAATAACAAAGCCAAGTATAAGGCCCTGCTAGCCGGATTGAGTTATTTTGGATCTAAGTGCTAAAGAAGTAGAGGTTTACTCAGACTCTCGGTTGGCGGTCAATCAAGTGCAGGGATGCTCTAAGGCCAAGGATCCCTATATGGTGGAGTACTTACGGTTGGCAAAAGAAGTCATGGACCGCTTTTTTAGTGTTAGAGTGGTCCAGGTAGCCAGGGGGCAAAACCGGCACACTAATTCTTTAGCCACATTAGCGTCGTCATCAACCAAGGAAATTCCTCGATTAATAAAAGTGGAGTCCGTAGCAAAACCGAGTTTCAAAGCAGGGCTAGGCATTTCACAGGTAACGACAGTTGAACTATGTTGAATGGATCCGATCATCGACTTTTTAGCCAAAAATCGAGTGCTCGCTGATGAAAAGGAAGCAAAAAAAGTACGCCAGGCAACTACTCGGTATTGGGTATCGGCCAATCATAAGCTATATCGTAGATCTTTTGACGGGCCATATCTACAGTGTTTACACCCCAGCAAGATTGAAGAACTCCTGGTTGAGCTACATGAAGGAGTGTGTGGCAATCACGTGGGGGGACGTTCATTAGCTCACCTGGCAATGACTCAGGGATTTTGGTGGCTGCAAAAGTAAAGATATGCTACCGAATATGCACAGAAATATAAGCAGTGTCAAAAGCACGCCCCTATGATCCACCAACCGACTGGAAGCTTGAACCACATCAATAGCCCTTGGCCCTTTGCACAGTGGGGGCTAGATATCATTGGTCTGTTCCTTCGGGCAATAAGAAACCGAAGGTTTGTTCTAGTAGCCGTAGATTACTTCACCAAATAGGTAGAGGCAGAGACATTGGCAAACATTCGAGATGTGAATGTTAAGAAGTTTGTATGGAGGAACATAGTGACGAGGTTTGGGGTACCAGAATCCCTAGTGTCAGACAATAGGTTGCAGTTCGACAGCCGAGCTTTTTGTGAGTTTTGCGACAGTCTCGACATCACAAACCGTTATTCTACCCCAGAATATCCACAGAGCAACAGCCAAGCCAAGGCTATAAACAAGGCCATTGTGAACAGGTTGAAGAAAAGGCTAGAAGGTGCTAAAGGCATGTGGGCAAAGGAGTTGCCTAGTGTTTTAAAGGCATACCGAACGACCCCGAGAAGGTCCATGGGGGAAACTCCGTTTTCTCTAACGTATGGAGCGAAAGCAGTTATACCAGCCAAAATAAACTTGTGCAGTGCCCGGGTTTCCAGATTCAACCCCACTGAGAATTCAAAGTTAATGATGAAACAATTGAGCCTGTTAGAGGAATGCCGAGAATCAGTGACTATACGGCTGGCAAAATATCAGCAAAAACTTGCCCGGAGATATGACAGGGACGTAAGGAAAAGGGAGTTTGGAGCGGGAGATTTGGTACTTTGGAAGATAGTGGGGAATACGCAGGATACCAGTGCGGGGAAATTGGCACCAACTTGGGAAGGACCTTATAGAGTCACCACCATTGTGGGTGCAGGGGCGTATTATTTGGAGGATTTGGACGAAAGACCACTTCCCCAGCCATGGAATGCCCAAAATTTGAAAAAATGCTACCACTGATTATCAATATGCGGGAGTACGGATTGAGTGTAATGTTATATGTGCATATTGTTAATTAATGCAAAAGTGATGTTTATCCATGTAGGTATATTTGTACTTATAAGTCCGTTGTTAACTCATTATCCCCGGTCAATAAACGCGAGAAATGAAAATTTTATCTAAAGACAGAAGCCTGTTCTCGATTTAATTTTCATCACCAAATAGGTGGAAACCTAATCTCAAAATCTATCTAAAGACAGAAACATGTTCTCTACTCGATTTTCATCATCGGACAGGTGGAAACCTAATCTCAAAATTTATCTAAGGACAGAAGCCTGTTCTCGGTTCGATTTTCATCACCGGACAAGTGGAAACCTAATCTCAAATTTTATCTAAGGACGGGAATATGTTCCAAGAATAAAAACCCGCTTCCCGGATTCTATTCTAGATACCGAGCGTATGGGGACTACATCGAATTATTCGGGAACCGAAACCGACCTCTCAGATTCAATCCAAACTATGGGAAGGTAATTACCTTACACTAAATTTTCCTAGACAAGTCAAACTAGATCAAATTCTATTCTTATTGCCGAGGAGCCAATTCTTTCTAGACATGGGTGACCTCTTCTAGACCGTCCTGGTCACTATACATGCACATATGTAATTTATCCTTTTAAGGGCAAATGACAAAACAGTCTCAATCACTGTTCAGAGGGAAACCATAACTAGACCGTCCAGTCATTAGGAATATGTATATAAAAAATAAAAAATAAAAAAATAAAGGAAACAAGCAGGGCAGAACATGACAGAAAAGAATAACTTAGTAGCAAGCATTCATAAATACGGATAAACCAAATGTTCGTTCACCTAAGGAAAGCAAACATAAAAGTAAATTATTGTTCTGTCACCATAGCCCGACAACTATAGGCAAACCAAACGAAAGCAATAAAAACTAAGTAAAAAGGCAGATTTTGAATTCAAATGTTAGACGGCAGGATCGGTGGACCGGAGAAAGGTTACGTCTTCGGTTTTCTGTCTGATTATGTTCTTGGAAGGTTGAACTGTTGTAGGAGGCTAGATTTGAGCACCCTCGAGGTGGTCACCAGCACGGAGGTTGCTGGTGACTTCCAGGTCAACCAACTCCACGTGAGAGTTAATTTCCTGCACCAGGAGTTTCGTCCTCATCACCGGCATTTAGGGGATTTTGAACGAGGGGAGCGGGATCCGGGAAGGGGATCTGGTTGGGGTTCCTCAAAGGAGAATCTTCGGGAACCCCCATAACTTGCAGGGCGGCCAGCCACCTCTCCTCGAATTCAAGCCTCTGAGCTTGGCGAATAATAGGCTCCATGGAGTTTTTTGCATCAGCAAAGCCTTCATTATACCATTTGTTCTCATAAGCCTCCAACCTTGTGCGAGATTCAGGCTCTCTACCTTCGCCAGCTTGAGCTCCGTCCCCCTGAGCTTAATCTTCGTCTCAGTTAATCTTTCCTCAGACAGCGCCTGGGCCTTCTCAGATGATTGGGCTCTTTTCTCAACGGCCTCGGCAGCCTTTTTCTAGTCCTTCACTATGGCCTCCGCCACATCCTTGAAAGCCTTTTCTCGTTCAGCGTCCTCGATAGCCTCCCTCAACCTCCCGTCAATAAAATGAGTCAGCTACGCAGCCTAATTACACAAAAACCACAAGTGTAAAGGAAAAGGAGAGTACGTACGCTACATAGTAAATAGAAGACGGGTAGGAAATTATGTTACCACTATAGTATGCCACTGTAAGCGCTTGGCCAGTGACTCATCGTTCGCACCCTAGAAAAAATTTCGGGGTAGCAGCAATCCTTGGACCAAACTTTAAGCCACTCGCCCCCCTCCCCTCCCCCTGTGCCCATACCCTTACGCTGGCTATTACCGGCAATGGCTCGCTGCCAAGCATGTAAGTGGTTTACCAGCCTAGCACCTGCCGCGAAGAGGAGGCCACGTAAGACCCAACCTGTGTGGTTGGCTGGGCATCACCACGGGGCTCTCGAATAGTGATCCTACTAGTGGCTCGGGGAGGAGTCCTTGATGGTGCATCCTCTGAACCAACAGCAAGTTGCTCGGTTATGCGTTGTCTCTTCCGAGAGCGGTTGGAGGGAGGAGGAGAGGGAGTTGGGTCCCTACCCTGGTGTCCTTGCTGTCGGGCTACTGACCGAGCACCAGACACAAATCGGTCAACAGTTAGTGCCCATCTCGTCACCATTTCTTCTTCACCAGAATCGAATTCGGCTCCTAAGGAATGTACGGATTCAGTTATTGACGATTCAATAACTTGCACTGGAGCTTTAGGCTCCTCAACAAGCACGTGGACTCTACGACTTCGTGACACATGTTTAGCCACATCATCCCTCACTAGTGCAAGATCTTTGACGATGGCGTATCTAGGGCCCAGGTCTCGAGCTTCACCAACTTTCAGGGAGGGCAAAAGGAAGTTGGCGTGCCAAACGTCAATGTACAACAGCAACGGACTGTCCACCAACAATGCTGGCCCGACAGGCTGCCAGGTAGTATACACAGGATTGCAGCTGAGAATTAGGAGCGATGCCTAGAGTTGCCCGTCGGAGTGTACAAATATTTCTGATCGAAGTACGAAGTTCAGGTCTCTTACGTGCACTACTCTGAGGTCGGGCTTGAACCTTTTGCTTTCTGCATCAAAACAACACAAAAACTCGTTAGTACTTATTTGGGCAAAGTAATCATAGGTAAAATGCAATTAAAAAGTACAGGATGGTCGGTACTGACCAACATCGCGTTGCGAAAGCGAACAGGGGAGCTCATCGGCAATCCAATTGTCGCTCACAAGGACAAACTCTCCCACTGAGTTTCTGTTAGAATCAGGTAGACATGATATAAGCTGTACCCGCATATCCCTAGTTTTCAAATAATAATTGGACCTAATATTTCCGCACAGGCTATACATAAAGTTGATGTCGTGGTGGTTCAACTGCAACCCGTATATTTGGTTTAGCCTACTAACATAACTCATTGCTTGGTAAAAATTTGGGGGGAGTTGGTCGGGGCATAGTCCATAAAACCTAAGGGTACTTATAATGAGAGGGTCCATAGGAAACCTAACCCCACCTTCTAATATGGCCATCAAAGGGAAGAATGCTACATTAGGATTGGAGTGTCTATGGAGAGCCCTCATGACAGTAGGCGATATCAACATCTCCAGGAACACTAAAGGCTGCTCTAAAATCAACCAAGGCCACCTCAGACGCAAGGAGGTGAGAGTATCCCATTCCTAAATTCTAGAATGAAGAGAAATTGAAAGAAAAGGGAGGAGTAAAGAAAACTTACTTTGGACTCTAGAAGGTGATGGTTTGGAATGAAATGTTTACGCATGGGAGGAATATGCTTGGCGGAGAGGAAATTCAAGAAGAGAGAATGCAAAGCGTGAAATGAACAATATGGAGAAACTATTTATAAGGCTGAAGGCATTTAATGAAAAGGGAAGTGGGAAAACCCTTTGAATCTTTTCTGATAACTCCCACACGAGTGGGCTCGGTTCATGAACCGTCAGGCACTCCACGAACCATCAGATTATAATTGCTGACGAATGTGACAGCATGGCGCAGCGCTTCTTTTAAGGCAGCATTGATGGCCATTTTGTTCGTTTAATAGTAGACGATTAAGCTTCCCGAGGGACATCAATATTTAGATAGTCCTTGATTCATTCTCGGTAGCCGATCACGAATCAAGAGGGGGCTATTGTATGGGGAATGGCCTCGGGGTCATTAGGCCTTGGACCCTAGCCTTGTAACACAATACGAGACAGGGCCCCAAGCCTGTTGGGCCTAGGGCCCTGACCTTGAGGTACAACACCTGACCCTCTCCCCATTAGACTTCTGACCTTGATCCACACACCCCTAAGACCCAGTGTGAGCCCAATAAACGTAACGGGACCATTTTGCCTTAAACGTCAAAAGCGAGCCACTCCTAATCAATCTTTGCTGGGTCGGGTGTATGATTGCTCGGCAGTACCATATCTCGGCTTCCCTGTATTGCCTTAGGAAATATTGCTGCCGAGCAGGCTTTTGGAAGTAGGAATCAATTCCAATGCCATTACCACCTCTCCCGACAAAATACCCACTTTGAGGAGATGGAATTAGACCCCCATCCGCACTAGTAAGAGGGAGTAATCATAACACCTCCACTGATCTTAGCCTATAAATAGGATAATGGAATGAGGAAATGGGGTTGGTAATTCGAGAGAGAGCACTGAGAGAAAAAGAGAGCTATCATTCTAAGATTGAAAGGGAGCAAATCTGTGAGGTAAAGAAAGGAGTTTGACGAAACAGAAGCATAATTGGTCACTAGGCCTAGAACCACCCGTAGTAGGAAATCCAAAACCCACAATACAAATAGATTGTAAGCCCAAGGTTGAGCCCCAAAACCACATTTTGGGTACCCACAATATCTTGGGCATAGAACCACCTATAGTAGGAAATCCAAAGCTCACAATACAAATAGATTGTGAGCCCAAGTAAAAGTTGAGCCCCATAACCACATTTTAGGTACCCACAATATCTATATAATAATAATAATAATAATAATAATAATAATAGGTAATGCTAAGAGAAATCCAATTAGATTTAGAATTGAAATTTAATTAGAGCCTAATTTTCTGGCACTGTCCTATCTAATCTAAGTTTTTAAATTTTTGTGCCAAGTGAGTTAATTTAATATAAAAATTAGATTTCAATTAAAGTTTAATTTTGCGACATGTGTCCCATCTAATCTAAGTTTTTTTTAATTTTTGTACCAAATGAGTTAATTTAGTGTAAAAAAACGAGGAGTCTAATATAAGTAAACCATATAAAACATAATTTTTGAATGATTTTTATATTTATGAGCCTTTTTTTTTTTTTTTGGTAGAACTAAAAAAATTCAAATTTATAAGTCATCTATATATATAGTCCCATCTAGTAAAAAAATTTAAAATTTTGAACCAAGTTAGTTTAGTGTAAAAATTGGATTTCAATTAAAGTTTAATTTTACGGCACGTGTTCCATCTAATCAAAGTTTTTTTAATTTTTGTGCCAAATGAGTTAATTTAGAGAAGAAAACGATGAGTCCAATATGAAAATCATAAAAAACATAATCATATATCTAACACTATAAATAAAATTAGAGGAAGAGAGAGTTTGAATGATTTTATATTTATGAGCCTTTTTATATAACTAAAAACAATTCAAATTTATAAGTCATCTATATTCCAATTAGATTCTACAATTGAAATTCAATTTTGCGCCGTGTGTCCTAAATTATTTATTTTTAGAGGGAGTTTTATTTCTTAATTTTGGAATCAAATGTGGAACCATATCATAAATATCCATTCAAGTTAGTTATTGTGTACAAAAACCAAAGAGCCTAGAATTAATGAACATAAAAATAATTTTAAAATGAACAATTTACATTTTCTACCTAATAACATTTTTACAAGATTTTTTAAAGAGTTAAAAATATAAATATATTATATTTAAATTATATATGTAAGATTATTTTACTATGCATCTTAGTATATATTTTTTAAGTATATTCATGCATATGCATAGGGTTACAAGTTAGTTATATATTAAGAGGTAAAACTATAAGAAAATCCAATTGTTGTCTAATTTTTGCATCACGTGTCCTATTTAATTTTTAAAATTTTTTTGTTCTAGGTGAATTAATGAGGTGAAAAAGAAAAATGGTACAATATAAATAAATCATCAAAAACTCAATAAAAAAAAAAGAGTAAACTCATGTGTATATCCAAAAGAAATTAAAACAAAAATAAATAAATAAAAGAGTGAGAGTATAATTTGAATTCATATATGCGTATAATTGTAATTTTTTTTAATTGTACAGTGTATATGCACAATTTACAAAATAATAGATAATGCTCCCTACTCCAAATTCTTCCTCTCAATTTTTTTTTTTTTTATCATTGAACTTATGGATGGTATGCGTGATCCAATTTGAGCCACTAAATGATGAAAGACTTTGTTAAATTAAAGTGATATCAAACAAATAATTGATGTATATCTCCACCTATCATGGACTAGAACTTCTCAGGACTAATCACTCAAATGGGGGGGGGGGGGGGGGGGGGGGGGGGGGTGGGTTGGGTTGGGGGGTGGTTAAAATGAGAAGTTTGCACCCCAAAATGAAAACAAACATCAGTACCACACCGCTCAAGTACAAGTAAAAACTATACTTTATAATAGGCGTAAATCATTTTCTCAATCGCCGAGCTCAGTAGCGAGAGCTTGTAACCTGTGCAGGGGCACTAAAGTGATGGGACTGTGGAACAACTTAACTAGTCGGGTGCGAGGTGGCTAACAGTTGGCCTGCCCATTCCAAGCCAAGGGTTGAGCTATGTGGCTTGGGCGAAGGCTCTGGGTCTCATGGTTTCTAGAGTGGAGGGAACTGCGTGAGGCTGGTTTCACAGAGCAGCGACTACCTCCCGCCCCTGGCAGTGGAAGGATTACGGGTCGATGCCTACCTGTGCCCATCAAGACCCGATGAGTTCATCCTAAATGAACCATCACCTTTTTTGTTTTGGGTTTTGCTGTCTACTCTCATTTCCTTTTTGATCTTGGGTTTTGCTGTGAATATTCAATTCTTTTGTTCATTTCTTATTTGATCTGGGTTTTCCTATGTTGTGAACAGATATGTTAAAGACTGTCCCACTTGCAGCACAAATGCTTGATGTGAGAAGAAATCAAAAGCTTGAAATGGTAAAAAAGAATTGAAGATGGAGAAAGCTAGATTCCGGCCTGAGGTAGTCCGTGAGGATCCCACCAGGGCACCTTCTACTTCTAATGGATCATGAACTAGATCAGAATCATTCTCAACGAGTCCGTTAGAAATGATTTCATTTTTTTCATCGGTCCGGGTAAAGACCTTTATCGGTACACATCATCAAAATTTTGGATGTTGAAATTGTATCAAGTTGAGTAAGATTAGATTACAGGAACAACTGATTCATAAGAAAATATTAGATTCTATCACCTACCTAGATGGTATATCTAATTTCCTACATAGGCTTCAGAATGTCCAGAATTAGCAGCATACCTGGAAATAGGACGCTTAGAATAAATCAAATTCAGAATTCTTCTTGCTTATGATGCCAATGCTAATGGAAACATGTCTTTGAGAAACATATCATTAGAGGAATTTGTGAATAATGACTTTATCCCCTCTCACATAAAACTTCATAAACAATTACAAATTGCGTATTTAATTATTATAAGACAATTTACAGCTGAAAATGTTATTCTAAACAATTGTTGCCCCCAGAAAACTTTCCTTATGTTCTGTTAATATGAAAATAGATTTATAAACGTTAATTTCTTTAGTGAATGCTATTCTTATTGGCTTCCTATTTGTTGCTTGAACAGATTAGAGTTGAGAGATGAGTATAGGTTAGAGAATCGTAGAGCATTTGCCATCATATGGTCAGATATGGTATTTGGGATCTCATTGTTCATTCTTTTAGATCATCCACAGCAGGTGTGGCAAATGTGCCAAATGCCAAATATTTGGCACATTTGCCACACCAAACACAAAAATGAAGATTTATGAGATGTGCCAAATCTCAAAAATTATACAACATAGCTACAGTACCGTTGCAAATTTGCAACGGTACGGACAGATGTTGCAAAACTTTTATTGTTTTATATTCTCTTTTCTCTCTCCTCTCTCTTCATTTTTTCTTTTCTCTTCTCCCTTACTCACCAGTTCCCTCTCTCTTTCACCTGTACTGGTTCACTCTCTCTTCGACCAGTCCAGGATATTCACCGACAGCAACTACGGCATAGCTTCGAGACGACAGCGCGCTCTGCCACGCTCGATCTCACCCACGCTCACGCTCGATCTCACCCATTTTGACTCCTTTCTCTCGCTCCAGACTCGTTAAGATCTTGTCCGGACCGTGAATCTTGTAGTACGATAGCACACCGATCTCGCCGTTGATCTTGCCAGTGGGTTACGATGTGGGTTTTGGGTCGGCATTGATGTGGGTTTTAGGTCGGTGGTGGTTTGGCATTTGGGTGGTGGTTGTGCTTGGCGATTGGTTTTTTTTTTTTTTTCCTATTTTGTTGGTGGTTTCTGCCTTGCTGGGGTGTGTGTGATGGTGGGGTGGTGGTGGTTGCTACCTTGCTGGGCATGTGTGGTGGTGAAGTGGTGGTTGTGCCGGTGGCGACTGGTCAGTGTTGTTGTTGATGTTGTTAATGGTAACAAGAGGGAGTAGATAATATATTATTTTAATGTGTAGTATATATTATTTTAATGTATAGAATTGAATAATAAAACATCTGATAAATGAGATGTTGTAAAAGGTCTTTAATGTGGTAAAATGGCATATTTTTTTTCAACATCTGTTGTGGATGCTCTTATACTTCAATCAGACTAAAGTTACCATTACTCTTTTTTGCCTATTGCACTCCCTTGTGTGAATCTTTGTCCATGAATTACTGCAGACAGCACTATTCATTGATTTAACTTTCTGTCTACTAGCTATACAACAAAGTGCTCGTTTGATTCCACTTTTCAACCCAAAAAGCCCATTTTGAAAAAAGCCAATGTCCAAAGCCTGTTTGGTTGAGCCCAAAACACAACTTTTTGGAAAAAGTTGCGTTTTGAGTTTGTGAAGAGAACGCACAAGATGGGAAAGGAGCTCAGAGCTCCATTTTGGAAAAAGCCCTGCGCGTTGATTTATATCTGTTGGACTCACAGGGCAATTACCAAATTACCCTTTGATAAATCAAAAGATAACCTTCACACCATTCCTCATTCCTCTCATCTCTCTGCTTTGCTCTCTGCCTTCTCAATAACAAATTTCCAAATCCATACACAAAAAAATCTATAACAAATTCCCAAATCAGCTAAGGAAAAAAAAAAAAAATCAATCCCTTGCAAATTAGGATTCCTCAAAATGCAAAACAATAAAACATCAGAATATAGCAAAGTCTTTCAAATGGAGTTTGTACCCATCTTGCGGTGGATGGATTATGGAGGTTTGGAGAAGAAGTTGAAGAGTCTCTTCAAGAGGATGGATGAGTTCTTGCAAGCACTTCCCGATCTGATCTGATCCTATTTGCTTTGCTCTGATCCAATCTTCCCGATCTGAATCATCCCCTTTATGAGTGGTTGAATTTAGAGAAAAAGAAAAGAATCAAGAAGATCTGCGTGAAGAAGTGCATGGGTGTTATAGACGAAGTGCTAAGAGAGAGAGAGAGAGAGAGAGAGAGAGAGAGAGAGAGAGAGAGAGAGAGAGAGAGAGAGGAGAGCTCTAGAACGTTTTGGAGTTTGGAGGAATGGTAGGGAAAAAACAAAAGAGGAAAAAAAAAAAAAGAGTAAGGGTACATGTGTGGAGGAGAAAAAAGGAGGGGGGAAAAAAAGAAATAAATGCCGTGTGTGGAGGATAAAAAAAGAAGGAAATGTTATCATAATATTTTCACAATAAATTTTAAAGGGTAGGTTATTATTAGCTAATATTAGTGAGAAAAAAATAATTGTAATAATACGTTCAAATTAAAATCAATATCAATTTTTATCACAATATTTTCACAATACTTTTACAATAAATCTTAAGTGATAGGTTATTATTAGCTAATATTGGTGAGAAAAAAATAATTTTTTTAGAAAGAGAAAAAAATAATTGTAATAGTACGTCCAAATTAAAATCAGTATTAATTTTTATCACAATATTTTCACAATACTTTCACAATAAATCTTAAGTGGTAGGTTATTATTAGCTAATATTGGTGAGAAAAAAATAATTTTTTTAGAAAGAGAAAAAAATAATTGTAATAGTACGTTCAAATTAAAATCAGTATCAATTTTTATCACAATATTTTCACAATACTTTCACAATAAATCTTAAGTGGTAGGTTATTATTAGCTAATATTAGTGAGAAAAAAATAATTTCTTTAGAAAGAGAAAAAAAAATAATTTTAATAGTACATTCAAATTAAAATCAATATCAATTTTTATTATAATATTTTCACAATAAATCTTAAGTTGTAGGTTATTATTAGCTAATATTAGTGAGAAAAAAATAATTTTTTTAGAAAGAGAAAAATTGATTTAAGTATGATGAAGTAGTTGATTTAAGTATGAAACACTCCTTTATATTTACATTGTCCTTTTTGGTAATTTACCACTCAAACACCACTTTTATAAGTAGTAGCCAAACACTCAGCTTTTTGAAAAAACACTTTTTCATCATGCACTTTTTGAAAACTCCACTTTTTAGAAAAAGCCAACTTTCAAAAAGCTGAACCAAACTCATCCAAAAACAAGGTTTCCGCTTTTGCATCAATATTCGTTTGTATAAAATTAAAGTAGAAGATGTAAAGTTTGATACATGAAAAGAAAATGTAAAAGTTAGGTTTTAATTTTTACAAAACCTAGGTTTTAGATTTTTTTTTTTTTTTTTTTTCTCTTGATTTTTTAGTTTTTTATGTTTTGAGATGAGAAAAACATAAAAGGGTAACAAAAATACAAATTTACCCATGTTTTTAACAGATGTGGGTAACTAGATACAAACAGAGCTAACTTCAAGTGGGTAAAGTGTCAATTTTTAAACCACATGTAGGCAAAATGTTTTTCAAGCAAATCACAGGTGGACCAGGTGTAATTTCCCTAAACAAACAAAAACACAATTCTAATCTAGTCTAATACTATATATAAAAGCAGAAGCCTTTAAGGAGGTGCTGCCACGTTAGGAAAAAAGGCTATCTAAAATTCAGACACGTATAAGTTTTTTTGAAGAAAAGAAACGTATTAGTTAAAAGGCCATGAATTACATTGTTTGGTAACATTACCACACCGTTTAAAAGCCTCTCATTATAAATAAATAAAAAATAACCGGTTTAAAAGCCTCTCATTATAAAAAAAATAAAAATAAATAACCGGTTAAACCTAGACGTACACCAAGATAGAAACAGAGAGAGGCGATGAGTACGCGGAGAAAGTAGCAAAGAAAGAGAGGCGACGAAATCAAAGAGTTTCAAATTCAATTAGAATTTGAAATTAGAAACCAATTTTGCATCATGTGTTTAAATTTATATGAGGATCACACCATAATTATCCACTTAAGTTTGTACCATGTGTTCACTTAAGTTTTTTAATTTTTGTGTCAAGTGAGTTAATGAGTACAAAATACTAAGAATTTAATAATATTAATTGTTAGGACATATGTGTTTACATGTTAGGAACATATGTCATATTTTATGTAAATTGGCTAATCCTTTGACAAAACGCACTCTACTTGTAATTTGGTAGTTCTAGGTGTTTTTAATACTTCAAGAAACTATGTTTCAAGATCAAGTGTTGAAGTCATCAAGTCTGTCCAAGAAAAAGCAAGTTGAAGTGCTGAAGTTTTAAAGCTCGACACCTGCTCGACACCTACCTCGACACCTGCTAGCTGTCGAGACTTAAAAAGTCAGAATTCTAATCTGATTTTCTTGGGATCCGTGAATGTGTTTTTGGGCCTTCTTTTCTTCTAACCCTAAACATATTTAAGGAGTGTTTTAAGAGCCGTCAACAAGGACACAAGTTGCAAAAGCATTGAGCAATCCTTGTTCAAGCAAATTGTGCTCTGAGACGAAGTTCTTAACCTAGATCATCTTCTTCAAGAAGTTGCTGTGTATTGTGCACCTTAGGGTTTTGTGACCAAGCATCTTCCTGATCTTCATGCATAGGATGATCTGAAGAACTCTGCAGCCAACCTCTCATTCTAAAGTTGGTGATTGAAGTCGCGTACTGGGATCCGCGCATCTGGTTAGTCACGTACTTGGGAGCCGTGCATCAAAGGAGGGAACTGTCGCTACAGATCAAGTCCAATTGGGTATTGGGGTAAGGGTTCAACTGTAGGTTGGTAAGGTACTTGGGATTCCTTATTTGTAACCGCTTGATTTGATAATAGTGGAGTTTCGGGAGTGGTGACCTGAAATCACCCGGTGGAGTTTTTGCCGTTAGGGTTTTTCCCCATTCGTGAACAAATCACCGTGTCTTTTATTTTCCGCTGCATATTTTGTTATTCGGTGATTTGTTTGTGCTACCACGTATTTGCATGTTAAATTGATTAATTAATAACTTGACTTAATTAATTAATTAGTTTAAAATCACAAGGGGTCATTCAGTTTGTGGCCTATCATTAATGAACTATAAAATTATAAAATAAAATAACTAATCACATATTCTAAATAAAAATCACCATACAACAAAGATCACCACACATTCTATCTTATTAAAAATTAGAAGAAGAAAAAATCATAAGTAGTATTAAACTTGGGTAAGAATTTTAATATGTGACTAATTACATATGCTTTAAAAAAAATAATTTGATTAATTATTTATATTTTTATGAAAAAAATTGTGTTTAATTTTAAATGTATTCATACATATGCATATGTTATATACTATTTTTTTTTAATAATTTGATTAATTTTTTATATTTTTATAATAAAAATTGTGTTTAATTTTAAATGCATCTATGCATTTACATGGGTTACATGCTAGTAATGTCTAATTCTTTTTTTTCTTTTTCTTTTTTCCTTTGATGAGAAGTAATGTCTAATTCTTAATGCACAAACATATACAATGTAATTAACTCACAACGTCTAATTATTAATGCGTCACCAATATTGTACCATGAAATTAACACTAGCTTTATATAATCGGCTATGTGGATGTCTACCTAGAATGAGTTAAATAAGAGCCTAAGTCCTATAGTTGGAGCTACGATCAATAAAGAATTAGACACACGTACAGACGCGCATCATTTTTTATGCATGTACAACATTATTAATGGGACATTTTCCCCCATACCTAAAAGCTATCGAGGGTGTAAAAACCCCTAGTTGATATTTTAGCAACTAAACCCTTAAAATCATGCTTCATTTGGGGTTGTAAACTCAAAAAATCTTTCATCCTAGTATATGCAACCTTACTATTCATGAGTTTGTAAAAAAAAAATTAACTTTTTAATCTCTCACTATCTCTCTCTCTTCCTCTCACTTTTCAGATTCCTCTCTCCTCAATCTTTTCTCCTCTTTGTCTCAAGCTCTCTCCTCTCTTCCTCTCATGGTGAGGATTCTCTCTCTCTCTCAAGATCGGCTTTGGGTGGTCGTGGTTTTAGATCGGCGTGGCAGTGGGTTTCAGATCAGGTGGCCATGGGTTTTAGATCAGCGTGGCCGTGGTTTCAAATCAAGTGGCCGTGGGTTTCAAATTGAGTTTCGAGTTGTGGGATTCCAGTGGCCGTGGGGTCATGGGGCTGTGTGTGGCCGTGGGTTTTGCTCGCCATGGGCCGTCTTGGGTTTGATGGGTTTTGCTTGCCGTGGCCACCGTGGGTCTTGGGTTTAATGGGTTTTGTTCGCCGCTCTATCCTCCACCTCCCTCTCTGTGAGGCTTCTCTCTCAAGTTTTTTTTTTTTTTTGGCTATGGGGTTGATTTTTGGATGAATGCTGATTGTGGTGGCAGTGGGTTTGTCGTGGGTCTGGGTTTGCTATTGAGTGATGATGGTTGACTGTGTTGAATGTTGAATGTTGAATGTTGATGGGTCTGGGTTTGTCGTGGGTCTGGGTCTAGGTTTGTCAGTTTGGTGTTAATGTTGATAGTGGATTGTGGGTTTTTGTGGATTGCTAGTGGTGGTGGTGGTGGTGGTGTCAAGTGTGTGTAGTGCAGCAATGGTGGGGGTGGTGGTACTAATGGTATCAGTGGATCTGCAGTCATTCTTGTACAGGAAGAATGAGAGAGAAAGAATAAATATAAATAAAAAAATGGTAAATAAAGAATTTAAAAAAAAAAAGAATATTTAACTGAAGTGATTAAAGTATAGAAACTAGGACATAGGTTGTATTGTAAAATAAGTTGATATAATAGAAAAAGTAATTTTTTAAATGGTAAAATAGAGACCCATTTACAAACCCAAATACTAATGCTCTAACGACATGATTTATTATACATTAAAATAATTCATGTGAGAGATAGTTAAAGTAAAGTAACCATTGGTGTGGTTCCTAAAACCTACATCACGCATGACAAAATCCTCAAATACATTTTATAATTCAAGGCCTGATTTTATCCATCCATAAATTAAATGACTTCAAATACTTTTAATTTAATATTGGTAATAAAATCAAATAAATAAATAAATAAATATATATATATATATATATATATATATATATGTGCGTACCCAAATTCTACTACGTGGATCAGGCTTAGAATTGGGCTCACAATCTACTTGTATGGTGGGCCTAGTGTTTCCTACTAAAGGCAGTTCCACCTCAAATCACTCTATTACTTATCTTAATCCCAGTGAACACCCTTACTCTCCTCTCTATGTTACTCACTCTCAGGTATCGTTTATTTGCTTTCTCTCTCTCTCATTTTCTTACTTTTTTCTCTCTAGAAATGCCAACCCCTTTCCTCTCATTCTATTCTCCTATTTATAGCTTGAGATGAGTGGAGGTGGTATGATTACTTCTTGATCTCACTCGTGTGGATGGGGTCCAATCTCATCATTTCTGATAAGAAAATGCTCTGTTGGGAACGGTGGTAATGGCATTGGAACTAGTTCCAACCTCCAAAAGAATGTTCGGCAGCAATACTCCCCAAGGCAATACCGAGATGCTGAGAACACTGGATGTTCTCGGCAACTACATTCCTAATCAGGTTATATTTGATCGGCATGGGCTTGTTTCTGATATGTTCAAGACAAGATGGACCTATTACGTCATTTGGGCCCAAATTAGGCTGTAAAGCGTGCCCGGACCAAGGTCAAAGTCCAATGGGCATAGGATCATGTACTATACCATAAGGTCAAGGCCCAAAGTTCAATAGGTCAGGGCCCAAAGTTCAATGGGCTTGAGATCATACCCATACAATGTACATATATATATATATATATATATATATATAAAAGTAACTAACTATGCTTTGAAATCCTAATAATCGGTGGCGGCTCCTTTTCTTGACCTTTCTTTCCCCCATAAATATATATAGAGTACGTACAGAACATCACTTGCAAATAGACAAGATACAAGTCACAACATGTGCATCGTTAGCATGCTAATAGTTCTAGGACCACAATTTATTCCATAATTTTTTGTCACAATTCTGACGTGGCAGATTGTAAGTTGTTACCTATTACTTATACATAGACCCACCATTTTTTCTTCACCACTTATATACGTCACAACTATGACAAAAGAAAATTGTGTAATTATTTGTGGCACTAGATTTTTTCCTAAACGCTTTTTACATGTAAGTATCAACAAAGAAATCCTAAATCTACCTCATTTTTTCATAAAATGTATTAACATTATGTGAAATATAATAACTAACAAGGGATAGATAAAACTTTTTTTATTTTGAGATAATATAGACAGAAGACATAGAGGATGGGGAATGAGGGAGTGAGAAGACAAGACTTACAACACTAGTACTTACAAAAAGGCATAACCTTTGTAAGTACTAGCAAGGCTTATAAACCAAAGACTCATATACTAACTAATCGATGTGGTATTTTAGACCACTTATCTTTTTTCTTTTTTCTTTTTTGAGATAATATAAACAAAAGACAAGGGATGAGGAATGAGAGAGTGGGAAGACAAGACTTACAATACTAGCAAAAATTCGTAAGGTGACCAAGTCATACATGTAATGGTTTAGTACTTTTTGTCAGCTATTGGAAAGAAACTGAAGCACAATCTCTCTCTCTCTCTCTCTCTCTCTCTCTCTCTCTCTCTCTCTCTCTCTCTCTCTTAAATAACAAACAACCATATATATATATATATACTGTTAAACAAGTGCCCTTAAGGCAACCATTAATAAACTAGTTAAAAAAAGTTTTAACATTAATTTTATTGGAAGTATAAAAAGCTATTAAAACTTAAAACAATTAATTCTTTTTTTTCCTCATAAAAAATTTCTAAAAATATTTCTTAAATTAATGCCTTATATATATATATATATATATATATATACACGCGCACACTTTTTTTTTTCATAAATAACCAAAACAATATTTAATATTTGTATCCTAACATATTAGAACCATGAAAGGTAAATGGCACATCTAATGTCAGGTGGTCCTGTAATAGCCTAATATGTTAAGCAATAGCTCAGTTTTTTATTTTTAATGAACAAAATAGGTGAGCGTTGGCGATCATTGTGGTGGACCGCATAGGCATGACCGAGCACTCACCCGCTAGGGGTAATAACTCACAATTGAACGTGACAACTTTTCACTAAGTTATATATGGTCCCCATCAATTACTTTTTTTTTTTTTTTTTAATCTAACAACTCTCAAGTCACAATCTTTATTATAAAATATAAAATACAATTCATATAGAAAGTGTGTTTCTTTATTTCAATATATCGTATCTTTATTTTTATTTTAAAATTTAACTATTTAATTAAAAAATAAAGAAGAAGAAGATGTGTGTCAAATTACAATTCGTAGAATATAAAGTTAAATATATTTTTTTTAATACAACACATAAATTCTTTTCTAACCTAATCTAAGTGTATATGTGTGTGAAACTCCCTTTTGAAAACTTGAACCCAGCCTTGCCCCCCAAACCCCACAAACCCTTATACTTAACATGTGAGAGGATATTTATATTCTTTATTAGGATTACTTTATTTCATTTTATAATAGGGCAAAATTTAAATATAGTTCCTTAGGCATTGTATATTAGTTTTCTTAATTAAATTCAAACTCATGGCTATAATGATTAATAAAGCACAAATCATGTTATTTTAAAAAATAATAATTAAATTCAATACAATTATATATATATATATATATATTTTAAAGAAATCTACCCACTTAAAGAAATTATGCCTAAATTTATCCTTTTTTTAAATTATTGTGCTCACTAATAACATCACACACCTACATCTCTCTCTCTCTCTCTCTCTCTCTCTCTCTCTCTCTCTCTCTCTCTCTCTCTCTCTCTCTCTCAATAAAAAATTTATAAAAAAAATCCCATAAGTTTTCAAAATAAAATGCATTATGAAATTAGTAAATACTCCTATTTTTAGGTAGCAAGTTGTTTCTAGTATAGTGTTAGGGATGGAGACAAAACGGGACCAAGTAGGGTGGGGCCTCCATAAATTACTCTAGCACATCTCCTGTTTTTTTAGAGTAATTATATATATATATATATATATATATATATTCTAGAAGTACATTAATATTGTATTCTCTCCTCTCATGTGATAGTCAATCTTATTAATTAAATTCGTAGTACATTTGCTATTCATGTGAGAGAAATGAATACAACATAATAGTACTCTCGAAGTATTACATAATTTTCCATTCCTTTGCCATGGAAGAAAATCATATTGATAATTAACTTTCCTAATGAGGCGCACCAAGTATTATTTTTTTTTTTTTAAATACAATATAGAAATTCTACTCTAACCTATTCTAAGTTTATGTGTGTGTAAAACTCTCTTCTGGAGACTTGAATGCCGGCCCCCCCACACCCCACCAGCATTTATACTTGTGTGAAGCACTTATACAAGCACACCAAGTATTGCTAATGCTTAATAGTTAATATGCTTTTTATAGGGAGTTTAAATTAATAAGTTTTCATTTAAAATATATGTTTGTGGGGCCCCAAATATTAACCACTCTGGCCCACCCTATACCTGGCCCAAGGCTCACACCGAGGATAATGGGAAATAGCCCAAGTCATCCAAGGGCCTCGCTGAGGATGCCCACATCTTCAGCAAACCGACGTGGATGAAGGGAAAATATCTCCCACCCATTAAATGCACTCTACCAACATTCTGGCTGCTTTGATGGTGAAATGACCAACGAACCCAGGTGCCTTGGTCACTCCAACTAATAGAAAGTCTGCAAAAGCGGCTGAGAAATAACATAAAGCCTGCAAAGCAGGTGATGGGACAACCCCTTATATGCAGAGTTCAGATAGCCGACAAATGGACGGTTAAGATTAACAAGAACAATACTATATAACCAAGAGGATTCCCAACATAAAAGGGAGAGGAAATCAGTCCTAAGAAAAAGGATAGAAGATATATCACCTCTAAGAAAAATAGATTCTCGGATAAAGCCAAGGATGAATACGCTTTACAAACACTTAACCAAAAATCATCAGAATCCTCACAAACCTTTATCCGAAGTCATTACAAAGATCCTTATCAACACCTAACCAGGATCATGGTCCTTACCCTCATAGAAAACAGGCCAGTAAAATTATTTTGTTATTATGCCTGCTAACTTTATATCAACCGTTGTTTACTTCGATGAGGCCTAGCCCTTTTTACCCACACTCTACAAATTTTATTGTTAAGGGCCCATTACAAATTGAGTCCCTACAATGTTGATAAAGAAACTTTAATTTATTTTTAACCAAAAGTTGAGAAATTTTCCTCCAAAATATTACGGGAGTGTTACTCTTCTTTCTTTCTTTCTTTCTTTTTTTTTTTTTAATTTTTTTTTAATGCTGAATAAATACTTTATTGATCAAGCAAAACAACTAATAGAACAACAAGAGTAAGTGGACCTTAGGCTAACTCCAATCGAATACAAATCCTCTATACCATTTTTTGTATTCCACTTTATGTTCCATCAATCATAACTTATCATGTGCTTATTTTTTTTCTATTTTAAACTTTGGCTATTTTATAAGAAATGTCAAATAAATACATGATAAGTTATAATTGATGTAACATAAGGTGGAACACAAAAAGTGGTGTAAAAGATTTATATTCGCTCTTACCATAATAGCTTGGACAGAATGAGGCAACATAGATAAAATGAGAACTAGCCGCCCAGTTCAAGACAAAAGGACAGTCCATTAGGCTAATAGAAGGGCATACATGTTGCCCTCTCTATAAGCAATAAGAATATCCTCGTTACAACTTTGATACGGAAAATTATTAGGTACTCCCGGAGTACCATAAATGCGTGCTCCCTCCTCTCACATGAATGGTGGGTCCCACCATGAATTTAATTAGTGGGACCCACCATTCATGTGAGAGGAGGGAGCACGCATTTATGGTACTCCGGGAGTACACAATAATTTCCCCTTTGATACTCCAGTGGGGGGCTAAGTATACGAAGCTTCCCATTTTGGTCTTTGCTCACCACTGCCACCGAGCTAGTTCATTCTCTAAAGGCTGCATCGAAGTTCAACTTAACGTCCATTCAATTGGTGGAGGATGCCAAGTTGGATCTCTAGTTTGCCTCTCAGTTTTTTCTTTCCATGATTGCTTGTGCTTTATAAATAATCTCTGCACCTGTCTTGCAATCTCCATAGGACTTGAAATAGCTCCTTCCATTCTCACTTTATTTCTAGTCATCCATAGCGGGTCAAAAACAGTTGTAGCAAAAAGTTGGAAATTTCTGGACTCATCATTTAGACCCAAATAGATTTCTGGGCTTAAGATCATTTTCACCCAATCTGATATTGACTGCATATGTTTAAACAATTACAATTAATAGGCCGAGGAGACAACAACCAAATTTTGGCAGCCCAGTCGCACTGAAGGAGCAAATGCTCCGCGAACTCAATTGCATTGTTGCACAAAAAACAGCTAACAAATGGGAGAGGAAACCTGTTGTTAAGAACAAAACTTGTAGCTAAATAATTCCATGAAAGTTTCCACTGTAGATTCTTGAATCTTGCATGGATTTTCAACTTCCAGAGTTTTTTCCACTCTTTATTTTGAAGGATTGGGTGGTGGGCAATACCTGGGATAAGTAGAGCATAATACGCTGATTTAACTGAGTATTCTACGTTTGCATTCAAACACTAGAATATCTGGTCATTTCATTCAGGACATCTCTGCAAGCAAGAATACTTTGACAAGACCAAGACACTACTTTCGGCACTGGGATTTTCATAAAATTTATTCTTCACATATTTCTTTTGAAAGACTTTTACCCACCATTTATCAGCATTGCAAGCTATTTCCCAAGCCATTTTCGCAACTAGCGCCTTATTCATATCCTGTGTCTTCTTAATGCCCAAACGTCCCTCACATTTAGGAGTACAAATGGACTTCAAACTCTTAAGACAACAACCCAATTTGTTATCATCTTTCACTCCCCTCCAAAAGTTTCGATTGAGAAAATCTAACTTAGTACAGACTTGCTTACGGGAGTGTCACTAGACGATATGATTGTTGTCTAGTAATATAATGTATAATTTTTTTCTCTAAAATTTTTTGAAGATAATTTGTTCTCCCTAAAAATTTAATAATTTATATTTGGTCTAGTTAGGTCTATTTCAGTCCCATTCGGCCCAATTTGATCCACTCAGTCAATTTCAGTCATCTTCAGTCCATTTTAGACTAATTGGGCCTTAAATTGATTCTTTGTGTAGGTTTCCTTTCAAGTTTAGCTCAAAAATTCATTTTGTTTCTTAATTTTTGGGTTGAAAAGTGTGAAATTTTATTATATATGGGCTAAACTATGTAGTTTTGAGTTAAAAAAATACAAAGAAAATAGACATTAGAAATTAGAAATTAGAAATATGAGCCCTAAAAATGCAATAAAAATGATAAATATTCAAAGGTCTCATTCGGACCACATTGGTTCTATTCAGTCTATTTTGGTCCTATTCGGTCCACACAGTCCTAATCAGTCCATTCAGTTATATTTAGTCCATTCTGTCCACTAAAGTTCTATTCTGTCCATTCAGTCCACATTGACTCTATTCGGTCCATATTGGTTCTATTATGTCCACTTCGGTCCTATACGGTCTATATTCGTCCTATTTGGTCCATTCTGTTCACTTTAGTCCACTTCAGTCTTATTAGGGTTGTTTAGTCCACTTTGGTCATATTAGGTCCATTTTGTTCACTTTGGTTCTATTTGCTGCATTCTGTCCACTTCGGTTCTATTCAGTCCACATTAGTTCTATTCAATCCACATCAGTCCAATTAGGTCTTGTTCTGTCCACCTCCATCCTATTCGGTCCATTCGTTCTTATTTAGTCCTATTCGGTCTATCTTGTTCCTATTTGGTCCGATTCTATCCATTTGGCCCACATTGTTCTATTTGGTCCAATTCGGTCCATTCAGACCACTTCAGTCCATTTTGGTTCACTTCAATCTATTTTGTGCAATTATATAATGGGAAAAGACATATTTGGGTTGAAAGCACCTAATCTAAATCCAAATTTATTAATATATATATATATACATATATATATATACATATATATATATATATATATATATATATAAATCTCAAACTCATAATATCTAAAATCTTAAGTATAGAATTTATTGTTGTTATGCTTTTGTTGAGCCACATTAACATAACATTTCAATCCACTTCGATAAAACTAAATTTAAGTGAAAGTCTTTTTAAACATAAAGGTTATGAATATACAAATGTAATATTTAGGGAAATTATTCATTTGAAATTCATCAACGTCATTGCTATTAGCATGTGAGTGCATGAGCATGTGAAATATCCAAGATGCAAACCTTAGATGTGAATCTTAGATGATGCATGAACGTAATTCCATATGAGATGTACACTATTTTCATTTGCTGACTAATGGCAAAGCCGAGCATGTTTGTAACAAATTTATTGTTCCTTAGTTAATATTTATGCTTGTTTAACCCACACACACACACACACAAAAACCTCTGGAAGTTTGACATTTGTTGACGAATTTTCAGTCTGTTGATGATATGATAAGTGGAATATCCTAAAAACTATGTGAAGTTTTGTTTGTGAATGAATGTTATGGATGAATGGATGCTAAAGTGATTTGTGTGCTACGAGAGAGAGAGAGAGAGAGATGAAAAATATGCACACACAAAAAAATAGTTAAAAAATAAAACAAAAAGGGTTTGGGTGATGGGTTGGTATTCAATAGTCTACCGTAAGTGAAAATCTTGACCCCTTTTCAGTTTGATGCCTCTCCTATTTATATAGAGATTTTTTTTTTCTTATTTTAAGGACTTAAAGGTCATGTAATTCGTTGTATTATCTCATATTTATGTCCCATTAAAAAAACAAACAAAAATCGACTCTCTTTTGATTGCGTTCTTCCATAGTTAGAACTTTAATAAATTAATTTAAATAAATGCGTTATTTGATAAGATATATTTATTTTAAAATTAATTAAAAAGATAACATTATTTGCATAGATTATTTTTGTTCTTACATGGCTACCATAATTAAAATTTTAAACTGACCACCGCACATTCTTGGTGTGGTGCGGTGGTCACTCCACAAGTATAAATGCTTGTAGGGTGTGAGGGCAAGAATCGGGGTTCAAGTCTCCAGAAGGGAACTTCACACACATATACACTTAAATTAAGCTAGAGTAAAAATTCTATCTTGTATAAAAAAAAAATAATAATAATAATAAATAAACCAATGGGATTGTATCTTGCAAATAAATTTTAATTAACATTTTTATGGAACAATTAAATTAACATGTGATATTTCCATCCATACATGTAAGTGTATGGTAAGATTCTAAATATTACTAGGATGTAGCAATTTAGAATAGAGTTATTCTATATCGTAAAAATTTCAATTTATTTAGTGAATGTATTTGCACATAGGGTCTGTAGGTCAAGTCCTCGCAGGTTTTTTTTATTCCTTTTTTCCTTTTTTCTTTAGATAGTTTTCATTGGTTTTTCCCTGCATCACCATATTCTGTCTCATTTACTTTCCGATGTTTTTTTGTTTACACAATATTGATGTTGTTCAAGCCTGATCGTAATTGGACTAAATAATCACTAAACGAAACTAACAAATGTTATAACAAAATGGAAAGGAGTATATTTTATGAGAGGGAGCAAATCAAACGAGGAAAAATGAACTAAAAAACGTGGGCTTTTTTGGTGTTCAGATGGTGGGGCTGAGGAATTTACTTCTCACACACCATGTCCATTAATTAGTGGACTCCCCTATTCTCAAAAAAAAAATAGTGGACTCCCCTTGTCTTTAGAACTTAAGAAGCAATAATTTTAGTGCGCACTATCTAACATCATACACATTTGTTTCACAGTTCGGTATTATTTCACTCGTCATGAGAGATTTAATTGGACTACCTCAAAATTGTCACTATCACATGATAAACTTGCACTAAGAGAACATTGTTTGGTATTATTTCACTCATTAATCTAGGAGAAAAAAGACTACTATCATTATGGCACACCATTTTTGAACCCAGAAACAAAAGTTTCTTACTGATATGATTAAGAATCTGGGTATTGAAACATGTTGAACGATGGATTGACAATGCTGAAGCCCCCATCAATTAGGAGATTGTGCCCACTCACGTATCTTGATTCATCACTAGCCAAAAAGAGAGCAGCATTTGCAACATCTTCTGCCTTAAGAGTCACACCCTTTAAGTTGGCAAGGGAATTCATCACATTCTCAAGGGTTTCATCATCAACACCAACAAATTTCGTTGCTAAAGGTGTTGCAAGTGCATAAGGTGACAAGCAATTGACCCTAATGCCAAATTGCCCTAACTCAACCGCGGCATTTTTGGTAAGGCCTAAGACAGCGTGCTTTGAGCATGTGTATGCATATGAAGCTGCACCTCCAACATATGAGCTTATGCTGGAGGTTGAAATAATGCTACCACTACGTGCTGGAATCATGGCCTGCGATGCATGTTTAATGCCAAGGAAAACGCCAGTCAAATTTACGCTAAGCACACGCTCGAAGTCTGCTTTTTCATTGTCAATGATGCGAACCTTGTTCTCATCAGCTATGCCAGCATTGTTGAACATTATGTCTAGCTTTCCATAAGTTGCCACAGCTTTGTCCACAGCATTTTTTATTTGGGCTTCATCAGTTACATCGCAGTGGACATAGAGTGCATTTGATGAGCCAAGGGCCTCAATGACTGAATGACCCAAATCATCTTGGATGTCAGCTATAACCACCTTGGCTCCATGATGGACAAAGACTTTGGCCGTGGATTCACCAATGCCGCTAGCTCCTCCAGTTATTAGAGCCACCTTTCCCTCCAACCTACACAATTTGGAACCAACTTAATCAAGTAATACTCTATAATTTAAATGAAAGGACATCTTCTAGAGTCCTTTTTAAAGGACTCTGTTTATTCTTTATATAGAAAAATAGGCAAAGAAAATATTTTGTTGCAAAGAAACATGATATCAAGGAATTGTGCAAAACATTTTATTAATTTATATATTGCCACGAAGCAATGACATCTGTCCACTGGCTCAGGTGTATTTGAAATTTAGTATGTATATGAACACATTTTTAAATTTGTTAAAAGTTATACATTGTTATTGATAAGGTGATGGATGTATATAAAAGTGATTGTCCACAAATCACAACTTACCATTTCAATAAATTTTGAAAATATTTATCCATTGACTTACACTTTGAAATTTAACATCTCTATTGATGAAGGAAAAATTGCTCAAATTCTCTGCAATGTGTTTAATTGAACTCCTGATTTGTTGAAGTGTATAACCTCAAGTGATGTAAATATATGATAACAAGAGTCTTGAAACTCTCAATCCAACCATCTTAGAGTGGACTTATCTCCAAATTCTGGCAACTCTCAATCAAAACCTAGCTAATGAGATTATTGGTAATATATAATAATTTATAAAGGTTTTAATGTATAGGCTGGTTTATTTAATCGATAAAGTTTTCAAATTTAGAATCAAAACCAGTGCATATCTGAAATTAAGGAGTATTTATATGTCTGCCTCCAATCGATTGAAAGGAAACTCAGAAGTTTCTAGGCAGCAATAGACTTTTTCTAGTTTTTGGCAATTATCATAAGAGTCCTTAGTTCCTAAATTGGGTTGACCAGGAAAGAAAAATTAGAAGTGTCTAAGTAGCAATAGATTTTTTCCATTTTTGGCAAACAGAGTGCATTACCATAAACACTTCCTAAATTGGGTCGAGCTTGGCATCAAATAACATAGCCATTCTAAACTATCTTTTCCTACTAATTTGCAGTAAAATCTCATTGTTTGTATATAAATTTTGAAATAGCAATTTTATTAATAGTACGTACCTACCAATTACCAACGAATTAACAATTCTTGGAACAGCCTTAGAAGTGTTAATTGATCATAAATGTGAATAATCATAACGATCTAATAGAAGTTTATAAAAAATAAAAAATAAAAAACATGAACGCATGTAAAATATGTAAAATAAAACCATGATTAAATCATATATTGCTAACCTTCTTGTGACTGCGGAGATTAATGAACTTGTTGCCATTGAGCAGAGGCAGAGAGAGATTTCTTAACTCTTTTAGGTGAGGTTGGGATTAAGGGCATGATTTAGACCAGGGTACCGAGCGAGAACCCCTATATGTATTGATAAAGATGTGACAGCATTTTCCATGAGGTAGGGTCCAATTAGGTATGTATTTTGTGAAAATTCAATGACAAAACAAGTGGACCTAAATTTTTTTTTTTTTTATTCAAAAAAATTCAATGCCAATTTTATTCAACCCAACCAATTGACGAAGTTGCCGTAGTACTGGGGACATACCCACAATTTGATAAAATTTAGCTTCACCTCTTCGTTTGTTAATAACATTGGACTGAACATTGGAATGAAAATCAATACATGTTTGTGAGTTCTAGTTAGCTCAGTTGGTAAAATTTTTTATGATTATATAAGAGATTTGGGCTTCAATCCCCGCCTACACCAAAAACCAATTGGTGTTTTAGTCTGATAATAAAAAATTATTATCAAGAGTGAACGCTATATGTTGAAATTCTCTCAAAAAAAGAAAATCAGTGCATGTTCTATCAAGCATCTGATTTATTATTGGGTCAAATTTTGGAATTTAATTAAAACTCTAATTTTTTCCTAGAACTTTAAAATAAATTTTTTTTTTTTTTTTGTGATTATATCTTTGTTTCCAGAAATGGACATGAAAAGATATTGTGAAAAAAAAAAGTTGGTTTGCTAGTACTGAATTGAATGCTACCTCTCAATAAACAATATTAATTATTATAGTAATAGGCCAAACCTTGCTAATAAATGTATAAACCTTTAGCAAGAAAAGATGTGCTGCATGTCAACAAAACAAAAAAAAAGGAAAGATGAGTTAGAAAAAGTAAAACTTTTTAAGGGAATATCATTTATTATTTAGTCTGCCTTATAAAAATGTATAAATTTACAAAAATACCTTTAAATAAATTTATCAGTTTTTTTTAAAAAAGTTATTCTTAATGAGGCAACTAAAAAGGTGCCCCAATTAAATTGATTTTTTTTTTAAATATTAGTTAGTTTTCTTTTCAAATAATTTTGAAAAATATTAGTAAACTAAAAATTTTTATTTTTAGAAATATGACAATATTTTGAGACATTCCAAAATATAATAGAGGACAAACAAACTAAGACGGAGGTAGTAATAGCTATTATGAGATATCTCAAATAAACTAGTCGGTATTGCCTCTTGGCCCTTTTGTTTGGTTGCGCTGTATCTGCATAATTGTTCTCACTACATATCTTACAAATCCCATGCTATTAAAGTTGGGTTCTAAAAAAGACAAGACATAAAGTATGCATTTGGATACTGCTGAAAACGTCTGGATAGTGCTGAAAGCACTATCTGCACGTCTACATTTTCTCTTTTAGATTTTTTTTTTCCACACATTTAGGGAGTAATGCGGCTACTGTTCATGAACAGTAGCCGTATTTGTTGACTTTTCTACGATGAATAGTCTACCTGTGCACTGTTCACGAACCTACAAATTTCACTTTTCAGCAACTTTTTTATTAAAAATAGGTCTCACGGTACTATTCACACATTTAAAAATTATTTTGCTACAGTGTTTTTAGTTTTCAGTTTAAGCAAAATAAGTTTTATCCAAACAGACTCGAGTGGGCTAACATATCTTGACTCTTATTTTGGACTACTTGACTAATAGGCAGATATGGACAAATGTCTCCATGACTATGAGTACTCAACTAGCCCTCTCCTTCTTGTTCCATTATACAAACATTTTAGGAATACTAACAAATTGTATCCCTAATTTTTATACAATTTAATTTTTTTAATAGATATTTTATTATCAACCCCATAAGTCCCTCTTTCTCTATCACCTTTCCCCCTTACTCTCATCTCTCTTATCCTTATCAACACTAACATTATTTTATTATTGATGATGAAATGTGTTTTCTCCACCTCAATGTCTATAAGTTATGATCTAGCCCACTCTATCCCTTTCCAATACCTACTCCTAATACTCTAATAGCTTCTTAATAGCCAAAAATATCATAACAATTACATAGTTAGTACACACACACACACCCAAAAAAAAAAAAAAGGGTGCTCTAGCCGTAGCCGGTTGTGGGTGTCCACGGTTCGGGCCAACTGAGTTTATATTGGCCCGACGATATCTAAGTTTAGAGCTAATCAAAGCCGGGCCCATTTTTTTGGAATTAAAAAATGAAAAATAATAAAAAGAGCCCGGCCCAAGCTTGGCCAAACGACCGAAAGCAAAATCAGAAGTGGCTAGCCAGCAGTAGGTTCTTTTTCCTTTTTTTGGGCAAAAGGACTGCATTGTCATAAGAATCCTTACTTCCTAAATTGGGTTGAGCTTGCATGAAAGTACCAAGACAGTCTGAACTATCTTTTACAACCAATTTGCGGTAAATTTAATATATAGATATATTAATCAATTTTGTTAGTTTTATAAATTTAATATCTATATTTAAGCTTTAATTAATTATGATGTCATCACAGTTCGACCCCGGTTCGACCTCAAAAACCTTGAACCTTTTCCTTTTACGGTTCAATGAACAATCCAAATCTAAAAACCTTACTTTGTAATATAGTACCTACCACATCGGCGGCACCATGTATAGTTTAGGGGGTTCATTTGAACCCCCTGAGCTAGCATTTTATATATATATATATATATTTTTTTTTTTTTTTATTTAACCCTCCTAAATAAAAATTTGAACACTCTGATTCTAAATTTTTTTTGAAAACCACTTGAGATAAGTTTAATTATGATCATCTTAACAATATTTTGATCTTTTTAAATATAAAAAAAAAAAAGGCCTAATTACAATCCAATTTTATCTAAAATTTGGGAGAAATAGTAAGTCCAACAACAAAGTAAATTTTTTTTTTCATCTAAACTTGTTTTAAAAAGCCCATTTAGATCTTAATAAATTTGAATAAACTAATGGAAAATTCATAGTTTACATTGTACTATCATTGTAAAATCTACATTGTTTCTAAACAAATGTGTACAATATTGTATAGTTTTTGCAAATGTGTATAGTATAATTATCTATAATATAAATCTTACATTAATAGTACAATGTAAACATATAATCATCATAAACTAATAAATAAAATTATTTTAAGCAGTAATAATTAAAATTCACTTAACAACAACAATTAACATGTTCATTATATTAAGAAAAAAAATATGTCAAATGAACCTATAATTTATTTTTTATTCTATTACTAGTACGTATTATAGACAAATTTGTGATAAGAAAGCCATTTAGACCGTAAGATTTATATTTTACTTAAGATGTATCTTCTTACTGACCCCCTTGGGAAAAAATCCTAAAGCCGCAACTGACCTACCACTTACCAATGATGGTAACCCAGTACTTTTTTTCTTTTTCTTTTTTTTTTATATTAAAAAAAAAAAAACCAATAGGCAAAACATTCAAATCCACCAAAAATAAAAAATAAAAAAAGGAAAAAAAAATCCCTCGACTCTTGGAACAACCTTATAAGTTTAATGAAAATATTAACGAATACCCTAAAACCCTTGATTTAAAAACTATTTTTAGAAACATTTTATAGGAAAATGATAAAGTAATTAATTTTTCTTACAGTTTTTTATATTTTTCATAAAAGTGATGTTAAAAACTTTTCTAATATGATTTTTAAACAATTACTCTAAAAATACTCATTAACATGACCTTAAATTTAAATTTGATCAAAATAATGATAACAATCTATGGGAAGTTTAGCAAATAACATGAACACAGGTAAAATAAAAACATGATTAAGCATAGTCTTGCTAACCTTCTTGTGACTGCAGAGATTAATGAACTTGTTGCCATTGCACAGAAATAGAAAAAGAGACCGATTTCTAACTCTTTGATGTGAGGTTGAGATTAAGGGCAGGATTCAGTGAACCGAGAACCCTACATTTATTGATAAAGATATGGCGGCATCTTCCATTTGGAAAGAACCAATTAGGTCTTATTTTTTGTGGAAATCAAACGACAAAACAAGAAGTTGACCAAAAAGTATTTTTATTGTTTTTAAGTTTGATGATTACTAATCACAGTGACTTCTTTATTGCTTTAGTAAAAATGTTAAATTACTCAGCTTGGAGAGTGAAGTTCGGAACCCTAGCACCAACCTAGGGTTTGAAGTAAGGAGCAAAGAAGCAACAGGAACTATTTCTTTACGAAATGGATCTCATTCAAATATAATGAGTTGGCTGGCAAGCGCGACAAAATTAGCGGCATATATATAGGTAGCCAACAATGAATTTGTCTTTTCTCAATCAAAAAATAATAATGAATCGGATAAAATGCAAAATTGACTCTCTAAATTTTTTCAGATTTCATTTCAATTCTCTAATTTTGCTTTTGTTTATTTCAATCTTCTAACTTTCAAGGTTATTTAATTAAGACTTTTTCATTAATTTTTGTAATATGTTGTGGTTAATTTTTCAATTTTATAAATTTTTCTTCAAATTTTTTTAATTAAAAAAAATTCAATTAATGATTGAAAAATATTTTTCAGATTTTTTTTTTTTTAAATTTTAACAAAAATTAACAAAAATGCCTTAATTGAATAAATCTGAAACTTAAGCAGCGTTTGGATACAGCTTATAACGCCAGCATCTTGCATCTGACTTTTTTTTTTTTATTGGTTGATGAGAAGCGCGTTCTGTGGCTGTCCAGTGGGTCCCGTGCACTGTTCACGGGACCTACAAACCTCTTTTTTTACCAAAACTTTCATTAAAAATGGGTTTCATAGCACTAATCACACATTTAAAATTATTTTGCTACAGTGTTTTTAGTTTTTAGTTTTCAGCAAAATAAGCGATATCCAAATAGACCCTCAGAGGACTAAAATGAACGAAAGCAAAGTTAGAAGACTAAAGTGAAATCTGAAAAAAGTTAGAGAATCAGTTTTGTATTTTAGCCTAATGAATTTGTCTTAGACAGCACTTTTTTTTTTTTTTTTTTGATTGATGGTTGAGGGAGAAGAGAAGGAAGATATTGTTAGATTCTAAGAAATTAGGAATTAATGTATTAGAACTTCATTTTGTAATATTAGAAAACCATGATCAAAACGTTTTAGTCGTGTTTAGACTTGCTCAAAATATGTGTTTTTATGTAAAGTTGGAATCGAGTTACTGCATGATTTATTGTGTAAATCTGCCTGGCTTGATTGATCGAGAATTAGACTCAATCGATCGAAAGTCGAGCAGATTATTTTTTCTGCAGAATTTCCAACTCAGCCCAAGCCCATTTGATGTGTAGGGTTTTATGTTTTGCCTTAGGTATAAAAGGGTAAACTCTAGCCACGTTTTGGGGTTGCTCTTTATGTTGTGTGTGTGAATCTTTTGTGAGATCTAGAGGTGTTAGCCTTTACACATACTTAGGGTTATCAAGAATCAAGACTATGTCAAGAACTTGGTGATCATTCAGTTGCAGATTCAAGAGCTTAAAGATATACAAGCGGGAGTGCTTGTACTTGCTAGGAATCCAAGAAAGAAGTAGAACTTTGACTTAGATTTGTCACGTGGTCGTGGTAGTAAGTTTCCTACTCGATGTAGCAATAGGAAGTTAGTGGTCTAAGTCGCTATTGTGTAAACCTCAATTCTTTCATAGTGAATTCAGTTTTACCTTGAGGATAGTTAAGTTAAATCCTTCCCAGGTTTTTTACTGGTTTGGTTTTCCTGGATCCTCATATCTTTGTGTTCTTTATTTTCCGCACTTTACATTGATATGATATATTTGTGTTAACCTAGATTCAATAATTTGTATAAGTTAATCACTTGGCTATTTAACTAGGTTAATCTGATTGTGTTTAAAGGGTCTAAAAACGTACAAGTGGTATCAGAACAGGTAGCTCTCTTATTGTAAATCCTTTGATCTAAGAGCTGATCCTTGACCCCAGTTGTCATAGAACACGAACACTCTCTTGTTATTCCACCTCACTTTGATGGGAATAACTATGCTTATTGGAAAGTAAGGATGAAAGCATTCCTGAAATCTATTGATGAAAGAGTCTGGAACTTCGTTGAATATGGATGGGAGAAGCCCACTACTCCTATGAGTGAGTGGCAAACTTCTCAGAAAGAAGCAGCCACTTTTAATAGCAAAGTTATGAATGCTATTTTTAATGCTGTTTCTATGAAAGAATTTAAGAGAATTTCTAATGTTGAGGTTGCTCATACTGCTTGGAATATCCTCCAGACTGTGCATGAAAGCACAAAGGCAGTTAAAATCAATAAGTTGCAGCAATTAACTATTAGATTGAAAGCATTAGGATGTCTGATGATGAATCTTTTGATGAATTTTATGCTAAGCTTAATGATATGTTAATTCTGCATATAATTTAGATGAAATCTATGATCAACCTAAAATTGTTATGAAGATTTTTAAATCTTTGACTGAGGATATTAGACCCAAAGTGACTGCCATCACTGAAAGTAAGGATGTGGACTCCATCCCTGTTGGTGAACTTGTAGGATCTCTTTAGTCCTATAAGTTGGACCTACCTAAGACTAGCAAATCCAAATCAATGGCTCATAAGTCTGTTGATGATGTTGATGTGAGTGGATTTGATGATGAGCTCTCTGCTACAGAGATTGTTTACCTTGCCAAGAGCTTTAGAAATTTTCTTAGGAACAATAACAGAAGGGCAAGAGGTAAGAACATTGCTGAACCTAGAAATTTTAGAATGAATGATCCCACTAAGGTTAATAACACTAAAAAACCTAAAGAAAAAATAGGTCAACCTTCTAATAATTCTATGGGTCAACAATGTTTTACGTGTCAAGGGTATGGTCATGTAAAATCTAAATGTCCAACATTCTTGAGGTTTAAGGGTAAGGCTATGGTTGTAACCCTTAGTGATAATGAAGTTTCTGACAATGAATTTGGTAGTGATGAAGATGGAAACTTCATTGCTTTCACTGCTACTTCTGTAGTTGATAAAAGTGTTGCTATTGAAGAGAACCCTTCTAATAGGGAACTCTCTGAGGATGCAAATTTACAAGAAGCCTATAATAAACTTTGCAAAATTGCTGCAAATGATGTTATGAGTGTTGATCTAGGCTTAAAGAAAATTGCATCTCTTGAACTTGAAAAGAAAAATTTGCTTGTGAAACTGTTTGATGCTAATGAATTGTTGAATAATGTGAAGACTGAGAACATGCTTTTGCTTGAGAAAGTTAAGAATTTGGAACTTGAATTATCTGTTATTAGAGAACAAACTAATAGGTCTGCAAACTCCAAACTTAATCACATACTGAGTGTTCAAAAGTCTCCCTCTGACAAAACTGGTTTAGGTTTTGCAAAAATCCCATTCCACAAATTTTGTTCCTTCTTCTAAACCCCCTGTGAGTGAGGTTGTCAAACCCTCTGTGAGTGAGGCTGCTAAATCTGTAGAAGTTACACCTCCTAGGAAGATTAGGGTTGATTTTCAAGAGTCTAAACGTAAGGCTCCTAATTCTCCTAAGGTCAAATTGCAAGATAAGCCTGCATGGGTGTGTCATTTTTGTGGAAAGTCTAAACACATTCGTCCAAACTGTTTCAAGTTGCAAGCTACTAAGCGAGCAAATAAACCAAAAATACCTGTGCCTCAAGCACAAGATCCTATGATACTTATTGGTGAATTGGTAAAGGCTCTAAACCTTTATTCCAATCCTGGAGTTGGTCATCATTCTAATGTGAATAAGAACTACAATGCTAGAGTTGCATCTAAAAAGTTTTGGATGCAAAAAGCTCAATCTAATTGAGTCTTCCTGACATGGTCCTTGTGCTTCATCATTCTACTTTTTGTGACCTTTTTTTTTTTTTTTTTTTTTTACTTTTTTAGGATTTGCATTGCATAACATTCATGCATTTCATTATAGGTTTTTTTTTTGTTTATTTCTTTTCAAAAATTAAAAAAAATAAAAATAAAAAACAAAAAAAGGGGGAAAATAATGGCAAAATGTGTTTTGCATTATTTTTCTTGGATTTGAAATCAAGGTTGGCCAATTTATTTTTGCATAACATGTTTATGTACCTTGTTTAGCTTTGATGAGCTTATTTCTTGCACTTTACTAGTTTGAGCTTTGTAGTGCATGCTGTGTGGGAAGATGTTTATAGTTTTTGATCACATGATCTTGATCTTAAAGTCACATGCCTTTGATTGTTGGACTCGATCCTTTTGAGAAAGACATAAATAACCATCTCACCACTGTTTACTAGCCAATCATGAACACCTTAGTGCATATCGTAAGATTTTGTGCTCGAGAAAGTGTAGCATATGCACAAAAAGAACATAAGGTGTAGCCTCAGTTTAAATGCTAAAATTGGTGTGTACATTATTGGGCTATAATAACTTTAAATCAAATAAAATTAGTGTGTACATTATCCCGGCTATTATTAATAAGTTTCTGATCAAATAAAATTGGTGTGTACAATATGAGGCAAATCAAGAAACTTACATGATTGCAAACTTTTATTCTAGGAGATGTGGGAGTTATATGGTGCAACTCTTTAGGTGATAGTCTCTTTCAATTTATGTGATGAATTTTGTAGAAATTGTGCTTGATTTCTATTCACATATCACCTCACATGTATCTCAAGTTTTTGCTAGTTGTACACACTACAAAAGTTACTATTTACTAAATTTTGTACATGTTATTGTGTGTGATTTTGGTTTGGCCAACCAAGTTTGAAAATTCCTTGATTTTTATGCAAAACATGTTTGTTGTTTGAGTATTTAAGGTGAATTGATTGAAAATCTTAATTTTAGGAAAACTAGGTTCAAAACAAGTGTTTTTGAAAAGTATTTCATCTCATACTCATGCATTTTATTCATAAAATTCAATGCTTTAAGGAGTTTCTGCATAAAATTGCTTTGATTTTCAAAATTTTGTTTTTTCTAGAATTTTAATCAATCGAACCTGTTTCTCGACCGATCAAAATTGAGATTAAAATTTTGGTCAGCTTTTGTCTGTTTCGATCTGTGCTCGATTGATGTTGGATCAATCAAAGCATTTTCAATCGATCGAACCTAAATTTTGATCAATCGAAAGTTGTATAGAGAGTTTTTTAAAAACCTTTTGTTTTTCACGTGTTCAAACACTTTTCAAACTTTTCAAAACTTTTTCTCTCTCTATTCAATCGGTCAAGGCATCCAAGCAATTTTTTTGTCGTTTTCCTTCGATCTTTTTGCAAGGTTTTTTTCTCCCAATGCCGGTAAGACCATTTTACCCTTCTTTTTTTTTTTTTTTTTCAAGTTTCGTGCATTTTTGTCATGCATTTTGGGAAAATTTCGAACCTATGCAAATTTGGGGTCTTTGTTGTTTTAATCCTTTTCTTTCAAAATTGATTAATGGGTTTTTGTTGTGGGATGCTATAAACATGATCCTTGTGGTTTAATTTGATCGATTTGTTGAATTAGAAAATTTTGGAATTTCTAGTGCTTGAAACTACCCGAATTAGGGATTTTGTTCAATTAGGTTTAATTTGATGAAATTGGCTTGTTGGATTGATTCATATGATCATTATATTGTGTTATCTATCTTGTTTAATGATCAATTGGTCAATTTCTTGAAAATTGTAAAAGTGGTTTTTTAAATTTTGGGGTTTTTGATATAAACTCTATGCTTAAGCCAATTTTGTAAATTTAAAGTTAAATTGAACTTATTCTCACTGCATTAGAGCATGCATCATGTGCTTATACTGTTCATGCATCATATAGAATTGTTATTTCTATATTTTTATGCTAACTTGCAGTCTGCCTTTGGTTTTTTTTTTTTCCTTTGTTTCTTTTTGGTTCTTTTCTGTGTATCTTGTCTTTTCCTTAGCACTATGCCTAAGAAGACTAGAACCAATAGGAATGTCTCCTCATCTTCTGTCCCCTATTTTGAGAGTGCGAGGTCTCCGAGTGAGAAAAACCAAGAGATGTATGAGAAGCTTAACCTTAAGAGGAACATTTGGACTGAGAGAAAGGTTCTGCTAGATGAGCTTGATCCTGAGATTAGACGTAACTTTGAGCGTCGGGGCTAGTTTCCATTGTTGGATATTTCTCATCCACCTCCGGCTACCCTGATTAGAGAGTTCTACTTGAACCTTTCTATCCACACCTATGATTCCAACACTCAAGTTAAAAGTTGGATACAAAGTGTAGAGTACACCATTACTACTTCAGTAGTGGCTGATGCTCTTGGAGTACCTGTGGTCCAGCATTCTGTCTACCCTTATGATGAGTTTCCTCCCCTAGACGACATCATGTCTTACATCATTGGGTCTTCTATCCAGTGAGGTTCTAATCCTCAAATCACTACTACTGAGCTCACTGAGATTCACTATCTTTTCTTTAGGATTGCTTGTCATTCCTTGTGGCATATCTCTCACTTGCACACCATTCCTTTAGATCGTTGTGCGTTTTTGTATGGCCTTATTATTGATGCTCCTATGAGCTTTCCTTATCTTTTTATTCATTCTTTAACTGAGATTCATAGGAGTAGTTATGTTACTTATGATCTTTTCTTCCTTGTTTTTATTCACCGAATTTTGTTACATTTAGGTTTAAATAAGTTTCCAGCATCTGAGCCTGTTCATATTATCGCTCATATAGGTGCCACCTTTCTTAAGTAGAAGGATGCTCAATTGAAAGCGAGCTCTAAACGTCCTAGGGTTGAGACGTCTGGTATGGCACCTCCTTCTCCCTCTTCTACAGGTGATACTACGGCTGAGGAGTCTGCTGCTACTGCTGTTCCTCCACCTTCTACCTCGGATAATTCAGACATTCAACATACGTTGGAGACTGTCATAACCGTTCAGGCAGCTCATGGTCAACTTTTGGTAGACATGCTTGATGAGCTTCGTGCCTTGTGAGCAAATTTGGAGCATTTTAGACGGTCGCCTCCACCACCTCCTTTTGATGATGAGTTTTGTTTGCCTTTTGGCAATTCGTTACAAAAAGAGGGAGTACATTTGTAGAGGTTTTTTGTTGTTAGGGGGAGATTTTTGTGTTTTGGAGCTGTGGAGCTTTTAGATTGTATCTAGATGCTTCATTATGTATCTACATTTTTTGGCTCATGATGTATTTTTGTTTGGGTTGTCCATGATAGGGGGAGATACATTGATTGTATATATTTCTTGTTACACATTGCTTATTGATTTATATTTATGAGGTTATTCATAATATATGTCTTTATTTTGTGTTATGTGAAATCAAGAAGATATTTTGTTTTACTTGTATTTTCTACACATACGTTTATGTGTTTGTTGAGTGCTTTAGGAAATATATAGGTTGATTCAGTCGTGTTGCTGTCTACACTTACAACTGATAGATGGTAGTTAGGTTGAATTTGTTATGTTGGGCTATGTTTTTGTAATGGGCTGTTTTTATGTAACTTTGAGCACTTTATTAAGCTTGTATTTTGTCACGGATTGCCAAAGGGGGAGTTTGTTAGGTTTTAAGGAATTAGGAACTAATGTATTAAAACTTCATTTTGTAATGTTGGCAAACTATGATCAAAACGTTTTAGTCGTATTTAGACTTGCTCAAAGTATGTGTTTTTATGTAAAGTTGGAATCGAGTTATTGTAGGATTTACTGTGTAAATCTGCCTGGCTCGATTAATCAAGAATTAGACTCGGTCGATTGAAAGTCGTGCAAATTGTTTTTTCTACAAAATTTCCAACTCAGCCCAAGCCCATTTGACGTGTAGGGTTTTATGTTTTGCCCTACGTATAAAAGGGTAAACCCTAACCACGTTTTGGGGTTACTCTTTATGCTGTGTGTGTGAATCTTTTGTGAGATCTAGAGGTGTTTACCTTTACACATACTTAGAATTATCAAGAATCAAGACTATGTCAAGAACTTAGTGATCATTTAGTTGCAGATTCAAGAGTTTAAAAATATACAAGTGGGAGTGCTTGTACTTGCTGGGAATTCAATAAAGAAATAGTCCGTGGACTCGGAGCTGTCCCGTGGTCGTGGTAGTAAGTTTCCTACTCAAGGTAGTAATAGGATGTTAGTGGTCTAAGTCGCTATTGTGTAAACTTCAATTCTTTCATAGTGGATTCAGTTTTACCTAGTGGATTCAGTTTTACCTTGAGGATAGCTAGGTTAAATCCTCCTCAAGTTTTTTACCGGTTTGATTTTCCTGGGTCATCATATCTTTGTGTTTTTTATTTTCCGCACTTTACATTGATATGATATATTTGTGTTAACCTAAATTTAATAATTTGTCTAAGTTAATCACTTTGCTATTTAACTAGGTTAATCTGGTTGTATTTAAGGGGTCTAAAAATGTATAGATATAAACATTAAAAAGTGTCAGTTGAGTTATCAACCTACAAAACTCATAACATCTTAGACACTTTTAGAATATTAGGTTAACAGTATGTAATTTCTGCTCTACAAGACTCACAATTTTTCTATACTAGTTAGGGGCTAGATGATTGAGCCGGCTAATATGTTATACCCCTTATTTGGGACTAACTCCCTTGTTTCTTGTTCCATTCTGCACAAGTTTCAAATAGGCTAACATATTATAGCCCTAATTAGTATATAATTTAATATTTTTTATAGATATTTTATTAACTCTCTCTTTCTTTGCCCCCCCCCCCCCCCCTCCACCCCACACCCTTCTATCTCATCCCTCCAACCATTATCAACACTAACATCATCTATTAGATATTGATGAGTATTTTCTTTGCTTCAATGGCCCAACTTCCTTTTTTTTTTTTTTTTTTTTTTTAACAAACTAGAGTATTCACACTTTTTTGAGTATTTGACTTTTCTCTTGAGTGTATGCAGTTTCTCATTCTACACATATCAGGTTATTGAGAATTCCCTTAGGGTCACCCTAAGCTATTAGCAAGAGGTTTTGAATTCAAGATCTCATTGATATCATGAGACCTTAAAAATTACTAAGTCAACACTTTGGTGTTCAATTCCTACTACTTGGAGCTGCTTAATGGCCAAAAATGAAAATTTGTGAACACAACTTTTATGCCATAATTTTTGCCATAACTCTAATATATACGAGTTACAATTATGAGATGTACATAAAAAGTAATGAGTTCATGTGAAGATGATGGTTCATGAATCACAATAACACAATATCATTAAGTTGTGATAAATTCTGTAGTCCAAAACAAATTGTGGCCAAAAAAAAAAAAAAAAACCGTAATTCATGAAGATTACAAAATTAGTAACCAAAAAATAAAAAAGTGCTTCGGCCGGCTATTGGTGTCCATGGATCGGACCAAATTAGCTTATCAAAACTCGGCCCAAAATTAAATCCATGCTAAATATGCCAAAGGTAGTGTTAACGGGCACGTAAGGTGGCATTAAGGAACAACATTATATCAATAAAGTCAAATTTTTGTCAAATTTTTTACTAATTTTATAAGGTATTGTAGGGGCTGGATTTGAGCACCCCGTTCATTAGATGAATGGACTCAGGCCTAACTAACCCAATACAATAAATTTGTAGAGGGTGGGTCAAAGAGTTAGGCTTTAGCGCATGGACAACAGTTAGTATGGTGTTCATGACATTCAAACAGAGATGAACTGAGTTTATCAAAGATAAGCTACTCTTGGTGCAATCCGAGGAGCTTTGTTCTAGGGAATGTTGAAGGATTCTTGGTAGGGGCTAGGCTTTTCCCATGCGATGCGGGGGTTCAGGATTTTCATCTCACCAAGAGCTGACCTTGTAGTGTAGGTCTTGACACCCTAGTCCCACACCGGTAAGGAAAGCGCCCCTGGGTTCAAGAACTAGACTCTGGTAAAGATTACAACAGCTAAACAGGGAAGTGTATGGGTAGAATGACATGAACGTAAGCTAAAGATTAAGATATGGTCCCTTGGCCCTCTTCTTAGGGGCTGGAAGTTCTTATTGTTTCCTCATTGCATGGTTACAGGGGTCATAGGAGTGCTGCAGGTCACTACTTAAGTGCTTGTCTCATCAGCCGTTTCTCTACCCTTCTGTGAGTTGCGGCTACCAAGACTGCAATGTTTAGGGGTCATTTCCTCATTAATGTGGCCAGAACATTAGCGGCAGGCATTTAATGTGGAGATGACAGTTTGTCTTAGATTTGCTCTTCTTCCGTCCTCCCATGATCGGTACATTATACTCATTCCCTCTCCTAGGGTGCTCGGGAAGACTGCCTGTGATGGGGCGTTGACTCTCCCTCCTCTGATTAGGGTTGGCCGAGGACATGGTTGTCCTCGGCGGTCATCCGAGGTGATTCGGACCTTCTCACGTCGTCCTCGGAAGTTTCTTCCTCTTTGGCATGGGCCTTGGGCTTGGTATGAAGTGGGTCAGGGTTACCTAATTCTTAGGCTCCACAAGTATAAAGGCAATAAAGTCAATTTTTTGAATTTCATTTGTCACTTTAATACTATTTTTAATCATTTAATCAATTTATACAAATTTTTTATTAAATAAACCCCACCATAAATCATCCTTAAGTAACAGTGCCCCTTAACATTTTCCATATGCCAAATTTTAAGAACAAATTACATAATTTTTTTAAGTACCATTGACATTGACATGATATAATCAAATTCGTGGATATCAGTTAGCTTAATTGATAAAGTCTCTGATAATTTTATAAGAGATATAGGTTCAATTCCCATTTACACCAAAAATTGATTGGTGTCTTGGTATGATAATAAAAAGCAATTAAAGCTCCCTAAAAAAAAAAAAAAAAGAAAGAATCAAATTCAATTACCGCATCAAAATATTTAAAGTAGCATTTCAGGATTTCTCGAACTTTGCTTTGGTTGTTTGTTTCTCATGGAGTGGTTACGTTTGTTGTTGTTATCAATATTCACGTGTCATGTACTACAATTCAAATGGGTTTCGGTGTCTGTGTCGGGGTCAAAGCTAACTGAGTTGACTCGTGAGTTGTTGGAATCGGCGAGGGAGGCCGAGTTCTCGGATTGGTTGAGAAGGGTTCGGAGGAGAATCCACCAAAACCCAGAGTTGGCTTTTGAGGAGTTCGAAACGAGTCAACTCATTCGATCGGAGCTCGACTCGCTTGGGATTGAGTACACGTGGCCTCTTGCCAAGACTGGCCTTGTTGCTTCTGTTGGTTCCCACTCCCAGCTTCAACCTTGGTTCGCTCTACGGGCAGACATGGACGCCCTCCCCATTCAGGTTTTTTTTTAACTCAAACCTAATAGTTTACTTTCTTTCTTTTTATTTTATATATTTACTTTTTAAAACAATTTACATTATATTATTTATTTTTCACTGTCTTTTATTAAAATATTATTATAAATTTACATAACTACTGTAGCAACAGTATATTTTTACACAATGTTATATAAATATAATTATTTTTCTATTATATAAGCATTAATACGAGAGCTTTAAACATGGAACTAGTTGTATTAGTTGAAAACTAATGTAGTGGTTGTTTTTTTAATTTCATTGTTTGTGGACAATTGTCACCAACATTGAAGATTTAATTGAATAAACAATAATTCAAGGGCAATTATTTTCACAATACTTTTTTTTTTGCAAGTGTGACAAGGATTACATCACTGACTCTATTACTGATAATATATATATTTATTTATTTTTATGTATTAATCGCAACAAATCATATAAACAACTATCCGAAACTTATTGTTAAATAAAATCAGAAATGCATTCATTTTGTACTTTACTTTTGTGCATTGCTCTGCTGTTTGAAGTTGAGGACCACCTTTGGGCTACCTATGACTATGAGTTTTATTTTTTTCAAATTTTCTGAGCAACTCTTTACCAGGTGTTTATTAAATGTTTTGTGCTTTTGTTGTATGCTGGTTGTAGCTGGAATCAAAGTGAGAAGAAAATGGTCTTAAAATAATAAAAAAAATGGATGAAAAAGACAGAATAATAATTGAAGGCAAAATTTAACAAATAGCTTGGAATAGTGTGGCAAGTTGGCAACTGACAACCTAGGGTGGTTGGTTAGTATAATAGTATATCAAGAAACTTTGAGTTATTTAGATCCCCTCCATTTAGAATTGCATGTGTACTTCAGATAACATGTATTGGCCTAGTGACAAGTGACAAGTTAGTTTTATCATATTGTGGACTAATTTTTGGATTAGGCATGAAAGTTTTAGCTACGGCTTAATTCAATGCCATTGCTCTTAATTTCAGGATAGAAAAATTCATTCGCAGTAAGATGTAGTAGTTTATAATTTTTTTTTTTAAACTCCTTTTGAATCATGTCAAGAAGATAAGTGCAAATTTTGGTTATAGAAATTCTTTCTTGCAAGTAATTCTTTCTTCATAGTTTTGGTAATGGAAAAGATAATTTTAGGCAAGATTAGCTTTGGAAATAAATTCCATATGCATGTAATGTAAGAAATTGATCTTTGGAAGTCTGCAAAAGTTTGGCAATTTGGACAAGTTCAGCTTTACATGCTCAAAAGCATCAAAAGTTATGGGAAACAAAAACAATGACCAAATTTTAAATTTTGATACCGCTGCCTTCCCACCTGTCTCATGGAAGCTGCCCCATCCATAATTTAGCATTCCCATGTTAAGGGTGTCTTTGTAATGGAGAGAGCTGGGAAGCGAGGAGAGGGAAGGGTGGCTGGAATACATTTGTTTGGACGGCAAATAATGATGGAACCAAAATTTATACCAAATGTTTATTTTCTTTTTCCTGTTATTTAAACTTAGGATTTACTTTTGTTCAAAAGTGAAACCTTCATTTGTAATCAAGTACTTGAATTAATTAATTGTGATTTTTTTGAAAGGAATTGGTAGAATGGGAGTACAAGAGCAAGAACCCTGGAAAAATGCATGCTTGCGGCCATGATGTTCATGTAACAATGCTGCTCGGAGCTGCTAAGTTACTCAAGCAAAGAAGCAGTGAATTGCAGGTAAATCAACAATCACACAAACATCTAGGAACAACAATGAAGAATTAAAAGAACCTTATTGGTGTCTTGGTGTACTTGTCCAAAAAATGAAAGTCTTGACTTCATGATAAAGAGAAATTGTCATGGAATTAATGCCATAAATTCAAATCCTATCATATCTATCACCCCACTAAAGTCATATATATATATATATATATATATATTGTTTTGATAATGTTGGCTGATTGCATTGTCTAAAATCTATTTCAAAGGGCACCATTAAGCTTGTTTTTCAACCTGGAGAAGAGGGTCATGCTGGGGCCTTTTATATGTTAAAAGAGGGAGCACTTGATAAGGTTAACGCCATTTTTGGATTACATGTTTTACCAGAAATGTCCACTGGTACCATTGGTTCGAGACCTGGTCCAATGCTTGCTGGCTCTGGCAGGTTTATAGCCATAATTCGAGGGAAGGGCGGGCATGCTGCAAATCCCCATGTAACTAGAGATCCTGTACTTGCAGCATCATTGGCTATCATTTCACTCCAACAGATTATTTCCCGAGAAACAGATCCTCTAGAGGCCATGGTAATTTTCCTCACATTCTTGAATAATTGAATTGTATAATGATCCATAGGGGAAAGTATTAGGATCCTCTTCAATTGAAATGAATTTGTATAATGGTTTAGATTAATTATTATAAATCTAATTGTATGTCCAGTATCAAGTCATGTGAAATTTAAAATTACATAGTACTTTATACACTGTCAAATTTAGGAAATAAAATTTTTATTCTTACCATTTCGATTGAAATGGAAACAGAGACGTTCCTGTTCAAAGGCATACATGTTATTTGTTGTGATTTTTCTATATCTTCCATTCAAAAAAAAAAAAAAAAGGCATACATGTTATGAGTACTTCTGCTAGTGGATAATTAAATTCAGTATGAGAAGTAGAAACCTAATAGCATTTTCTTGTCTGTGTTCATTTTCAACATTTACGAATTACAGGTGATCTCTGTTGGGTTCATTGAGGGTGGCCAAGCAGGGAATGTAATCCCAGAGACGGTGAGATTTGGAGGCACATTCCGGAGCATGAGTACAGAAGGTCTATCCTACCTTATGCAAAGAATTAAAGAGGTACTTTTGACACAATTCAAGTCTAATAGCTTAAATACACACTTGTTATTATCTACTTTTTTTTTTCGGAGTTTGAGATGGTATGATATATAGAGGATGAGATAAGCACACTTTGAGAAGGTATGAGTTGAAAGGTTAGAATTTTTTTTATTTTATTTTATTTTATTTTTAAATTGTATTTCAATAGGTTATGTTGCCATTTGCCAATTTAACATCATCAAATTCTGATAAAGTAAACAAATTGACTAACGGATGTAAGTATAAGGGAGCTATGTGTTTGCAAACCAAATTGCAAGGTCTTCTGAATTTGAAGGGCATACTACAGGGGTGTTAATTGTAACTGTCTGAAAATATCGTTGAGCAAAGACTACTTCCTTTCCCCTAATTAAGCTGCTTAATTTATTCTAGTGAGTAGTGACTATTGACAGCTACTTTTCCTTGGAAGTTTGTCCTGAACAATGTCTAGGGAGTATGGAGCTTCTTTTTGAGCATGAAATCTAACATTTGAGATAGAAGAGTATGGTAACAATTGTAATTAACAGGTCATTGAGACGCAAGCAGCAGTGCAACAATGCAATGCTACAATAGACTTCTTGGAGGATAAGCTGAAGCCTTATCCTGCAACTGTTAATGATCAAGCAATGTACAAACATGCAAAAAGGGTTGGGCAAAGCTTGCTTGGGGAACCCAATGTCCAACTTATTCCAATGACTATGGCAGCAGAAGACTTCAGCTTCTACTCACAGAAGATTCCAGCTGCATTTTTCATGATTGGGGTGAGTAATGAAACGCTGAAATCAAATAAAAATTTGCACTCACCCTACTTAGTTATTGATGAGGAGGTTCTTCCCATTGGAGCAGCTCTCCATGCTGCTGTGGCCATTTCTTACTTGGATGGCCATCTTGTTGAGACTAGTTAGAGACTTGGGCATGTTGGACCAGCAACAATGGAAAACACAGCAAAATAATGTGTTATTCAAATTTTATCTGATTCACCAAATAGACAGGAAAGATCCTGAATATACAATGTACTTGTACATGGCTTGTACAGAAAGAAATCTCAATTCTCAACAGACTTGTTTGGGAAATTGCCTTCTGAGTAATGATATTGTTCTGAAATGTCCATACCAAATCTCAAATTATACATTTTATTCCTAGCTACCAGTATCAACTGGAATAGTTTGCTTGCTAGGTGTCACTACTATCAAAGTTTTTATTTTAAGAAAACATGGTCTTTTAGTCACCCAAAGGATTATTGTAGAAGTAGCTAACAGGTGGAGATTGAGGTATGAAAGAGTGATTCCTTGGTTAGGCACATACTGGGCAACAAGAGATACGTACAGGTTGCCTACTGTTTGGATGGAGGGAGAGGAGAGAAACGGATACTTGTTGAAAGGAAGGCATTGATGGGGGTGTTACCCTTCCCCTATTTGATGTATTTGGGTGGAGGAGGAAATTATTTGAGAGGATTTGGAAAAAATAAAACACTATTCCCTTAAATTGGGGAATTTAGAAGGTGATAAGACTTGATAGTCAATAGATACTAAAGAACTAAAACTTTCGATATCTTGGATCAATAGTTCATAAAGATTAAGAGATTGAAAATGATGTGAATCATAGGATAAGAGTATGGTAGATAAAGTGGAGAAGCGCATCAAGAGTATAGTGTCATCATATAATACCTAGTAATTTAAAGGAATTTTTTTTTATAAAACTGCTGTTCAATTAGTTATGCTCTATGGTATTGAATGTTGGGCTATTAAAAAGTAACCTATTTATAAAATGAGCTATATCAATTTTCATTTTCCTCCTATTATTAATTAAAACATCATAACAAATTAAGATGAAGAAATGACACTCAAACTTTTACTTATAAAAAAGAAGAAACTATCTTATATTCTTTGGTTTCCACTTTCCATTAAAAGGATAATTTCCCTTTTATAGTGAAAAAGAAGAGAAAAAAGACCAAATAAGAAGATAAAAATGACCATAAACTAGGTGGTCATCTGATTGTTAAGGCCTGTGAATTGTGATGATCATTGAGAGGTGTCACCTGCCACATAATAAAAACTATGGGCATAATAAGAGAGACGTGCCATGGATTGAGTAAGATACATGATGATGCATGAGTACACAAGTTAGCTTAGACACAAGGACATGGTTTATGTTCCACACATTAGTGCATTGAACATGTTAGGATAAAGTAATACTGCAAGCATTCTTTACAACATTTTTACAAATTGTTGATATTGCAAATTACTATTGATTCTCATCTGATTCCATGACTAACATCACATTTTTAATTACAAATAACCATCCACCATATAAACAGTCTGTTAAAAAAAAAAATTTGTAAAATAGTTTATGATTATAGTATTTTCCATTACGATATGGACACAATGTCCAAAACTGGTATATGTTTATATCATAACGTGTATGATAATGGGCACAATCCCAACCCATTCTCGAAATCAAGGGTACAAAAGTTAAAATTTGGAGCTGGGCTGGATTGGGCTAACAATCATCAAACCAAAGCCTAATACAAGGTTAACAGGTCAAAAAACTCAGCCCAAACCCAAACTAATCCTACCGACCAATTCGGATCTTTCGGCTATGTAATTCTGGGCCGCAGAGCATGGCAGTAGGTCCAAGGCCACACCCATTAATCAACGTAGCATTTTCCTCTACTTCTTTGTGACGGGGGAATTCAAATTAAAAGTAAAACCTCTCTTTCAAACAGTGTGCAAGTAACACACTGTGATTTTATGGAAAAACGTAAGTTTAACTCGCTTTTTTTAATTTATTATAACACACTGTGTGAAAAAAACATCGCTCTTATATTAAAAACATTAAAATTGTCATTATTCTTTATTTTACGTTATGTTAGTTTCGATAGAAATTTTTATATGATGATAGTTTTTTTGTATTTTTCTGTATTTGTTATTAAGAAAAAAAATGAGTCAAATGAAAATTATTTGTTAACTTTTTATTTAGCTAGGCATGAAACGAAGTTATTTAATTTTTAAAATGTCATTAAATAAAGAAAGTCAATAAATAATTTTTTAATTTATTTTAAAATAATTTTTTAGTTTATTTTAAAGTTGCTTGCTCCTAAACATAAAAAAAATAAAAAATGAGATAATTTTTCTAGAAAATGTTAGTGTGAAACGAGTGAAGCGGCGTGCTGAGCAAGCGTGAGTCAAAACTCAAAAGAGGCAGCTGGAGCCTGGAATGAATAATAAATAAATAAAAAATGCTCCCGCACACTTGTTTACTCAAATACAAAAATAGAGTCTAAACAATATTTCCATTTAATACGTAAGAACTAAGAACTAACCTCGAGGCTCACAATCACATAAAACAAAGTAGCCATAGCCAGGTTCTTCATATCTAGATAGAATCCAAGTGAGCCAAACAAAAACGGAAAAAAAAAAACTCTTAACCCCAAAAATCAATTACAATCAAGTCAGTATGGATTTACTCTTGTGCTTATTGCTATCATTGACAATATTCTTGCACCAACCTTGGGCTTTAGAAGCTGATTTGAGATCAGATATGGGGTCGTTGACTCGTGAGTTGCTGGAATCAGCAAAGGAGAGAGAGTTCTTCGAGTGGATGAGAGGTGTTAGGAGGAGAATCCATGAGTACCCAGAAATAGGATTTGAAGAGCACAAGACGAGTGAGCTCATAAGGGCCGAGTTGGACTTGCTTGGGATTGAGTACAAGTGGCCTGTGGCCAAGACTGGTGTGGTGGCTACTGTTGGGTCCGGTGAAAAACCCTTCTTTGGTCTTAGAGCTGACATGGATGCCCTTCCTTTGCAGGTCTCTCTCTCTCTCTCTCTTTTGGCTTATGAATAATCACATGCGCACACTCAATGAATGTTGGACACTTTTTTATTTACATGGACTCAGTTCTGTTCTTGTCTTCTTGATCGATTATGTTTGAACTAAACATTCTTTTGGCCCAACAGATTAGTATAGTGCAGTTGTTATTAAGTTGTTAAATTAGCAATGGTGGTTTAAACTATTAGAATGTGGTAAATTTAATTATATATTTCTAACACTTTGACGTGTAGGTTAAAACTAATTTAAACTATTAAGATATGGTAAATTTAATCTATACTTTTAATACTCTTCTCTCTTTACATGTAAGTCGAAAATACATTTTTAATAGGTGAGCCCAATATGTAAGAATTTAAATGAAAGATAAAATGATTGAGACAAAAATTAAATTTAGGATTTAAATTACCTAGGGTTATAAAAGCATCTCTAAAGGTAATTGTGTAGAGTAAATAAAATATGAAATTGATTTAGATTTGGGTGTGGCTCTGCGAGTTTGACATACACAAACACACACTGAGACACATGGATTAGACTTTATACCAATGTGCCTGTTCTTTTTTGAACAGACAAAATGTAAAGCTAAAGCTACAGTCCCATGTGGTGTCATCAAGCAGCGATTGTCCCAAGATGGTGAACGGAGCTGTTTCCAAAAGCTTCCCTCTCTAAAATCTGTCCACGCGCTTTCGAGCGCGATAAGAGTTTATTTATTTAAGCAGGAAAAAAAAATTTAATTGAAAATTCAGTCATTTTAAATTTGTAAAAGTTTTTTAATTGAATGGTAAATAAGTGACGAGGTCCATTATAAGAGTGTAAACTCTTGTGTACATATTATTTCGTGGTTCTCTTATTTATGATAGTTTGTATTCTAATGACGTTGAAAATATAAGGGCATGTTTGGTATACTGTAATGATTATTACATGGGAATAATAATAAGTGTTACAAGAGATACATTACTATTCATAATACACTTATTTTAGGGTGTTCAAAATAGAGTTAATAATTAACAATAAGGAAAATTTATTTTTAATAATTAACAATAAGGAAAATTTATTTTCTTTCCTTTTGAAGATATGGCAACTAATGGCTTTTCAGGAAATTTTTCTAAAAAGTTATAACATAAGGTAGATGAGTAGTTATGTCATAAGAATATCTATTAAATTGCAGTGTCTATTACAGTCTACTAAACGTGCCCTAACTTATTTCCACTAAATGGTTTGTGGGAGAAACGAATCTACCCACACATGATTGGTACACCTTTCTTTAGACTCAATGCTTATAAAATAAGAGTGGGATGCGTCTCTCCCCGATGTGGGATTGAACAAATCTGTGAGGGTCACACCTGAACCCAAAGTGGACAATTCCTTCTTGGGGTAGATTTGTTCCTCCCATAGGGTTTATTTAGTTGGGGAAATAGAAAAGTAAAAGAATAGAAAAAATTTAATTTTGGTTGAAAGGATAGAAAATTTTTTTGTTTGGTTGAGAAGAAAAATTGAAGAATAGAAAATCTAGTTTATGTAAATCTACTTTTATACCCTTATTACATAATATGTAAGAAATTATTTATATTATACTCATTAAATAATAAAAACATTAATTTTTATTAATTAAAATTATTAAAATAACATTTTATAAAAATTTACACATCATACATATTATATTTTATTATTTTTACTTGTTATTATATTATATATAAAAGGAAGAAAAAAACTGAACACGTTATAAAGAGAAAAAAAAAAAAAAAAAGAGTTGTGGAATACTGGAACCTAGTGGAAAAAAAAAATGATGCATTATGAGGGCACTATAGCGTAGTTGCTGTTTAAAGAGGGGCAGAAGTGTAAACATTTTACAGAAATCAACCGAGTTTTCTCCCCATTTTGGGGAGAACTTTTTGGGAGGCCCGGGAAGAAAATACCTTACTCCACCTCAAAATTTTCCACTCCCCCTCCCGACCAAACATTCAATAAATTTTATTGCTCTCTACTTTTCTCTCATAAATTTTCCATCTTCCCTAAAATCCCTCCAAGCAAACATACTCTAAGAGACTAGGTTTTAGTTAGTTTAACTGATAAAATTTGTTGTCATTGAATAAGAGGTTTGAGATTCGAACTCCGTCCACAAAAAAAAAAAAAAAAAAACTAATTGATGTCTTGATCTAATGATAAAGAACAATCATCATAAAACGAACGTTATAGATTGAATTTTATCATACATATAAAATAAATAAACTTATTGTAAATGAGGGGAAAATAATAATAAGTTCATACAAAAGTTGGGAAAAAGTTTTGCTCCATTCTTCCTTCAACTCATTGTATAACTATATTGAAGAGACTCTGAATGTATTGTTTTATATAGCATTACTATTTATATTTGTTAAAATGGTAAACTGTGATTTATACAACTTTTTAAATGAACCAAAGAAAGAGTGACAGACCTACGCCCCTCACTAAATATCAATCGTCAATGGTACAAAATTTTAGACAAATTTTAATTTTATAATTACTGATGTTTTTATTGTTGGCTTTTATTATTATTATTTTATCATTTGATTGGTTGCTATTTTATTTGAAAATGATAGTAATCTATTCCCAACCTTTGTATTTTTTGCATTTCTTTTAATTGATTAGTTTCTTTCTTCTAATTAGAGTGATGCCTAAAACTCTATTATATGGAGTAGATGCTATTAATTGAAACTATATCCTATTTATTTAAATAAAAAAAAAAAAAAGTACTATGCCTAAAACGTTTTTTTTTTTTTCGTGGTCAACTCATATGTGGTTTTGTTTTGGGATTTTATGATTTGGGGCATCCGGCAAGAACTTGCTGCCAAAAGAGATGGCCGGGATGGGTTGTTGGCCATTGAAGCAGAGGTTGTAGAGGACAACATGGATGTCATGGTCAATGGTGTGGTTGTCGAACTCAGTGACAGTGAGGCGGGTGGCAAGTTTAAGAGGCTGTTTGGATTTGCTAATTTGAATATTCTTATTTTCAGATAGTGTTAATGAGTATTGATTTGTATGACAGTTCCTATTCATTAATTTTTGAAATACTGATGTGTCATGTTGGAAGTAGAGGATATTACACCACATACTTACTGAATTTAAACTCAAATTTGTATTATCCCTATCATCACCTAAAAGCTTCCTAGAAAGGATCCTCTCCATTTGGTTTGATACGGAAAGAGTCATTTTTATGGTGGAGAGATTTATTGTCTTAAAAACTCTATGCTAATATACATAATACCATATCATTTAAACTTTTACACCCACAGCCACCTAAACAACCTTTTACCCTAGCTTTAGTCCTTACTAAAGCAGCGCATTACATGGATTTCCTTTAAAATGACATGCCAGTTGCTCAACTGATGTAGCTAATGGTTAATTTTCATGCTCTGCGTAGTTATGTTATTCTCTTTGATTTTATATATTTTCATTGTATGAAACATTGAAATGAACATTTACCATTGAGAAGGAATTGGTGGAGTGGGAGCATAAGAGCAAGATTGATGGCAAGATGCACGCCTGTGGTCATGACTCTCATGTAGCAATGCTACTTGGAGCAGCCAAATTACTCCATGGAAAAAGAGACCAATTGAAGGTAAATTTGAAGGCTTTTTTCAATTAATCATCAAGAATATGAACCATGAGTGCTAACTATATATATTGTTTCAACTTACACTTTCTTAAGGGAACCGTGAAGCTTGTTTTCCAGCCCGGAGAAGAGGGTTATGCTGGTGCTTACCACATGTTGCAAGATGGTGCTCTTGACGATATCAATGCCATCTTTGCATTGCATGTTCTGCCATTAATACCCTCTGGAGTTATTGCTTCAAGGCCTGGTCCAGTGCTTGCTGGTGCAGGGCTCTTTTCCGCTACCATTGAAGGAAAAGGGGGACATGCAGCAGCCCCACATATGACTAAGGATCCAATTCTTGCAGCGGTCTTTGCAATCCTTGCTCTCCAACAAATTGTGTCTAGAGAGACAAATCCCCTTGAAGCCAATGTAAATCTCTTTCCTTCCAATATTTTGAAACTGGTTTTTTTCTTTTGGCATGATTTCACCACTTGCTGGGTAAGATGAGCAGCAGCTTACAATGAATTGCATTAACAATGAAGTAATGCTATTTTTACAACAATAAGTCTTAAGGACTAGGCAGACAACATTTTTTTTTGTTTTTGTTGACATAGTCTATTGTGATTGCTACATAATAAAAGTAGTTTTAATGACAAACTTAGATAAAAATGATGATCAAATTACAATAGGTCATATCGACAATTATGAAAAATATTGTCCCTGACATAACTTAACAAATTTCCTTTCACAAACACTCATCTCTATCACTGATTTGAGAGTCAAGTACATGTTTGATAACTACAATGTGACAATAAAGATAGAGATGGGTTTGTGGGTGGATTTGTAACAACAATTTTATAAAAGCAGCATTGCTCTTTAATAAAAGAACTGCTATGTCTGGTTTGAAATGTGATATGGCTTTTATATCTTTAATCAATCCATTTACATCAATAGCCTCATGGTGCCAATTAATGTGAGAGCTTAAATTTGAATCATATAGGTGGTGACAGTTGGATTCATAGAGGGAGGCCAAGCAGGAAATGTAATTCCAGAGTCAGTGAAATTTGGTGGAACTTACAGGAGCTTGACCTCTGAAGGTCTCTCCTACGTCAAGCAAAGGATCAAAGAGGTGAAACATGCATTCCTTGTCTGACCTTCATTCATTTCCACCATTACCATTCAGTTGAAAGAAAAAGTAGTCAACATCTAATGTGTTCCACTTGCAGGTCATAGAAGCACAAGCAGCTGTGCATCGATGTAGAGCTGTATTGGACTTCAAGGAAGACACACCACTGCCTTATCCTGTAATGGTTAATGATGAGGCATTGTATGAACATGCAAAGAAAGTTGGAGAATCTCTAGTTGGGCAATCCAATGTTCAGCTTCTACCGGTGTCTACGGGAGCAGAGGATTTCAGCTTCTTCTCACAGAAGAGTGCTGCAGCAATGTTTGCGCTTGGGATTATGAATGATACTGTGAAATCCGACCAGCCATTGCACTCTCCTTATTTTGTTATTGATGAAGAGGCTTTTCCAATAGGAGCAGCTCTTCATGCTGCTGTTGCAATCACATTCTTTGATAGCCATGTTGTTGGCACTTATTAACTTGACAATAAGGAACTTGGGATTTGTTTTGGATTCAGCTGGAGATAATGACAAAGAAAAACAAGAAGATGATGTCAAGAACATCAGAAGCGTGATTCGCATCAAACAATGAAAATCATAAAATTAAATTGCGATGAATATGTTAGAGTAAAACCTAAAGTCTGCCAAAATCAAGTAAAATTTTGTAAGTTGACAAAGTTCAGTTATAGTTCTTTAAATTTAATTAAATTCCATAGATGCATTGACCAATGCAATGCAAACAATATTACAATTAATTGGCCGATGCAAGCTCATAATTGAAGTTTTTTAGTCTTAAGCTCATAATTGAAGTTCACTGGATAACCTAAGGCACAATACTTAAAGAACTGCAACTAAATTTTACTTCAGACAAAGTGTGTGGGGTTTTTTTTTTTTAGTACTCAGGCCCAAATAGAAACAAGGACCCCAGACCTTATGCTTGTGGTTTGGTGGATTGGGTTTGGTTCACCGCAACTATGTTGGACTAATTACGAACCAAGTTGTGCATAAAGACATGGGTCCTACAACACATACACATCCATACACACAAAATATATACGTATTGTACAGTAAGGAACAGTAAAGGAATAATAAAGGTAATAAAAACGTTAGGGATTCTTAGAATGATGAATAATATTTCGTTATTTCTTGAGTTTTCTAATACATTTGGTCCTTTCTCCACTGGGATATGTTACAAGGTCCAAATAAATTCAAAAGTCACAGACTTAGATAGCACTTTTAGGCTTCTAAGACTTGTGAAGTTTGAATCCCTTTGAATTCAAGTGTATCCCTTAGTGTCTGTCTCAAGATCTCCCACGAAGTTTTCCCTTTTTTTTCCCTTTTTGAATTCTACAGGAGTTTTTTTAAAGGATCTTTTCACCCTAATTCACTATTGTTGACCAGTTTTTGCTGTTGACTCCATCTCCTTTTATAGTGCCTCCTTAGGGTTTTTGGGGGTACCACTGGTTCTCTCCATTTATGACCCTGGGTACTAAAACCAATGTTGTGTCAGCAATATTAGTGGCTAGTTCCTTTCTTATTTTCTCATTATTTTCCCTTTTGAGGTTTCCCACTCCCAAAAGTCCGCAACTGACCTTCCCCTTTTGGGAGGTCCTAGGGGCTGACTTTCGATTCCCTTTTCCAAAGCTTTCTAGATGCTACTTTTCATATCCACATTTTGGGCTGCTTCACCTTTTATCATTTTCTCTAAATGGGCAGATTCTTCTCTGTTAGGCTGAAAGATCCTTAACCACCTTCCTTCATGGTCCACCTTCCTGCATTCCCCGAGGTACTAGGCTTTTTCTTTTGGAGTGCTGATTCCTAAGCCATCAGCCTTTTTCTAAACCATGGGTGGCCAATGGGACATATCCACCTTCGTTCTTTGTGTCTATGAGCATGCTCCCTTGAGCTGTCCTAATCCCAGCTGACTTCTTTCTGCATATCTTGAGGATCTCGGGCTTTTGGGAATCCCCAAGTATCCTAATCTAGTCCCTTTCTGGGCTTCCCAGGAAGTTTTCTTCACAAGGGCTGGGCTGGGCTGAACTTCCTTTTTTCCCTTTTCTTTATTTTCTAAGGCCTAAAGATTGCTCATTCATGGGTTTGGACCTCCTCTCACTTATCTTAAGTGGACCTTGATTGGCAGATTTGGGCTTTGTCCCTTCTTTGAAGACCCAAATGGGCTCTTTTTTCTTAAATTTGTAATATTTTGGTCCTTGACACATTACTTGTGATATTTTGGACCTCAACAAAGTGCAAAAAGACCCTTGAGTTTAGGTCAATTGCAAAACCTTGTGTTATAAATTTTGTATTATTGACCCTGACGCTTAAGAACTATTTAAATTAACCACTCCATCTCAATTCCATTAACTATAATTGATAGAAAATTGTCATGTGTTATGCACATATTATTTTAGGAATGATTTTTTGTAATACTAGGGTGGTAACATGCACACCATTTGACTCTTTTTTTTTTTCTTTTTTTTCTTTTTTCAGTTATAGTTAATGGAAATTAAAATAGAATGATCAATTTGAACCATTCTTAAACCTCAAGAATCAATAATACAAAATTGATAACTCATGAAATCAGTTTATTGCAACTAACCCTATCTTAGAGCAACTGCATCAGTTGTGCAAAATAGAAAAAGTTACTCATTTTATACAATTTGAGCAACAAAAACCCACATCAGTGGGTGTAAAATTGTGCATTTATGCACAATTTTTCTCTCCTCACATTACTCTCTTCTTTTCAGCTTCTACTCTCACCTCTCTCTCTCTTTTATCTCCGGTCCCTTCACATCAATAGCCTCACTGACACGATCAGCACAGAAAGGAGAAGAGATGACATCTCGACCTAAGCGATGACATCTCGTCCTAATGAGGCCAATCACGAAGGTTTTTTCAGTACCGAACTGAGCTTGATCGATGACATCTCGACCTTGGAGAATCAGAACCATGGTGAAGCTTCATTACTACCTGGACAACTCCAGCACCTCCTCCGGTGCCGTGGGGTTTTTGTGTCGGTCAAGGTCTTGATTTTGGGTTTAAGGGTCTTGACTTTCTGGGTTTTGGATTTTCTATTTGGATTTTCTGTGGGGTGATGGTGGCTGATGATGGTGGCTGGGTGGGTGGGTTGATGGGTGGTGGCTGGGTGGGTGTGGATTGATTTGAAGATGAATATTTTATTTGAATAAATATGTATAATAGACAAATTGATGTGGGTGTTTTGTAAAAATTGAAATGTAAGATAGAAAAAGTAGGGTTTAAATGTGTAAATTTACAAAATTTTTGCATCCACTGATGCTCTTAAGAGTTCTTTTTTGCATTTTGACCTTTACTTATTATATATCTCTAAGCACATTAAATATTCTTCTAGGCTTTCGTGATCTTTTGATTGTGATTTGTGGACTAAATCATGACTCAAAACATTGGATTCAAATGCTTGGATTTGATTTCTTGGGTGACGATTTTTCCACCTCACCAATTTGTACAAAATCATATAAACCATTTCTTTTTTGGATGGTTTATATGTACAAATTGACGTCATATTTGAGATGAATTATTTTTAGAAGAAACGTTATTTTCCCCTACTCTCCTTTCTAGATTATAATATATCCTCTAGTATATTACGATTTACAATTAAAACAAACCTTCTATATTCTCAGAATTTTTATCCATTCGGACACCGGACACGTAAATAAGAAAGAGTAATGCTAATGCTATACAATTAGACTTTATTCAATTATTCATAATACATAATTAGCACGTAATTTTAAATAAAAGAAGGCAGACAAAGCAATTTGCAATCCAGAAAGAACTGCTTACTCACGCATGAGTACAATTTTTGAGCTGTAATTATTTCCTGTCAGATCCACATGCACTTGGTCTCTTTAGTGGCAAAACAAAGTTACAATTTAAATTTCCAACAATACTCAATATACAAAAAAAGGTATACCCTATATCAGGAAAATGTTTATTTTCTCTCACAACAAGTGGATCCAACTCATTTAATATTCCAATATATACGACAAACAATGAGTTTCAATTCCACTTTGTCAGTGGTTAATTAATGGTTACCATATAAGAGGAAGAAAAAATGATGCATGAGAAGTTGTAATTAGTGGAACCAAATATTTCAATTCTCATACAACACGTTAATAAAAAAGAGTAACGCTATACAATTACACTTACTAATTTTTCACCATTTTCCATATACTTAATTAGCACGTAATTTTACTAAAGAGGGTAGAAAACATTTTCAATCCAGAAAGAACTTCTTAGTTCTTACTCACGCATGAGTACAAATTTGAGCTGTAATATAATTTCTTGTGATACTGACAGCTCTTTGAGTGGCAAAAGAAAGTTATTTAAATTTCCAACAATACTCCTCGAGTTACGTACATTGTAAACAATGGAATTCATCATTCGGTGGTTTTAATTGCCATCAGCATTCTAATTCCAGTCCTAGGCATTGGAGGAGTTTGGTTATGGTTCAGAGCTGAAGTTTTTGAGTCAGGAGTTGTACGTTGGAATCGGCGAGAAAGCCTGAGTTCTTTGCAAAATCCCGTGTTATCAATTTTGTATTATTGACTCCCGAGGCTTAAGAACTATTTAAATTAACCATTCCATCTTAATTCCATTGTTTTTAAAATGACTTTTTTTAATTGTAGAGTGGTAACAAGCACACCATTTTTTACTTTTTTTTTTTTTTTTTTTCAGTTATAGTTAACGGACATTAAGATAGAGGGATCAATTTGAACAATTGTTAAATCTCAAGAATCAATAATACAAAATTGATAGCCCATGGAATCCGTTTGCAACTAACCCTAACTTAAGAGGCCAGGTCTTTTGATTGTGGACTAGATCTTGACTAATAACATTGGATTCAAATGCTTGGATTTGATTTCTTGGGTGACGATTTTTCCACTCGCCAATTTGTACAAAATCATATAAACCTTTTCTGTTTTTTTTTTTGGATGGTTTATATGTAAATTGACGTCATATTTCTGATGAATAATTTTTAGAAGAAACGTTATTTCCCCCTACTTTCCTTTCTAGATTCTAACATATCCTCTAGTATGTTACGATTTACAATTAAAATCAACCATCTAGATTCTCAGAATTTTTATCCATACGGACACGTAAATAAGAAAGAGTAGTGCTAATGCTATACAACTAGACTTTATTAATTTTTCATAATACATATTTAGCACGTAGTCATCAATTATTATTATATATATAAAAGCAAAGTCCTCATATGGGAAAGCACGAGGTTCTGATAAGTGGCATATTCGTTGAGCCTCTCTCATTTAAGCTTCCACCTCATCAAAATTTACATTTATGTATAACTTTTAGTTCATTGAATGTGTCAATGAAGTAAATACACATTAATTATCTATAAGTATGCACTAATTATATATATATATATATATATATATATGTGTGTGTGTGTGTGTGTGTGTGTATATATATATATATATATATATATGAGATGAGTTCAAGTTATACCTGGTATAACTTTAAAGAGTTACACATTTTCTAAACCATTGGATTTAAATAGATCCAACGGTTAAAAAAGACACTCATTAATGATAATATTTTGATTAGAATCTCATTAATTATTCCTTATTTATTACATTCCATACTTATCTCTAAACAAAAAAAAAAGGTCTACATTTTTCTCTTTCTCTCTCTCCTCCATAATTCACGTTTTTCTTTGTCCTCTCTTTCTCCTTCATCACTCAAATCCCTCAAAGATGAAGTTGAAATTTTGGAAAGCTGAGTTGAAGAAGGAAAAATGACACATACAAATTAAAATCTGTAAAATCTTTCTAAGTCTCAAATGGGAAAAAGGTTACATCAAATCTTATTGGGGATCACATTTAAACACTAGCATCCAAGACCAAATTACTTATTTGTTGCAAGACTATGGCATATTAATATGTACATGATTTAGTTCCTTTTTAGTTCCTTTCCTTCAAAAAAAATTTCCAAGATAGAAATGAAGGCAAGCTGTGAAGCTGATAACAACAACGCTGGGACAAGCGTGACATAGATTAAGTTTAATTTGAAAATAATTATTTTTAGGTGATGAAATAAATTTTGGCCAACCCCTTTATAGATTCTTAAAGGCTTGAGTACAAGAAAGCATTTGGTTTTTCCTTGGTTTTGTGGATGTTCTTGGAGTCATCTTTTGGTCTGGATTTTTTTAATTGTTTTATTCTATGGATGTTGATAAATTTTTGCTTTTGTTTGCTCCTCTTAACAACTTGTCTGGCCTTAAGAATGGGAAAGAAAAAATTCAGTATGACGATAGATGGGCTGGACACGCAGGATATTAGATCGTACTGTTTTTGGACAGAAGAAGACATAATAATGTCCAAACTGTGGAGGTGGAAGAGTGATAGAGGAGAGAGAGAAACGTATACATTTTTTTGGGTTTAGAGATAAGTATGAAATGTTATAAATAAGGGATAATAAATGAGATCTTAATCAAAATATTAGTATTAATTAGTATCTTTTTTTTTTCGTTGGATTTACTCAAATCCAATAGTTTAAAAAAGGTGTAACTTGAACCTCTATATATATATATATATATATATAAGAATTTTATATGGTTTTTAAAAAAAAAATTATATGAGAAAGAAAATACATCACGTGAGAGACCATGCAATTCTGTCATGTGGCACTTTGTAAGAGTAATTTTTCATTTAGCTTTACACCCAACTTCTTTATATATTTTGGATTATAATAAAATTTTATTAATAGGATATCACTATTTTTACTGAGTGTTTAACTTACCACTATCATACTTCAATAACATAAATGTAACATCATAAATTTTAGATGATATTTCCATAAGCCAACTAAACATTTACATGAATTTACAAATTTTTTATGCTAACTCCAAGCCAATATGTAGAAACAAAAATTATGATTAAAAATTTCAGGAAAAAAAATGATTAAACAAACAATCAACTTATTACACCACATTTTTTTTTTTTTTTGAGAAGATATTACACCACATAATAACTAATTTCTAATTTATGTAACTTTTTATCTATAGTTTAAATTCTCTATCCCCTTAATTTTGTATTACATCATTAATTTAACAAAAAACATTTCATGTTATCGCAACATTACTTCATGTTATTACTTATTACTTTAAAATATTTTGGATATTCTATATAAGTTTTTCACATAACAATTTAAAGCATTATTCGTGCATCACACAGGACCATGGCTAGTTTTATATAAAAGAGGGCAGACAAAGCAATTTGCAATCCAGAAATTAAGAACTGCTTACTCACGCATGAGTACAATTTTTGAGCTGTAATTATTTCCTGTCAGATCCACATGCACTTGGGCTCTTTAGTGGCAAAACAAAGTTACAACTTAAATTTCCAACTATACTCCTCAATATACCAAAAAAAAAAAAAGTATACTCTATATAGGTATATGTTTTTTCTCTCTCTCAACGAGTGGGTCCAACTCATTTATTCCAATATATACCGCAAACAATGAATTCAATTCCACTTTGTTAATTAGTGGTTAATTAATGGTTACCATATAAGAGGAAGAAAAAACAATACATGAGAAGTTGTAATCGGTGGAATTAAATATTTCAATTCTCATACAATACGTTAATAAAAAAGAGTAATGCTATACAATTACACATAAAGAACGTTTGGTATGCTGTAATAGCTCCTTTAATAGAATAGTTATTCATGTGTAATAGCAATTTGATCTTTTGGTTGCATCTTTATTACATGAATTAGTTATTACATTGGAATAACTATTTTTTAAATTGAAGAATAGCTATTCCCCTTTAAAATGGATGTAATAGCTATTCTTTAGTGCATATAATAAGTTTTAAAATTAATATATTTCCAAAAATATAAAATTTTCTTATACATCATCATTTACAAGTTTTCCATATGTAACATCTAAACTTATGAATAGTAATAACTATTTCATTATAATGTTTTCTATTCCTAGTAGTAAAGATTACTATTCCTAATGTAATCTACATTCAATGTACTAAAACGTACCTTTACTAATTTTTCACCAGTTTTCATATACTTAATTAGCACGAAATTTTACTAAAGAGGGTAGAAAACATTCTCAATCCAGAAAGGACTTCTTAGTTCTTACTCACGCATGAGTACAAATTTGAGCTGTAATATAATTTCTTGTGATACCGACAGCTCTTCTAGTGGCAAAAGAAAGTTATTTAAATTTCCAACAATACTCCTCAAGTTACATTGCAAACAATGGATTTCATCACTCGGTGGTTGTTGCTATCAGCATTCTTATTCCAGTCCTGGGCATTGGAGGAGTCTGATTATGGTTCAGAGCTCAAGTTTTTGAGTCAGGAGTTGTTGGAATCGGCGAGAAAGCCCGAGTTCTTTGAATGGATGAGAGGGTTAAGGAGAAGAATCCATGAGTACCCAGAGCTGGGATTTGAGGAGCACAAGACGAGTGAACTCATTAGGACTGAGCTTGATAAGATGGGAGTCGAGTACAAATGGCCTGTTGCCAAGACTGGGGTGGTGGCTTCTATTGGGTCTGGAGAGAAACCAGTTTTCGCTCTCAGAGCTGACATGGATGCTCTCCCCTTGCAGGTTCTCTCTCTCTTTCCCATGCATGTCACTTTTTTTCTTTTCTTTTACACTAATTAATTTCTTGAGAATCTAAAACTTAGTTGTTATTGAATTGTTGTTATTCCTTGTGTCGCGTATGGTTAACCCTAATTAGTAATCTTAAAATGGCCCATGACCCAAGGCATGGTTGTTATTGTTATTGTTGTTTTCAATTTGATAGGTGTGTTTATCAACCATGCAAAATTAGCCATTTACCAAAGTGCAATTGCATGATGACAAAATAAAAGGGAAAGCTCTAATTGCGAGCATAGTAATTACCAAAAACAATTTCTTTTCTTTTTTATACGAACTTTTTGGCCTTTGTTGAATGGACAATCATGTTGATTATAAGTTTTAGAATTGAAGTTGTCATGCATAGGTAGGCCGAATTTAATTTGTTACACTATTAAAGTGAATTTTCCCTAAAAATGCAAGGTTTTTTTTCCTCTTGATTTCATTTTTTATTGTAAAAATTGCTATTTGTGCATCTATTAAATTTTTGCATCATACATATCTTATAATACATAATAGAAGACATTTGATCAATAATTTGTACTAAAATTGAAAATTTTTGGAATTTCACTATGGAAATGATAAAAGATTGATGAATTTTATTCTATAAAAAAAATTCTCATTAAGCAAAATTTTTAAAAGAGCTACCAACTTCTTTTTTTATTTTATATTTTTGAACATGTCTAATATCAAACAATAAATCTTTTGTATACTCAATGGCTTATCATTATATATATTTTTATCAAAACTCAACCCCAAATAGAAAGTCCTGGCTCCACCCTTGGTCGTACAAGTGCTTTTGTGATTCACTGGCTTAACTTTAGTATTTGTATCATAACACAAGAAAAAAGAACAAGAAAAGCTCTCAGTACAAATAAAGGTGATGCTTTTAATTACATTAAGCCATAAGTGCAAAGCGGTATATGCCAAGCAGTGATTCACTTGAATTTTCAATCTTTCACCATGATAGTGAAACAACAGCCTATAATGTGTTTAAAGGAGAAGAATATCTTTAGCTTAAAAAGCTTAGTTAAGAATCTTGTAGATTAATTGGTATTCCCGCTATTTCCAATAAAGCACGTACCAATCATTTCCTTATGGTTATTTGATGATGCACTTATGTGCAGCTATTATTTAACTATATGCTCTAATATATGTGTCTGATCCATGAAATCAACATTACAATTTGGAAGGAATTAGTAGATTGGGACCACAAGAGCAAGATCAAAGGCAAGATGCATGCCTGTGGTCATGATTCCCATGTAGCAATGCTACTTGGAGCAGCTAAGTTACTCCAGAGCAAAAGAGATGAATTGAAGGTAATTCTAATCTCTTGCAATCATCAGCAACAATAACAATAACAAAGAACTTTTGTTCCCACTTTTGTTGACGCTAATTACTTAAGAAAATGTTTTTCAGGGAACTGTGAAACTAGTTTTCCAGCCTGGAGAAGAGGGTTATGCTGGTGCTTACCATATGCTACAAGATGCTGCTCTAGATGACATCAATGCCATCACGACTATACATGTTTATCCAGCATTTTCTACTGGTGTCATAGCCTCACGTCCTGGTGCGATTCTTGCTGGTGCTGGGATCTTCTCAGTCACGATTCAAGGGAAAGGTGGACATGCTGCAGGCCCTCATGAGACTAGAGACCCAATTCTCGCAGCAGCCTTCTCAATCCTTGCTCTCCAACAGATTGTATCTAGAGAAACCAATCCTCTAGATTCCAAGGTAGAATATAAGGCTCTTTATCCATGATTAAAGTGGTAGAATAATGGTTAAATTCACAATTTTCTAATAATTTAAGTTTTTGGACTAACAATAATTAATCAATCATGGTATCTGAATAAGTGTTAGTAAATTCGAATCTTATGTTCATTCTTACTCCCATGTAAAAAGTAAATATTTATTCTAATTTGATCATATTAGATCATTTCACATTCATATTCCATCCATTTCTAATCAAATTTTCTGAAACTAAATCTCTAATTAAATCAAGTTTGTCTGATATTGCCACCAATTCTGTTCTGTTTGAATCAAATTTTCGGGGTTCATGATTTGAACTGATCCATTGACAGCAATAGCCTGCAGTGCCACATTCCTATCAACAATATAAAACCAATAAATCTGATCCATTCTTTTGAATCATATAGGTGGTTTCCATTGGGTTCTTCAATGGAGGTCAAACACACAATGTAATACCAGAGACCGTGAAGTTTGGAGGAACTTTCAGAAGTTTGACTACTGAAGGTCTCTCCTACATTAAGGATAGGATCAAAGAGGTAAAACATGCATTCACTGTTTGACCTTCATAATTTTCTGTCATTACCACTCAAGTAGTAGATAACTAGGCATAATCTACTTACAGGTTATAGAGACACAAGCAGCTGTACATAGATGTAGTGCCATGGTGGACTTCATGGAGGACAGCGGACACAAGCATTATCCAGTAATGGTAAATGATGAAGCACTCTATGAACATGTGAAGGAGGTTGGTGAGATCCTACTTGGGAAACCCAATGTGCAGCTTTTCCCATTGACCATGGGATCTGAGGATTTCAGCTTTTTCTTACAGAAAACAGCTGCTGCAATTTTTGTGATTGGGATCAAGAATGAGACTCTGAAGTCAGATCTGCCTTTGCACTCCCCTTACTTTTTTATTGATGAAGAGGTTCTTCCAATAGGAGCAGCACTTAATGCTGCTGTGGCAACCTCATACTTAAATAAACATGTTGAGTCTTCCAAAAATCATGGGTTTGTTTCCACTTCTCCAGAGGAAGAACTCTAGAACACATTACTGGATGAATGTAAACAAGCATAATAATGGCAATAAAACAATAATAGCAGCAATAAATGTCTGTTTATCATCATATCACAAATTGTAGATAGAGATCTAGGATTGCAACCCTTTTCAAAACAAGGTATAACCACATCAAGAAAAAATTAATGAGGAAAAAAAACAATGTTGACAAAAACTATATATTTTTTAACAATATACAAATTATGACTTTTGCCACAAAATATCATGATAATGTTATTTTGTGAAGTGTGGATCACACAATAAGTTAGTTGTGTATGTCTTTTTGTAATGTTGTGATACCTAATTTTTTTTGTTTTCATCAGTGCATATATTTTGAACGAGTAATGTGTAATGAATTACAAGCTTTACTTGGATTATATGTGTTCCATGTAATAGCAAAATAATGATCAATTGAACCCAAAAAAAATTTTAAATTTAGATTTTTTTTTGGGGAGGGGGGGGGGGGGGGGGGGGGGGGGAGGTTTTGCCCTAGTCCATCTCTATTGTAATAACAAAAGGTCATTGTAGGGGTGTGTATAGGCCAATTATGCAAACAGAATAATCCAATTTAACCCAATCTTCTTGAGTTGAGAAATCCCTAACCCAACCCAATCCATGATAGCTTTAAAAGCCAAACTAAATGGGTTGAGTTAGGTTAAATTAGGCCATCAAGTTGGACTGATTCTATCAAGCCTAGAAAAAAAAATTTTAGTTTTCATTCAACTATTTAACCTCATTATTCAACAAATGATTACAATGTAAAAAATTGAGCCTACCATTCTAATCTTATCAAAACTAAGTTTCAAAGTACAAAATAATTCAAACTAATAAATTCTAAAATACATATATATATTTTTTAAATCTTTCTCAAAAACATATATTTTTTAAATTAGTAAATAGAATTTAGTCCGGTTATTTAAGTTGAAAAGCTTGCCAACTCAAGTTCGATCCAACCCAAGTTTCAAAAAAATTTATAACCCAACCCACCAACCTATGTAAAACCAATCGAAGTGATCGAATTCATCAAGTCAAGTCAGGTTAGGTTAATGGGTTGAATGCATCTCTCTCTCTCTCTCTCTCTCTCTCTCTCTATATATATATATATATATAATATACACCTAAAAAAAAAAAAAACCCTAAGACCAAAAAAAACTTTTTCTTTTTCTTTTTTTTTGAACGAAGACCAAAAAAAAAAAAACTCAAATTCTAAAGAAAACAGTAATGAGAATTTTAGGTTGGCAATTAGCATTGAGCCAAACACGGCCCAGTCCAAGGACAAAATCAAATGATCGCAAACCTCGTACAGTTCCAACACTTGGGACTTTAAAAGCCCATCTCTCCTCAACCAACCAAACAGTTCTCCGAATTCACAAAAAAAAAAACAGTACAGATATGGTGCTGTGGTCATATCCACCAACGCCGAGACAGCTAGGCGTGACGGTCTGCTTCTTCGTCACCGGCGCTTCACTCTTGGCGGCTGGGATTCACCTCTCCTACGCCAACGTAGGACCCCAACAAGCTCGTGCCAAAGCCCGAAGCGATTTCGTCAAACAGCGCCTCAGGAAGCTTCTCGACGACTAGCTTAACTTGTTACTATTAACAACCACCACGCCCTTGGTAAACATTTCTGTCAATTTTTGCATTGTGATTTGTGAAGTATTGATTAATATAGCCTGCCAAAACATAAACACATTTGTACTCTTTTTTATGCAAAAATATCATTTTGGCACATACAATTTGGTCACGTCATTTTCAACTTAGTTGGCTCTAAGTTGTCAGGGAGTTGAAAATAGCATGACTGTTTTCACTGCTACCAAATGTAAGGACCAAATTGATGGTGACCCACCAAGCTTTTCAAGTTGAAAATAACTTGACGAAATTGATTGTTACTAAAAACCAAATTTACAGAGACCCCAAAATGTAGTTTTTTTAGGCAAAAAAAGTTGGGGTTTACTCGATGAAAATAGTTGAGGCCTCAACAATAACATGTTGTGTTTCTGACTTTCTGGTGGCAATTTTAGCTGTGAACGATTCTAATTCTAATATACCTTTGTGCCTTTTGAAGGTACTATGCTCATAACCATATATTTCGAAATGTTTTAATCTCCATCATTTCTTGAAGAATATAAAGAAAACGATAAATCTAGTTACACAAAAATTTTCGTAGGTTTTTTCAGAATTGCTAATAACTGTTACGATTAGATTAGTACATAGTAAAAGTGATGTTAATGGTGATGTTAGATACTGTATTTGCAGGACAAGTTACCTAGTCCTACTACCTAGGATCACATTAGGATAAGGCTAGGTTTCTTATAAATGATCTCTAATGCATAGCATTGTATAATCAATATCAATTTAGTATTTGCTCCCTATTTACAGGTGGATCCATGTGAAATCGATAATCACAACTTACCATCTTAGCAAGTTGTGAAAAAATTGTGAGGAAAATTTGTGTCTCAAGCATTGCTTTAAGCAAAAGGCTGAGATTAAAATCATAGTGGGTATGTTACTCATAGCTACCATAGAAGAACCCTCGTAGCTGTTATCTCATATCACCTTGCTTGAGTTTTAGCATAATCCATGAGGTTCTCGGCTTACAGAAAAAAAGACAACTTAAGAAGTACTTTATTGCATTGTTATGGGTTTTGAGTGTCAAAGTTGAGGCAGGATGGAGGTCCTAAATGGAAAATTTTTGGGCTTCGCCTACTTTTGTGTGATTGAATAAGTTCATGGCTTCAGAATATTGTGTAATATTTGAATTCAGAACATAAATAAAATTGAAGCATTACTTTAAAACATTCTCAACTATACTGGTTTTTCCATCTGTTTGCAAGCTTTTTAAACACATAGATCCTATGGTTAATTTTGACAGTGTCTTGATTGTTTTGATAAGCCATTTTTCTTTTGATTTTCGTAATGTTTAGATGGTAGAAGTGCAAGCGCTAAGCATGGCAATAGGAATGCTATGGGAATGCCAGGAATGATTAAGGAAAACCCACTGAGAGCGAGAGGAATGTAGCAGATTTATGGCATGAGCAAGATGCTTCCTTAAAATAGTTTTTGAGGCTGTTTCTGAGAGGATTGGTCCGATTGGATTTGCTTTTGGACGATATCATCTCACAAGCACAAAAACAAAGCTCCTTTATAAGGGAGAAAACATATTGTTAGTGCCATCATTGTAGCAAGTGTTTGGATGCTTTTCTAGACCTCCTGGAAAATTTGATGTGTTTTGTGAAGCTTGTGTGATTTCTAGGCTAAATTACATTTTGGCACATAAAGTTTGGGATTATTTTCACTTTGGTTCTTTACTTTCAAAATTTTCATTTTGCCCTTTGATATTTGTTTTCATATTGGCCCTGTTGTCTATATCCGTTAGTACTATGATCGTCCATAATATGTTTTTCTGCTTACAACTATGAAATTCCTATATTTTTAAGCTAGTATTTCATGAAATAGTTACAAGGCTCTTGGCGGTTAAAGGACCATTTGATTCAATTCCATTCTCAATAATAATAATAATAATAATAATAATAAGGGCAAAACTTAGGTATAATACCTTAGGTTCCCTACTTAAAATTTTAACACTTGTCCAATTTAACATCTCAAATAAACGGTGTTAAAACTAAAAATTCTTTCTTTTTTTTTTCTTTTTTCCTTTTTCCTTTTTTTCCTGTACTACGAGAACCCACGCCGTTGCCTCATTTTCTACTAGGTTTCAAACCAAAAAAGGACTATTCTCCCTCATTTTCTCAGTAACCAAACAGGAAAGATCAAAAAATAAAAGCCAGATCTACTGGGTTTCAAACCAAAAAAGGGACCCATTTTAGCTGTACCCGAAACTATCACACTTAACATCAATAAAGCTGAAATAGATACACATACGTGCACACACACACCGAGAGAGAGATAGAGAGAAAGAGCAGGGGACCACATACACATACATACACACACACATTGCTTCATTGTATTTGTAGGTTTGCTACAAAGAGCAGGGGACCATATTTGTTCTTTTCTTTGGTATTAAAAACAAAAAACTTCTGGCGGGCTCTATATTTGGCTTAAAGTACCTGTGGCACTCGTGTGCAACATGTTTTTCTCGGGGAACTAGGAAGAAACTACAAGTCTGTGTTGGCATTGTCTATATAGTCTACGCTGCAATTGAAAGCTCATGTCTTATTTCTAAGGGTCGCTGAATATACACAACTTTGGTCTTGTTACCGAGGCCCACTGTGATGACCACTGCGTTATCTAGATATTTTTCAGAACTCAAACTATGAGAATAACATAATTTCTCCAATCTTGGATGACTGCAGACAGCTGATGGCTCTGTTCCAGCAAGTTCAAGTCAAGCACTGCTACCGTCAAGTTAATCGCTGTGCAGACATGCTAGCTAGGCTAGGGACTGTGCAGGTTTTAAACTTTGTTAATTTTGATAGCCCTCCTGAGGATATTAGGTGTTTTTTGGATGAGGATTGTAATGGCAGATTCTTTAATAGAATCTGCAATGATCTTGTTGTTCCCTTTTAGCTGTTAATGAAATCGTCTTTCTACCAAAAAAAAAAAAAAAAAGTTAACTAGATCATGGTTCATCACATTGGATGTATAGAGCTTGGAAGTCATTTCTTGCGTGAAGATTTTTCTATCCCACCAATTTGTTCAAGATGATATCAATATGTTTGGACACATTTGATGATGGCAATTGCATAGCTCAATTTTGAAGTGACCGTTACTTTGTGATGAATCATTTTCAGAAGAAACGTTTTCCCTCACTCTCCTTTCTAGATTCCAGCATATCCTCTAGTATGGTACGATTTACAACCTTTTGTCCTTTCAGAATTTTCATCCTTACTGACACGTAAATAAGAAAATATACATTGAAACTTCACTAACATGCAACACTTAGGGTATTGGACAGGCTTGTCCACTGCTCATATTCTTTTCTTTTCTTTTGCTATCTTTTGTGTTTTCTTCCGCTTCTTTCTTTTTTTAATTGGGGCTTGTCCAGTGCTTATATTCTTTTTTTTTTTTTTTTTCTTTTCTTTTGCCTTTTTTTTTTTTTTTTTTTTTTTGTTTAGATGTGATTTTTTTAATAAATTTAGGTGATTGGTTTTTTTTAGTTGTTTATCAATTTTTTTGGTTTTAATTGAGTATCATTTTTTAACAAGGGTATATGCATAAATTTATACAAACTCACTTTTTCTATCCCTCATCTTTTCTACTCCCAACCAAACAAACAGAAGACAAATTAAAATATTTTTTATCTCCCACTTTTCTATCTTCTCACTATTTTCTATTCGCCCACTTTTCTATCCTTCCAACTTTTTCTCAAAAAAAAAAACAAAAACAAAAACAAATTTCTCATCTACATGATTAGCAGTTTAGCAAGTAATTTACAAAGGAGGGCAGACAAAGCAGTTTCAAACCGGTAAAACTGCTTTTTTTTAAGAATAATACTCAGCAAAAAGAGAGAGAGAGAGAAGTGCTTACTCACGCATGAGTACAAATTTGAGCTACAATAATTTCGTATGTGACCCACACGTTGGCTCTTTTAGTGGCGAATGAAAGTTGCTATATAAATTTCCAACGATACTCCTCAACAAACATTGCAAACAATGGATTTGTCAAGGTGGTTGTTAGTGTTACTATCAGCATTCTTATTCCAGTCTTGGGCATTGGAGGAGGCTGGTTATGGTTCGGAGCTAAAGTTGTTGAGTCAGGAGTTGTTGGAATCGGCGAGAAAGCCCGAGTTCTTTGAATGGATGAGAGGGTTAAGGAGAAGAATCCATGAGTACCCAGAGCTGGGATTTGAGGAACACAGGACAAGTGAGCTCATCAGAACTGAGCTTGACAAGATGGGAGTGGAATACAAGTGGCCTGTTGCCAAGACTGGAGTAGTGGCTTCTATTGGGTCTGGGGATAAACCAGTTTTTGCTCTTAGAGCTGACATGGATGCTCTCCCCTTGCAGGTTCTCTCTCCCTCTCCCATTTCACTTTTTTTCATTTCTTTTCTATCTCCTTGCTTTTACTTGTGATCGATCTTGATTGCCCTGTTGAGAATTTAAAACTCACCTAAGGCTTGGTTGTTATTGTTTTTGTTCACATGTCACCTGTAGCTGTCCTTGGGCGTTTTTCTCAACCTTGCAATGAGCCATTTACCAAACTCTGATTGCACGCTGACCAATAAAACAAGGAAAAACTCTAATTGCATAGTTAGCAACTTTTTGGCATTTGTTGAGTGCACAATTTTGTTGTAAAAGTTTTGGTTTTGAAGTTGTCAAACAAGTATTATTGTGATTCACTGGCTTAACTTTAGTATTCATGTATTCAAGACTGGGAGAATAAGATTAGCTTGCACTACTTTACTGATAAGGGGGATGCTTTTACATTAAGCCATAAGGCAAAGCGTGCATACCAAGCAGTGATTCACTTGCCTGGGATTCTTAATCTTTCACTACGATAGTGAAACAAACAGCATCATATGCAATGTCTTTAAGGGAGAAGAATATTTTTAGCTTAAGAAGCTTAGGGAACCACTGACCACAAATTTAGGTAGATCACTGTTTAGAGGTCGGGTTGACTCCATTTCCTGGTTAGACTTAGCAGGACTTCTTGGATTAGAGAGGAGTTTTGTCTTATGAAGTTCTGAGGTGGCGACTCTGATTAACCTTCTCTGTGACACACACTTGTCCCATTATGGATTTTGAACAAAAGCCCCTAGATATCATGATTCATGAAGGACCAAAACCATATGAACTCGCTCCCTGCTTTGGTTAATTGGAGCTGGCTAGCCCATTGTTGGAGCACTTATACTAAACATTTCCTTATAATTATTTGATGATGCCATTATGTGCAGCTATTAATTTAACCAACTGATCTATTATGTGTCTTATCCATGAAATCAACATATTACCATTTGAAAGGAATTAGTAGACTGGGACCACAAGAGCAAGATCAAAGACAAGATGCATGCCTGTGGTCATGATTCCCATGTAGCAATGCTACTTGGAGCAGCTAAGTTACTCCAGAGCAAAAGGGATGAATTGAAGGTAATTCTAATATCTTGCAATCATAAGCAACAATAACAAAGAATTTTTTTTCCCTACTTCCGTGGTTGCTAATTGATTAAGCCAATGTTTTTCAGGGAACTGTGAAACTAGTTTTCCAGCCCGGAGAAGAGAGTTATGCTGGTGCTTACCATATGTTGCAAGATACTGCTCTAAATGACATCTATGCCATCTTGAGTATACATGTTTTTCCATCATTTTCCACTGGTGTCATTGCCTCCAGTCCTGGACCAATTCTTGCTGGTGCTGGGCTCTTCTCAGTCACAATTCAAGGGACAGGTGGACACGCAGCTGCCCCTCATGAGACTAAAGACCCGACTCTCGCAGCAGCCTTCTCAATCCTTGCCCTTCAACAGATTGTATCTCGAGAAACCGATCCTCTACAGTCCAGGGTATTATATGGTGCCCTTTATCTATAATCAAATTGGTAGAATAACAATTAAATTCACAATTTTTTAAGAACTTTAGCTTTGGGACAAACAGTAAATTATTGCATTACATAACAAGTGGTACTGGGTTCTTAGCTTATCTCCACTCTATCTCCTAATTAAAAAATATAAATTTATTCTAATTTAATCAATCAAATTTGTCTGATATTGCCACCTATATGTTAGAATCAAATTTGGAGATCTCATGTCTTGAACCAAATTCTAATGATTGACAACAATAGCCTGTGGTACCACATTCTTATCAACAATAGAGAACCAATAAATTTGATCCATTCTTTTAAATCATATAGGTGGTTTCTGTTGGATTCATAAATGGAGGTCAAACACACAATGTAATACCAGAGACAGTGAAGTTTGGAGGAACTTTCAGGAGCTTGACCACTGAAGGTCTCGCCTACATTAAGGAAAGGATCAAAGAGGTGAAACTCTCATTGTTTGACCTTTACAATTTTCTGTCATTACCACTCAAGTAGTAGATAACCATGCATAATCCACTTACAGGTTATAGAAACACAAGCAGATGTGCATAGATGTAGTGCCATGGTGGACTTCATGGAGGATAGCAGACACATGCCTCATCCAGTGATGGTAAATGATGAAGCACTGTATGAACATGTGAAGAAGGTTGGTGAGAGCCTACTTGGGAAACCCAATGTTCAGCTTCTCCCAGTGACCATGGGAGCAGAGGATTTCAGCTTTTTCACACAAAAAACAGCTGCTGCAATTTTTGTGATTGGGATACAAAATGAGACTCTGAAGTCAAATCAGCCATTGCACTCCCCTTACTTTTTTATTGATGAAGAGGCTCTTCCAATAGGTGCAGCCCTTAATGCTGCTGTGGCAACCTCATACTTAAAAAACCATCATGTTGAGACTTCCAAGAAACATGGGTTTGTTTCTAATTCTCCAAATGAAGAACTCTAGGACACATCAATGTATGAAGGCAAACATGCATGATGATGATAATATAATAATAAGAGTAGTAATAAATGTGTGGTTATCATTATATCACAAATCCTAGCTAAACATTTAGGATTGCAATCCTTTTCTTATGAGGTAAAATTACATCAAACATAAACTGAGGAAAAATAATAATATTGAAATTTTATTTCTTCAAACTTCAAAGAACTAACCTGTCCAACACCCAAGACTATAGTCAGGGTCTGGCTACTGGCTAGCCCAAAAAAACAAAGGCATAAGTATTAGCTGCAAGCCTGCAACAACATCCCATGCTTATGTTCACCTTTCTTTTTCTTTTTCTTTTTTCGGTAGAAAAATTTTATATGAACAAAACCTTTGGCAGGCTCTATATTTGGCTTTACAAAATTCAAATTTTGCATTTGTAAGTGATGCCTTGTAAACTAGTGTGCAACATGTTCGAACAGTCTCAAGGACAAAGGTAGAAATTACAAGTCGTTTCAGTCTTAAATAGCCCACTTCAGTCCCATTTTGTCCAATTCGGTCCAATTCATTATATTCGGTCCACATCAGTCCACTTCGATCCACTTCTGTCTATTCGGTCCACCTCAGTCCTATGCGGTCCATTCGGTTGTATTCAGTTTACTTCAGTTCATTTCGGTCCACTTTGGTCTACTTAGGTCCATATCGGTCTAATTTGGTCCATTCAGTCTACTTCTATCCTTTCGGTCCATTTGGTTCTTATTGGTCCACTTTGGTTCACTTCTGTCTGTTTTAGTCCACTTCAGTCTATTTGGTTCATCTTGGTTTAATTCAGTCCACTTTAATCCATTTAGTCTATTTCGATCCACTTAACCCATTCAATCTATTTCGGTCTATTAAAACCTTCTATTCGGTTCACTTATTTTTTTTTTTTTTTTTTTTTTTGAGAAAGAACATCAGCAACTTTCATTAAGAAAAACTAGTCATTATGGGCTGAAAGTACAGCTTGAAGGTATGGAGGAACATTCTCCATCTATGTCGAAAAATCTCAAACATGTCTTACATGTTTAGCTAGGTTGTGCAACGGAATCAACACCTTTCATATATTGTTGCACATGGAAAATGCTTAATGAAAATATATAGTTCACTATATAAAAACAATAATTATCAAAACATATCAATAACTATCATAAAGTTAATTACATTCAAAGAATCCAAACTAGATTCTACTGCCCTCCAACTTCGTTCCAAATGTCTTTTTAATTAACCTATAATTTAATGTCATACATAGTACATAATTAGTTTTTGGGAATATTTCTACTAAAAAAAAATTGATGAACTGGGAAAATCAATTTCATACTCACATACTCATACAAACTAGATTCTAAATTTTTATTTTTTTTTTTAGAACAATAAAAAGTGGTGGTAAAAAGTAAAAAGTAGTAATAAAAAGCTGACAAGTTTTGAAACGCACAGTGAGTAGAGAGTACCATAAATCCTCCTCTTCTCACTTCTCACTTCTCACTTTCTCCGCATTCAAACAACATTGGCAAATGAATCTATGGAGTTTGAAGAGTCGGTGCAACTAGTCTTACAACCCCAACACAACGTTGAGGATGACAACCTTAACGCACCTGATTCACAGATTATCATTCAACAACAGCAACAGCAACAGCTAAAACGGCGTCGTTGCACAAAAGACCGACACACCAAAGTAGATGGGCGACACAGGCGGGTCCGGATACCCATTACCTGTTGCCCCGGAATCTTCCGACTGACTGAGGAGTTGGGTCACCGCTCCGATGGCCAGACCATCCAGTGGCTGCTCAGTCAGGTTCGACCTGACCTTGTTCTTTCTGGTCGTAACTCGGGCTCGTCGAACTCAGTCCCACCGAGTTTAACTTTACCCATGTCCAAGTACATGCCTGTGAAAATGGAGGAAGATGGGTTGTTGGAGCACAAGGCCTTGACTCTTTCCCCTAGACCCACTGTGAGAGCCACTGTGGTTCAGGCTTCTACGGTGTTCTATGATACCCCGGCAACTTTGGGTAACTCTGTCTCACTCACTTGGGTTTGTTTTATTTTTGGGTTTATTTTTGTTGTTTTGTTCTTGTTTGGTTGCTGGGAAAATGTGGGCTTCTACGGTTTTTTATGATACACCAGCATCTTGGTCTGTATCTTTAGAATTTTTATTATGTGGGACCTGAACTTTTTCAAAGAGAATGAATGTTTTTTGCTTGGGTTTGAATTGAAAGATTCTGATTGTTCTTTTTTTATGTCCCACCATCGGATGTGGTATATGGTCCAACCTAATGTTCTTGCCTTTATCACATTTCCCACATGGCTTTTAAAAAAATTTATAATAAAAAGTATGTTACTTTGGGTGTTATTCTTCAATTTTTTGGGATCATTTTAACTCACAATGAATATGAAAAACATTGAAAAAACAAGTATAGGAAGATTTGTTAACCTTTTTTGGGGTTGTTGTGAGGGATTCATACATGAAAATTAGATAGTGTCATGAAATTGGCTTCTTCTTCTTTTTTTCTTTTTCTTTTTCTTTTTTCGAAGTTATGGGAAAATTGGAATGTTTAAGTATGATGCACTAGGAAAATAATTGGGTTTTTTTGTTTTTTGTTTTTTTTTTTTTTTTCATCTTCTACTGAATTATTTACACTGCATTGGAGAGAGCATGAATTTGTTTTATATTAATAGTCAAGCTATGAGGCTAGAAGAATGGATAGATGGGCCCTTGTGTTCGGTTAAAGAATGCACTTTCTGGTCCACAAGCAGTTGGAGATTGTCTCTAGCCTTATTGTATATTTTTTTTCTTTTTAATGTCCTGATCATGGGTTTTCTTGTATTTGCTTTGCTTTCAAGTGGGCAATATAATGGTATTTCATGATTACAACGATTTTCATATTGCTGAACACAATTTTTATGCTTTAGTTTACCTTCATTTAATTAAAGTAGGGAAACAGTGACATTCTAGTGGGATCTAAATAAATCTAGTTCTATGCCTTTTTAAGTGTTGTCTGAATTTTTAATTACGGTTTAAGATGGCAAAAGTCATGGCTAAATGGTGCTTTTGAGGAGTCTATCTGCTAAAAAATCTAGTTACATTATTTTCCTGTTCTTGCTATCATTAAATCATTGTCCTATTCTTGTGAGCAGATAAGGCAGAGAGACTGATTGCCGGTGCAGCTGCATATGGCTCACAAATAGTTGTGTTTCCAGAAGCATTTGTTGGTGGTTATCCACATGCAGTGATGTTTGAGGGTTTAACAGATACCCATCTAACCTGGGAAAACAAGCAGTTCCAAATGTACTTTGCCTCAGCTATTGATGTGCCAGGTGCAATCCCTTTCTATGAAAATGAAATTGTTGCCTTTGGCACAAAGTTTACATGCCAAATATATTTTTGCATGAGATATGTGATTCTTAGTGTACATTTCTGAACTGCTGCCAGTAAGTTGCCCTGTGCAAATGTGCTTGAGCATGAGTTCAGGCAGCTAACCCATGAAATTTGTGGAATTTAGAGTACACAGTATCCTCCTGGTTAGTGGTTACTCTATCTATCTTGTTTTGTTCATTTGCTTTCTACCATATATGTCAACGTCTCTCTCTCTCTCTCTCTGTGACACAAACTCACTCCTGTGCACTTAGATCAATAAATAATCTCTTTCATTTCTTTGAAGCTTGAGGAGACCTTATGAAGGTAGATTTTAGAGTATGTCAGCTTTGCTTTTCTCCTATTTCAAGTGTAGTTCCTACACTAAAAGCCTCATTGCAATAATTTTTTTGAACAAAGTACAATTGCAGTTCTCTTACCACATATTGATGATTATCTTGTGAGAAACTACAAACTGAATTGAGAAAAGATTGAGTTGTGAGGCATCCAAATTAAAGGAAACAGATGGAACATACATGCATTGATGCTAAAACTAAGGCCATTTCGTGTCTATTTTCACGAGGTAGTCTTGTTTCAATAAAATTATTTTTAACTAAAAAAAAAATTTATTGATGCTAAATCTAAATTTTTTACATAAACTAAGTTTGAGTCTACTGTCTACCCAAAAAAGAATCAGTTGTGCTGCCAGTTGCTAATAGAGGCTGAACAACTTTATGCCTAGTCAATATTTCAAGCTTCAAGCTGTACTATTACTCACTCTATTACATTATCTTGTAACTCATAGAAATCACTAGCAAATGTAGGTCTATTCTTGCTGTGGCTATATTTATACTGTAATTTGTTTATACAGGTCCTGAGGTTGACAGGCTTGCTAAAATCTCGGGTAAATATAAAGTTCACTTGGTGATGGGAGTAGTTGAGAGAGTGGGATACACACTCTTCAGTGCCATTCTATTTTTTGATTCCTTGGGCCGGTATCTTGGAAAACATCGAAAGGTAATGCCTTTGGCATCAGAATGTGCAGTGTGGTGGTCGGGAGGGAAATCATTACTGAATGTATATGAGACTCCAATTGGAAAAATAGGCGGCCTTATCTGCTGGGACAATAGAATGCCTTCTCTAAGAACTCAATTATATTCTAAAGGTATACCCTTTTGTCATTTTTACCTGCTGCTTTGCCATAGATTAAGAGAACGCCTAGTGTTATTAATGCCTTCTCTACTGTGAAACAACTGGCTGTCTCAGTCAGTTGTTTCTCTAAGGTTTAAACTGGGTTGTTGTTCTGTGTTCCCTTCCTTTATATTATTTATATTCAAGAGCCTCCTTACACACCATAGTTCTTCACTCTTTTGTTTAATCCTCCTGCCACCACATGTAGGCATTGAAATATATTGTGCGCCTACAGCCGAAGCAAGGGAGATATGGCGAGCATCAATGACCCATATTGCCCTAGAAGGTGGCTGCTTTGTTCTATCTGCAAACCAATTCTGCAGAAGGAAAGACTATCTGCAGTCACCAGAATGTGTTTCTGGAGATTCAAATGGGAATACATCCATGGATACAATCATATGTGCTGGAGGTAGTGTTATTATATCACCATCTGGGACCATTCTGGCAGGACCTAATTACCAAGGGGAATCCCTCATCTCAGCTGATCTAGGTAAGAATTTATACTTATGACTGTTACATGTATGGGAACGGCCATTTTGGTACGGCCAAATCTGAAAAGTAAATGCATTTTTTCCTTGAGGATAGATTGACCAAACCTATCTCTCAAATCTGATAAAATCTTTTTTCACACTTCGATGTTCCAGATCTTGGAGAGATTGTTCAAGCAAAGCTAGATTTTAGTGGAATTGGGCATTATATTGGACAAAACTGTGTCAATCAGATTTCAGATATACCCAATCCAATTTGGTACAAAACTGCAGTGAAATCGGAAGTTCTTGATGAGCTGTGATGGTGACATAGTTGTGTAGAAATTTGAGTTACTGGAATTAACTTCTAGTCTTCCTCATGCCAAACAGCTAATTTACTCTTTTGTACACCTTTTGTAATGTTTAGAAGATGTACAAAGGTTGGCTAGCCGTCACCATTTGTCAAATTACGTTTGAAGAATCAAACATGTTGTATAGTTGCTTCTTGGGCAATTTTGGTGTTTAAACTTCAGAGTACGCCCAGGGAATGTATTATCTTTCACACTTTAATGAATATGTTTAGTCCTATATTTTTCCGGCTTTCGACTTTTTCGATTTTGGCCTTTGTAGGTTTCTTTCAAAAAATAAAGGTTTTTTTTTTACCCCTATAAATCTCAGTAGTTCTACTCAAAGATACTGGTTCATACTGGTTCCCCAGATACTGTGGTGCTTTTAACTCCTTCAGAGTATAATAACATTACTCATTAGGCATTTCATCCAAGACTAATATAGCTTAAGCGTAATTCAAAAAGGTCCATTTTCGATGCCCTTCAATCCTCAAAGGGGAGCGAAACAAAAATACATCTCCAGTGGTATTTTGAATACTGGTATCCTAGAAATGGCTGTGAATCCATCTCTCAGGTGGCATTCATAAATACTGGGTTTTACTTGGATTATGAGATATGGCACTGCTCTTACTCTTTCTAGTATGATAATAAACTAATAACAATGTTCATGTTCATCCAGAAATAATAAAAATTTAGCATAGAATTCAAAAAAGTCAGATATAGATACCCTTCAAGGTGGACGAGAAATATTACAAATAGCCGCGAGTACACAATACTCCTAGCATACTCTGTCCCAGTATTACTAGAAGTATTTGTATTAAGAGAAACTTCACTTAATTAGCACAACTTTCTACAAAAAGAAAAACTATAGACACAAATATTCCTACAAACAGACAACATTCTAATGCAAACTGAGCTTGCTGCAACTTGAGCTGCTATGAGGAATAGCAACCTTAAATCAACAAAAAGACACCTTTCACCATCTGTTAAGTTTTCTCGGATTGGCTTGCAGGTAAGCGCTTCCTCCAAACTAGCCCCTTCTGCATTCAGCATCCATCATCATAGGTCCAGTGCCTGAGGAGAATGCAAGCAAAAGCATTGGTTCACAAACAGAGTGATTTTTCACCGCCTGGATTTCCTTGCATTGTGGCCTACACCTCCAGTTTCTGCTAGCCTCGACTTCAAACCACCCTGCGCCATAGCTGTTCTCTCCTGAGCTGCATTGACAAGATCACGGGAAGGCCAAGGTGGCCCCATTTGTCGTGTTGGACTAGCACTAACTCTGGGGGAAACCATCCCAGAATTAGACAACATTTGGTCCCTTAGACCCTTTACTGATTTATATCCCTGCATCAATTCATCTGCATACCCTTTTCCCTGAGATTGCTTTTCAATCTCCAACAATCTCCCCCAATCTAACCTATCCGAATTATGGAGTTCAACCCCATCGGATATACTCCTTTGCAAAGTAGTACTTCTCCTTGGTGCTCTCCCAGAGGTAGACCTCCTTCCTCTGGTTTCTTCTTCCTCAATTTGAGCCATTCTTGGATCATGACCAAATCCGGAATTATGATTCCACTTATAGCTCTTGTTATGGTTGTCCATATTCAACTCTATCGAATGAAGATCACTTTCAGCTGAGACTTGTTCACACTCTTCTCCATCTTCCACTACTTCTCCTCCATCCTCATCTTTTTCGTCACTTGAATTATAGGAGCTAAAGCGAGTTCTACTTAACAATGCAGCAATGTCGTCATCATTCCAATGATGATGACTTACAGAATTCCGCCCTCCTCCTCTCTCTTTCCCTCTTTTACTCCCCAAAAACGCTTCGAGTTGATCCCTCAACTTATCAACCGCCGAATTCTTCTCCTCAACCTGATGTTTCGCCTCAGATAGTTTCATTTGAACTTTCCCCTCTCTCAAAACATCAGCCAATTGCATCATCTCCCTCTCCTCCTCAACCTCTTTACGAGTTTTCTTCACTTCCTCCTCCACTTGAGCTATATTATCTTCCCCAACATCCCTAGCTAATTCATCACACACTTGTTCCACAATCTCTCTCGCTCTCTTCTCACTCTCCAATTCCTTCACAACCTTAACAAGAGACGCCTTCGTCTCCGCCAATTCCCTCCCGAGCTTCTTATTCAAGCTCTCCAACCGTCTCCTCAGCTTCCTCTCCACCTCAAGCTCACCCGCCACGGACTCAATCGCGGCCTCCACAATTTCCTGCTCTTTGCTCTCCCACGCCGCCTTCTCCTCCGCAAAACACTTGATCAAGTAACTTATCTCGCTCTGATCCGACCTCTGATCCTGGATTAGCTGATTCACCTGCAACCTAGCCCTCTCCAACTCGGCATGTAAGGCCGAGATAAGCGACATACTAGTCGAAGGCCGATCTTCATGGCCCCAAACTCGATTGATAATCTTGAGTAGCTCCTTCGATGTGGTTAAAGCATTACTAACATCCTTCAAACGCGTTTTCATTCCCACTGTCGATGTACATGCGCTCGGAGTTTGAGCTCGAGATCTAGTTTCAATCTGCTTCACCAAAAAAAAGTTCAAATAAAATAAATAAATTCGCTAATATTTCAAAGTAATCCGAAGAAATTTGATTGTACCTCCATTAAACTAGCATTGCTGAGAGCATCGACGCCGTGGTGGTGATCCGTGAGCCTAAGTCTCTGAGAAATCGACGGCGTTTGTCTCCGACGACTTCCAGTTCCAGACCGATCCATTCTCTACAAAACGCAGCGTTTATTAACAATTTTTTTTTTCAAAAAGAAGCAAAAGAATCTACAGGAGAAGAAGATCGCGAACCTCAGAAACGGGACTGTGAGACGGATCGGACAAATGCGGCGGCAGAGAGCCGGAGTGCACGGACCGAGCGATTCTCTCTCTACCTCTGATCGCTTCCTTCTTCCTCATCCGCCGCTCGTCGGAGCTCTCTCTGACGCTCGGACTCGGCGACGGAATCTCATTCATCTCCCAAAGCGTCGCCGCCAGCTTCCTCGCCGACACCGGCGGCGGGGCCGGCTGCTGCGATTGGTTCTGGTGCTGATGCTTGGTTCTGAGGCCACTCGGTTTGGGCGAGTCCAAGGCACCGCGCAATGCAGAAGCAGGAGATCGAGACGAGCTCATGAGCCTCCATGTAGGCACGGGCGTAGTGGATCCGCCTCTCTTCCCAACGAGTATCGCTCTCTTGAACCTGTAGTTTTGGAGTACCGACGATGACGACGACGCCGACGACGTGCAGCCGCGCTTTCTGATCTTTCCGGGTATCAAATCCACACCGCCTCCTCTGTTTTGTCTTGGCATTATCGCTTTCTTTCGCTCAGAAACTTCTAGATCATACTACTACTAAACGCACAGTTTAAAAGAAAGAAAGAAAGATGTTAGCTCTTTCCCTAGATGAATTTTTGAGTCTGAGTTTGAGTTTGAGTTTGAGTTTGAGTTGGAGAGAGCATTGATGGCTTCCACTACTACTGATAGAAGATTTTTCGATCAGTACATACTGTAAGCTTTTTCCTCTTTTTCTATGGGGTGTAATTGTAAAGTGCGTAAAGGGGAAGGAAAGGTGTAGGAATCAGAAGCGGTGTGATTCATGTGAGTGTGGACACGTGTCAATAAAGGAGTGGTTGAAAGGGGATGAATTTTGTGAGGTGGTTGTGGTTATAATGGAATTGAGACCGTCCGATAATTAATTCAGAGGGAAGAGATTCGGCGACAGCGTGGTTTTTGAAAGTTTTTATGTGAAGAGTAGTAGTAATAGCGAAAATTCGGTGGATTTGGGATGGAACCCTGAATTCAAACTAGGCTTTGTTTAGGAGCTACTGAGCTAGGCTTGAATGAGAAGTCCAAGCAAAAATTTAGAGAAGTCCACTCAAATCACTGTTATTATTATTATTATTATTACAATAGATTCTCAGGGTAAGTTAAGTGAGGAAAATATGGGATTTGTACTTATGATTTTTTTTAATATTTTTTTAAAAATAATCATTTTAGAATATACACACACTACTGCATGCTATTTTGTTCATTAAGAAAGAAAATGAAAATGTATGACCAATTACTTGTAAGAACTTCTAAAAAAAAAAAAAACTTGTAAAAGCATTTACATTCGGTAATGCAAAAGAAAGGAGCACTTTGCATTACTAAATAATATCTCATTATATTCTCTTACCACTGTTTTTAATTTTTTATTCTTTCTATGTGTTTTGTGAGATTAAAGTAATTAAGGGTGGAATAAAATAATTTAAATAATAGTAGTGTTTAAGACATGCACATTATTAGAGTGGACATCTATTTTTAGATGTTATTATAGCAAAATGTAGAAATTTAAACAATGTTGCATTATCGGGTTTGTGGATCTTTTTGTGGATTTGATACTATAGTAAAATCTAAAAGGACAGAGTTTTGCTACAAACTTGTTACAATTAGGTTTGTAGTCAAGCTTTATCCAATCTAAAATGGATAAAAATGCATTTTGCATCACTGAATGCTAATACTCTAACATGATAAAATTGTAGCTAAAATTAAATCTTGAATTAGTTTGAATTTTTGGTAAGAAAATCTAGATGGACTAAGGAAAGTGATTCTTTCCATTTGAAGGAGACCCATTTCATGATTAGGATTACATTTTACAAATATGAAAATGTACTACCAATTATTTTCAATTAGATTTTTATACTTAAAATTAATTTTTAGTTTTCATTTTTCATTTTTCATTTTTCTTCTAAAAAATAATAATTTTAAGTTTTAGTAAGAAAATCTGAATGGGTTAAGAAAAATGATTATTTTCATTTGAAATTGACTAATTTCCTAATTTGGGTTAAATTTTACAAACTTGAGTGTATACAAACTATCACGATATTTTAAATGACATGACAATGTGTGGATTGCTATATCTACATAGTTCTAGCTATATAAGATGTAAAATTAATAATTAAGTTTTGGATATAATTTTCCTCCTAACTAATTTATAACATCTTAATATGAATTATAAAAAGGACAAAGTTTAGTTATAAAATTAGTTGTAGCATTAAACTACAACCTTACTCAATATTTTTTATTGAAAGTGAATTTTGACAAATCTACTATTGGATTATATCTTTTTCTTATATTCTCTATGTGGGGCCCTCCTACACTAACCACGCTGGCCCAGTATGTGCGGCCCAAGGCCCGCGCCGAGGATAGTACTAAGTCGAGTACAATGTGATAGAGCCCAGGTCACCCAAGGCCTCGCCGAGGATGATTCATCCTCGGCGCACCGACTTTTGATAAAGGGATAAACACCCCTCACCCATTGAAACTATCCCACCAACATCCTGACCGTTTTAATGGTGATATGACCAGCAAGCCCAGTTGCCTCGATTACTACAACTAATAGGAAGTCTGCAAAGACGGCTAAGAACTAACATAAAGCCTGCTAATTACAGACGATGGGACAAACCCTGATACAGAGAGACCAGATAATTGACAAATGGAGGGTGAAGATTAAAAGAAAAGGGACTATATATTTAAGAGGGCTCCCAGCAAATGGGGGGGGAGAAAAAAAGAGAAATATGTATCCTCGGCCTGAGCCGAGGACAAAGATACACCGCAAACACTTAGCCCAATTCCGAAGATTCCGAGGAAACTCATATCATCCTTTGTTATGGTTATAAACTTTACACCAGCCATAGTACACTTCGGTGATGCCTAAGCCTCAAACCCACTTCTCTACAAATTTTATTGTTAAGGGTCCATTACATTTTGAGTCCCTACAATTGGCGCCGTCTGTGGGAAGGATTTGTGCGCCGGCAAGTGCGGTGGTCGGTGTAAGGAAATTAAGAGCAGCACTTTCCGAAATAATATACAAAAAACAATACAATCTACTACAACAACAATGATTCAGAAGTCAACAATCACAAGAACAAGAACATGCGAAAAAGAAAGAAAAAGAAAGACAACAAGTGAAACAAATCTACTTCTTTTATTCATATATGAAGTAAAATTACATCTCTTACAAGTAATGCCCAGGGGTCTTGTTCTAAAGCTAACTACAAAAGCAGACACATGACAGAGCCGACAGAGGAACAAAGGGTGGAGAGCAACAATGGCAGAAGAACAGAAGATAGAAAAGGAGAGTAGAAGAAGAGATGAAGAACAAATATCAGAAAAAGAAGTGGAGGACGAGAGGAGGAAGGAAGAAAGCGGAAGTGAGAAGAGAGAAGACGTGAGAAGGGAGAAGGGTGGAGAAGATAGGAAAGCTACATTAAGGGGTGGAAGAGGCTGCGGAACCCAACGGTTGCGCTCTTGGGTTCCGCCTAGTTTCTCTCCGACCCCCACTGTAGCCTGCTTGGGGGGTCAAAGACCCATACCCAAGAGGGGAGGTTACGTTCTGTCCGGATCCTCCTCCAGGTGGTAAGGAGGGCTGTGTCCCCGGTTAGGTTGAAAAGAAGGAGAATCTTCGGATCTCCCCTACCTCCACACCAGCATGGCGGCCAGAGTCGGAATGCCATCCTCGGCTCCTGATGGGGGCTGTGCATTCTCTGGAGCGCCCTTTTCCAGGGCCAGTTCATGCGAAGGGGCTCGAAGGGTTGCGCCCTGAAGAATTTTTGGCGATGTGTTTTTGGGGAGTTTCAGAATGAGTGTTTGTCAAACGTGAAGGGGAGGTTCGCCCTAGGAACGCCTTTTATAGTGGGAGAAACATTGATGAGGGCCGAATCCACAATGAATCCCAGGGAGAGATTTCCGGAGGCAATAATGCCGCCCCAATTTTCGAGGGGCTTGCCAACCGTTAGATCCTCATCAATCCATGGTCAGTATTAATGAGGGGACGCCTCATTAAACGGGAAGACACCGAAGCGTCAGAACGCCTCGCCCGGACAACCCAAAAGACGCCTCGTTATCTGAAGAATCCCACCAAACGAAGAGGCAAAACACGGCAAGGTCTTATCCTCTACCAACTTCAGCATTTATTATTATTATTATTCTGCTTGAAAATTGTAATTATTTAATGCTTATTGTAAAACGCAGCGAGAGTTAAACGGCTATAGACATATAGACAAAATAAATGGAAAACTAGGTACTGGACAGAACCAAGGCACTGTATGGTCCTCGGACCCAGGCCTCATGGGGAAACCAGATACTTCAGATGATTAAAATGGAAAACTAGGTACTGGACAGAATCAAGGCCCTGCATGGTCCTCGGACCCAGGCCTCATGGGGAAACCAGATACTTCAGATGATTAAAATGGAAAACTAGGTACTGGACAGAACCAAGGCCCTACATGGTCCTCGGACCCAGGCCTCATGGGGAAACCAGATACTTCAGATGATTAAAATGGAAAACTAGGTACTGGACAGAACCAAGGCACTGCATGGTCCTCGGACCCAGGCCTCATGGGGAAACCAGATACTTCAGATGATTAAAATGGAAAACTAGGTACTGGACAGAACCAAGGCCCTGCATGGTCCTCGGACCCAGGCCTCATGGGGAAACCAGATACTTCAGATGATTAAAATGGAAAACTAGGTACTGGACAGAACCAAGGCACTGCATGGTCCTCGGACCCAGGCCTCACGGGGAAACCAAATACTTCAGATGATTAAAATGGAAAACTAGGTACTGGACAGAACCAAGGCACTGCATGGTCCTCGGACCCAGGCCTCATGGGGAAACCAGATACTTCAGATGATTAAAATGGAAAACTAGGTACTGGACAGAACCAGGGCACTGCATGGTCCTCGGACCCAGGCCTCACGGGGAAACCAGATACTTCAGATGATTAAAATGGAAAACTAGGTACTGGACAGAACCAAGGCACTGCATGGTCCTCGGACCCAGGCCTCACGGGGAAACCAGATACTTCAGATGATTAAAATGGAAAACTAGGTACTGGACAGAACCAAGGCACTGCATGGTCCTCGGACCCAGGCCTCACGGGGAAACCAGATACTTCAGATGATTAAAATGGAAAACTAGGTACTGGACAGAACCAAGGCACTGCATGGTCCTCGGACCCAGGCCTCATGGGGAAACCAGATACTTCAGATGATTAAAATGGAAAACTAGGTACTGGACAGAACCAAGGCACTGCATGGTCCTCGGACCCAGGCCTCACGGGGAAACCAGATACTTCAGATGATTAAAATGGAAAACTAGGTACTGGACAGAACCAAGGCACTGCATGGTCCTCGGACCCAGGCCTCATGGGGAAACCAGATACTTCAGCTGATTAAAATGGAAAACTAGGTACTGGACAGAACCAAGGCACTGCATGGTCCTCGGACCCAGGCCTCACGGGGAAACCAGATACTTCAGATGATTAAAATGGAAAACTAGGTACTGGACAGAACCAAGGCACTGCATGGTCCTCGGACCCAGGCCTCATGGGAAAACAGATACTTCAGATGATTAAAATGGAAAACTAGGTACTGGACAGAACCAAGGCACTGCATGGTCCTCGGACCCAGGCCTCATGGGAAAACAGATACTTCAGATAGCTAAATGAGATCGGGAAACTCGATACTTCCAGCAAGGAAAACGCGTCATCATGAAAGCTAAACGATAAGCAGAACCAAGGCACTGCATGGTCCTCGGACCCAGGCCTCATGGGAAAACAGATACTTCAGATAGCTAAATGAGATCGGGAAACTCGATACTTCCAGCAAGGAAAACGCGTCATCATGAAAGCTAAACGATAAGCAAAACCAAGGCACTGCATGGTCCTCGGACCCAGGCCTCATGGGAAAACAGATACTTCAGATAGCTAAATGAGATCGAGAAACTCGATACTTCCAGTAAGAAAAACACGTCATCATGAAAGCTAAACGATAAGCAAAACCAAGGCATCGCATGGTCCTCGGACCCAAGCCCCAGAGAGAACCAAGCATAAAATAAGAAAACCGAGCACAAAGTGAAGCTTAAACGCATTGCATGGTCAAAGACCTCAGGTCAGCGAGAAGGAAATCTCCCCTTAAAAAATAAACGCTAAGGAAAAGCGAGGTCTTGTACAAATTTCAGACCTAAACCTCTATGGAAATCGGTCGTTATGAGGCCGCGCAAACGTTGATCAAAGCCAGGGCGCTCGTACGGGTCATGAGCTAAAAACTGAGGCAAAGCCAATCCCCTTTTTAGGTGCCGAATAAACAAATCCTGTCAGAGACAAAGAAATCGTGAGGAACTGGGTACTATAGTGCAAACGACCCACGCCCAACCATCCTCGGATGACACTCTGCGCGAAAAGAAAACTGTAAAAAACGGCTACAAAAGCGATAGCACTGACGACAAGGTATAGCCAACAGGCTGAGGAAAAACGCCGAGGAAGTCAAAATCCTCCTCCCCGCCCAGGGGGACGTGCAGCAGAATTTTGAGGGGCTATTGTGGGGCCCTCCTACACTAACCACGCTGGCCCAGTATGTGCGGCCCAAGGCCCGCGCCGAGGATAGTACTAAGTCGAGTACAATGTGATAGAGCCCAGGTCACCCAAGGCCTCGCCGAGGATGATTCATCCTCGGCGCACCGACTTTTGATAAAGGGATAAACACCCCTCACCCATTGAAACTATCCCACCAACATCCTGACCGTTTTAATGGTGATATGACCAGCAAGCCCAGTTGCCTCGATTACTACAACTAATAGGAAGTCTGCAAAGACGGCTAAGAACTAACATAAAGCCTGCTAATTACAGACGATGGGACAGACCCTGATACAGAGAGACCAGATAATTGACAAATGGAGGGTGAAGATTAAAAGAAAAGGGACTATATATTTAAGAGGGCTCCCAGCAAATGGGGGGGGAGAAAAAAAGAGAAATATGTATCCTCGGCCTGAGCCGAGGACAAAGATACACCGCAAACACTTAGCCCAATTCCGAAGATTCCGAGGAAACTCATATCATCCTTTGTTATGGTTATAAACTTTACACCAGCCATGGTACACTTCGGTGATGCCTAAGCCTCAAACCCACTTCTCTACAAATTTTATTGTTAAGGGTCCATTACATTTTGAGTCCCTACACTCTATACTTACAAAATTTTTAGAAAAATAAAAATCAATATCTATGTCATCAATAAATTATTTAAATTGTAAGTTTTTTCAGTTTAAAATTATGCATAAAATATGAGCTTATAGATCATATAGTAAATAATATTCAATCAACATAAAATTTAACATGTATATTGAGAACATAAAAAACATGCAATTTAACAGTTAGATTTTCAAAATATGTAGTAATGTTTAAACTACAACTAATTTTATAACTAAACTATGTTCTTATAAAAAAAAATCATTTTGTTTATAAATTATGAACATTGGTAGCAAGTTATCTAAAATAAGGTAAGGGGTGAATAGGTAACTAAAAAAAGAAAAATTACCCTAAAAGCTGCCTACGTTAGACTTCCCATTTCTACTCTAAAATGGGAGATTTGCTTGAGTAGCTTCCTATCTCTACTGAAATTGTTTATTTTCCAAATCAGTATTTTATTGATTTTGTGTCTTGATAACTGTGATAATAATAAAAAGTTTGGTGCTTTGTAAGTGAAGAAATGGCTGACATGAACAAGTAGTTTGCTAAAATTATTTAAAAAAAAAAAAAAAAGCAAAAAGTTTATATCTTAAAATAGAGAGAAACTTTTATAAGCTCGGAGACGGCCGACGGGGTGCGGGTGAGGGTGACATTTTTATTCCCACTGGTGATGGAAACACTGCTTTTTAGTTTTTAGAGACAAGTTGTTTTTGATAAACAGTTTTTAGAGACAAGTTGATTATAACATGGGACCATAGGTTCATTGTCAAGTCATTCAAACTCCAAAGACAAAAGGCGAGGAAGAGCCTGAATGTCCTTCTCCATCCAAACAAACGCCCCTCTCAGGGATCAATATATGTCCTGTTAGACTCAGGAAAGGAGTAGTCAATTGCCAATGGTAGTATGCCATGTCGCCACCCATCACCAACACACAGTGCCTCCCTTGATACATCACTGTTACTATGTATAAAGGTCGCCTCTCGCACGTCCTGGCATCACATGTTTCTTCGACCTACGTGATAGATTTCTAGCCTCAAAATTTTTAGCCTTTGAAATCGGGTGCTTAACGTGGATTTGTTTGTGTATGTGCGCACGAAGGAGGTTTAAACTCATGATCTTACTTCGTGTTGGTTTAAGCATAATTTATTTAATTTTTTTACTACAAGTGTACTAAAATATACTTGTATCTGAAAAAAAAATTAAAAAAATAATAAAAAATAGAAAAAAGTAAGGTTTTATACTTAAAAGCTAAAAATAAAAGCTAAAAGCTAAAATTTAAAGTTAATGTCAAACACACTGCTCATGTATTTTTTAAGAAAAAAAGGAATTTATGATTTTACTTCATAATCTTTAGAGTGTCATATAAATAAAACAAAACAGCATATATTATACCTATGATATCATAATAAGACGTTTAGAACATTCACACCCGGCCTGGTATATGCCAAATGTAGATATATTTTACCATCAAGACATAAAAAGGTCCCATTATCCGATCTTGTATCCTAAAAAATTTTACAATTATACTACAGTACCGTCACAAATTTGTGACGACACTGTAGCACAATTGTAAAACTAAATAATAGTTTTTTATTCACCCATAAATGAATCTAACTTTTTCTCTCTCTTTATTTTCTGTGTTTTTCATCTCCTCTCTCCTTCTCCACAACAGCCTCTCTCTCTCATCACATCTCTTTGTCACGGTGGGCATATTCTGGTGTGGGTCCGACGTGGGTTTGGCAGCGGCATGGGTTGCTCAAGCTCGTCGATGATGGGCTGTGATTCTCGCCGATGATGGGTTGCTCAAGCTCGATGAAGATGGGCTCGGTTTTGTGTGTTGTGGTGCGATGGAGGACACGTTGATCTAGCGGCGGCGGTGATAGTGTTGAGTTAGCGGCAGTGGTGCGATGTGTGTTGTGTTTTGTGTGTTTTGATCGGTGTTGATCTGGGTTTTGGTCAACAAGTGTGTTTTTTTAATATTTGGGTTTTGTGTGTTGTGTTTTGATCGGTGTTGATCTGGGTTTTGGTCAACAAGTGTGTTTTTTTAATATTTGGGTTTTGTGTGTTGTGTTTTGATCGAGGTTGATCTGGGTTTTGCTTAACAACTGTGTGTGTGTTTTCTGATGGGATTTTGGTCGAGGTTTTGCTCAACAACTGTCTGGATTTTGATTGGGGTTGATCTAGGTTTTTTTTTTTTTTTTTTTTTTTTAATATGAGTTTTTGTTCTGGTGGGATTTTGGTGGGCATGGTGGAGGCACAATAGTGGTGACTAGGTTGTTTGGTTTTTTTTAATGAGTTTGGTGGGTATTTGCTAGGTTTTTTCTTTTTTTCTTAATTTGAATTTTTGGTTCCTGTGGGATTTTGGTGGGCAATGGTTAATGGAGGTGTGGTGGTGATTGGGTTGTTTGGTTGTTGAGAGAGAGACATAGAGGCAGGGACAAAAATGAGAGAGAGAGAGGGGGGGAGTGATAGATAATTTGTTTATTATTTTATTGTATAATTTATATTATTTTAATATGTTGTATTGTAAAATAAAAGTTGAGATGTTGGGAATATTGTAAAATGGAATGGTATAATAGATAAAGTTGTTTTTGAGATGGTAGAATAGAATAGTTCGAAGATATGGGATGTGAATGCGCTTACCCCATAGTGGTTTGCTTTATGATGCATTTTTGCTAACTTTAACTGAATTTAATGATTTAACAAGTGTTAACAACAACCATTGAAAAAGATTTTTTTTTTTTTTTTATTCTACCTTAAATCTTATTCATAGTAAACATACACAAACCCAAATAACGATTGAAGGAAAAAATCAAAGAAACCACCAAAAATGTGGGAGTAAAATGATTTTGTTTTCTACAATTCTTTCTCTATATATGATATGTTAGGCACCTGTAACATCATTAAAGTTATTTAAAATTAGTAAAAATGTCCTATAAAGCAAACCACAAGAGAGGTAATTGTCCCAAAATAAACCGCAAAGTATTCCATATTTTAATAATATACCACAATGCAGGTAAATTGTGTGTGTGTGTGTGTGTGTGTGTGTGTGTGAGAGAGAGAGAGAGAGAGAGAGAGAGTAAAATCCATTACTAGCAATCAAATTGATACAGTTTAGTGGTAAGATCGTTAGAGTAATCATTGCTTTGTCTCTTTTAGGAGAAAATAGGTTTGAATATGACATTTTTAGTCGTAGGGGTGTGCATGGGTTGGATGTGAAATTTTTTTCAACCAAATTTGATCTCTTTTGGTTGAAAAATCTCCAACCTAATCTAAACCTTGTTAGCTCCAGATCCCAACAAATCAACCCGAACCAACTACCCAACCCCTAGGAGTTGAATTGGATCATCGAAATGAGGCAATTTTATTGTATCAATATAATTGTGCTTGCAAATCCTAGTGCCAAAAAACATATCAAATTTGAGTTGTATCAATGCAATTATTTTAGGATTTTATCGGGGTTAGAGCATTAGTATTGGTGATGCTAAAAAGCCATATTGCTTTTTTTAACACCACCAATCACAAAAGTGGGGCTACAAATTCAATGGTGGAGCTATAGTCAAAAGATTTGGCTTCTTAGTTGTAGTGCACAACCAAAGATGGTTGTGCACCGTAGCTCAAAGGCACAAAAAAAAAAAAAATATATATATATATATATATTTTTTAATTTGTTTCTCTCTCTTCTTTTATTAAATTAATATTTTCTCTCTCTTTCTCACTTTTTTGTTTCTTCTTCACATTCCTTCTATCTTCTTCACCGAACCCAAACCCAACACTTCTCCCCCCTTTCATTTTTTTTTTTTTTGTTTCTTCCTCCAACCATTTTTTCTCTATTTTTTCTTTCTTCTTCATCTTTCTTCTTTCTTCTTCACTGAACCCAACCCTTCTCTTCTCCCCTTCATTTTTTATTTCTTTCTTTCTCCAAGTCTTCGCCACACATAAGCCCCTTCCCGCCAAGCCACCGCCGACCCAAGCCTGGTGGTGGTGGTTTTTTTTTTTTTTTTTAATTAGAGTTGTGGGTGGTGATTGTTGAGGTGGGTTTGTGGTGGTGGTGGTGGGTTGTTGATTTGGTTGTGTTCATGGGTCTATGTTTGTGGTCAGGGTCAAGATCGGGATTGGGCTATGTTTGTGTTTGTGGTTGGGATTGGTTGGGTTAAAGCCTGGTTTGGTTTGGCATTGCTGTGGGCGGTTGTTGTTAGTTATGGCGGTGGTGTTGTGGCTGGGTTTGGAATGATTTTAGGTGGTGCTTTTTGGTTATGGGATGGATTTTTTGGTGTTGATGTGGTGGGTTTGGTTCTAGATGTTATGTGGTGGTCTTGGTGTCCCTGGTGGTGGTGGTGGTGGTGGAGGGTTGTGGGGGTGATGATTTTTTAAATCTATCTCTTTCAATTGTCTCAGTGGATTTTTTTGTTGGAGGATTTATGGGTTTGTTGAATTTTGGTTGCTTTTATGTGTGATTTTGGTTGGTTTTTGAAATGATTTTGTTGCAAATTTGGTGAATTTGGGTTGTGGTAATGGTGGCCTGTGGGCAGTGGAGGTGGCTGTGGGTTGTGGGTGGCAGTGGAGGTGGTTGGGGTTTTGGGTTTGTTACTTGTTCTTCAAAATCTTCAAATGAGAGAAGGAGAGACAAATAAAGTGAGGTGTGAAAGAAATAATAAAAAAATAATATTTAAATGAATAGGTAAAAAAATAGAACCACTAATATTGGATGTTTTGTAAAGTGAGAATGTAAAATCAAGGTTTTCAGATCCGGACCGTTCATTGAACCGTAAAAGGGAGAGGTTCAAGGTTTTTGAGGTCCAACCAAGGTCCAACCGTGATGATGTCATAATTAATTTAATAATTATTTGATAAATAAATAAATATTTTAAATTAGAAATAATAGAAAATTTGACTAAAATAAGAAAATATTTAGGTACCAAAAACGTAATTTTATAAAAATAAATTATATATATATATATATATATATATATTTATGAAACCTATGTCTAAATTAAGCCCATACCTTAGGCACAAATTAAACAAGCCCATTTGAATGGTCTAACTATCAGATGAAATTTAAAAATGGAAAACAAAAAAGATAAAAGGACAGCCAAGCATTAAAAGAAGAAGCTAGAAGTCTACTCATTAAATAATAGATTTAATACAAAACAAAGCCCAAGAATAAAGTGGTTGGTCAGTGAGTAGACGACAACCAAGCATTATCATTTCACCATCTCCATCGTCTGCAAAGCAACTCCAGAGTTCTCAGTCCAGACACAGAAACTGAAACTGAAATGGCAAAAAGGCAAAAAAACGCAGAAAAATTAGAAGGAAAGCGCGAGTGAGACAGAAAAGAAGAAGAGAGGCGATGCGATCTAAAGGTCTAACAGCATCACATGGCAGTTTGAAGCATCAACAATGGTGGTAAGTTCCAAAAATAAAATTCAGATCTGAACCGCAAGAACCGTCAGCAGTTTTCAAACCCGGGAGGTTTGATCGCGGTTTGCACGATTCACTGCTTTTCTTGCATAGGCCAGTTCTTGAGAGTTAAAAACCCATATTGATGAACGGTTTCCGGGTAATCCGGTTGGACCGTACGGTCCGGTCCGGGTTTCACAACCTTGTAAAATAGATAAAGTAGTTTTGTGTGATGCCAAATAGCTACAAAATAGCTCCACCAATATGGATGCTCTTAGAAGCTACTCATAGATGACAAGGTTATAATCTACTCAAAGATAATGAATTGATGATATTTCGCTAATGTCTATTATACCATAACAAATTTTTTATTGAAAACATGACATTTTTATTAAGGGTGTGGATTTTGGACTATTTATTTATATTTTTATAATAAAACCCATGGGTATGCATGGGTTACATGCTAGTCTATATATATATATATATATATATATAATAAATTAAAGTCAAAGTTAATAAACAATCTAATTAGATTCTAAATTGGATTTCAATTATTGTCTAATTTTGAGTCATGTGCCCTATCTAAGTTTTTTAATTTTTTTTTTAATTTTTGTTTTAGGTAAGTTAATGTTATACGAAAGATGAAGAGTCTATAAAATAAACCATCAAAAGCCCAATAATAAATTTAAAAAAAAAAAAAGTAAACTCATGTATATACAAAAAAACATAAAAAAGAGAATAAAACTCATATATATATATATATATATGGCTTAAAAGATGTGTAATTTTTACGTTAAGTATAATTTGAACTCATATATGTGTGTAATTGTAATTGTAATTGCTTTTTCTTGTACCGTGCATATGCACGGGTTATTCACTAGTTTCTAATTAATAAGGAGAAATTACACTTTACCACCCTAAAATATACACTAGATTACACTTTGAACCATAAACTATTCGAATGCATACTTTACACCTTAAACTATCACATTTTGCACCTCGGCATCACTTTTACTGTTAAATTAGACAGAAATTAAAAACACATGACTTACACATGATTTTTTGTTTAGGTGACACATTGTTTAAAGACCAAAACACACTTTTCACATTGTTAAGGTCTTCCCCTCTCTCTCGCCAAGCAGCTTTTCTCCTCTAAACCTAACAAAATTGGACCCTTTCTAAGCATAGTAGTTGATGAAACTATATCACCTTCCATGGCTGCCTTTACATCTGACTAGTTGCTAGTTTCACTAATATAGGTCTTGTCCATCTTATCAATCACACAATTAATTTTCTCAGCCTCTATGTCTTTATTCTCAGCTCGGGAACTAGGCAAAAGAAATGTTCAATTGGAATTATGGTTTTAAGCAGTAAATAAGTTATATCTGGTTTACATTTTTGTTCTACTTTTAATGCTAAATCTGATGAAAATGGTTGATCTCCTCTAGAAAATTTTAGAACATTCCTTTTGTGGAGACCATAATTCCATTCGATCTAATTTGTGTTATTTGTTGCAGAATCACACTTTATCACCCTAAAATATACACTATATTACACTTTGCACCATAAACTACTCGAATGCACATTTTGCACCTTAAACTATCACACTAATCACACTTTGCACCCTGGCATCACTTTTACTATTAAATTAGACAAAAATTAAAAACACATGACTTACACATGATTTTTTGTTTAGGTGACACATTGTTTAAAGACCAAAACACACTTTTCACACCGTTAAGGTCTTCCCCTCTCTCTCGCCTAGCAGCTTTTCTCCTCTAAACCCAACAAAATTGGACCCTTTCTAAGCATAGTAGTTGATGAAACTATATCACCTTCCATAGCTGCCTTTACATCTGACTAGTTGCTGGTTTCACTAATATAGGTCTTGTCCATCTTATCAATCACACAATTAATTTTCTCAGCCTCTATGTCCTTATTCTCAGCTCAGGAACTAGGCAAAAGAAATGTTCAATTGGAATTATGGTTTTAAGCAGTAAATAAGTTATATCTGGTTTACATTTTTATTCTACTTTTGATGCTAAATCTGATGAAAATGGTTGATCTCCTCTAGAAAATTTTAGAACATTCCTTTTGTGGAGATATAATTCCATTCAATCTAATTTGTGTTATTTGTTGTAGAATCACAGATTTAGGATTTCTCTATTCCTATAAAGACGTGGTCTAGACTACGCCTCTGGTGTATAGTGATTGTAGATATCTTTTGTAGGTATTCCTATCAACATCCACTATTTGCATGGTTTGATAATGGAAACAAGTATATGCTAATGATAAAAGTTTCTCTGATCATCAATTTGGGTTGCTTCATGTTTTCAACTCTTTTGGGATTAATTCGCTGAGAATCATCCACCAAGATGTCACCACAATTTTCTCCTTGCTTCTATATTCTTTCTGTGTTACTAATCGGCTTTCTTTTTGGGTGTGTGTATTCATCACTATATTATTTTATGCTAGGCGAGAGAGAGGGGAAGACCAAAGATGAAGACATGTATGCACTCGAGAGAGACCTGGAAAAAAGAGAAAGAAATAAGCATTTGTTTTTAATTATTTGAGTGTTTTGGTCTTTAAATAATGTCCTATTTAAGCAAGAAATCATGTGCAAGTCATGTACTATTAATTTCTGTCTAATTTAACAGTAAAAGTAGACATGGCAAAACATGTCAGAATTTTCTGACTCAACCCGACCCGAAAAATACCAAACCCGAACCCGATTTTTTTGACTCAAAGCAAAAACGGGTTGACCCGTGACCTGACCCATGTCTTTTGTGAGTCAACCCGCCCCGACCCGAACCCGAACCATTTAAAAAAAAATTTTGGTTAAAAAATAAAATAAAATAAAATAATATTCGTTTAATTGTTTGTTGTGAGCTTAAGGAAACAATTGAGACATTTACATAACTGTATGCAAATTAATTGAAAGATGAATGATTGAATATTCTGTAATGAGTAAAGATTTTTAGATATCAAATAGCAAAGTGCATGCCAAGATAATTTGATTACAATATAGTTAAAAACATAGATTTAAATTTGTAGACATGTGTGAGAAACATTCACAAGTGTAAAAATAGTGAAGCTAAAGTATCAAATTAACATAAATTATGAATGGTTAGACCTATTCTTTAACAATTTATGTCCAAAATAAACGGTTTTTCAAAATAAATTATGATATTTTCTAGAGTGTGTGTTGCTTAACAATGATATGATATTCATAAAAGAGACCATGTATATATAAGTAAATAGTCAAACTTTAATATATACTCAAATTGAAATAGAGTGCCAACCACAATTGATAATAGATTATAAAATTAATTTTCAAGATAGTAAATTTCTTATATGTTTTTATTCTTGTCAGATGAATTATCTAATAAGTCATTTGTAATTTTGTTTTATATTTTGGGATGTTGATATTGTGTAGAAATAAAACTTGTGTATTTGTTTTACTTATCTTTGTGTTATTTTGTTTTAGATAGCAATGTTAAGATTTGTATAATTTTAAAATTATTGAATAAGTATTAATAAGTGTAATTCATTCTTGATATAAGTGGTGAATTCAAAGTAATGCATTTTATATCAAGTAATTTGTTGCATGACTTTCTAAATGCAAATACATGTTGTTTTCTTTAAAAAAAAAAAAATTCATGTGAAAAATACGGGGCAACCCGACCCGACATGCAACCCGATTGACCCGACCCAACCCGACCGTTTGCCATGTCTAAGTTAAAGTAATGCTGGGATGCAAAGTGTGATAAGTGTGATAGTTTATGGTGCAAAGTGTGCATTTGAATAGTTTATGGTGCAAAATGTAATATGATGTATAGTTTAGAGTAATAAAGTGTAATTTCTCCAATTAATAATGACATTGAGCCACTTTGCACAAACAACCTAGCGTTGTATTTCAAGTTTTCCAATTAAATTCAATAATTTTTTTTCTCTTATAAAATGTGGAAAACAAGAATTGAATCTAGGTTTTCTTTTATGAAAAAACAAAACAATACTAATGAATTACAATACTCTTAATTTATAGAGAAATGATATGCTCACAGTATTTTCACATCAAATTAATACTAAATGGCAGGTTGTTAAGGAAAAAAATAATTTTTATGGTGAGTTCAAATTAAAATTAGCAACAACATATCACCTAAAATTTGTTGTAAAAATATTATGAAAATATTATAGATTTAGCAGTTTTCTACCTTTAAACCATTGCGTCAGTTTAATATCTCAATACTGATTCTCCTTATTATGGAAGAATAAAACAACGCCACTAAACTATACAGTTCACTTAGCATACTCATCATTAAGTTGATTTCTATCTCAAGATGGAATAATTTTGTCAGTCATCAAAGTTTTGTTTTATAGTGGAGATGAGAGTTACGTACTTTGATTTCTCAGTGATGACACGATGCCAATACGCCATCGATGTGTGATTCTCAAATTTACATAGGGATTCCTATGCTTGTGAAACAAAAAAAAAAAAAAAGCCTAGGGGTCCGTCCATGAGATACTTTTCTCAAAAGAGATCTGGGGCCAACGTCTCAAATCTCTATTATCGTTTGATTCGTTTCCAAGAGCCACTTCCAGATAAAAATAGTCAATAGTTCCATCATACAAGTTCTCTATAATTCAGCCGCCTGCCCTTACCTTCTTGCCTTATTATTCTATACAAAACGCGTTGACTGCTCACTCTTCCTAGCTAATCTCCTCTCTCTCAAGTCTCGATTTAGGACCATCCATCCTTCACTCTTTTCCTACACAACATAGAAATGGCAACTGGGTTTGTGTTTCTATGGTTTTCTTTCTTCATTTTGTTGTCATCTACAGTTTCAATATCCAAAATCACACCTAGATTCCCTTCTTCAATCGTTCGGCCTGAGCAGCTCTCAGCTGCACTTTCTACCAAAAATCAGCTTTACAAAACCAAGTATTTCACCCAAATCCTTGACCACTTCAATTTCAATCCCAAGAGCTACCAAACCTTTCAGCAAAGGTATCTCATCAATGACACGTTCTGGGGTGGTGCTCATAGCAATGCTCCAATCTTTGTCTACACGGGAAATGAAGGAGATGTTGAATGGTTTGCTCAGAACACAGGCTTTATGTTTGAAAAAGCACCCCATTTCAAAGCCCTTCTTGTTTTCATCGAGGTAACTTTGATTCATACTAGAGAATAGAGATATGTTAATTATATACAAAGTCTTGAATTTTTATTCGAAATTCCCTTATGTTATTGATATTCAACAAGTCAATTACAGAAGTAACCGAGCTTTTGATTTTGGATAGAATAGAATAGAGGAAAAAGAATACATGTGCTGATACTAACTAATCTTGTTAAGGAATTATAGTAACTCCAAAAAAAAGTTGAGACAAACATTTTGAGTAAAAGTGTCTTGGATAATGCTATAAATTGCAGCATAGGTTCTATGGGAAATCCATTCCATTTGGGGGTCATAAAGATGTGGCTTACAGCAATACAAGTACACTTGGATATCTGAGCTCAACACAGGCGTTGGCAGATTATGCCACTGTGATCACTGATCTGAAGAAAAATTTATCGGCAACCGACTGTCCTGTTGTTGTTTTTGGAGGCTCATATGGTGGAAGTAAGTAACAATCTCATCATCAAGTCCTCTTGCTTTGGTTTTTGTTCTCTTCTTTTTCTTTTCCGTGGTAGAACTTTTGTCCCAATACAATTGAGTAAGTAACAATCTCATCATCAAGTGCTCTTGCTTTGTTTTTGGTTCTCTTCTTTTTCTTTTCCGTGGTAGAACTTTTGTCCCAATACAATTGAGTAAGTAACAATCTCATCATCAAGTCCGTTTGCTTTGTTTTTTGTTCTCTTCATTTTCTTTTCCTTGGTAGAACTTTTGTCCCAGTACAATTGTTTATGCAAAAAAAATATATAGTACAATTGTTTATGCAAAAAATATATATATATATATATATATATTATTGGAACATTGTGGGGGATATTAAATTGAGTTCATTGGCTTTTCAGTGCTAGCAGCATGGTTTAGATTGAAGTACCCGCATATAACAATTGGAGCCTTGGCATCTTCTTCACCTATCCTCAATTTTGAGAATATTACATCCCCATATAGCTTCAACAACATTGTCACCAAGGACTTCAGGGTCTCTCTTTCCCACTCTTCCTTTTTTTTCTTTTTTTCTTTTTTTTTTTTTTTGTGAGAAACTTTTCCACTCTCTTTTATATTTACGTTTTTGACCCAGCTAAAAGACATTAAAGATGAGATTCTAAATAAGGTTGTAGGCCAAGTATTACTTTTTGTATACAACAAGACAACAACAATGATGTATACATTCCGGAATTATATAAATTATAAACCACCTCACATCTACTTTTTGTATGTAAGGACAATTAACTCTTTTTTTTGGCTAAAAGTACAATTAACTTATTACTAATGAATAATGATAATGACAAATACTTTTTTTTTTTTTTTGAAGCCATGATAATGACAAATACGATGTAAAATAATTTGAAGAGTAAATTATCTTTTTGGTTGTATGTGAAAATTTAGAGTGAAAGTGAGAATTGTTACAAAGTGCTCAAAGGTTCATGGGATCAAATTGAAAATAAAGCAAATCAATCCGGAGGTCTCGAGGCCCTTCGTAAATCATTCAAAATATGCAAGTAAGACTCATTACTGTTATAATTCTAGCTTACTTTGAAAGATATTATCTCATAGAAATTGACTTTTTATTTTATTTATTTTTTATCTTCTTATAGGAACTATATTAGTGCAAGTTCTTTAAAAGGTTGGCTTAGTACCGCATACTTATACACGGCCATGACTGATTATCCCACTCCTTCAAATTTCTTAAGTCCTTTACCAGCTTATCCAGTGAAACAGGTACACATGTACTCTTATAAAGTAACACAAAGCTCAATTTCTTTTTTCTTTTTTTAAATTTACAGACACCCTAAGAATATTTGTTTAAAAAAATATTTTTAAAAATTTTTTATGACAAAAGAAAAAAAGCAAATGATTTTTTTGAAAACATTTTATATTTCAATGAAAACAGTATCAAAATTTTCTTAAAATAGTCTATTAACAAATGCTTTACAGACACCCATTAACAGGATCTTAAAAATAGATATATTATTTTTTTCATGTTAATATCTTCAGTTTTAGATAATTTGAGGGGTATAATAGACATTGACACACTTTTTACCATGTTCCTGTTATTTTTGGCTGAGTACTTTTTGACTTATTCTTGTGTGAGTGGCTCAGATGTGTAAGGCAATCGATAATCCAACGACTGGAAATGATACGTTCGCGAAGTTATACGGTGCAGCTAACATCTACTATAACCATAGTGGAACTGCCACGTGCTTTGATCTGGACGATGATTCTGATCCTCATGGCCTCGGAGGATGGCAATGGCAGGTATGTGATTCTACACCTGATTATACCCTTAAATCTGCGCTACAGCCAAGACTTTTTTTATTTATTTATTTTTATAAATTTTTTATTTGCCTATGAGAATATACCAAATCACCCACAAAAAAATTCAAGAAAAATAAATAAAAATCTTTCAGTTCATTGTGGTAAAAATAAGTATTAGTATAATTTTAATGATTGATAGTTGAACTTAAAAAAAGAAAAGAAAAAAAAAAAGCATGAATTGAATGGTCTCACTTTTCATTCCGGCCAAAGTTTTAGGTGTGTTTGGATATCGCTTATTTTGCTGAAATTGAAAAATTATTTTTGGGTGTTTGGATATCGCTTATTTTGTTGAAATTGAAAAATTATTGCTAAAAATATTGTAGATAAAGGTAAAAGTTAGTTGAAATAGTTCAGCAGTGCCTATAAATAGTGCAAAAAAGTGCAGTAAAACCCATAAATAGTAATAAAAAGAAGTTAAATAGTGAAATAATTTTAATTTTTCATCCAAATCCAAACACACACTTAAGCAGCGTTTGGATAGCACTAATAAGCGTCTACGTTTTTTTTTTTTTTAGACCAGTGCCTCTTGCACTATTCATGAGATATGAACAATGCATTAAGGCAAATGAGCAGTAACCCACGAGTGAACAGTAACTTTTTTTTTTTTTTTTTTTTTTTTTCAGTTTTCAACAAAATAAGCGATAGCTAAACACACCTTTTACTAATGGAACCAATTGAAATGGTAGTGTTTTACGAAACTCCACCTCACAACAGTTTCTTTGACCATACATGCTATATTTTTATGTATTTCTTTACATATTTTAAGATTACAGATATCATTTAATAAGTAAATGTTTATTATATTAAAAATCAGTGTTAACTTAGAAGTAGATTACAGATTACTTTTCATTTCTGTAGTTCAAAGCCCAACAACTCTCATATGACCAGATATCGTTTATATCTTTGAAATCCACATCTTATACATGAGATCTCACATGTTATAGAATCCAGTTTATTTTTGCAGTTAAAAAGCTTTGAAAGTAAAGTTAATTGAAAAAAAAATGCTATCTACATTATATTTTCGCAATAATTTCACATCTAATTTTAAGTGGCAGATTGTTATTAGTTGTTACAAGTGGGCAAAAAAGAAATTTCAATTGTAGGTTCAAATTAGAATTTAATAACAATTTATTACCTATAATTTATTGTGAAAGTATTGTTGTGGACGTAGTACTTTTCTAATTGAAATATGAAATATATTTTTCTTATCATATTTGATTTGTGTCATATCTCAATAAAGTAAACATTACTAATAGAAAATAGAAAATGAAATTACCAAAATAATAATCTGTCATGTATAATGCTATAGAATCAAATTCAAGTTTCATACACTTGCATCTCACATGCAAAATCTGTCATTTAAGGGGAAATAAAATCCTTGAACAAAATGGTACTCATTAAATTGTGATAATGTCATAAACTCATAATGTTTTTTTGAGGGGGATAAACTCATAATGTTAGAATGAACACAATTTTTTTGGTAAATTATATATTTGATCTCTAACTTTTAAGTTGTGTGTTGATTTGATCATTCACTTTTCAAATGTGTCAATTTAATCCATAACTTTTTGGTATTGTGTCAAAATGGTTTCTACTATTAAGTATCCGTTTGGATACACGTCCACGTCTCAGCGTTTGGCGTTTTGGCTTCTTTTTTCCTTTTTTTTTTTTTTTTTGAGAAGTCAATTTTCACATGATTATGCACTATTCAGTGGGTCCTGTGTACTGTTCACAGGACCCACAAACCTCTTTTTTAACAAAATTTTCATTAAAAATGGGTCCAACGGTACTATTTACACATTTAAAAATTATTTTGGTATAATGTTTTCAGTAAAATAAGCGGTATCTAAACGGACCTTAAGTCATAAATGAAAAATATGAACGCAGCTAACTGCCCAAATAATTTTTTTTTTTTTTTTTGCCAAATAGACCAATACCTGTACTGCCACATCAGCTGTTTCATTTTCAAGAACATTTTTTCTTTCAAATCAGATTGTGATTTGTGATCACAATGACAATATTCCCTTGCAGACTGGTAAATATTTTCCTCTTTTCAAAATGTTGTCTTCCTAAAATTTTAATTTTTTTTTTTTTTTTTTTTTGGTTTAAATCTAGAGGCATGAGTATGACTTATGAGACGTATGACTTACTATAATAAGAATGGATATTTGAATTTTCTCACTCTTAAATAAGTACCATTCGTATCTAAAAAAAAAAAATAAGTACTATTACGATGCAAACTATGATGAATCCGACCACGTCCACTGAAAAAGGAAGATGTTCAATCCACAACCCACTAAAGAGGAAACACTTTCGTCAGTTTGAATCTAAAAAATCTTCACCAATAAAGAGAGCATGTGAATTGTGAGAGTATCCAAGAAAAGCATGTGCCTCACATGCAAAAGTTGAACTTTACCATTATTTATACCTGGTAATTACCATTATCTCTTTGGACCCTATAGACTATATCTAGAGTAATATTACTTTTTCCACTAGTTTTTTTTCAATTATTATTATTACTTTTTAATTCGGTAATTACAATAAGCGGAAGAATTGAATTTCAACCTTAGTCGTTTATATGAAAAACGTTAAAAAAAAAGTACTATATTACTTTTTCCACTAGTTTTTTTTTCAATTATTATTATTACTTTTTAATTCGGTAATTACAATAAGCGGAAGAATTGAATTTTAACCTTAGTCGTTTATATGAAAAACGTTAAAAAAAAAAAAAAAGAAAAAAAAAGAGTACTAGTTGAACTAATTTTTTTTTTTCATTAATTTTATAATAAGCTCTCGCAGTGCCTGGCAGGCAGTGTCGGCAATTGGCATCCAACGCAAAGTGTATATGAATTGGGGGAGGGAACATTGTTTGACCATTTTTTTTGGGATGTTCAAACTTAAAGTTGGCGTTTAAAATTGTGTGTATATCATAGTTTTGCAAAATCCTGCCCCTTTCACCGACAAAGAGCTCATTTACAATTCTCAAAAAAAAAAAAAAAAAAACTCACTTAGAAGCTATTTGGTAACATTGTTCTAGTAACGTTATTTGTATTTTTTTGAAAATACTTGTAGATGAAAAAATGTGTGAAAATACGTGTAATGTTGTTTAAAAATTGAAAACATATATTTAAATATATGTACCAAACAGGTACTTAAGTTTGAAACTCCATGACTCGGTATTCAAAAGTATTGTAGAAGTCTTCTCCTTGTTATCTAATCAAATTTGGGCTCCATTCAAATTTTATATAACAGTTTACAATAAAATCCATGGCATCATAAAAAATCAGGGTAAGAGGATAGGTTTTAATTATTATATATATATATATAATCAAAACTGAGAGAAAATCTAATTAATTTCTAAATTGAATTCTAATCTTGTGCCACATGTCTCATCTAATTTTTAAATTTGTGTGTCAAGTGAATTATTAAGTGTAAAAATCAAAGAGTCTAAATTCAATTAGATTCTAAATTGAATTTTAATTGGAGTTCAATTTTGCACCATGTGTCTCATTTTATTTTTTATTTTTTGTGGCAAGTGAATTATTGGGTGCAAAAACCAAAGAGTTTAGATCCAATTAGATTCTAAATCATATATATATATATATATATATATGTATGTATGTATGTATGTATGTATGTATGTATGTATAGTGAGAAACCATTACATATTTTAGAAATTCATGGCTAAAAAAATGTGTAAGTTGTAATTCTTACACCAAGTTTAATTTGAACTCATATATATATATATATATATATATATATATGTATGTGTGTGTGCGCGAGTGTGTGCGCGCGCGCGCGCTCGAGTGTATGTATGTAATTGTAATTGTTTTTAAATATACTCGTGCATAATTGGGATCAAATCAGGTCTAGGCTCAAGTACACTAACTTGTCATCACAAGCCTACTCTCTCACAATGAGCCGAATCCTAAGAGTTTTCTTCTTTTTAAATTTTTTTTTTACTTAGTTATTAAGGTTTTGGAGGGGATTAACAAAAGTTGTTAATTCCATTTCAATAGTCATTTTGATTTCTTTGTTAGAACAAAATATTATGACACCAATCTATTATGACGCTTTAATTTGAGATTACAAGAGATAGATCAGTCCAATTCCTCTGTTGTATCTTTTTTCAATTTTTTCTAATTAAAGATAAGTTTTTACTTGTAAAAAAATCAAAATGTGTCGTAGTAACAAAAATAAGTCAGCCTAATTATGAGATTTTGTGTAGGCATGTACGGAGATGGTAATGCCAACGGGTGGAAATAATAAAGAAAGCATATTTCCAGAGTCTGTTTGGAACTACGATAACCGAGTCACTTCTTGCAAATTGATCTACGACGTTCTGCCAAGACCTAATTGGATTACTACTGAGTTTGGTGGCCATGTGGGTATATCATTTCGCATGTTGTCACATCATTGCTCATTTTTCATGCTTGAAACATTTTATGTGTATTTTAACCAGGATATCGAGAGGGTTTTGAAAAGGTTTGGGAGCAACATTATCTTCTTTAATGGCTTAAGGGACCCTTGGAGTGGAGGAGGGTATGATCTCTCTCAATTCTTTCACTCTCTTGCTTCATTCTGATTTGGTCGAGGTAACTGGATAAAGTTCAAAAAATATGTTTATATAATTGAAATCTCTTCGCGGTTTTGGTAGGGTGCTGAAGAATATATCCAAGAGCATAGTTGCTATCGTTGCAAAAGAAGGTTTGTAACCCTTTTTATTAATAAAAAAATAAATAAATATATAAAAGTATATGTTATTGTTATTGTATCATATATGTACAATTGGGACCCTGCATGTTGAGATAGAATAAAATAACTCTTTACTTTTTGTTTCATTCAAAAACAAAATTGTTATAATTTGCTCTTAATTTCAAAAAAAAAATGTCTTTTAAACGCGCTTGTTACACACATTATAGATGCCCATTTTTGAACCAAAATTGTGACTTGAAGTCATGGTTTCCAAATTTTGAATCACGACTTCAAGTTACGATTTCTTTGCAAAAGTAATGCGTGTGTAACAGTGTAAGTTATGTGTAACAGGCGTGTGCTAAAAAAATATTACCTATTTTCAACGGAGATCGTTTTCACCGTGATGGCTTTTCACCATGATGGTAAAAGATCTTCTGCTCTGTTTGATGTGCTTTTCACCTGATGGCTTTTTATTGGATTTTACTAACAGGGGCTCACCACGTGGACCTAAGGTTCTCTACTAAAGAAGATCCAGAATGGCTTACAGATGTGAGAAAACAAGAAGTCAATATCATTGCAAAATGGATCGCACAGTATTACAATGACTTGGCCCATCTCTCGTCCTAGAGTTCAAGATCAGATTCTTTTTCGAATAATTGAAGGTCTTAGCTTAAGAAGCTAATGTCTAAGCTTTTTTATTTTTCTTGGATGAAAGGGAAAATTGTTTCTATTACATGATACCATACATGGTTAGGCTTAGGCTAGCCATACACCACCGTGTTACTTTAATTAATAAATACTTATCTTAAATAATAATGAAGGATCTTATTGAACAATTTCCATGGTGTTATCTACACTTATTTTCAGAGTAGCAACTCTGAACCCCATTTATATAGGCTTAGATATCCTTTCTCGTCCACCCTAAATGACGGCAAACACATTAACACAGTATTACTACTTAACAGTAAACACAAAACCCTAGTTCATAGGATCATCAACTCAACACCAATCCTTCAATAGTCAACAAGGAGAATCAAAGAACAATTCCCTCTTATGAAGCAAGAAGGAAATTTGTCACACCTCCAACCCAACAAATAAGCTAGGCACGTGACAACGACTGCACACTTATAAAGTTATCACTTTGCAAGCGTGCAATGCCTTCTTATAGAGTGGTACTATCCTCAAAGAATATTACGTTAAATAAAATTCAAAACTAACCTCAATAAATCAATTGCCAAAAATCTCCAAAGTCTTGATGAAAACAAAAATCCAAACCTCAAGGGCAAAAAATGCTAACAAAAAAAAAAGACTAGAAGTTCAATCTCATTTCAAAATTCTTAAGTACCTCTCATGCGCATGACCTTTGCAAAAAAAAAAACCCCTCAAAACTTGTTATATCTCATAATCCGAAACTAAAAGGGAAAAATGGGGTGATACCTTGACCCATTTCTTGCACTAGAGGTTGAGATCAGTGTGTTTTTCTAATAATTGAAGGTCAATACCAGCCTAACTAATGTATAGGCCTTTTTATTTTACTTTTCTTGGATAAATAGGAAAATATTGTTAGGTTCTAAATATTTAGGAGTAAATGTTTAGATTTTAATTTTATGTATGGTGGCAAACTAAGTACAAAAACATGTCTAGTTTAAGATATTTAAATCTTAGAACAGTGTTAAACATTGCTCAAGTTGATTCAAGTCAAGATTCAAGAATAGTCAAGCTACAGAAAGAAGAATTCAAAAACTGCAAGGCTTGACTGATCGAGAGACAGGTTCGACCAATTGAGATGCGTTTTCTGTAGATTTTAAATTAGGCCTGAAAGCTCGTGAAACATTTAGACTTAGAAATCCTTTCTCATCCACTCTAAATAACATCAAACACTGTATTACTACTAAACACAAAACCCTAGTTCATAGGATCATCAAATCAACACCAATCTTTCAACGGTCAATAAGGAGATCAAATCACAATTCCCTCCTAAGAAGCAAGAAGGAAATTTGTCACACCCCCAACCCAACAAATAAGCTAGGCACGTGACAACAACTATACACTTATAAAGTTATCACCTTGTAAGCGTGCAAGGCCTTCTTATAGAGTAGTAACTATTCTTAAAGAATATTACATCAAATAAAATCCAAAACTATTCTCAATAACTCAATTGCCAAAAATCTCCAAAGTCTTAATGAAAACAAAAATCCAAACCTCAAGTGCATAAAATACTAACCCAAAAAAAAAAAAAAAAAAAAAAAAAAAAAAAAAAAATCTAAATACTACAAGTCCAATCTTATTCCGAAATTCCTATGTACCTCTCATGCGCATGAATAATCTGAAATTGAAAGGGAAAAATGGGGTGAGCTTGACCCATTTCATGCACTAGAGGTTGAGATCAGTGTGTTTTCCTAATAATTGAAGGCCAATTGGCTTACAAGCCTAATTAGTGTATAGGCCTAAATTTTATTCGAATGGCTTGTCCTGTGCTACAAAACCGAAATGCCACTGCCAGATGTTTCAATATTAGTACAAAAAAAGTTAATCAAAATGCTGTATATTATTCTCAAGCCTGTGATGCAATTTTCAGTTTGGTAGTTGGTACATTTCCTTGTTGGGGATTTTTCCAGTTTTATCTCGGTTTCAAGTAACATCTGGGTAGGCTTTATATGGATTGGACCTTATCTAGTATCTATGCTACTAAGTACTAGTAATTTATAAATCTTTAAGAGGCCCAACCCATCCAATGATATGTCTAGGTCTTTAGTCTCCACAGATGATACCTTGGCCCAAATTCTGTGCGAAAATAAATGAATATCAACCCCCCAAAAGAAAGTTAATTAAAACCTACAATCTTACCTTTCACCTTATATTTAGAATTAAGGGTAGTGTGTTACTATAGTCACACTCAAATAGAAAAGCCACATTGACTGCCTTTTCTACCCACTTTTCTTTAACCAAAAGAAAAAAAAAATTACATATATTATATGAATCACCCTATTTGAAATATAACAGAGAAGAACGCATTCTAAAAACTGAAAAGTAAAAGACAAAGAATTGGTTTCTAACTAAAATATGAGTAAAAGACTCTCTTTTTTCCCACAAAAAAAAAAAAAAAAAAAAAAAAAAAAAAAAAAAAAAAAAAAAAAAAGAGGAAAGATTTTTCCTGTGGTCAACAAATGTTATTCTTTTCAAGGAGCTAGACTCTTAAAATTCTTCTCTTTATAGTTTTATTTACATGTCAATATACCTCCTAAATTCTTGCTGATCTATATATTAAACATTACCTTCTGGGGAGGGCACCTGAGGTATCTGCCTAAGAAATTAAGTTATTCAACATATCAGCATTGATTTTGTTCTAGTTTGAAAAAATTGAAAAGTCAATTAGTGGCATATTGGAGCTTACTTTGAAATTTCCAAAAATGGGCAACTTTGCATTAATTAATCATACATTCTTACTAAACATTTGAAATCTCTTCAGCTACCCAAGGAGGACTAGGGAAATAGGGGGCGGAAAAATCAAAACAACTATTCAATGCAAAATGTTTGAGAAAATAGCAGGTGTGTCTGATTCATAATTAGATTGAGACCAAACTATGAGACAAATCATCATCATTTTTACTTTGCTTTTCTCTCTTCAAAGTTAGGCCAATATTAAGACAGGTTGGCTTAGTTATTCAAAATGTCGGCGAAGATGGTTTTGTTTTGTCTCTGAAGTCACTTTGAAAGTGCTATTTCGTGGAAAAAATCACAGTTAAATTGTGACCAAGAAACATCACCTCCCATCTTTAACAAAATGTGGACATTTCTCTCTATCTCAAATTCTCAAACCGTACAACTCCTAGCTGATTTTTTGAATTTGGCACGATTTTTTCATGTAGATTGATGATAACATTATTGTGTCTTCAGGTTTCTGCCAATAATTTGGTCACTTTTGTTGGACTTGGCTAATTTTAGTTGGGTTGTGTAATCCTTTCCCCACCACTTTTATGATCAGCTAACAGGGTTGAAATCCCAGCAAAGATATTACTTGTAAAGGGGAATGGGAACTTGTCTGAGAAAATATTTCCTAAAAAGCTGCTTCTTTTTTTCAAACGTTTTTATTTATTTATTTATTTATTTTTAATGTTTGTTATGATGAAAACTTTTTTGTGGTTAAAAAAAAACAATTTAAATAGAGCGAAAGAATGTTTTTAGCTTCTTAAGAGCGGAAAATATACTTAAGAATGTCACATATTTAACAATTTGCCATAAATAAATAATTAAAAAAAGAGAAAATTATTAGGTACTCCCGGAGTACCATAAATGCGTACTCCCTCCTCTCACATGAATGGTAGGTCCCACCGTACTCCCTCCTCTCACATGAATGGTAGGTCCCACCATGAATTTAATTAGTGGGACCCACCACTCATGTGAGAGGAGGGAGCACGCATTTATGGTACTCCATGAGTACACAATAATTTCCCAAAAAAAAGATAATGATGAACTCTATATTGGTGATGACTTTAACAACATCAATGCCTCTAGTGTGAGAATAGTACCCACCAAACTAATGATTCAAGTGTGTATGGAAGATTTTATTTTTATGAATGTTTTTTTATAAATGATTTGTAAAATTATAGTTTTATCCAAAAAAAAAAAAAAAAAGAGGTTTTATTTAAGTTAAAACAAACAGAATTGTGATTGGTTTTAGATTACTATCATGCAAATTGTCCTAAAAAAATGTAATAGGGTTATATTTATCAATGGACACATTTATTAGTTTGGTATTGTTCTAAAATGAAATTAGGTAGTCTATTAGTTTGGTATTTTCACCTCTCCAATATAAGCTAAATATACCAAACGGATGAGAAATGGCCTTTCTTGTAGGCTTGATGGTTGTATTATAATGAGTCATGACACGCCTAAAGCCAAACAAAAGGTCAGGTGTTAATGGGATATGAGCTGGTACAGAGAGGGAGAGAGAATGCCTAATTAACTTCGAATAATGCACGAGATTTAAGAATATAAATTATCCGTTTCATTTTTTGTGTCTATCTTTATACTCTATTAATCATAATTTGTCATATGATTGATTGCTTTTTTTTATAATAAGTTGTGATTGATAAAAAATGAAGTAAAAGTAATAGTGTAAAACACAAAAAGTTAGACAAGATGAGTTATATAGAGTCCCAGAACGCATGCTTTAGAGATTAGACAAAGCAACAAAAATCTCCCCCCCCCCCCCCCCCCCCCCTTCTTTTCTTTTCCTTTTTGGCCTTACCCCAAAAAATGAAATGTCCTATAACGCATGCGGCAATAACATTGCTGTGAAGGGCAAGTCAATTGAGTCCCTTTTACAAACTAAAGGGCCATCTTCTTTGCCCATCCTTAAGCAAATGAGGTGTGATGTGATGACCACCTCATAGGGACCATACTATTTGGTCCTCATGTATAGTACAAACCCCTACAATATTGGTCCAACACCTATATCCTAAGACCCTACATTACATTACAATACAAAATTCTCACACACCATCATATGCCACGCGTCAAAAACCCAATTGCATCGCCATCTTAATTAGGTCTTTGATGTTTGATTGATCCTCTTTCTTTTTTGCACTCTGCATTTGCTCACCAACAAAATGAAGCATGCACCCAATAGTCAAGATCGGACAAATTTTTTTATAAAGATGGGCTTCAATTCAAGGTCATTGATCTTCTGGCCCCACTTCCCAAAAGAAAAAATCGATATTGAGGGGCCCAAATGGTAAGGCCCTCGCATGCCTTCTGATGATGGATGGGAAATTGATTTCATCAGCCATTTAGGGCCAAACCAGTCAGACAGAAAAAAAGAGGAGACGTGGCCTCTTCTATATATATTTAGATTCGACATTTCTTTATTCATAGTTTAAAGTTTTAAAGTCCATGAAACTTATAAGCCTGTGGCTGTAAAATCAGATGGGTTGCTTTTGCTTTTGATAGAGTACAACATGCCTTGGGAAATTGGTATTTTGTTTGCTTTTCTAATGAAAATTCTTTTTTTTTTAGGGTACTCTTGGAAGTTAGCCAGTTAGTCTATAGCTGCATTTGGAGTGAATCCAGTGCCAGATACTTGCCTGTTTGAATTACTGAATATAGTGTAGGCCACCTAAAGAGAGAGAAAGAGATGTGTGAGGAAACTTGGTGTTAAAAGTTCCTGAAATTATTAAATTGTATGGCTTGCACTTGCAGACCAATTAACTATTTCTTGGGCAAATTTATTCTTTGTCTGATATGTCAGATATTTTGCTGAGTTCTGGTCCATAGTGATATATTTAAATCAAGGTTGATGGAAAATTTATATGCACTTTTCCATATTTCCTCTCACCTAAAAAGCCAAGGTTTCCACCTAGTGGGAAAATGGGTGACTTAAGAAACTGATATTTGATTTAAATGTCAATTCAATTTAAGAGTCAATCCAGGCTATGGCCAGCACCAAAATTCTAACAACTCTTTTTTTGTTTATTTCTCGGTAAAGATATATTTATATATTACAGCTATATATGTTCACGAGGATTATTATTGCTACACGTATATGTTGTTGATGAAGTTCACCATATCCAGAGGGCAGGAGAGAAAAGTGTGTGGTTTTCACTGAAATATCCTGTATATATCACCACCCAATAGCATCCAAAGATTTAACCTTTGTCCCATGTAAATTGAATAGACATCCAGTGTGCGTTAAAAATATTGATGATCTCTTCAGGACCACATTTTCAGATCTAACCACAGACTGAGGAATATGAGCTGCAACTTTGGTGAAAATACATTAACCTGTACTTTAAAATATAAAAACATATATATATATATATATATATAACTATACCTGGGATTGTTTTTACTGCTCTTTCATCTTTTACTGAATTCTCGTTGTACAAGCTGGCTTTTGTTGCTCTAACTCATACCTAGTTCCATAAGCATATTGTGTTTGGTTTTGTTTTATTCCTTGGTTTATTTATCGTTTTTACAAAGGGTAATACTGGTTGCACACTAGTTGTTACACTGTTCATAGCATGTGTGTGTGGAATCTGTGTGGCATATATGCTAAATTGTAGCATATCCATTTTCTTTATGGATAAAGTTAATATAACAATTGAACCAAAACCAACAAATTGTCTAAGCTTTGTTTCTCCACTCCTTCCTCATTTAATATCCAAGTATCCCTATCTAATTAAGTCAAGGCCTCCTGATACTAATCTTGCCGGTAGGACAAATCATTGGACTCCAGAGAAAATGAAAAGTTGCTGCAGAATATCAACCCCCTCCTAAGTCTAAGATAGCGGCTCCATAAAATTGTACGCGTGAAATGAGTGTCAAATAGAAATAGTACATGGTCCAATTCAAGACGTAATCACAGTGTAAAGGACCAAGGTTCTCATGACTTTACAGCTTTGGAAACATGTAAGTATCTAGGGAGAAAGATTTGCAATTTCTATGTATCAAGTTGATTTTGTATCTTCAAAAAAAAGAAAACAAAAATATTTTGTATTTTTTAAATCCGTTTCATTAGGGTAAGGCTTCCGTACAGTGCTCAAATATATTGGACTAAATACAAGAACCGGCATGTGATTATTTTAGAATATGTGTGTTGTGTCATTATTGTGTAATGCACTAGAACATTGGGTGCAAGTCAAACTATATTCCACTAAGAATGTCATGCAAAATTATTATAATAAAATCAAAGGATGTTATATGTATATGAGCATATTTTCATAAAAAAAAAAAAACAGAAGATATCAACTATAAGTTAATGATTAAGAATGTATTATACTTCAAACAGCTTCTTTCTAATTTCGTTTTTTTTTTTTTTTTTTTTTTTTCCTGTAATGTGTTTCTAATAACATCATGATCAATATGCAAGATGCGTATCTACCTTCAGATTTTGGTACATTGTCCTTGGTCTTTCGGTACATGTTTGGACAGTATTACTGCTACAATGAACTGATTACTGATATTGTTATAAATAAATAATAAAAAAAACTGATTATTGATATATCTACAGTCTGAAGCAGCTTTTTTCATATATTAATCAGTAGCTTAAACTAATATTTAAGCTAATCTAATCATTGCATTCTCACAAAGCTTACCCTATATAAAATTAATTCCACGTTCTCTCGAAATATGTTTAGGTATAAAAGGAAATTAACAATAATTGATATGATATGTTATATATAGTAAATTGTTGCTAATAAAAGTAGTGTGGTTGTTCCCAAATCTAACCAATATCACAACTTTTTTAGTTCTCAAAATAACCACGGCCTATCAAATCAACAATAATAGGAAAAAAAAAGATTGAATCTTTGGAGTTACTTTATTTGAAATTGTTTTTTTAGTGCAAACATGCATAATTTAATGAGAAAGAGACTCATGGACTTTAGTGAGGGAAGTCTCACGGATTGGCCTTACAAGTCAGAACAAGTTACAAGCCAGGTGGGCAGGGTTTTACTGGGGAATTGATGAATTCCATAAATGGAAATACCCATTATAAAATACTTTTTTTTTTCTATGACAATATTCCACCTCCATATTGATCGGTCTCTCTACTTTCCGCAAAAACCTCATGGGCCTGTCTTGGTCATCATCAATCTCTGAATAAACTAGAAGATTTTCCAGATCACAAAAACTCTCCACGAATTACATGACAGATTCCTCACCCAACCTGTGGATTTCTTAATGGTCAAGGATTCCTGCACTTGGCCAAGCAAGTAGCAACATGTATATATGTTTGAGAAAAACTTATTTAAATATTTCAGGTTTAAGCATTCATATCTATATCATATATGTGGAATAGTCTCATCATTGCAGATTTTTTTTTCCTCCTTTTTAAAAGGATAATAGGTAAAACCCGTGTGTTCATTACATTAATTATGTCCACTAACGATAATGTTTGGTAGCAATATTTGGACCGACCTATTGAAGACTGTGATTTGTCAATTTCTGAGACGAATTGCATGGTACAGAGATTATTATAGAGATGACTCTGAAGATGACACAAACATGTTGTTTGTATTAGAGAATGAAAGTATATATAGCACAGCCCCAGCAACCTCAATTATATATATGATTCCAACATGTACTTAAAATTTACAACTACCAGTCCAAGCTTTTGTAGGCATGAAAAGTAGGGTGTGTCTGAATCTATCTGGAAAATTGAGGTGGATTTTGTCTGAAACTCATAGAAAAGACATAATCTAACAAATAAATATACAATGATATATGATACAAAAATATTAGGCATGAGAGTGAGAGACACAGACACAGAGAGAGAGAACCCAAGTGAATATTTGTGATTGATAGAGAGAGAGAGAGAAAGATGTGAGTGTGAGGAGAGGATTTGAACACGACTGTCCCAAAGGGTAGTCTTCAGTGTTCTTCAATTGGACAAATCTTATCTCATCTCTCTGCTTATTGGAAAGGGAAGGGATCTGTGGGTTTATTTTCAGGCCCCCAATCGTTTCCATTGCTCCTTTTTAAAACTAGGAATGGCCAAACCACCAATAATGCTGTCATGCACGTGACACAAATACTATTATCTCTTAAGTAAGCGACGAAAATTCACTCATATATCCCACAATACAAAAGGACCACTTCTGAGTTCTGAGCATTGCCCTTAATGCCCACTTACACTTTACACCAAATGACCATTCCTTAATAACATGAACAATTCAAGTTCATCGTATCAAACCAGATATACATATACGTAAGGATAAGGAAAAGAATTCACTACTAGTTGTATTTTCTATCATTTTCATATCTTATGCAACAAATGTGTCAGTTTGTAGAACCTATAAATTATGAGACAGTGATTATAGAATAATTATTACAATCTCTATCTACTGTATTTAAATAAAGAGAAAAATTATAACAATCTATTAGGCATGCTTGTTGGATTGAAGTAGATGAGTGTTACGTCAGGGAGGGCCTACCATTTGATTTGTTTGCCAATGTAGTAACATGGGGTGTTTCGAGTTACACAAAATAATTCACCTGTAGAATCTTTTTTTTTTTTTTTTCTTCTTTTCCTTTTCTCTAGATTTATGAAGCCACATGTTTCTGCCCAATTTAGTCATTTCAATTATTTATATCCCTCTCACATTATTTTGGTAACAAAATAATTACTATATATGTCTCATTTTTCAAACCCTTATATAATGCGTAGATTTTAGTTAACTCAACTGGTAAAGTTTTCGATAGTTGTATAAAGTATTTGAAATTCAATCTCCGTCTATATCAAAAACTGATTGATATCTTAATACGAAGAACTATTATCAAGAACAGATGATATAAATTTAAAAAAAAATTTATATAATGTGAAAAATAATAGTAAAAAAAAAAAGAGAGAATATCTATCAAATTTTCACTGAAATTAATGATTGTATATTTTTCATCACGCAAAACCTTAAAGTACTCTCGTACTTACATTTCCCCCCTACTCACTCTCTCTCTCTCTCTCTCTCTCTCTCTCTCTCTCTCTCTCTCTCTCTCTCTCTCTCTCTCTCTCTCTCTCTCATTGTCATATCTTTGCTGCTACATCAAATAGTTCCCCACAGTTTCCACATCAAACCCATAATCATCACGCTTCTCCAAGCCTTTTTCTCTCTCTCTCTCTCTCAAAAACATGTCCATAAACCATTACTCTTCGGACCTTCCAGAAACACTTTGGTGGACTCAACTTCAACTCCAACAATATCATCGTCAACAACAACAACAACAACATCATCAACAACAAAGCACTTTCATGGAACCAAATCAAAACCCCTTTTCATCTTCATCTTCTTCAAAACCAAACCTTTCTTGGAACCCCCAACTCTATCATCACCAACACCACCAAGCCTGGCTTAACTCTCAAAATTCCCAGGACCCAATGTTTCGAAACCCAAACGCACCCTTCAACTTCAACCTCAACAATGAAAACGACAACGACGAAGACCTTGACGACCAAAACCCCACCAGTCAACCCCAAGAATTCGAACAACAACAACAACAACAACCTAATGATCATCATGAAAACGAAGAAGCAGCGCAGCAAAAAGAACACATGTTCGAGAAGCCATTGACACCAAGCGACGTGGGCAAGCTGAACCGCCTCGTAATCCCAAAGCAACACGCGGAGAAGTACTTCCCACTCGCCGGCGACTCAAGCGACAAGGGTTTGCTACTGAGTTTCGAGGACGAGTCGGGAAAGTGCTGGCGATTCCGCTACTCGTATTGGAACAGCAGCCAGAGCTACGTGCTGACCAAAGGCTGGAGCCGCTATGTTAAGGAGAAGAGACTCGACGCTGGTGATGTCGTTTTGTTTGAACGACACCGTACTGACTGTGACCGATTGTTCATTGGGTGGAGACGACGTGGAACTGTGGCTGCCCATGATAGCAGCTGTGGTGGTGGAGGTGTGGTCGCACACAATAGTACTACTAGTGCTTGTGCTAGTGGGGCTGTTTCTGAAGCGTGGACCAGATCGTTCTATAACACGCACCCTTATCCTACGCATCATCATCATCATAATCAGCATCAGCATCATAGTCACCCCCTCCCATACCAACCTGACTCATGTCTTTACGCAGGTTTGTTTCAACTCTATAAAAAAAATCCTAATTAACTCAATTGGATAAAATTTCTCTTATCGACTACGTCAAATAACTCAACTTTATGAGTTGAAATCCTAAAAGACCTGTCTTTTATTTCCAGAAAAAGTAATAGTGTATAGGCTTTAATGTATGTATTATCTTTAAAAAAAACTGAGTTTCATAGAAGCACATGAAAGTGCGTGAAAGACACCTTCCAATTGATTTGGAGGAATGTGTTTTTGTTTGGAGGTGTGTTGTTGTTCATCCCTTGGAGAAGGCAAATCTGTGGTCTGCTAAGCGTGTTGTTCACGCGCTACATTGGGATTTTTATTCTTTGTTGTTGCATTAATTTTTAGTTACATTCATGGCAGTACTGAGTGAACTTTTCTTTTCTCGTAAAAACAACGTTAATTTTAGGAACAGGGATTATCCTGGATTTTTGAACAATTTGAGACACAGCACAGGCATTACATGCACGTGTACTTTATACTTTCAGTGTTTTTTTTTTTGGCAGCAGAGTCATCATCATCACCTGTTGAGAATCAAACGACGCCGGTTGGGAACTCGAAGATACTTAGGCTGTTTGGGGTGAACTTGGAGTGTCAGCCTGAGGATGAATCAGTGCCGTCCATGCTGCCTGATCATGATCATAATCATGCCTCGTCAACTTACCAGCACTATTACCATCATCAACATGACTATTCTTCTTCAGTCCCTCACGATCACATGGTACACTACTAACTATTTTTTTATTATTAGAGAATTGCGTTTTCTTAAATATGTGGTGGTTATTCTCGTTATGTGTTTATGGTTATCATTACTATCTGGATTAAATTATATATAATGGAGAGAGAAGTGACTAAACTTAATATTTTTCTATTATGATTTTGTTGTTTCCTCTAATCAGACAGGTTAAAGCTAGTGTTAGTATGAAAACTAGGTCTCAGGTCCCAAGTAGACTGATTCTTTATAAAAAAAAAAAAAAAAAAAAAAAAACTTTGGTTCAAAAGAATCAAAACCCTTCTGGTGTTTGACATGGTTGTTGTTAAGCACATGTTAGCTTCGAATAATCAGTCTGCATGAAAATGATATCATTGGATTAATCTAACTTTTAGAGAAGCATTATCAGGTGGCTAAGTTATATACTTTTAAAAAAAAATCTGAATTATTATTAATGGGTTTCTTTTCCTACCAACTATATTGATTGGTAGATTATTTAATTTTCATTTTGGTGCTTGAGAGTGGGATCTATGAATTTGGGTCCATGTAAAAAATGTACTTTATATGATTGCTTACAGTGGCTCATGTTCAACAGTGTGGCTGTGTGAATGGGCTCACCATGTTAACCGTGAGGGGCTTGATTTGTTGTGGGCCATAACCATCTTGGGGATATAGTGAACACCATGATGGTATTGGTATGACATTATTTTTAACATAGAGTTGAATCACAACCAAACCAAACATAACCAAATTGATGTAGTTTGGTTAGTGTGATCTAAGCCTGGTTTGGGTAGGTTCTGATTTGGGAAGTTGAAAGTGCTAGTTCAGGCTTTCTAATATAAACAATACAACATATAATGTGAGGAACCAAAGGTTTGGTGGCTAGAGAAATATCTCATTTGCTACAATGCCAAATGGCCAAAATCTTGAACTATCTCTCTCTCTCTCTTCAAAAAGAAATTTGACTACAATCTAACTGCAGACATCTTTTATTGGATAACAAGCCTCCAAATCGATTAAGGTGAGCTGCTTTTCTAGCAACAATTATTAAGCCACCGCTGACCAAATAATTGATGGCCAACTAGATAAGTCATGATGTACACTAATACTTGCATTAGTGATAAATCATGCATGTATTATTTGTTTTTTTTTTTTTCAATAAAGTGTAATTATTAGAACGTACGTGGGATTCTAACAAGATAACTCTAATGTCAACCAGATGAGAGATCGCCAAGGATAAAGATCTGTGGATGTGACGTTCTCAGTACTGACTTATTGTAAGTTTTTAACCCACTTGAAGTCTTGAAAAAAAAATATAGAAAATATATATATAGTTAGAAAGAAAAATATCCCAGATTTTCAGGCCAACTTTCCAAGCCAAAGGTAAGAGAACCAAAGAATGGTTCTGAAGCACAACTTTTTTTTGTTTACGACTTTGACACAATTTTGATGTAGCAGATTATGGGAATTTTTTTTTTTTTTGGGCTACGTGCAAATGTGACAAAGTTGTGGTAAAAAAAGTTGTGGTTTTTAATTTTCTTTGGAAGCAAAGGAAGGTGAAAAGAGTGAAGTCTGAAGATTGGGAAGAGGGTATGGGAATTGGGACCTCAAAAGAAAAAAAAGCTGAGAATGACTGAATGACATCAGTTATGCCAAATGGGAAATTTGGGTCGTGGAAAATCAGAAATGAGGAATCTATTTGCTACTGTTGAGATTCTGGGTAAAGATTTTTCCTATGGGCTCATCATAATAATGGGGAGGGTATGGTTGTGGGTGATGGTGGTGTTGGTGTTGGTGGCTGAGTGGGTGGACTTGAATAGATTGGTGACAGCCCAGTCGTACTAGCCCACTCCTCTCTTTCTCTCTCTCTCTCTCTCTCTCTCTCTCTCTCTATCTATATCTCTTTCTCTTTCTATCTTTATTTTATGTCAATCTCCAAAATGTATCCAAGCAGTTTTTTTAGTGCTCTACCTGGAATTTGCACAGTAGTGAGAAGCTGAAAAGGAGAGCATTTTTTTCTTCTCTCTCTTTTTTCCATTTTGTATGCTTGTGTTGCACTTGCAAGTCAGAAGCCTAAATGTTTATGAAAATACCATAGGGACATGATGATGTTGATTGCGGGTTTGGTAATCTTCTTTGTCATCAGCATTTTAAAATGTGTGGATGGAATGGGAAGTGATAAAAAAAAAGAGACAATTATTTAATGCAATACTAAAGTGCGTAAAATCTGATTCTCAAGACACGTCAATTTGGCTCCTGCCTGTTCTGTGCTCTGTGGTCTCCCAAGAAAATTGCATTACGTTTTTGCTGATATTTTCACTGTAAAAGTTAAGGAACAAAAAGATCTTTTGATCAAAATGAATATTGGAAAGTAACTTAAAGACAAGATAGGGTGACTAAAGATAGATATAAGAGTTCAATGGCAAACAAAGAAATCTAAGAACAGGTCCTAATGAAAATGTTAATAGGGACAAACAGGCTATTCCACCAATTGTGGCTAGAAAAATATCAGAAGCAAAGCAGGCTTTTGTTTTCAAACCACACCCCCCCCCCCCCCCCCCCCCCCCCCCTGAGCATATTGTTTCTATTACTTTAATGATGCAAACAGCCATTACAAAGAGAGCAAAGCTTATGTAAAATTGGAAAGCACAGTTAAAGGAAAAAAAAAAAGTGTGGAAATCTGATGCTAAAAAGGATTGGAGACAAATGGAAAATATAGTGAGGAACCTGTCAAAATGAAAAGGAATCAACTAAAGAAAGAAATAACGTGTGTAAATGAATGTGCTGAGTTTACCCTGGCGTTCCAAACAGAGGAGGAAAAGTTGAGCATAATGCAAAATGATGGGGCCTGATGACAGTTCTAAAAAGGGTGTGCTATCCATCTTCATTATTGATCATCAAAGAAGCAAGAATTCTGCTTGAAATTACATATAAAGCATATAAATTGAGGAAATTTAGAAGACCAATTGAAAGATGGATTCTAAAAAATACTAGAGTAGAAATAACAAATTTGCATAGTTAGGCTTGGCCATTTTTCTTTCCTATCTATTAATTGTGCAATTCGCCAGAGAAATGCTACATCTAATTATGCGTATTTATCCTCCATAATTCCATTCGATATGACTTATAAAAACACAAGAAAAAAAATTTCCAAGTCACTACAAGACAGATTTCGTAACCACCTTAGTTTTTCCTCGACTCATCTGGTTCAGAGACTCTTTTAGGCATATGCTGTTTGAACTTTGAACCTGGCTACAGGTTAGTAACTGATGAAAATAGGAAACTAACAAATTCAAGACATGGTTGAATACAATAGCCCTCGACAGTATTGCTCATACTGATCAGTATGATGCTTGTTCTAAATGACAACTTGGGTTTTATAACATTCAAAGATGCATTACATATTTGGTCTGATTAATTCAGTTTACTGATTAGGCAAAAGGTTCTTTTACAAGATAAAATAAGGGTAAACAGCTTGGAGTATGATAAGCTTGGGTGCATGTGTTTTTTGATTCATCTCATCTTGGAAACAAGGTAAGGCACAAGAATTAAGCAACAAAGGAAGAACAAAATATAAGTTGAATAACAACTGTGTCATGTGATTATCAGGGCCCATAATATTCTGACAAGGTAGATACTGATTGACCTCGGTTGGAGATGGTGTCCAAATTCCAATGCTTAGTGGCTCACCGGCTGTGCAAGTGGCAGGGTCCTCAGATATGTGTTGTTATCATTGGCCTAAGAGGTAATGGCCAATCAAAGGAATGAAGGGACTCTTCCTGTATAATGGGTTTGTCCTGCCAAGAATAATTCAATCATGCATGACTCACTACAGTACAGGTATAGAAACACCATGTGAGAATTTCTTCATTGCACTCGGCTTTTCCTCTTCCCATGCTTTATTGCTTTTAGGCTTTTGGGTCAACCATACGTTCACCTGCCTTTGTACCTGCAATACGAAAAAAGAGAGCCCTTTTGAGACTTATTAAACTCCCAAAGGAATAAAAACAAGCAACGATGTTGATATCAGAAATACATTATCAATAATCCCAAGAAAGCACAAAACCCTGAAAAGAGAATTTTAAATTTCATAGAAACAACTAAATCAAACATTAAAGAAACCAGAGTGCATAATTTTGGAAAACTCTATAAGAAAGAACCACTCAGATTTCCCTCTTTTTGGAAAGGAAGTCAACTGTAGGAAAATATTTGTAGACAAAGTGAATTTTGAAACCTGGTGCCCAAGGCTCCAAAATTGATTTGCAAAAGACATATACTAATGGTCATAGATTATGAACCATATCATGTTCTGGAGAAGACTTAAAGCTAGAGCCATCAGCCATGTGATTGGAAAGATTTGAACCAAAAACACAGTCATGAAGAGGGAAGGAGCTGATATGTGGCACCCCACCAACCATATCACTTGACAAAGAAACCCACAAAACAGTCAGCCCCTCAGTGGAACTCTTCCCTGAAATAGAAAAAGCAATTGCTAGCTCAAAAAAATATCTATAAGGATCATTGATGGGTTAAGAAGAGCTACCATGCACTAGAGCAAGCAAACCTACTTGCCAAAAGCAGGAGCAAATTTCTCTTTGTGGGGCCATGATCTCCGTTTCAATTTTTCAATATCATGCAAAGTCATTTTCAGTCTTCTCTACCTCCATGAAGCAGTGTACACTAAAAAGTATTCACCTTCACATCGCACAACCCAATTTTTCTGCCATGTACAATCCTTCTAAAGCCGAAAGTGGTGTCCCACTGCGGCTGTTTCTATCTTAAAACAGAATTTCAGTGTGAAGTCTGCCCACCAATTCTGAAGGGTCCTTCGAAAGGCTGAAAATGATCCCCACATGGAAGCAGTGAAAGAAAAGAAAAGATTGTAGAGAAATCATCCTAAATGAAGCGAGATATCTTAGTCTTGATCCAACCAAGACAATATGAAAATTGAAAACAACCGGATAACACTAAATCATGAGTTATTTCGTTTGGATGCAGGCGGTGGCATGTCACTTAAAAAATAAAATAAAATCATCTGATGCAAGCTAATATCATGCATTTGTCAAATAACATGCTCATATTAAATGTGTACAATCTTATTGAATGAAGATTTCATTTTGATTGAGGAGTTTTTTTTTTTTTTTTCGGTGGGGGAATGTAGAGAACTACCATCTCTTCATTCACACAGAAAAAAAGAAAAAACAAAACAAAACAAAACATAAGACACCTTAGTGCTTCCATACCTCCATACATTAGCCATAATTTTGGAAGACTCTGTCCTAGTACGAAAGAACCACTCAGATTTCCCTCTTTTTTGGAAAAAGGAAGTCTAACTGTAGGAAAATAATTGTAGACGAGAATCTTGATACCAAAAAATTGATTTGCAAAGGACATATAATAATGGTCATAGATAATAAATTTCCATATCATGTTCTAGAGAAGACTTAGAGCAAGAGCCGTGTGATTGAAAAGACTTGAACCAAAAACACAGTCATGAGGCGGGAAGGAACTGATATGTGGCAACCCACAATCCAGTCAGTCCCTCAGTGGAACTCTTCCCTGCAATAGAAAAAGCAATTGCTAGCTCCAAAAAAAATCTCTAAGGATCATTGATGGGTTAAGAAGTGCTACCATGCACTAGAGCAAGAAAACTGACTAGCCAAAAGCAGGAGCAAATTTCTCTTTGTGGGGGCATGATCTCCGTTTCAATCTTTCAATATCACGCTAAGTCATTTTCAGTCTTCTCTACCTCCATGAAGCAGTATGCACTAAAAAGTATTCACCTTCACATCGCACAGCACAATTCGCCTGCCGTGTACAATCCTTCTAAAGCTGAAAGCGGTGTCCCAATGCAGCTGTTTCTATCTTAAACAGAATTTCAGTGAGAAGGCTGCCTACCAATTCTGAAGGGTCCTTCGAAAGGCTGAAAATGATCCCCACATGGATGCAGTGACAAGAAAAGAAAATATTGTAGAGAAATCATCCTAAATGAAGCCAAATATCTTACTCTTGATCCAACCAAACAATCAGATAACACAAAATCACAAGTTATTTCATTTGGATGAGTGCTGCGTGTCACTAGAAAAAAAATCATCATCTGATGCAAGCTAATGTCATGCATTTGTCAAATTATATGCTCATATTAAATGTGTTCAATCTAATTGAATGAAAGATTTCTTCTTCTTTTTTCTTCTTTCTGGTGGGAATGTATATAACTACCATCTCTTCACATGCGCGCGCACACACACACAAAACAAAACAAACCATAAGCCACCGTAATGCTTCCATACCTCCACATATTAGCAAAATAGAAACCAATAATTAGAACATAGAGAAATGAAGAAGAGAAGAATGATAAAAGAGTTGCCATTAGTGTCCCACACAAATTACACTTGTTTCTGTTATTCATTTGGGAACAGTTGAGAGTTTATAACAAGCAGATCCTTATGCACTCTACCTGCTGCCATAGAACTTTAACTGATAGTATTTATCAAGCATTACTCTCCTTGGACTTCATACAGATATTAAACAACACAGTTTCATATCAGAAATATTTTCTGTTCATCATAGTTGTACACACTAGATTATACCATTAACATCTATTCCATTGGCTGGAAATAAAACGAAAACAACACAAGTATAAGGTGTAAACAAATCATAAAACTAATTACCAAGGATTCACAAATGTGGCAAAATAACAACTTCAGCACTACCAAGTGACAGGTATTTCAAAAGACATTATATGTACAAAAGATTTTCCAAGTTTTTGTTTACACTATGGTAAAACCCTTAAATTTGAGTCGATCATGCTAGTTCCCTACAATCTGAGCTCTAGCAAAGCTCTACAAGTTGAGTGATTATTTTATGCACTAGAAAAGAAGAAACATATATATTGCTTCCTACATAATGTCAATGAGAATTTTTTGGTGCATTGCCTTCTTGTTCAGATTTAGAATCATCCTTCTTCTCCATGACCTGTTGAACACCTTCTTGATAGCCCTGTATAAAACTTTTGAGAGCATCTCTGTAGGCAGAAGCTCTTGTCATGTACACCCGTTGCAAAGCAGGCCTTAGTGTCTCCATTCCCCCTCTCGCAGCCACAGCTATAAATTTTGTTTTCCCCAAGTAAAAGATAGCCAGAATTAAACTCAATAGTGGTATCCAATTTGATGTTCAAAACAATAAAAGGAATATTGATGATGAGGGGAAAAAAATGATGGCAATATAAAGATTAGCAGGTGAAGAAAGAAATATTCAAGATCTTCCAACATATTTGTTTTTCAAATAAAACAGTAACTATTAATTTATGAACATCAACTGCAAGAATCTGTTTTTGATGTTGCAAGCTTCTTTTTACCTTCCAATACAATTTTTTTTTCTTTATTACATGCTCAGAATTTCTAATGTGAAGCAGCCTTTAGTGACAGATTGGATAGGGCTAGAATGTGGAACCTAAAGACATATGAGAAGATTGCATATAGGTCAAGGCGTCTTGCACATAATGTATCAAGTTTATGGAAAATGCTAAAGCTACTCCAATTTTATTACTTTTCAAACTAAAGTGACACTGAATGTAATTACTACCACTTTACCAACATAATAAATAAATTTCTGATTTACTTTTTGTGATTGGTGACATATTAATCTGTAGTTTCCCTGGCATTGACACACACACACACACAATAAAAAACAAAAAAAATCAAATGTACAACAAACTGAGTCCACTGACACTAATAGTGAATATTATTAAAACAGAAATTTAGTCTTACCAAGATCCTCCAACGTTGATGGTTCTCTCTCCTTAGTAGTCCCACCCTTTGCTCCATTAGGCTTACTCTCACTCTCATCCTCGTCAAACTTCTTATAATCATTTGGGCGAAGATCCGGACCAATGTCGCGTACCCAACTCGCAGCATAAAGCCTAGAAGCCTCCTTTAATATCTTCACCACCAAAAAACACACACACCCATTAATTTGAAATTCTTTCTAATTAAAACTTAATGAACAATTTTGCAAAAAAAACAGAGATAGTGGTCAAACCAAGAATCGGTCATGCCAAGTGAGTTTTGGGCGCTTTTTGATGTGAGGAGGATCAGGCAAGGAAGAAGGGAAAGCAATTTCTTTGAGATCATGGCGCACATAATCATAGATTTTCTTGGACACTACCTTCAGCTTCATTGTATATATAAATCTATATCATAATCAATTAGGTTTGTGTGAGAAAAATGAACACAAATTGTAAAGTGGGGAAGAGTTTGACAAAAGTTGATAGCCTATAAATGGTGTGTTGTTTTGGTGATTATTATAGTTGAAGAAGAAAGAATCTACAGTATACAGTAAACCCCTGAAATTGAATGAAGTGATTGAAGTTCCATCATTCAAAACATTCAAAACTGTTCCTACTGATTTCACAACTAAACATAAAAACATCATTATCATTGATATTGAACTCACAGAGAGAGAAAGAGAGAGTGGTCTCTCACCTTATCCAACTCCCAGTCCCGTACTGAGAGTGGTGAACCACTGCCAACTGTTGAAGCCACCAGGTGAGAGAGAGAGAGAGAGAGTGGTGGTGTTTGGGTGCGGCTGAAAGTAACTCGAGAAGTGATGGGTTGGTGATATAACTAATAATGGCAACTTTTTTTTTTTTTTTAATTCAATAAAAATATCTCCTAAATTTGTTTTATATATATACACACACACACTAGTCACTAACCTGAGCGATGCACAAGATAGTTAAATAAAATTAAAAATGTTTATTTTATTGAAGGTACTATGAGTTGAAACTATAAATGAAGATAAGTCATTTTGTTCAAAGTAACCTTTTTGCAACCAACATGACAATTGAGTACTACTCTTAACAATTCAGAATCAAGTTTAGGAATGACATGGGATCATGTAGTTGTTTATCATATAAGATATATTACATGAATAACTAAAGGCTGAATCTAATGCAAGTGCAATTAACTTTATTGTTGTGACAATACTGTTGGGGAGGAATTGCGGAAAAATAGCTCGACGCCATGATTATAAAATTTTTTACACCTCTCATTATTATTACTTCTCAATATAAAAAAGAAAACAAAAAATGAAAAGGTCGTCTTATTCAAAACCCAACTTTTCTCCAACCTCACAATGTACCTTTCCTATAGAGGGAGAGGCACTTTCATATCTCCTTAACCTAACAAAACTCAAAACAATAGAGACAGCCTCGTAAGCATGTCCTACACAGCCTTATTAAGGGCATCCCTTTTTAAAGGTTCCAACTGTCCATTATATTGAAATAATTGGCAAATGGCTATTGAATATCCTTGCATTTCTCTCCAAAACTTCACACCAGATTTTCCCTTAACATATTTTTCAACCTGAAAGTCTGCATAAAACTAAAGATATAATTATTTCTTATAACTTCTAATTTCAAGGGTTCCAGACTAATCCACTTAAATCCACATATCCAACTAAATTTCACAATCTAAGCCATTGGAGCTTTTGCAATACACTTAATATCTGAAACTATTACAACGTACTGTACCTCTCCAAATTATTTTCTTTGTAACTTATAACCAAAATGAGTTTGTAATGTCATATCTCTAATGGACGAGAAAAATAAAACGAAGTTGATTGAGAATATTTGCTGGCTGTTTTGGGAAGGAACGCCACTCCTTCAGCTGATGACATAGATGTGGCACATATACTTAGTAATCATCACCACTTCAGCAACTTCTACTTAGGAAAGTGGTAATATAGTACACGCTTATTTTGTTCTTCTTATGGTTAAAGCTTTAACCTTGGCAATGCCTAGGTTAGCTTTGTCCAGCAATTTCCTCTTTTTATGCATCAAGGCACACAACTAAAAGCAATGATTTAGCTGTGAGAAATGCCACATTCAGTTTCTGAATCAATTAATTGTATATGAGCAATAGTGACACATGTGAGCAGAGAATGAAATACCCATGTAAAGTATGAGGAAACATGTACTTACAAAGATGCCCAAAAATAAGATTTTCTAACTTAACCTACTCAAACCCTTTTTGATGAGTTTTGGTGATAGGAACTTTGGTTCAGGAATTTCTTCAAACAGTTTGAGGGAGACCATCCAACCTATATTTGTTCACTCTATTGGGGGTTCTCTCAAAGAGAGATTTTTATTTCAAAAGCAAGAAAGCACATTTACGAAAGGCATCCATTATAATAATAAGTAGTAATAACAGTTAACATGGAAATGACAATAACCTCTATTGAGAATTCCACCTACCTCAGCCAGACGATGGGTGCTCCCTCTGTCTTACTCTTACAGTTACAGACTCTCTCTGTTTCTGTTTTTTTCTTTTTTTCTGCCTGTGGTACACTACAGAAGTAAAAGGTATGTTATTTGGTAATATATAACACTCGGTCATGGCATGGGTTGGGTGAGAGAAGAAAATTTAGCAGAAAGTTCTGTCTCCAATATCTTATATCTTGTACTATATATATAATAAAAAAAAATATATATATATATATATATATAAAAGAAAAAAAAAAAAAAAAAAAAAAAAAAAAAAAAAAAAAAAAAAAAAAAAAAGAGAGAGAGTTTGAGTGGTCCGTTTTGTTTTGCATTTTGATAGCAATTTTGAGTGGTACTTTGTCTAAGTTTTGCCATTTCGTTTCATTGCATAACTAAGTAATCACTTCAATGTTTTTATTTAATATTGATTTGCATGGCTAATAATTTCAAGTGGCACCAGTGGAGAATCAATATATGTTACTTGAATTTAGAACGAACTTACTTGATTTTAATCATTGTTGGCAATAATGTGATAAAACTAATGTTAGTTTATATTTTGACATTTGGAAGGGTTTTTTTGCCAAATAGCATAATTTTAGGAAAAATTTAGGAAAAAAAACTTATTTAGTTATGTAACACTTTTTTAGAACTTAATAAGTTTGTGAAACTCGAGTTCTAAGCTTGAGTGAGCATTATGTGTCACTCAAGCTTGGAACTCGACTTTCACTTAATTCCAAAAAAAGTGCTACATAACTAAATAAGTTTGGCTAGATGTTTTTCTCCTAAATTTTTCCTAAAATCATGCTATTTAACAAAATTAGCACATTTGGAAGCGTTTATTTAAATTTTATCAAAATTGTTGTGGGGGAGGATTTTGTTCCTGACCCGCCGCAAGCTAGTTTGTTCGCTTTGGGGAGTCAAGCCCGCACGGTTTTGTTCTCAAGCAACATGGGAGGCATGCTTATGTGCAACATCCGTCCCACATCTGCAAGAGATGCGCCCCACTCATGCTTTATAAGTGCTTGGCACAAGCATGAGTGTACCACTACAACACGTGTTGTAGTGGTAGAGGCATGCCCTTCGGGGTAACAAACCCGTGCGGTCGGAGCAAGTCCCAAAAACTACCACCCAAAGCGGACAATACCTTTGATGGGCATTGCCCTCAAAAGCGCCTTTTAATGTGGGAGAGTTTCTTGTCTCAGCCCCCAATTAGCAGGTATTGTCCTCTTCAGCTTTATGCCTCAAGGTTTTGCCCAATCTCACATTAGGAAGAGACGCCTCCCATATGTGCCTTATAAGTCTGAGCCCAAGACACATGTCTACCACTACATGTTGTAGTGGTAGAGGCGTGCCCTTCATTTTAATCTCGTCCTCTACTTTATAGAAAGTAGGATCTAACAATTGATTTTCTTTCTCGTGATCTTCATATTTAGGCACCTTAAAAATCTTTTCTCGGGAGTTCCTATTTTCCTGATTCTTAGGAGTCATTCGCCTAAATAAATATTGCTAAAATCAAAGTAAATAGACTTTGAATAGTTCTATACTATAAATTTTATTACATCTAATTACTCATTGCCACTTGGACACTTCTCGTTCGATGCAGTATACTTGTTTTTGCCTTCTATTCTTATTTTCCCCTTACAAATTGGGCAGGAGATTATGGAAAATGCTTCATCTGCATATAATTTAATAGAGATAAGTTTTTTGGCATTTTGCTTGCCTCTAGCGTTCCAATACACAACACAAATGATCACATATTGCTTCAAGGTCCTATCCGTTTCCAAGTCCTATCCAATGCACTAGAAGACTATACCAAAGTTTTATCCCATCCTCAATGTCTAACAGGCAACACATGCAAGAAGGCCGAAGTCTCAAAAATGTCGACAATTATAACGATGAACATATGAATGCATCTTAACCACTCAAGTTTATTTGATATGAACCAAACACCCCCCCCCCCCCCCCCCCCCCCCCCCCGGTTTTATTTTTTGAGTAATAGCAGTCTTCTAGGTAAGACCTGTTTAACATTTACATTTAACTGCTGAGGACTGATGCATTCTAAACTTAAACATCAAACAAACAAGGAAAGAGAACAATTTACCAACCCCTATCATCAGTTAAAGGTTAAATTTACAATGTCGCAGGATGATCAAGAATTCTGTTAGTAAAAAACTAACTGTACTAATATTAAATTATCAAAAAAAAAAATTGCTATTAATATTCTAGATTCCTTTCAGAATCCTCAGGTTTGCCAAAACAGAAAATTTCCAGTCTGTAAAACTGAATCTGACTCAAGTAACCCAATTGATGACAAAAGATATGGGTGGGCAGGGGTCACAACCAGAATTAATTTATTTCTACAACAAAAAAGAAATTGTACCTTACATCAAAATTGAATATGGCACAGTTTGGATGACATTTAGTCATACTTCCAAACCCTTCAAACATTGTCATGTTGCAGAATGCAAGGGAAAACGAGGATTTGATTCTATCATAAATATATCAAAATAAAGCATCTCTCAAAGACACCAACATCAAAGTCAAAAGCCTCTGAACTCTATATCTAAAACTGAGCTGTGCCAATAAAAAGGTTCATTCCCAACAGAAAATTGACCATACTTCAAATCCTAATACAAAATCCTGGATGCAGGGAGTATTTAAGTAAAAAATCCGGCACACTTCATAACTCCCAGCCAGAAGGAGGAGCAACAGTTTCAACACCAACAGTAGGGATTGGTGCCGCAATTTGATCCCATTCACTTGTTATAGCAGCTGGACCTGGAAAAAAAAGGTAAGAAATATGGAAATAAAATGTCAGCAAATGCAACAGATGCCATACCAGATACATAGTTTTCTGCATGAACAAATCTTATTTTAAACACAAGATCAGCACATGTTGCAAATATTTCTTTTATTAACAGCCAGGAATAATGTAATGGAATTCCAGCAAACAAATGAAGAATTAAATTCAAAGAACAAATGACAATAGTTGTAGTATTCTTTACTGTTGATAGACAAGTTTAACAAATAAGGCCAGAATTGAATCCATCATATGATTTTTTAGTAGTAAATCCAAGCTATCAGTGTTAAAAGAAAAACTACCAACACTAGTACACGACCATTTGCACAAAATCCTGAAATCAATTTATAAATAACTCTTTTTGCCCATAGGGACACGTCAAACATGTTTATAACATTAGAAATATACAAAAATAATAGCAATATAGCACCAGTGCATAGAAATATATTTAGATGGACCATATCAACGAGATAAAATTTACATAATCTTGCATTTCAATAAGCCAAAGTAAAAGAAAACAACTTAGTTCTACCTGTTTCTGGAGTCCATGCCGCGGTAACAGCAGAAATAGGTTGTGGAGCATCAGGGATCCACTGGGCATCAGCAGCACCTTGAACAGGCCATTGGTCAGAAGCAAGGGGAGCAGGATTATATTCAATTCCATAATCTGCAATGGGTTGAGCTTCTTCTTCTTCTTCTTGTTGCTTAGCCTCCTCGGGCTCCCGATAGAAAAACAAATCCACCTGCAAATAAAAAGGATGACCCATTTTACATTAGCAATTTAGCTCTCTAAGGAAAAATAAAGTCCACCAAAAAGAGCCTTCTGCCATCTTCCTTACCATCACTTCCCACCTACTCCCAGGACGAATAGTACCACGCATCTGCAGAACCATCCTTGCCAAAAGCCAGAAGAGACATCCTATGCTATGCTTCCCCTTGTTGTTGGCAGGGATCCCAATATCAACATACCGCATGGGTGAATCGGTATCGCAAAAGGCAATGGTTGGAATATTTCCAAGGGCAGCTTCCTTAATGGGCTACAATCAGCTTTTGGTAGTGAGTAAACATTGGTACAAATAAGCAACAGTACAAGCAAAAACGATGCATCAATAACATCAATTTAAGCAGCAATCACCTGATGATCAGTCCTTGGATCAGTGAGGATGAGGAGACGAGGCTCACTGAATGAGGTCTGCAACTGATTGGTGAAGGTACCAGGAGTGTGCCTCCCAGCAATAGCATGGGCACCCGTGTACTGAGCAAACTTCAGGACCGCTCTCTGACCATACGGCCTTGCAGACTGTACGATGATGTCTTGTGGGTTCTCAATTGCAACAATAACCCGGGCTGCCAACTGAAGCTTTTCCCATGTCTTCCCCACATTGATTATGTATATTCCTAAAAGTCAAAACAACACTAATCAAGTATTAGACAAGCACACAGGTAATCAACACATAAAAATCAATTTCCCCAGTCCATATATATATAAAGGACATGAAAAGAAGCTCTTACTAGCACTTAGTGTACAATAAGAACTGAGCCCATTATTCAGAAACTTAAATTGCAATAAAATTTAAACAATCTACTCTAAAGAGCTATTTAAAAAATAAATAAACTCTATATACATATACAATAAAGCTTTAAAACCTACATATCTTAAACAGTTCCATTTACAGATGAAATGCAAGGAAAGACAATCTGATAATTGATATGCACAATTTCACATTTCAATCCCTGATTCAAATGGATCTTCATTTTGAAAATGAAAATCTTAAAACCACTATGCTATATATAACAAAACCAATGCAACACATCCAAGCATAATGAATACAATGTTCTTATTTCTGCCATACTATGCTAAAACCCATAAAAACCAAAGCTACCAATAGTGAATTAGTGTTAAAATATTACATGGGTATTGCAAAATTGGACACCCAGTTAACTCTACTTGGTAGTGAATTAGTGTTAAAATATTACATGGGTATTGCAAAATTGGACACCCAGTTAACTCTACTGTTACTAATAATCAAAACCAATCCAAAACAATAACAAAAACCCAGAAGAGAAAAAGTGAAAAAGAGACAGAAAAACCAACCATCACTGCGCCTCTTGAAGACATAACGCTCCATCTGGAAGTCGATGTTTTTGGTGCCCAAGTGGACATGGGAGGCCAACATCATCTGGATATCTTTCTCCTTCTGTGAGAGTTGCGCCGGCGTGGCGGCGGCGGTGTTTTCCATGCTTGCTTGCTCGCTCTTGCCTTTTTGTGAGGAGAAAGAGAAACTGTGAAAAACCCTAGCCTGCCTCTCTGCGCTATGTGACTGCGCGGTGTAGAGCAAAATATAAGAGAGAGCGGAACTTGGGTTTTACATTTAGGTTTTCGGTAAAATACATAATACACCCCTAAAGTTTAAGCTAATATCATATATTACCCTATAAAAATATATATATAATATCATATATTGCCAAGAATTTTATAAACAATTTTCCAATTTACTCCCTAAACACAAACTATACTTTTAATTATAGGTGTTCATTCGTTTTCGCGTGTCGGATTCATATCGTGTTAACTCGTGAGTATCCGACTATATGGGTCAATACTAACTCGACATGTTTATTAAACGGATCAAGATTTCTTAACTCTAAAAAAAAAAAAAAAAAACCAACAAATAAATATTTTTAATATAAAATTCAAAACTAACGAGTAATTGCGTCACAAATAATCATTCAAAACTAAAGCATATTTCAATATCACAAGCAATCAATCACAATATGTTAAAGAAAGTAAACCGCAACAATTAATAAGTTTATATAACTAGGATTTGAATGGTATATTGGTAAAATATCATTTAATTAAACAGGTTAAACGAGTCAAACAGGCTCTATGGATTAAACACTAACCCAACCCGTTTATTAAACAGGTCAGTCGTATCAACCTAAATATGACACAAACCCATTAAGTCTCAATGCATAACCTGCTAATTTCGTATCATGTCGTGTCGTGTTAGATTTGCGAGTTTTGTCCAATTTTGCCATCCCTACTTTTAATTCGGTTTGAAAGCTTGTGTCTCGTTAACCAATGATAAATAAATAGCAACCACATATTAATAATGAAGAATGGGAAGCATAAAAAAAAAAAAAAAAAAAAAAAAAAAAAAAAAAAAAAATTCAAATGGTGTTTAGTGACATTTATACATTGGGAGCAAATTTGATATTTTTAAAATATTTTAGTACTATTTAGTATTGGTTCAAACCTCAAGATGTTTTTTTTCATAAGAAAATTTCAACTTACGACGTCCGCTCCCAATAATATAGCTCTTTATCATCAGACCAAGATACTAATCAGTTTTTGGTGTGTGCGGGAATTGAATCCTAAATCTCTTATTCAACCATCATAAACTTTACCAGTTGAACTAACTAGAACCCACCAAACCTCAAGAATAGTTTTTGTATTTTACCCTTTTATATTTAGAAGGTGAGAGTTTTAGGAATAGGAAACAAAATTGTGTGAAAACTCTAGCATGCTCTTAAATGACTTAAATGCCCCCTCATTAATTACTTCAATATATATTTTACACCTTTTATTTTCTTTATTTATTTGTTTATTATTATTTATAATTCAACAGTGACAATAACAACAAAGGGGGAATTTGAACTCTTGACATTTTCGATTAAAACACCAAGAGGTGTTAGTTAATTTACAAAGCTCTTCACTTTTTTTTTTTCAGTATTGTTAGGGGTAGGAGAGGTGTTGATTGTTGAGGTAGAGATAGCGAAAATATCCTAACCACTTCCATTTTATCACACTTTCTCTTGTGTGGCTTTGTTTGTTTGTTTGTTTTTTTTTTTCCCCCTATATTGACAATGAGAGTGGTTAGGTGTTACCTAATCTATCCTGAATGTATATATTTTTTTTTATTTAACATATATTAAGTTATTTATATATAATTTAATATTTTTATACATATCAAGTTTGTAAGTTATCACACCCAAAACACATATATTTTCTTTTTTAACACTCTCATAGTCGCTCAATAATTTCTTCCTCATCTTTATCTTGTTAGTCCAAAAGTCACTTTCATTGAAAATGACAAAATATCTCTAATTTGCTTGCAGCCTGCCCCACTTCCACCATGTGCAAGTTTTCTTCATCCTAAAAAGAGGATAAGACACCCATGATTCATCTCCGTCTTGCCCTATTTCCATCCCCATAATTAGGGGCTTGAAGAACCCAATCTAGCCTAATATAAGGGGTCGCAAACTAATTTGAATGGTGGGTTGGGGGAATCTCGGGCCAATGATTTTAAAATTTTCGACCCCAATGTTGGATGGAGCAAAATCTCACTCAATAAACTTAATTCAAGATATTATGAAACATATAAATTTTTTTTAACACACCTTCCACCTTCATGTGTCCTATTAGTCCATTTTAGATTACCTTATCTCCTAACCTTATTCTTATCAAATTTTAAAACTCTTTTAAGTTTTTCTCGACTAATCACTTTTTCAAATTTCATCTCTCTTTCTCTAAAATCCATTTATCTCAATTTTGTCATTGCCTCGTGGTGCTAAGATAATTCAAATTGTAAATTAAATTTCTTCATTTTTGCAAGGAAATTGCAAGCTTACTTGCAAAATGAAAAAAAAGAAAGAGGCTATACAAAGAGTCGAAGAGGTGGTCATGGATTTCTTTCAAAAAGATAGATGTCATCTCTCTCTACTTGGTGGTATATCTAGTTTTTGTTTTTGCTTTTCGTTTTGGGAGGTTTTTTTTGTTTGAGAGAGCGAGAGAGGGGGGGGGGGAGGGGGGTGTGTTGGAGAGGTACATATGATTTTTTTTTTTGGAGGTGTAAATTTGCGGAAATAATTAATTATATTGCTTTTAACTTTTTTATTTAATTGAAGGTGAGAACTACATGGATTTATAGATATAGATATGTAGATTCGTGTAAAAAAAAGTGCGATAGATATACATTTTTGTGGATGAGAATAAAAATTTAATGTGCAGAAATAACTTGATGGAGTCAAATTGTTCTCCTTGTTTGACCTATAAATGGTTTCATTTGCCCGTCGATCGACATTAATTGGGCCTTTCATTTACTTGACAAGGTCGCATTGTATGACATGTATATTTTGAAACTCAATCCGACCTTTCCTCTCATCACTCCTAATTTATAGTGATTGCTTATCACTTTCACATAGATTCACAATTATTTCATACAGTTTGTCATATTGAAGTTGCATAAAAAAGTCTAGGTCTTACATTTTTTTTTTTTTTTTTTTTTCAAATGACTCCAATTCCACCATCCAAGCAACACAACCCAGTATGTACGATGTGATTGGTTTTAGAGCTACAATTGATTGGGTTTAGATTAACTTAACATTTTTTGAACCTAAAAAGTTGGGTTGAATTTTAAAAATAGCACAAACCCAATTCATGCAAATCCCTATTTTATATAGATTGGGCTAGATGGTCACGTAAGAGGAGTTGTATACACAGTGATATGCTCCCATGGTGGAGCCGTGGAGGAATCTAATAATTGAATAGACTAATAAACATGCAGTGCACGTCGTTAGAGCAAAGTCTCACCATGAAATGCTTAAACCCCAACAAGAAAAAAGTTCAAAAAATTGAAGTCTTGTTCGACCAGGACTTTAGTTATTTATAAAAACTAATTTACATTTATAACATTAATTTCTTTGCGGAAATTATGTATACCATTAATTATAGGCTATAAAAATAGGTACGCTGTAGCTAAAAATAAATAAATAAAATCGCAATCACTCCACAAACCTCTCTATATTACTCAATTATTGACCCCACATTATTAACAAACAACCTGCTCTCTCTAATGACTTCTTCAACCCCTTCATATGGATCATGAACCTTCTCAGCAACCAAATACACAAAAACTCCATCTTCTTCCTTTCTTATTCCCCATCACAATCCAAAAAGAAGTTAAATATGCACTTTGTTTTCTCCTTCTCTTACTTTCTTCCTTTGTTATTTTCAACCTTGTGACCCCTATTGACACTCAGTTCATCTTTGGCATTGGTTTCTTCTCGCAAATCCTACCAAACAATCAAAATACATCATTAGGAGGTTGTGATTATTCTAATGGCAGATGGGTTTGGGACGAAAGTTACTCCCTTGAGTCATACACCGAGAACTGCCAGTTTCTTGATCCTGGCTTTCGGTGCAGCCGAAATGGAAGAAAAGATGGCGATTATCGTAAATGGCGATGGCAACCAGAGGGCTGTGATCTTCCAAGGTATGGATTCAAAATGGAGTTTCATGCATGCATGATTGGTTGTACTTTCTTTATAATCCATTTGTGCAATAATTCTCTCATGTATTCTCGTTTTCATAGCATGTGAGCTGTATAGACTATAAAAAGAATAACAGTATAATACATATAACTTTCTAGATTCTAGTTCATATTAAGTTCTTAGCTCCAACTCTAGAAATTTACTAAGATTTCTGAAATTGATGAAACACACACACTTTTGTTAGCACAAGCACTAAAAATTTGGAACGAGCAAGAATCAAGGACCACAAATATTACAGTTTCAAAACTTTTTTTTTTCTTTTAAAAATTTAAATCTTTTTGGTAGAGGGAGTTGCGGGACAACTGTGAAAAGTCAATAATGAAGATTTATGACGTGTGGGAAGTTGCTCTCATCAAGTGCAACCAATTAGCAATGTATATTGCCTAAGAAAAATCCCCTTATTTTCTACTGTAATACGGAAGAAAATAAATTTAAATTTTGTTTTGCATCTAATTTTTCATGCATCACTGTGCACCCTTGACTTGATGGTCATCTTATAAGTACAAAATTTTTGTAGAGTGAGTGGGACAAAAGTCGGAGTTCAAATCTCTAGGAAAGAGATTCACACGCATATACACTTTAGATTAAGGTAGAGTAGAATTTTTATATTATACAAACTAAAAAAAAAAATTTCATGCTTATTTTTTCTCAAAAAGAGAGAAAGAAATCACGCATTTAAGTTGCAAAAGGAGACATAGGATCCCTCCCAGCTAGGCTATGGTTTATTGTGAACTGCGGAGGGTGGCATTATCAAGTATTAAGAGGCTACTAGTTAAAGGAGTTCAATTTATAGGCTATAGCTTTCAACCAACCATCATTTTCTTTCTATCATTCCAATTTCCAATCAGCCACAAAAAAGAAAAAGAAAAGATTATTTATTTTTTTCTAAGATTTAACCGTGTGGAGGTACATTAGATTGAATTGAATGTATTTAAATTTGAATCAATACTTACGAATCAAATGATAAAATTCTGGTTTTTTGTTCAAATGCAAAGACATCTATTACATGAGTCATGCATTAATAGTGCGTTCTTCGATTAGCCTTCTTCCAAATGCACACACTAGGAAGGAAATAAAACTTTTAGGCAGGGAATGAGAGCCAAAATTAAAAATATTACGTAATTTAGCTTAACGGTCTTTGTTTCTTTAAAAAAAAAAAAAACTTAATGGTCTTTATTCATAGTGGAGAAAACCATTTAAATGCTACATCTTTGCTATTCTAAATTGTTATTTTTAGATTGAACTCTAAATATATATTCTCAAAAAAAAAAAAAAAAAAAAAAACTCTAAATATAAAATATATAGGAACTAAAATTAGCTTAAAAGAATCCCTTGGACTAAAATCAAGGAAGGATCATTAATATTCCTTGATTTTAGTCTATCAAAGTAGAAAACAGTTAATTTTCTTCTTTCTTCTTGTTTTGGCCTAATACAATCACATAATTATAGTACTTTCCATGTTACCAAAGATCATTAGGTAAAATTATAATCTTGCTTCCTTTTTGCTAATCTCAGATTTAATGCAAGTGATCTCTTGGAAAGAAGCCGAAATGGACGTATAGTGTTTGCCGGCGATTCTATTGGAAGAAACCAGTGGGAATCCCTGCTATGCATGCTTGCACAAGCAGTCTCCAACCAGTCTAGAATATATGAAGTATATGGAAGCCCCATAACCAAACACAAAGGCTTCCTCTCCATGCGGTTCCATGATTACAACCTCACAGTTGAATATTACAGAGCACCCTTTTTAGTTTTCCTCGGCCGGCCACCTGAGAACTCATCTGATCAAATCCAAAAAACCATTAGGGTTGATGAGATGCACGGTTACTCCAAGAAGTGGATTGGAGCAAATGTTTTTGTTTTCAATGCTGGTCATTGGTGGAATGAAGACAAAACTGTTAAGCTGTAATGAGCTTCTATTGATGCTACGACTCTAGTTTGTCAGACTTAATTACTAGTTATTCAACTTCTGTACAACTTTTAAATTATTTTTTGTTTCTATACTTTTAGTTGCAAAATGAGATAATTGACACTAAATGTTTTTACCACCACTATTGCTGTGTTTTCAGGGGCTTGCATTTCCAGGAAGGTGGCAAAGTAAATATGACAATGGATACAATGGAAGCATTCAGGAGGTCTTTACAGACATGGAAGTCTTGGGCATTACAAAATTTAGATTCAAATAGAAGTCATATATTCTTTCGCAGCTATTCCCCAGTGCATTATAGGCAAGTCTCAGTAAATATTTATTTCATTCGAATTAAAACATACAATAGAACCTTGATACTATATCATCATTACAGAACTTGAATTGAATTAGATTAGTGAACTGAAGGCCAGCACCTGATACTATAAGTTTTTTTCTCATATACATGCTTGAATCCTATGCACTCATTTTCTGCAATTCAAAAAGAAATGAGGGGAGGACAATAATAGCCTGAAGGCCTTAATTATAAGCTCTGACCCAAGCTTTTCATACATAAATTGTAGGAATGGCACCTGGGATTCCGGGGGCCTGTGTGATACAGACACAGAACCAGAAACAAACCTCACAAAGCTGGAGGCGGAGCCATTAAATAATGAATTCATTTCCAATGTAATCAAACAGATGGATAATGGAAACAGGAGTATCCAGTTCTTAAACATCACATATCTAACAGGATTTAGGTTTGATGGTCACCCTTCAAAGTATCGCGAGCCAGGCACTCCAACTCCCTCTCCACAAGACTGCAGTCATTGGTGCTTACCTGGAGTGCCAGACACATGGAATGAGCTTCTCTATGCTTATCTATTGTCAAAAGGATTCAGAACCCAGTGAAATTAGCTTTTAAAAGAATAAAATCATGTCACCTCATGATTAAAAATAGTGTTTCAATTTTGACAGCTGTACAAAATTTGCATTGGCTTCTAGTCAGGCTAGTTCCTCCCCATTTTCATTCGAATTATCTTCACTGGTTTCCATCTCCTTAACTTTATTAAGTTGCCTCAAGAGATCCAATCTTTCAGGTCCATATGTGGATGGTATCTGCCAAAAAAACGTGTCAGCTCACCAGGACACACACAGGTTTTGGCATCTCACAAAGATTTTAACAAAAAAAGCTGATCGAGAAAGCCAAGCCACACACCAGAGCTGGTGCATATCTCTGAATAGCAGCCAACATTGCTGCATGCCCAACTGCAGTAACCTAGAGGAAATAGTTGTTCTCAACATTAAGTCAGAAATGAATCAATATTCAACAACCAAGAGAAAATTTATCATAAACACAATGTTTTCTCCAGTCATGTAAACCATGATAATGCATAGATGAGGTATTAAATAGCACAGGACTGATTTTGAAGCTTTCAATAAATGTAAATATATGAAAACCCTCAGTAGATTCCCCTCTTTTTCTTCTGATAGATAGAAATTATAGATGTATTCCCTACATTTAGGTTGTACACAAACAGAAAAAGATATATTTTCCCCATTTAACAATGATGAAAACTATTTCCTCACAACTGGGTAGTCTCAACTCCCCATCTCAAATGATGTGGCAACAATACTTAATTTAAGGGTTATATAACCTACTAACATATGTCTCTTGAGTTAATATAATAATTAAGAAAGATACGAGGAAGGAAAGCTGGATAGCGAAAAAGGAGATGCAATGTTGAATAAAAAAAGAATGCTGTCTTGAGGGAATTATTTCCATATTAAACTCACCGGAAGAAGCATCAAAACGCCAATTGGAACAACTGATGCTAAGTCAGTCATCGTTCTTTTGAAAACTTTCTTTTCTTTTTCTGTCAATTCATCTCCTACCAGGGCCCTTCTGAGCAATTCCATAGAAGCAGCAACATCAATAGCTAAAAGCTGGGTTCCTTGCAAGACATCCTGCTCAATTAAGTGTGATTATGATTACATAAGCTGAAATATTCTCATGTAACCAGTCAAGGCAAAGAAATGATTCTCTTAAATTCTGATTACTGTTACTAATTCCAAAGATCAAATGATTGGCCTTGGCTCAGCTAGTAACAGTGAATGGAGGGGTTGTGTAGGTCTAGGCTATTAAAGTATCAGAAACATCAAATTTATTAAAATCAACATTCTTGTCAGGGACTCTTTGAAATTGCAATATTCATAATGCAGATGGATTTTTTTATTTTTTTATAATTAGATAGTTTGGGGAGAGGTGATTTGAACCCTGGATCTCTCTGTTGGAAATATCGGGAGGTGCCAACTAGTTAATCTACAAGGATCCTGGCTTAAAATAAGACTAATAATGTATACTAGTTACACCACACATCATATTGTGACTGATGGAAAACCATAGATATCCATACCGTGCTAGTTTCTTTTAGCTTGACTAATGATTTTTCGATGATACTTTCTTTCTTCTGAACCTGGACCAATTGAGAACCTCTAACATCACACTGATTATTATCATCATCATCTGTAACATTAAACTCCTGAAAAAAATAAAATAATGGCACATGATCACAAACTAAAGCCTGCAACAACACCACAGACAAGCAAAGGAAGAAAATTTTCATGACAATGTTCTGACACAAAGATGACTGCCTGGGCACCAACACAAAACTAGCAGGGTCATTTCCTTGGTGTCATAACCCATAACAACCACATTTTTTTTGATAGGTAAGAAAACTTGTATTAAGAGAAGACTACATCCTTAGAAAAATGAAGTAGCTAGAAAAATATGTGCAAACAACAGAGAAGAAAACAAAAAAATTATGTATCTAAAAAGAAGAAAACTGGATGCAGCCAAAAATAAGCATTAGTGCAAAGAAACAATTTCTCACAGGTTTGTAGATAATTATTCATGTTCATCACATGTAAACAAAGCCAGGGACCCCATTAGCCAAAACTTTCTAACATATTCTGTTGGCATTGAAAATCAAAGCCAATAGCTGGCCAACCTTAAAATATTCTAACACATAGGCCCACTAACTTCATATTATTTGGAATTTTTGGGAGAAGGTCAAGAGTCAAACCTTTAGGATGGATAATAAGAGGAACAACCCATTATGCTATCAAATGTTACATCCTAACACTATTTATAGGTGTTATGTATACTATATACCACTTGAGATTTGTAAAAGGCTAAAAACTGATTTAAAATATTAATTGCTTCTTAACGGCTTCAAGATTAATGTCAAGAGGATTTTCAAATAATTCCAATTCAAGTGAAAATGCTCAAACAATTTAAATATAAAATGAGAGTTTAGACATCAACTGAATTCTAGAACAAGGGCCAAATGCCACAAGAAATTTTAAAATCAACAAAGTTGGCTGGGACTTCAGGCACATTTAAACTAGGCCCTATCTAACATCCACCTGACCTTTGAACTCCACATCCTAATGGCAGTTTTGTCTATATTTTATATTGTGCACAACTAACTTAAAGAGTATTAGATATACTTCCTCATTTTCTGATTGATTAGCACTTCTTTGGACCCGTTTTTCAAGTTCTTTTAGCTCATGCCTCAGAAGTTCAAAACGGCGAATTTCATTTGATTCTGAGCCTGCATTATCTATATTTGAAGTAGTCTGCTCCAAACATTCATTTTCCTGCATAGAGAAACCAAATTTTAAAATTCTTTTCAATTGACAAAGCACACCTGCTTCACATAGCAAAATAGGCATTTCAGCTCCCTGAGCCAATGGTTACATTAGCAAAATATAAGAAACCCATAAATCACAGAACCAAATGCCGGGTTAATGGACTTAAAATCACTTGATCTCTCAGCTGAGAATATTAAGTGTAAAAAAACCCTAATAGCTATCTTACTGAAGCTGAAATAACTCTGTATTAAAAATTCAAATGCTGAAAAATGAAATCATTGGGAGAGATTTCAAAGTTCAGAAGTATTGAGACTTCCAGCATGTTTAGTTGCATAAATAGTAGGTCCAAAAGTTCCACAAATGATTCCCAATGGAGCTATCCAAACTACTGAGTGCCATTGACAACATGTTTTCAGTTAAGTATGTGGAAACATGTCATTAGTTGACAATGTCAGTCTTTCCAACAGGAAAAGATTAATATTGAGAATCTAAGGGACAGGTACAGTTTACAGTTGATAAATTTATCTAGGTGATCTTGTCAGTCACTTTGAAATTAATGGAAAGTATCAAAAGTTTGCCCTATAGAGCAAGGAATTCTTTATCATTATTGCTTTACCAAATTGTGATTTACAAACCAGCAAAAGAAGTACTCCCATACTGCCTCCATCAAACTAGAAAACTTTTTATCCACCCAATTTAGTTACTTTTTAATTTATTATATCATTGCTCAATGCACCTATAGAAAAAAAATTGCTCAACGCTCATAGAAACTCCTCTTGACCCAAAGTTGGGAATTGGCACTCTAATACCCAAGAGCGGACATCCTTGGAATAAATGGAGCTTTTGACTTCCTAGAGAAGTGAGATCTGATTAACTAATGACCTATTTTCCTATGCAAATCCACCTTGCAATTAGTTCATAACCTACAGTCCTACACCCCTAAGAATAAATACCACAAGATCCCATTGACAACCTAAACAAAGCCCTTGTTTGATTTAAACTTTGAAATTAATCCACAAACATAAACTTCATTTTCGAAATTAGCAAAGATTTTTCACTACACCATCAAAATATTCACTCTAATCCTGCCATAGCTTGAGCCTAGTACCTTCATGTTCTGACCCAAATTATAAAACCTTGTAACATCAGAGAATCTACCAGCAGATTAAATCACACAAACCATAACTTCAAAGGAGCCATTATAAAAATGCATTCCAAGGCCAGCTAAAAGTTCTTGAATCATAATCTAAAAAGGGCTGTTTTTACATAAAGAGGAACAAGTTTTCTGCAAAACAAGGCAAACTTCAATTTGAAAGATCAACAAGGTAGGCTTGCATATACAAGAATCCTAAAATATAACAAACACATTGGGCTATAGCTCATGGCAATATAAGTTAATTAATGTGAACTTAAAATTTTATATTCATGTTAAAAGAAGAACATACGGATCCATCCATAATTGACTCTGGGCCAGGCTTTTTATCTGGAAGGCGCATAAAGAAGCTCCACATAGGTTTATTGAGAATTCTGGAGAGAATTTTTTTCAAATAAGATTAACTCAACAAAAGAAAGAAATAGCATGTCAGTGGGAAAATTTTAAAGATGAGCAGTAATTAATAAGCTTCCAAAAGGCGGAAGCTAATCGTACAGTAGTAGTTACATACCTGTTGCTCCTATCCGGCACTACATTAGCATTCTTCCTGTTTTTCCCTTTCAAGTACTGTTGCTGCCCGCTGATACTTGACTGGGAATGACTGTCACCATCTCCCTGGATGATCATTACAGAAGTAACAGCAAGATCAATGAGAAAATATGCATATTTCAACAAGGATTATAGATGTCATATGCAAGATGCAGATGTGACCCTAACTGATGGAGAATGAAACTGAAGAGATCAAAAGAAAAGGATTTGTACTGCACTCCTTTTGTTTTAAGAATGCAACTAATATGTAAGCTCGGCAAAGAAGTAAGCATCAGACTATGAACATGTAAAGAAAGACTCGGTTTGAATTGGCGGTTTTCAATGTCAACAGTTCTCTTAGTAATAAATAATAATAAAATGCACAAAAAGTGCATAATGTAGCACATGATCAGATCATGCTTGCTTAAAAATTTATTAGTCTTAAAAAGAGAAAAGGCAATGCCCATAACATTTCAAGTTCTTCAAGATAGTGAGAAATTTAAATGAGAGGTGCAGTCATTTCTGGTCAACATGTTATGAGGTCTAGCTAATCTTAAATAAAATATTAAAACATGAAGAAATACCTGCCGAAGGGAGGCTGCTTTTGCTCTAAAAGATGCCTCCAAAAATTCAGCCTCTTTTTTCAGCTTCCTCATTTTCTCAAGGTCAGAACAAGCAGCTTTTAGATGCTCTTTTCCAGAACAAGAACTTGATACATGCAACTCTTGAAGCAATTTTTCTAGTCTTACAAGAGCTTCTTCTACACTCTCCAATGCCTGAAACCAAATGCCAATTTCACCAGATCAAAGAAGCCTCCAGAAGATTCCAGATAAAAGTACATAGTATAGTCTTTTTGGACTGGGACAATAATGAAATTTAGAAATCCATTCGTTGGGCTCGTCAAGAGAAAGGTTGGATGCCAAGGCTCAAATTAAGCAAGTTTAATTTGTAATTTTACCATAAGCAACATCTGAAGACATCATCATCCTAGAAATAAATGAAATTAATGACAAAAATAACATTCTTATTTGTGAACATATGGACGTTCTTGCATATATAAGGCCATAAAGAAAAAGGGGTGCTTTTATTATTATTATTATATATTTTATTATTGATAAGTTACACATGCACTCAATGGGTTTTGAACCTATAACTTAACCCTCCATTTGGAAGAAGTTCCATTTGAGCTAGAGCTCATTGGCAAGGATTGTGTTAAATTAAATATTCAACACCAAACTTTGATTCCATTGCATGGTAGATGAATGCAACAACCCATATAGAGAACTTTCTTCAGTTTCTTGTCTTTATATTATATGATAATTTACACACTGTAGAATTTTTGTTGCTTTAAAAGTACGAAGTACAGTCTTTCTGGTTTTTTCATGATTTCTTTGGATTTCATATAGCAAAATGGTGTAATGGGGTTATTATAAATTGCCTCAAATTTCTGTTTTGACTTGTCCTGAAATTTCATAAAGTGGAAGGAAAGATTGCTCATTGTTATAAAAAAAAAGTAATTTGATATTTCTTATTCACCAAGGAAAGTATTCCTAGTCCACCAAGGAATAGATATTTAAGTTTTACATATGTACAATGTTGCAAGGGGTTTGGTGGCTTTAGCCCAAGAAATCCTCCCATATAAAGGAGAGGAGAAGACTTTAGAAAAACATGGAAATTTCTTCAAGAGTAACTTAGTAGTTCTTTTAGGGTTTTAACACACCTGCATTTGTGAGCTCAGAATTTGTTATTGTTTGAGTGAGAGAGCACCATTGGGTTTATTGGGACTTTAGACTTGTGACTGTCTCATTTGTGAATTTGTTTGTTGGTGGGTATAATGAGAATTGGATTACTTTGTGTTTGTGAGAGTTTTTCTGTGTGTTAGTGTTTGTGAAATTTGTGACAATGCGTTAAGTTATTTGTGAGGTTTGGTGAGAGTGATTGTAATCCAAATTGTTGATGTGGATTTTGGTTGGTGTTACTTGTGGATGTAGGCATGGAGTTGACCAAACCACGTTAAACTTTTGTGTCTTATGTGTGTTTTTATTTCTTGTTTATGTGTATGCACTTCTGCTAGTCTCATATTCCAACAACAATATTAAACTTGGTCCACTAATACCACGACTAAAAACAATATCAAGACCATGAAATTTAGTATGCACTCAACTCAAATTCACATAAACATAGAAAAGATTACAGTTGAAAAATCTCAATCAAATGCAACAACACTGGCAAAATGAAAGGCAAGACAAAAATGCAAATGAAGCAATGAAGTCCCCAGTGAGCCACGGTGAATCATGTTTATAAGTTTATTGAATACTTATTCATATCTACCAACATGAATTATTCTAGGAAACATTGTAATCAACTTGCAAGATCCCTATCCCATAGGTGTCTAATCAAGATTCATTTGACTTTGCTAGATTTCAGGTAGAAGTCATATTCACCACATTTCTTATTCAAAATAAATTTAGTCTTCTACTTCTAAAATTGGGTATATCATCAATCCAACATTAACTTGAAGCCATTAAGCAAGAGAGCATTGACTTGATTTAAGTATAAAAAAGCCAACCTTGTCAAAAGAATCCAATGATTTCTCAGGCGGAAAATTAGTCTTAGATCCAATCCTCTCAACAGAATTCTTACTTTTACTTTCCACCATATCATTCCTGCATCACATATTTTGAAGAAGCATAATCGCAATTACTTGTTGATTCGTAAGAAAGTTTCATGGTTTACATGCACAGACCATCCCATGTTTTACAGGTTCTTTTCTAATCCTTCAAACAAAGAGTACACAAATACACTTTTGTGTGTGTGTGTGTGTATGAGAGAGGTGATCAGCCTCCGTTTGCTTACTTCAATATCCGCAATTCGTCCTTGCACTCCATTAACTTGTTGTGCCTAAAAGATAGAAAAAAAATTATCATAATTCCATAAATCAGATCACTTTATTGTTAAATTATTACTGAACCATGAAATTACCCTCTAGACAGAAATTTTGCTGCCTTAACAGTAGAAGGGTTCTCCAGCCATTCACTGTATTTGATAAAGCTCTGCATCCAATGAGAGCAAACATCTATTACTTGAGGGATAGCTTCAGCATTGGGAGGGCCATCTCTTTTACTTTTATGGCTGTGCAACTGTTTTTGGGTGCCAAAGTTGCCTGGATAAAAAGGAAGCCAATCCAACTCTTCACAGACTACCTATGGAATGCAAAAGCGTTAAATTCCATAACTGAACCACAACACATATTAATAAGATCATAATAATCATACATACTAACCTCAACATACAATTGATAAGAACTTATTGATGAAAGTTGAGGATAGTATAAAACACTGCCCCCAATAAGGTAACTGCAAGAAAGAATGGCACAAATAAATAGTCAACCAAACCATAGAAGCAATATTAAACTTAAGGGGTGATAGAAAAGAAGAAGAAAAATGTCATAGATCAGAAGCTATACCTAACAAAGCCTTCAATAGGATCATCTATAACATCAAAACCATTAGCAGATAGAAAGGACTTTGTACTTCTGCCTAAAGCAATAAAGAATCCCAATATCGCCAAATCCTTCTCCAAAACCTGTTGCCAATTAATCTTTAATTTCAATAACAGCATCCACATGATTGAAACAATGCAGTTACATGTACACAAAAGTGTATAGGCCTCTAGCATACTTAACTAGTCATTATGTTTTAAAGAAAATCAAAAAGGGCATAGCCCTTGTCAATATATTTATTTTTGATAATTCGATAGTTGGGGGAGGGGAGATTTGTTGAACCCTAGACGTCTATATTGGAAACACCAAAATGTGACAATTAAGCTACAAGGTTCTTGGCCCTTGTCAATGTTAATATATTCTTTTTGCTACCCACTCATGATGAATGGACAGTTTTTTTTTTTTTTTTTTTGAAAAACTTTCAAGTGTAATTCATATTACAAATTGGTTCGCTTCAACTCTCTCAGGTAAAACCATGTGATTTTAATCTTTGGCTAATTCCGTAGTATTTATAGAACATTTCTAAAATGGTTTTTTTTCTTTTTTTTTTTTAAATATGACAGACCTACCAAACATAGCAACCAGCAACTCACACAAATAACTTTCAGATGTAGCAACCAAAAAAAAAAAGTTGTATGAATAGCTGGCAAATGGTAACTCAGAACTCCCTCATTTCTCTGCTATTCTTTGTCTTTATTTTTATTCTTCTACAAGACCTAAACCTATATATATATATATATATATATATATTCTACCAGACCAATAATGCTGATTGGCTATTACTTTGATTCACTATTAAATTGTGATATTATAAATTCTTATAGGATGAGGAATGTTAGATTGGTACTTATACTTGAGTCTTACTTCAAAATGATTTTTAGCCAATAATAAGTTTGTTGCCTCAAATCTATCTTAAATCCAAACTCTTTCATTCAATAAGCCACCTTCGCAGGGCTGAAAGACAAAATGTTGTCTCTAAAGCTACAGAGACTTTAGCACTAACCTCAATACTTTCAGATGTTGTCAGTCTTGACCATATTTTCTCCCTATCTATAGCTCGTTGCAGCTGCTTCTGTACAAGATTTACCCAGAAAAAGACCTCTTCTGAACCCCAATCGTTATTTACTCTACATGCCGCAGCTCGAGGACCGAAATGAACAAGAAATTCTCTGTGTAGACCAATATCTTTCATAGAATGATAAGCCTTGCGTATAGGAATAAAATCAACCAGCATGTCCATCAATCTACCAGTTATTTCTGGAGTCATGGAAAAGAATTGCGGACAAGAAACTTTTGCTGGACCAAGTTTTGTAATTGCAGCAATGCAAGTAAGTGCAAGCACGAGGACTGATACATCACTTGCATTCCCAGATCCCAATGATGTGCCTTTTCCACAACTGTAAGCAAATTAAAAATAACATAATCTCTACACTACCTTCAAAATCATTATGCAAAACCTCAACATGCAGCTTTGAAGATGACAACATACACAGCAGTGGCAGCAGTAAAGCGTGCATCCCCTTCAAAATAATCGACAAAGGACGTCACCACCACTGGAACTTGCTCAGAAAAAAACCATTCAGGAGCTTCAGGTTGCTTGGCTGATAATTTATCCCGAATTAAGCTCTCCAGGGGAGCAGATTGCCGTAATAAACTGCATTGACTCAAATATCAAATACATCAAAAAGCCTAGATAACAGAAAGCAAAATATAATATATATTTTTTACAAAACCAAAAGCAATATATAATATAGCTAAAAGAAAAGGGAGAAGAAGATGGCCATATGGGTAGTTTAGTAATATAAATAGGGAGGTTGATGGGAATTACATCTCAATGATATCAGAGATCATCAAAGAAAGTACCAAGAAAAGGCAAAGTATAAAAGACAGTAAAAAATTTAAAAGTTTACCATTAGAGATCCTGCCTCCGAAATGAAGGCAAAGCCGCAAAGTATAAGTTTCCTGGCATTAACTTCACACATAAACTAAATCCAAGAATTTTTACATCTCAAACAACCGTTTCTTTTTAAAGAGTAAAAAAGGCCAATTATTAAAAAAAGGAAAGTGAAAGAAGCTTGTCTGTGAATTTTAAAGACTATTTAATTTCAAAATTGGCTGTGCAAGACCAACAATCAAATCATGTCACTGGAAAGTTGAAATGTAAAGTAAGCACAATTACAATCCAAGGTGGGGAAATTCCAGATCCTTAGTTCATCACAAGAAACACTATCTTGATTAATAAAGTGGACATTCATATCCATCAAGGCTATATCAAAGGGGGACACAAAAACACTTTAAATTGACAACAAAAGGCCTCACTTTGACAAGCTTCTGAAAATGGATAGCTCTTGAGCAACATAAGCACTGATAATATGAAATATGAGCAACTTACTACCTCCTTTGAACAATAAGATTTATATCCCTGTCTCTACGATCACCTCGGGATGAAATCTCACTTGCAGCTTGCAATAAGGAATGCACAGAAGCCTGAGAAAATTCATGAGTCTTCAGATAGCCTAGATATTTATAATACGAGTTTAAATTTAGTAAGAACTGATTAGTCAATACCCTAGGACTAGGAATTCAGAGTCCAGCACTCTCTTTTAACTCATCACATACAAAAATCTAGAAGCTTAACCAGGTTGCTTTTCTTTTTTTGAAGAGTAACCAGTTTACTTATATGATATATTGAGCAGGAATTCAGGAAAAAAGTAGTATAATGTATCAACTAACAACTCTACGAAAGGAAACAGGAAGCTAAAACTGCATTTGGGAAAGATAACACTTTCAATAGATCTATATAACAGTTTATTAAAAATAAAAAAATAAACCTATCATGCTAGTGCAAGAGTTTACATTCATACATGAAGCATTTACCACATGAAATTCTGGAGAATGTCACAATAACTTTTGAAGAAAGTTTCATGACTATACCTGATAAGACACTGATTTCACCCATGCATTTCTGTCTACACCAAGCCAAGCAGCTGCAAACCAAGATATTTTTGACAATGAGCCCTGTTCTTTGATTGCTAACTCAAAAATCCTGGCAGCCTCATGCAAAGTCTGGACAAGTCCATCGCTATTATCTTCGGCTTGTAGTGACTGATTTAGTTTGACCCTCATTCCCTCCACATCACCACTGGTACTTGCTGGGGGACTCCCATTGACTGTCACACCGTCATCAGCGGATGCAAGAGGACGGTGTTGTGCCATCCTTCTTGATTTATGAAAGGTTAAATAGGTTTTCCTATATCCCACCAACCGGTGGCTAAGGCCAACATTATTGCTCTCTAACAAAGCAAGCCTTATAAAGCATCTCTTTCTTGAATTACCCCAATTTATTAGGAGGTGATCCAAGCTAGCCACTTGCTTGCAGGAAAAACGGGTTCTAACTGGCTCGCACGATAGCCACGGATCTGAAGAGCTGCAAATACAGAATACATAAATGACACAATTTTCACCACAATAGGTGACTCTTAAGGCTTATGGTGGAACATAAAACTACAGGGCTACATCTACTACAAGTCTACAACCAAATCTTTCACTGCTTAACCCACATTTAAACCGTTACAATCTTTAAGGTGCCTTATTCTTCCTACAAAACAAGGAAATTCCCCTAGTTTCGCGTATAAACCAATATGTGAATCTCGCTTCTCAAATTTTTTCTATTTTAGTAATCAAATTTTAACTTTGAATGTGGGAAGCACTTCAAATATGACATTATTTCATCATAATTCCTCGTCCATTTTAATTGTTAGAATAATAGTTTAGTGATTAAATTCACTCAGCTTAAACTTTTTTTTTTTGATATCAGTTAGTGGAACCCTATCTCCAATCTACCACTCATCTAAAAATCGGCCCAACGTGAGCGAGATTGTTAGAATAAATAATGATTAAGTGATTGAATTCACCAATTCCTAATAGTTTCTTAACCTTTTGGAACAAATGGTAGTTTATCATTAACCACTCAAATACAAACACAATTCCACAACAGTTCCACAAAGCATCACAAATGTAGTGTAATTACTTACAACGTGATTTGAGGAATTACAGAATCAAGAACTCTAAAAAAAAATTACAAATTATCTGACTTAGTCTCTGTTTGGTTATGTAGAAAACTGAGTCAAAGAAACTACTATAAAAAAATTCACATTTTCCGCTGTTTAGTCAAAATAAACAAAACTGTGAAGAAAAATAAAAATCAACCTTCTAATCTACAATAACTCAAATTGGATTCTCCAGCTCTTTGAAGAAAACTAGAAACAAACGGACAATAACATGTTTAAATTTTTGTTTTATCCTTTTTTTTTTTCTTTTCACTTTCCTCCACTTTCTCAGCAAAACAAACAATGAATTCTCAAATTAAAAAAAAAACATATAAACAAAGAATAAAGAGATAGTAACCAACTCTAAAGCGCATAACAGAAATTCCAACTGCCTAAAGTTAGTTAGTTCAACAAAATACGCACATATAGAGAGAGAATTGAGTACCTTGAATAAATTAAGCTATTATGTTGCAATTTAAATGCCATATACATATGAGAGAAAAAATTTTGCCAATGAGGAAAAATATATTGAGTTTGAGAGGGTAAAGTGATAGATATGAAAAATGGAGAGCTAAAGAGAAAGAGAATGGGAAGGTGACGTGGCTAAAAGGGCATTTCTTTTCTTTGTTTGTTTTGGTTTCCGTAGACGTGGAGAAGCGAACGATCACACAACAGATAAAAATTCTTTTTCAGTCGTTTTTTTGCTTTTGCGATCTACAATGGAATGGGTTTCTAGGAGTGTATGGACTTTCTGTGCTACCTGGGTGAGTTGGGGGTTAGGTTTTGAGCTGTGTTTAGCCACTGGGTTGGTCCTATGCTTCCCCAATGGGCTTGAAGCCCAATCAACGACCCTTATGACCTTATACCTGTCCATTTGGTTGGAGGAGAAAAGTGAGGTGATTTGTGTGGACAGAGGTACGTTTGTCTGGAGTTGAAACAAGGTGAATGAAAAATTTTAGAAAGAAAATAGGAATAAAATTTTTTTTGAAGTGTATTTAATTGGGTGGAAAGGAAGAAAAATAAATGCTGGGATCTAAGTGTTTTTTTTTCCAAACTTACTAAAAGGTTTTCTCTCCAAAATGGAGAGAAAACCAAAGGAAAAAAATATAGCTTCTTAATGAACAAAAATGTTTATATCCAAATACTTACTTTTTTTTTTTTTTTTGTGCTGGGCACGTTGCCTCTTTCTCCTCCTTCTTCTTCTTTTTTTCTTTCCTGGACGTTCTCTTTCTTTTTTTCTTTTTTTCTTTTTTTTTTGTGCTAGGCACGTTGCCGCTTTTTTTTTTTTTCTTTTTTTTTCATTTTTTGATTTCCTGGGCTGGGTGGGCACGTTGCTTCTCTCTTTTTTCTTTTTTTCTTTTTTTTCCTGGACATTCCTTTTATATATATATATATATATATATATATATATATATATTTCCTGGGTTGTGGGTGTCATAGTTGTTTTTTTTTTTTTTTTTTTTTTTTAACTAGACATGATTTTTATTTTTTAATAAATTGGGTGATCGTTTTTTTTTTTTGTCACTTTTTTATTTTAATTGGCCATCATTTTTTAACAAGAGTATATGAATAAATTCATACAAACTCACTTTTTTCATCCCTCCACTTCTCCACTCCCAACCAAACAAAAATAAGAGAAATTAAAATATTTTCTATCCTCTCACTTTTTTACCCCTCTAACCAAACGGACCCTAAGAGAAAATAGAAGAGAAAAATTTAGGTGCCTCCTCCCAAAGTTTAAAGAAGTATTTTTATCATTTGATTTTTTTTTTAATAGTCCTTTTGTAATTTAGTTGATTTTAAGGGGTTTTTTTTTTTTTTTAATACATCAATACTTAGGGTGAGGAGATTTTAACCGGAATGTATATTTGGAAACAAATGCAATGCCAACCAATTGGGCTGTGTCAGGGATGTACATTTTTGCGACAAGAGCCAAAAATGCAAGATTAGCCCAAATCTCCCATTGGGTTCTTTAGAAGTGTTTATTTCTAGAGAATCAAGCCCAAAATTCCATATGTATAATGAACAAAGGCTAATGGTGCTTTAACAAGAGAGAAATGAAAATGCTATAACTGAAATACAAGAAAATGCAGAAAAAGTACACAAGTCCGAAACTTTGACTCATAGTCAGCGAGAAGATGAAATTGAGAGAGATTGTGAGGAAGAGAGGGAAGGTTCACCTATACACATATTTCCACCCATTGGCTTTAAAATTGTGAGAATGTCTCATGACTGAGTGGGCTTTTACTCTAAAGTTTCAGCTCTATAGGAAAAATGTAGTTGATTAATTTTTGAGCTGAAGAGAGAGTTTTATATAAAGTTTGGAGTGTTGCTAATGACTGGTTTTTGAGTAGTAGAAGAGGCTTTTATCCCCCATGATACTAATTTGGTGTTTTGGCTTGAGTTGCTTTTGTTTAGAGAAGAGTTTGGCATGCTTTTAGCATGATTTTGGAAACAAAGTGGCTGACTCCATCAGCTATTGTTTCCTTGTCATTGTAGGCTTTTGACAATTGCATTTGGTGGCTACAATAGGCTAGCTAATTAGTTTAGGGCAAGCTATGTTTTTGGGTGGAAAAGAAAATATGGTAGCAAAATTAAGTTAGGGCAGAAACTTTGGGCCACAGTCAGCCAGAGCATAAAATCTCTTTTGGGGTGAAAATTTTAGGTACAAGACCTCCTCCATGAGCCTGAGTTACTACTAGTGTCCCTTGCCTACTTGGTAGCATGCATGTGTTGGGCTCATGCAAAAGGTCCGAAGGAAACTGACCTATACCCTCCAAACCACACTTTCTCAATTTCTCTCAATATGTTGCATGGGCTTGGCCCATGCTTAAAACAATAAAATATAATGTAATATATGAATTAAGCACACAAGGAAGTCAGGCTTTGTTGAAAATGTGTCTCAAAAATAGGTATTAACAAGCTGCAAGGCTCTTGGCCATTTTGGAAGTTTAGGGGCATTTTGGCCTTTTTTAAGTTTTGAGTGTATGTTGATAATTTTGGAGATTTCACTATTTAGGGAGAGGTCATGTCATTCTAGAGATTTATAGGGTAGTTAGGTCGTTTTAGAGATTTTCAAGATTATTTTTTTCATTGTACAAGTTTTGAGGGTAATTTGGTCATGAAAAAGATTTGATGAACACTTTGGAGGTTTTGAGGACATTTTGTTCATATTGTAGGTTTTGGAATATTTCTACCATTTTGAAGGTTTTGAGAGAATTTTGGTCATTTTAGAGGATTTTTTGGGGTCATATTTTGGAGGTTTCCTTGGAGTATTGGTTATTTTAGAGAGAGAATAGAGCTTTTGTTATCTTGACTTTTGAGATTAAAAATGTATTATGCTCCTTGGAAGGTGGAAAACATTTAGCTCCCAAACAAAGTGATTTTTCGTGTTTAACAAAAATTATTTCAATTTGATAAATCAAGAAAAAAGAAGAAGCAAACACATGTATAAAATACATCTTAGCATATATGAATATGTATACTAGGCCTCTCTAGTCACAATTAGACTTTTGAGAACTGAGAATTAGATCTTGTTGTCTCTAGATAACACCCCCAACCCCAAAGGCCCCAAATACTCAAAAAATGAGAAAACAATTATGAAGAACGTTTTGCACACAAAAAACGGAGTCAAGATCATTGAAGTTGAAGGGTACTTTTTTGAAAGCTTGGTTAAATTCGTTGTAAACTTTCATAACATAACAGAAGTCAACCGATTTAGATGGAACGCAGCCTCTCGAGACCACTAGGAATCCACTTGAAATGTTCCTGAATAAAATCATTTTAGGTGGGGATTGACTGATAGTTGATTTTGAAGAAAATGACATTTCATTTAATCATATTCTATCCCATGAAAAAACTCATAAAGTGGTTGTAGACTTGTAGCTCTTACTATCCCTACAAAGAAATGTTAAAGATGAATTATTCTCTCCTCATAACTCATAAGCTTACATACATTCTTTTTAATTTGATTGGCCACAATTAATCTTGCCTATTTGAGTTTAAGAGTGTTCATATCAATGCTTAAATAATAGAAAAAGTACCACATTTAAGCTGATCAAGCCCAAAATTCACCCACATCAGGTTATGCAAAATTGTGTAAAAATATATGATTATAGTAAATTTGTAAATTTACACTAATACTATTCATTTTACATTTAATTTTTTATTATTGCTAGAGAATGATAGTTGTTATGTGTGAAAAAATATAAACAATTAAAAAAATTAAGAAAAATTGATATTTTAATGAAATGTAATGTAAAATAGATAATCTGATGGAGAATATTTTAAAAGGTGGATATATAAAATAGAAAAAATAAATTCTTATATTAAATAAGATAGAAATTTTTACACGAACGGATGCAAATGCCTATTGGCTTATACGCATTCTTTAACTTGCCTAGTTCTTTTTGCTGAGAGACTTGTCTAATATTTTTTCATTGGTAATATTGACATGTTAAGCATTGTATTAAACACAAAGTGAACGATAACAGCAAAGCATAGCCTGCAAAGGTTAGCAAGGCCTTCATCACCACTTAGGGTTTACACTTTACATTCCTAATAAAAACAGAAAATTGATATGCTCCCCCTCTTACCTAAAAGTCCACATATTAGTTAGCCTCATGGTACACATAGACATAGTCCACCCTACAGTTGGTGAGACTTGTCTAGTTGAGCTTTAGAAAACTTGGCTGTGTATTTGAACGGTCTCTAATATTGATGGATATATATTTTGCAAGCTCGTCAATGCTTATGCTGCTAATTATTACACCATTGAGTCCTACCACACTACTGCAACTCAAAGAGATTTGGCAATGATTAAAAATATATCCTCTATGTCACTCTTAGTATTTTACTTTATATTACATTAATCACACTTGGTAACAAATCTATTTTCTTTTTATTTATAAAACAACCCAAAGTTTAAAATGGAATAAAAAGTTAATATTCATGTGGTCTATAGAACACTAAGAGTGAGATAAAAGATTTTATTCATTAAACTGTGGTCTAGTACCATTGGCTGCCGTCTTTTGAAAGCAATGAATGTCTTGTAACAAAACATGTACGTACCTCAAAGGTACTTGGAAAAGAGGCAAAAAGCATCCATTTAAATTACTTTGAGGGGTTCTTGGTTTGTTTGAGTCTTGTCTCAAGATCAAAAAGAACACAACCAGTGGTGGAGCTAGAAAAATATCTTTGTTTTTAATCTTTACATATATATTGATAAGATTATGACTTAGTTTGTTTGAGAGTATTATCTATAGATTTGCTTATAATATATAGTGACCTTGTGGATCTATTGATGGTGGCTTTGGGTCTTTTGATTAGGTTTTTGGTGGCTTTGTGAATGTATTTGAATATTTACGTGTTAGTGGTGTGTTTAGGTAAGCAGTGCTATCACACATGAAATACTAATGATAAGAATGAATGGTTAATGTAATTAGGTTATCGGCTACCTCTATCTAGTCCAATCTAACATCCACGTACATTTGGCTTTTCTTTTTAAGCTTCCATTAGAACCAAACCATGGATCACAAGGTACAAACGCATAGATTAAGGTTCTAACCAACGAAAAAAATCTCTTACGACAAGCATAGTACTCTAACATGTGAGAGGTTGGTAAATTAAGATCAACTTGACACACAATATAAAATTGGAAAACATGATATTCACTTATTGACTTATTACGTACAAGGTTGTGAAACCCGGACCGGACCGGACGGTCCGACCGGGTTAACTGGAAACTATTCACCAAAACGGTCCTTTTAACCTCAAAAACCGGCCTATATGAAAAACTCAGCGAACCATGTGAACTGCGGTTCAACCTCACGGGTTAGAAAACTGTGATTACGTACGAGTGACTTGGTATGTTTGCTACAAAAGATTCTTTTCCACCTTGTATGAAACATAAACACAGGAGAACAACAGGAACCACCAAACTAGAACCTCAAGAAAAGATTTACTAATGGCACAAACGTCCCAGGGTGAGAGAATAACTGAGCATCATCAATGGCTAATGTACTTAATTATTCTATTATATAGTCCTACCCTTATAAATTGACCATGCAACTTTTATTTTTTGCGCTTAGAATTTACCATGCAAATGATCATAAAGATTGGTGTTTATTTCCTTTCTATTTTAGTAACAACTAACAAGGGATAGTCTCTGTCTCTGGTGGGTTCAATAACTAAATCACAGTAAAAAAAAGTATCTCCTTCAAAATATATATATATATATATATATATATATATATCCATTATTTAGGGTCCGTTTGGTAACGTTATTCTAGTAACATTGTTTGTATTTTTGGGGGTGAAAAAGTGTGTAAAAATACGTGTAATATTGTTTAAAAACGATTACTTAAAATGTCATACCGAACAGCCCCTTAATCTTCATGCTTTGCAATAGCATTCCAACTTCCAACAGCCAACTCTACAGCCTTTTTTTAAAGAAAAATTGCAAGCTCTTTATAGAGAGAGAGAGAGAATTGAGTACCTTGAATAGATTAAGCTTTTATGTTGCAATTTAAATGCCATATATATATGAGAGAGAAAATTTTGGCCTCGATGAGGAAAAAAAAAATATTGAGTTTGAGAGGGTAAAGTGATAGATATGAAAAATGGAGAGCTGAAGAGAAAGAGAATGAGAAGGTGGCGTGGCTAATAGGGCATTTCTTTATTTTCTTTTTTCTTTTTGTGGTTTTGTAGACGTGGAGACAGTGGCGATTTTAGATTTTTTTTTTTTTGGTGGTTACTAAGAAACTTAAATTATACCAAATTTAATAAAGAGACAATTTGAATATATCAACGTCATAAATAAAAAAAAAAACATGCAAATATACGAAATATTATAATTTTTTTGTACTAACAAAGAGAAGAAAAAAAAAAGACTAATAAAAGATAAAGTGCAAATTGAAAATACTAATATAAGTATAATAAAGTGACCACAACAATTTCATAACAAATCTTATGCAACAAGTTGCTAGCCTGTTATCGGTGGATAAAACATATCAATATTAAACCCGAATTAGAGTAACAACTTACCACATAAGGTTTATTGTGAAATTATTGTAAAAATGTTGTAGATGTAGCATTACTCTTATATTTATTGAACTCAAATTCTTACGAGTCTCAAGTAAGTGTTGGAAATTTTTATTATGACAGTCAAAATAGGTTAATTTAGTAAATAATATATATTTTTAAAGTATATATATATATATATATATAATTTTTTCAAGTCAGTGTGGTTACAAAACATATTAATTTAAAATAATTATTTATATAAATCTTTTTTTGCATGTATAATTTTTTTTTTTTGACAAGTGAGGGCATACAAGTAGAGCCGCCAGTTCCTGGAGAAGCGAACGATCACACAACAGATAAAAATTCTTTTTCAGTCGCTGTCTTTTGCCTTTTACGATCTACAACGGAATGGGGTTCTAGGAGTGTATGGACTTTCTGTGCTACTGTGGGTGATTTGGGGTGGGTTGGTCCTATGCTTCACCAATGGGCTTGAAGCCCAATCAACAACCCCTTATGACCTTATCCTTGTCCACTTGGTTGGGGAGAAAAGTGAGGGTGATTTGTGTGGATAAGAGAAAATTGGAGAGAAAATTTTTGGACCTTTTGGTGCCTCATCCCAAAATTTAAAGAGGTATTTTTATCATTTGACTTTTTTTTAATATTCTTTTTGTAATTTCGTTGGTTTTAGGGTAAGGAGATTTTAACCTGAATGTCTCATTTGAAAACGTTATGAAATGCCAACCAATTGAGCTGCGAGGCTCTTGGCCATTTTGAAAGTTTATGGGCATTTTAGCCTTTTCTTTAGTTTTGATTGTATGTTGATAATTTTGGAGATTTCACCATTTAGGGGGGGGGTCATGTCATTCTAGAGATTTATAGGGTGGTTAGGTTGTTTTAGAGATTTTCAGGATTTTTTTTTATTTTTTTATTGTACAAGTTTTGAGAGTATTTTGGTCATGTAAAAGATTTGATGGACACTTAAGAGGTTTTGAGGACATTTTGTTCATATTTGAGATTTTGGAATATTTCTACCATTTTTGAGGTTTTGAGAGAATTTTGGTCATTTTAGGGATTTTTGGGGGTACCATTTTAGGGATTTCTACCGTTTTAGGGATTTTTGGAGGTTTCCTTGGAGTATTGGTTATTTTGGAGAGAGAATGGAGCTTTTGTTATCTTGACTCTTGAGATTAAAAATGTATTATGCTCCTTGGAAGGTAGAAAACATTTAGCTCCCAAACAAAGTATTTTTTGTGTTTAACAAAAATTATTTCAATTTGACAAATCAAGAATCTTTATATGTGTTAGTTTACTCATATTTCAAAAAAAGAAGCAAACACGTGTAAAATACATCTTAGCATATATGAATATGTATACTAGGCCTCTAGTCACAATTAGACTTTTGAGAACTGAGAATTAGATCTTGTTTTCTCTAGAGAACACCCCCAACCCCAAAGGCCCCAAATAAAATGAGAAAACAATTATGAAGAACGTTTTGCACCCAAAAAACGGAGTCTAGATCCTTGAAGTTGAAGGGTACTTTTTTGAAAGCTTGGTTGAATTCATTGTAAACTTTCATAACATAACAGAAGTCAACCGATTTAGATGGAACGCAGTCTTTCAAGACCACTTGGAATCCACTTGAAATGTTCAAGCATAAAATCATTTTAGGTGGGTATTGACTAATAATTGATTTTGAAGAAAATGACATTTCATCTAATCATATTCTATCCCATGAAAAAACTCATAAAGTGGTTGTAGCTCTTACTATCCCTACAAAGAAATGTTAAAGGTGAATTATTCTCTCCTCATAAGCTTGCGTACATTCTTTTTAATTTGATTGGCCACAATTAATCTTGCCTAGAGCATTTGTATCGATGCTTGAATAATAGAAAAAGTACCATATTTTAGCTAATCAACCCCAAAATTCACCCACATCAAGTTATGTAAAATTGTGTAAAAATACATGATTGTTACAGTACAACAGTGTAAATTTACACTGACTCTATTCATTTTACATTTAATTTTTTATTCTTTCTTTATGTATCCAGAGGATGAAGGAATAGAGTAAATGATAGTTGTTATGTGTGAAAAATATAAACAATTAAAAAAATCAAGAAAAATTGATTTTTTAATAAAATGTAATGTAAAATAGATAATCTAATGGAGAATATTTTAAAAAGTGGATATATAAAATAGAAAAAATAAATCCTTATATTAAATAAGACATAAATTTTTATACGAGTTGATACAAATGCCTATAGGCTTATATGCATTCTTTAACTTGCCTAGTTCTTTTTGCTGAGAGACTTGTCTAATCTTTTTTTATTGGTAGTATTGACATGTTAAGCATTGTATTAAACACAAAGTGAACAATAACAGCAAAGTATAGCCTGCAAAGGTTAGCAAAGCCTTCATCACCACTTAGGGTTTACACTTTGCATTCCTAATAAAAACAGAAAATTGCTATGCTCCCCCTCTTACCTAAAAGTCCACGCATTAGTTTAGTCTCATGGTACACATAGACATAGTCCACCCTGCAGTTGGTGAGACTGTCTAGTTGAACATTAGAAAACTTGGCTGTGTATTTGAAGTTTTGACTTTTGAACGGTCTCTGATATATATATATATATATATATATATATATATATATATGCAAGCTCGCCAATGCTTATCCAGCTAATTATTTCACCATTGAGTCCTGTCACACTGCTGCTACTCAAAGAGATTTGACAATGAATAAAAATATATCCTCCATGTCACTCTTAGCATTTTACTTTATATTCTATCAATCCATGTCACTCTTAGTATTTTACTTTATATTCTATCAATCATAGTCTGTAACAAAATTATTTTCTTTTTTTTTTTTAATTATAAAACAACCCAAAGTTTAATGAATAAAAGCTTTTATCTCACTCTTAGTGTTCTATATACTATATAGTTTATATCATGCATGAGTCTGTGTAATAGACTGGACAAATTTACAACCATGAATTTTCTAAAATTTTCCGACTTATAAAAAAGTTTGTACCTCAACTGTACTCGGAAAAGAGGCAAAAAGCATCCATGTATATTGCTTTGTTATTTTAATAAGGGAAATAGTTAATTTTAGCAACAAGTTACAAAAAATCATTACTCTAATTAGCAAACCTTACCTTCGGGAGGATTAACGTAGGATTGAGGGAGTCACATTACTTGACGGATTCCCTTAACATGTTAATGTATGTCATTTTCTCATATTTGGAGAATCTTGCTTTTACAATTTGCAGAGTTGTCTTGTTTACATGAGTTTATAGTAACAGCATATATACCTCAATATATAAATCATTAAATTGTGAATTTGTGTGTCTTTAAACTTTGTTTTGAGTTGTCAATTGTTGACAACTGTGAATTTTCTAAAATTTTCCGTCTTATAACAAAATTTGTACCTCAATGGTACTTGGAAAAGAGGCAAAAAGCATCCATTTAAATTACTTTGAGGTTTGAGGGGTTCTTGGTTTGTTTGAGTCTTGTCTCAAGACCAAAAGGAACACAACCAGTGATGGAGCTAGAAAAATATCTTTGAGAGAAATGTGATTGATTTTAATCTTATATAATTTTTAGGGAGCCAATGTGTAAAAATTAATATATATATATATATATATATATATATAATATTTATTCTTCATAGAAATTACAAGGAGAAAGGGTTTTTTCAAAACCCAAGGAGGCCATGGCCCCCCTTCCTCTGCTAGTGTGTGTGTATATATATATATTATATCATCACTCGACATATATTTTGGTAAGATTATGACTTAGTTTGTTTGAGAGTATTATCTACAGATTTGCTTATAATATAAACATTGAAAAAAAAATTGAGGGGTCAAGCGTTATTTTTCTTATAAAATACTTATATATATAATTATAATGATAAATACCCATGTAGCTCCGCCACTAGGCACAACATTCACATTATTAGCAATTTAGCATAACCACTGCCCACTGGACTCCCATATTGTGGATAAAGACAGGCCACTAGCAACTACATTGATGTCATTTCACTCTCTTGTGGATATGGTGTGCCTTATGTTACATGATCAAGGGCGGCTCTTATAGGATGGCGGCTTTGGGTCTTTCAATTAGGTTTTTTGTGGCTTTGTGAATGTATTTGAATATTTACATGTTAGTGGTGTGTTTAGCTAAGAAGTGAAATTAATCACACACGAAATACTAATAATAAAAATGAATGGTTGATGTAATTTGACTTTTCTAATATCTGCTACCTCTATCTACTATCTAGTCCAATTTAATATCCACGTACATTTGACTTTTCTTTTTAAGCTTCCATTAGAACCAAACCATGGATCACAAGGTGCAAACACATAGATTAAGATTCAAACCAACGAAAAAAATCTCTTCCGACAAGTATAGTACTCTAACATGTGAGAGGTTGGTAAATTAAGATCAACTTGACATACAATATAAAATTGAATAACATGATATTCACTTATTGACTTATTACATATGAGTGACTTGGTATGTTTGCTACAAAAGACTCTTTTCCACCTTATACAAAACATAAACACAATTCAGCAAAAAAAAGAAACATAATTAAACACAGGAGAACAACAGGAACCACCAAACTAGAACCTCAAGAAAAGATTTACTAATGGCACAAACGTCCCAGGGTGAGAATAACTGAGCATCACCAATGGCTAATGTACTTATCCAACAGCCAGCTCTACAGCCTTTTTTTTAAAGAAAAATTGCAAGCTCTTTTCAGTTTTCAGCCATTATTTACTAACACCAAAAGCTTTACGCATTCATACCTGAAAAAAAATATATATATATTGGCAATGTATTTGTTTACTCATATATGTGAATGTAATTAACATTTTCCATGAGGTACTCACCCCAATGCATTCTCTACCGTCATCAATTGCGTAATTGTATCGTCTGAGAGAGTACCAATTTATTTTATTTTATTTAGTTATAGTTGTACACTTTTTTCTACTCATTTGAATTTTTTTTTTAACCCAAGAAATATCACTGGAAATAAATTCTTCCAATTGACCAGTTACATAAAACTAATCTTACGCCTGACTACTTAACCTAAAGAAAGAAAAGTTTTAAGAGTTCCAATTTCTAAGTTTATATTATTTGACATGTATAAATAAAACTAATGGCAAGTATGGTATTTCTCGCATATAAAAAGCTTGGTATATGGTCTATTTCCATTTAAATAGGTATCCATTGTAGGTGAAGTAATGGACCATCATACCCTACCATTTGGAGTTGGTGATTTTAAGTTTTTCAGGATTTGATTGTTGACATTGGCATATATATAAAAGCTTAGACGCAACTGTCAATTGGAGTGATCTTCCTGAATCCTGATAAACACCATTGCTATCATCATCATCATCATCATCATACAGAGTCTGTGAAAGCAACAAAAATGGATTTCTTATTCCAATAATTAATGTAAACAAAAAAAATCTATATATTAAAGGAAAGGTAGGTGGAAAGGAATTGACTTTATTGGGTGTGCTTAAGTAGGAAATGGCCAAATGGGGTTGTTGTACATGTTGTTGATATGAATACAACTGATATGAGACAAAAAAAAAAAAAAAAAAAAACAGGTCTAGTCTAACTTTCATGAACCACAAAAAGCTGTCATTTACAAAATAATTAAGCTAATTTCCCAAGTATTATGTTACTTAGAGATGGTGGAAGTCAAACAGTACTTCATTTTACATGTGAAATTATAGTACGGCTTAAAAAATCACTATTGATCTAACAGGACCATTAAATTGTTTAACCATGATAATTATTTGCAAGCATATATAAGAAATGGAATCTTGTTTGCTAAGCCAATAATTAATAATGGATTAGTCAAAAACTTCGTGAACATGGAAAAATTATAAGATCTACATGGTGGACAAGTGATGTGGTCCACCACTCCACTAAAAAACTTCTATTTGTTTAAAATTATTAGTTAGAAAATTTTTTTAAACAGAAATTAATTACTGACTCAGCAATTTTAAACAAGTGAAAGTTTTTTAGTAGAATGGTGGACAAGTGACGTGGTCCACCAGAATACTCTGTAATTTCTTGTGAACATGCATGCACATTTTCACATTCTGAGATTATAAAAATTCCAAAACGTGAATCATCCCAAAATAAAATCTATATAAAATAAAAAATAAAAAACACACAAATGAGGCACTATGGTTTAACACTTTATATATCATTTTTATCCCTTAAAACTCCTTTAATATTAATTTTCACAACTCTCCACTCATTTTTAAGGAGATCCTGTCCATTAGTGTATCAAAACATAACTCTAAATAAAGTTTTGAAAAAAAAAAAAAATACCATATAGCCTATACTCTTCAAGTGCATAACACATTTTAGATGTAACTACAAATATTTTGGCAAATTAAAAACCTTTGGTTAAGTTTCATTAGGTTTTTAATAATTAAATTTAGAAAAAAAATTTCATATATGTTGTGTGAATGCTTGAATCCAAAGAACAATACTTTATATACAATTTATATGATGTAGATTCAAGTAATTATTAATTTATTATTTTTCCATAAAATTATTCTAAAAGTTTATAGCCAAACCCTGCAACGTACGGGAATAATGCTAGTGTGAAAGTATATATAGTAAGGCTTAAAAAATCACCAATGATCTAACAAGACCATTACATTGTTTAACCTCATGATAATTATTTGCAAGCATATATAAGAAATGGAATCTTGTTTGCTAAGCCAATAATTAATAATGGATTAGTCAGAAACTTCGTGAACATGCACTCTTTCACATTTGAGATTATAAAATTCCAAAACATGATTCATTATTTGAAAATAAAATTTTTAAAAATGAACAAATGAGGCGCTATGGTTTAACCTAGAAACGTTGCGAGGGAGAAAGAAAGAACTACAATGATTTATGATGGCTTAATTAATGTTTGACGTACTTATCAAATAATTATACAGAAAGATATCTTTGACTGAGAAAATGGATCTACTTCGGGTATGTTTATCTATATATTAATGTTTACTTGCTTGTCATGCATGAGCATGGCTTGTCTCATATGATGGAAATATTATATATGATGGAAGCTTAATTTCAAACAATTCACACCAAACTCTCACGTAGAAAATCCCCAGTGTATCGAATAACGATGTTTATGGTCTGTTTATTACATTATAAAATGACCTTTCAAGCATTCGAATTTATATAATGATCATGAGTTTCAAGAACCTTTTTTTTTTTTTTTTTTGAAAAAAAAAAGTTTTTCCTTTTCACATTCCTAACCATTCACTTTTGCTCATACTAATAAAATTGCAAGTGATACAAAATTATTTACAATATATATTGTGGTTTTGTAATTGAAAGAACACAATTTTCACATTTGCATCATTGACATTACTTTTTATTATTATACAGTAGAAAACAAGTCACATAAATAATTTTAAAAAAAAAGTTTTGAAATTTTTTGTTCAATTGAATTTATTGTTATAATAAATATGGTTTCCAACTAAGCATATATATATTGAGTTGGATTATGTTCCTATTAGTTTTATTTAATAGGTAGGCTATCAGCCGCGAACTTAGCCATTTTGGCTTCCTAGTTTGTATTTTATGTCCTTTTAACCAAAAATATATATATATATATATATATATATATATATATATTTAAATAAATGCAAAAATAAATGTTTGGTTCTGGAAATTTCAAATTCTATATTGTAGGGACTCAATTTGTAATGGACTGTAGGGACTCAATTTGTAATGGACCCATGACAATAAAATTTGTAGAGTGTGGGTAGAAGGGCTAAGTACTAGCAAGACAAACAACGGATGACGTGAAATTCATAGGAATAATAGTAAAGGAATCTGATTAAGTGTTTTTGAGGATAACCACCATGACTTTGGTTAAATGTTTATGAGGATCTTGATAACGATTTTGGTTAAGTATTTGTGAAGATCTTTGTGATGATTTTGGTTAAGTGTTTGTGAAGCGTGTTCGTCCTCGGCCTTGTCCGAGGATCTTTGTTCTTAGAACTCATAAATATCAGGGTCGTTCTTGGACGCCCTCTTAGATCCCCCCCCCCCTCCCCCTTTTTGGGGGTTCTATCTGTTATATATTCTTATTTAGTTAATCCTCCGCTGTCCACTTGTCAGTTATCCGAACTCTGTGTCTAAGGGTTTGTCCCATTATCTGCCTTTGCAGGCTTTCTGTTAGTTCCCAGCCCTCTTTGCAAGTTCCCAGCCCTCTTTGCAGACTTTATATTAGTTAAAGTGACCGAGGCATCTGGGTCACCATGACTTTGGTTAAATGTTTATGAGGATCTTGATAACGATTTTGGTTAAGTATTTGTGAAGATCTTTGTGATGATTTTGGTTAAGTGTTTGTGAAGCGTGTTCGTCCTCGGCCTTGTCCGATGATCTTTTTTCTTAGAACTCATAAATATCAGGGTCGTTCTTGGACGCCCTCTTAGATCCCCCCCCCTCCCCCTTTTTGGGGGTTCTATCTGTTATATATTCTTATTTAGTTAATCCTCCGCTATCCACTTGTCAGTTATCCGAACTCTGTGTCTAAGGGTTTGTCCCATTATCTGCCTTTGCAGGCTTTCTGTTAGTTCCCAGCCCTCTTTGCAAGTTCCCAGCCCTCTTTGCAGACTTTATATTAGTTAAAGTGACCGAGGCATCTGGGTTTGCTGGTCACTTCACCATTAAAGCGGTCAGAGTGTTGGTGGTGTATGTTTAATGGGTGAGTGATATTTTCCCTCCATCAACGTCGGTTCGCCGAGGACGTGGGCATCCTCGGCGAGGACCCTTGATGACTTGGACTTCTCCCCCTTATCCTCGGCCTCTATATTCTCCTTGCGTGGACCTTGGGCCAGATATGGAGTGGGCCGGGGTTGTTAAATACTTGAGGCCCCACATATATATTTTGATCCTATAATTTGATACGTTCTTTTTTTATTCTAAAAACAACAATAAACAAATCAAGTTAGTGATTTAGTTTATTGACTTTATTCTCTATTGGCTTACTTGGCTAACAGAATGTTGATATGGTAATTTTTTGGCATGGCATTGACAAAGGATAACTAAACAAAGTGTCATAGGTTTCCACATGTTTTCCCTTATTCATTGAAGAAAAAAAAAATCCTTCAAGTTTAGACCCAGCGAGTAGAGTGCCACTATGGTCACACTCTGATGAAAAACACCAACTCAAATCGCCCCCCTATCCATTTTTTTGTAGAATAGAGACTCTTCTTGGGGAATTTTTAGGGTTTTTTATTTTAACCCGTAAGAGAAAATACATGGCAAGCCACATGGCATGCCTAATTATCCTTTTATCAAAATTTGTAACAAAAATAAATAAATGAATAAACACATTTTGTTAATCACATAAGCAAAAATTAACTTGGTCTGTTTAAAATTTTTTGAGAACTAAAAAAATAAAAAAAATTTAGGAACTTTTACCCAAATTTCAAAAATCAATCATACCATATTTTTTGCACCGTTCACATTTGAATGGAATGGCACACACTGACACACAAGAGCTAGGAATCTAATAATTTCAATACGATTTTGTTTTTTTGTTTTTGATAAGATAACTTTAATGCGATATCATTGCAATTTGTAGATATATATATATATATATATATTTTTTAAACGTGATAATTTAAAATATATAATTATAAACGGATACGCACAGATAATAAATGTGCAAGAGGAATAATAAATAATATATATATATATATAGTATTTAAATGAACAAGATTATTTTATTTTACAGATATCATATCATACTCGAGATTTCACATATCTGGATCTCTCTTTTTTTGCAGAGTAAGCATCTCGAATCCTCTGCTGCCATAAAAGTGATAAAACTGGAAAAACAATGTGGGGTTCATAATTCCAAAGTCTAGTTTGGGTAAATCTTGCTAAGTTGGCTAATAAATAATAATAGTATTCTATAATTTGCTAGGAAATTGCAAAGTATGGCTCTTTCCCTGACAAACAGATACAATAAGGATCTATATATTCTTGTATTGTAGTTAATTAATGAAATCTATCACTTGGAGTTTCGAGCTTCCAAATATTCATATAACTCAACTGCATTATGCACTATGCACATGACAAGTTAATTGTGACTGAAGTCATTTACCAAAATGTTCAAAAATTTATATTTTAGGGGAACCAAAAAATAAAATTCAATACATTGAAAAACTTTTTAGTTAAAATTTATGGCTACTTTTTTACAAATTATAATATTTGATCAGGACAAATTGTATTTCTTCCTAATTACATTATAGTTGCACTGTATATTTGGCAACAGATTAAAAAGTTAACTTTTTGTTTAAATTATTTATCCACATTATTTTGTCTTATTTTATTTCAAATAATTTAACTTTCAACTTTTTGAAAATAAACTAACTTTTTGTCTTACAGCATACTAATAAGCTACCGAAAAAAGCAGTTCACAAACAAACGTGCAATTTCTTCTTAAAATTTCATACTAACAATATTTAAATTATTGGTGATAAACACTTTACCCCTAAGATTTTCATCAAATTTAACTTTGTTAAAAAAAAAATTCAAATTTCAGTTATTTTTAATGAAAATCATTACGACAATGACAGCTCAAAAGTGAAGATTAGAAAGCACTTTAATTGATGGATTAATAAATATATCCAAGTCCAACAATGTAGTTGTAAGCATTATTATTATTTTTTTGGATCAAAGTTGTAAGCATTATTGACTACTCAAACCTTCGTTTAAGAACACATGCATATTATATATAGTGATCTCTATTTTCCATCTTTGTGACAGACCAGTACTGTAATCTATCTTGGCCTCATGTTTATTAAACTAATCCTGATCAGGCTGCTATTGACATCAACGTTCTAATCCTCTTATTAAATGGAAAACATCGTCACTCAACAAGTTGCAATGGGTCATCATCAAGTCACTATAGAATGCAAATTTAGAAACAATTAAATTAATGAACCGCCATTGTCAAATGGTCCATGCTTGAGATAGTGATGCACGGACCTAATCAAATATAAAACTGAAAAACCAGTCTTACTATAGTAAGAATGGTTTTATCTTGTTAATTTTGTTCAGTTTTTTATGTTTAGCCAGTCTTGATAGTTGATACCTTTTTTCGGATATGAATTTCTCTCTATAGGCATCTCTTAATCTGTGATTCTTTTCCCATTATACGATTAAGATTACGACATGAAATTTTATGTCAATCTCTAAGCCACATTAATTGTAATACCCCAATTTGATTGATTGTGTGATGAGTCTCACATCGAGCATATACTGGGTTAAACTAAGCTTTATTAACAATTATTAAGAAATTCAATTGTGACTAGTCTTTTTGAGGTATAGTGCAAATGTGACTAGCACTTTTCCTTAGGTCGTTACTGTTGAGTTACACGTGTTGGGGAGATAAACACCTTGGGCAGCTTCCTTGAGTAATTAATATAACATATAGAAACACAATTGAGCACATACCCATTGGGGCTTAGGCCTTTTGGGTAAAAGTGTGTTTCTATATGTTATATTAATTATTCAAGGAAGCTCCCCAAGGTATTTATCTCCCCAACAAGTGGTATCAGAGCTCATGGTGGTGTGCGGCGAAGGTGGTGAGGTATTCATGGTCCCTATCCAGCGGGGACAGAGAAAGCATAAACAGCCCACACACAAAAGATCCTAGAATATTGCTAATGGTGTTAAATAATGGTGTAATGCGAGGTTCCCATGGATATGGACGTGCGGAGTTCCCATGGATGTGCGTGCAGGGTTGACATGTGGTTCCCATGGATGGCGTACGAGAGACTCATGGATGACACATTGATGAAGTGAAAAGCCCATTAGTCAAGGGGGAGTGAGTAGGACTTATTCATGGCCCACAGAGAAGTCTTGAAGCCCATAGAGTGGTAGAGACTCACATGTGAGGGGGAGATTGTTGAGTTACACGTGTGAGTGAAGTCCCACATTGAATAAAGATGAAAAGAATGAGTGGTTAATATAACATAATTGAGCACATACCCATTGGGGCTTAGGCCTTTTGAGTAAAAGTGTGTTTCTATATGTTATATTAATTACTCAAGGAAGCTCCCCAAGGTGTTTATCTCCCCAACAGTTACATTAACATACAAACAAATAATCAAAAGTTAAATTTTAAGAGATTTTAGAAAACAATCAATCAAGCAAATATGTATAATTCATATGCCTAACAAACATGAGAAAGTACATAATTCAGTACACTCTTAGCATATATACAAGTCAGGCAAAATTTATTTAAGGAACAATTTTTAGTACCTTTAGAATCTTGATATACCACCTTCTCAAAAAAAAAAAAAAAAAAAAAAATTTGATGTACCATTGCAATCACAAAAGTGTACTATTTTGCAAAGTTCTTAATTACTTCATCTGTCACACAAGCAATTCCATTTTTGAAAGTTCCTTTGACTCTATCTCAAGCAAAGCAACCATTTACATGTTAAATTGTTAGCTGATAACTTTTTATAGAATAGAAAATGACACAATAGCATTCATCAAGGAAAAAGAAAATGACATAGTAACTAGCTAGGGATAATGGAGAGCGAGAACAGCCTAGATAAGAAAACTCTTAACTCAATAAATCTGATTTTATATAGTATTATTGGGCTTTGTTTTAGGGAAGATTATCAAACAGACTAATTAAAAGGGACTTCTTCCTACATATAATATTATATCTTAGCTTATGAAATCTGATTCTAGCTAGAAGCATTTTTTTTCCTCTGATATGACTCAAGAATTGGGCACAAACAGAAAGGTCTATTAATTGGAAAATATAGAATAGACAGGTTAATATACATAGATAAAACCTATCTTAAAGTCCACATATTATTATAAGATATGCAATTGTAATATATTACACGATATTATAAAGTATCAATTCAGTCACAAACTCTTTAGCAAAAAAAAAAAAAACTCAGTCACAAACTCACAATCTTTGTATTAGAATTTTTTTTTTTTAATAAAGTTGAATATATAATTTACGGAAATTTCGAAAACGTGAAAAAAAAAATTTTTTGAAATGTCGGCATTCTATAATATTTAGGTTTGGTAGAATTAAGATTAAGAAAAAGAACAAAGCAGCAGGTCATATATGATCAATAGGTAAACATTTTAATATTAATAACCGGCCTCATACGTAATTTTCATCTACTTGCCTTGGAGGCTTGGACCTCTCAACTCTTTTGAAAGATACTACACCTTTTAGAGAAGTTTGAACCCTCTGAAGTGTGAGCGACTTCAATTTATAATAATAATACCTCAAGTATTGAAGGAATCAAACGTTTATTAAGTTTTTTTTGTGGCTAGCCAAAGAATTTGTAGCTCAAGTTGCATAGCCTATACCGAATATATATATACACACACATGGTTGGGTTCAAGTTACACCTAGTGTAACTCTAAAAATTATTACACTACTCAATAATTTGTTATAAAATTCATATTTTAAAAATCACACCATTGAATTACATGTTCTATATATTCTTAACATTTATGTCAATTGGATGTTATTTCTTGCAGGGTGCAAATTTGTTGGGGCCAGGCACCAACTCTCTGTATGATGAGCCCAACAACTTCCCAACAATAAATTTGTAGAGAATGGGTTAAACAACTGGGCTAGTGATGGATTTAGCAACGGTCCAGATAAACAAAACCGATAATGAATGAAAAAAGGATTGAGTCAGGCATTCAACAAGAAGAATCCCTTTGGTCCGAAGAGGTTTACTATTTAAAGACGTAATGAATACAATTTTTCTCGCCCCCCCCCCCCCTCCGTGAGGCCTGTTTCCCTTATATATACACCTTTTCTCTCATCTCCACCGCACACTTGTCCTTCATCTAGGCATCCACTCGAGTACTAGTCACATCAGAGGCATGCTTTAACCTGCAGTGAGTGGTGGTGGTTGAGGATGCACTGTTCAGGTGTCTTTTCCACATAAATGCGGCCAGGAAAGTTACTGCAGTGCATTAAATGTGGTGGTGGCTGCTTTATTTGGAAGATACTTCATGATATCTACGCAGTTAGGTGTGCCCAAAGCTCAGCCCTGGCAGGGAGATCTTCAGCACATCTACTCGATCAAGTTCTAAGCAGCTCCGTTGGGTAAGGTCCCTTCGGCCCAACTAGGTTGTCTTCAGACAGAGCGTCTGTCCCTTATGGGTTGCACTTCCACCAGGATGGCAAAACATTGATACTTTTAACCTCTTCGGACAGAGAGTCGTATTTGAACTGGGCCTCAGGCCCAACATATGGCGTTGGGCTTTCTCACCTACATTTCTCATTCTATCCATAAATTCATCTTTTAAAAACTTGAATTAAAAAATTGATTGATAACATGAATATAAATTTTTGATCACCTTAAAATTTTGCAAGTATGGAGAATCTGTGAAGATAATGTAATTTAACAGTGAATTTATCAAAATTCACATCTAATTAAAAAATATTGAGTAATGTAACATTACTTAAAGTTACACCAAGTATAACAAGAGTTGTCTAAAAGATCTAAACTGCTTACTAATTATATTTAATTACGTACATGATGAGCAAAAAAAATAAATTAATATTATGGATAATTTATCATTGTGGTCCTTAACTTTTGCCCTATCAAAGAAAGTATGGTTAATTAAGTTAAACAAGGTGTAACAAGAATTGTCTGAAAGATCTAAACTGCTTACTAATTATATTTAATTACATAGACACATGATGAGCAAAAAAAATAATAATATTATGGATTATTTATCATTGTGGTCCTTAACTTTTGCCCTATCAAAGAAAGTATGATTAATTAAGTTACACTAGGTATAACAAGAATTGTCTGAAAGATTTAAATTGCTTACTAATTATATTTAATTACATACACACGTGATGAGCAAATAAACAAATTAATATTATGGATTATTTATCATTGTGGTCCTTAACTTTTGCCCTATCAAAGAAAGTAGGGTTTATTACGATATAACAAAATGAACGTAATAAATAATATCAACTAGTGTTACATTATAAATGAATGTAATAAATTAATAAAGTAAAACATTGAATCATTACAAGAAAATCTAAGATTGTTCTAAAAATATCTACCATACACCCTTGGTGCGATGGTTATTACACAAGTATAAGTACTTATGAGGTGTGAGAGGTAAGGACCGAAATTCAAGTCTCCTGGAGAAAACTTCACACACATATACACTTGATCTACTGTAACTTAATATAAATATATATATATATATATATATATATATATATGTGTGTGAAACTCTCTCTTAGAGACTTGAACTCTAACCATTGCTCCCCACACTCCACAAACAATTATACTTGTGGGGTGACCATCACAATTAATGTTGCACTAAATAAATATTCTTAAGACATTAATTTATTTATTTTTATTAAAAATAAAAAAGAAAAAAAAATCTCTCACAAACTAAACGTAAACTTTGTTTGAAAGTCAAACCGTGTTAATTAGTGAATCAACAACGACCGGCTACAGCAGCCTGGAGTCAACTCATGAGTACTATAGAAATTGAAAACGAAGGGCAATCTCGTAATTAAATAAAAATTCAAGCCCAAACTCATTCCGAACGTTCCTATATAAACCTCAGGAATTCATAAAACCAAAAAGTGTGGAAAAGGTGTCAATAGTTCAAACTTCAAACACTAGTACCAGACATACATGGCTTCCTTATCTACACCACCACCTACCACCACCACCACCACTATCACCACCGTCGATGAAGGCAGCGCAACCTCAATCTCCACCGTCCACTCAGATATTCTTCAAACACATATCCTAACACGCCTTGATGGGCCAACCTTAGCCTCCGCAGCTTGCACTTGTTCTCAGCTCAATACACTTTCATCTCAAGAGGCACTTTGGACAAACATTTGCAACTCCACGTGGCCATCCACCAACACCCCACGTATACGCCACGTCATATCCTCGTTCCCAAACGGTCCCCGCTCTTTCTTCTCCGACTCCTTCCCACTCCTCACAAATTTGGACCACCCAAACAACTCTCCCCAAAGCCATCACGACCGTACGTCGGAACTAATCTCAGCCGTCGATGTTTACTACAAGGGCAACCTCGTATTCAGCAAAGTGATCGAGACCGAGACGGTTACCGGTTGGTTTACATGCTCGCCGTTTCGGTTGGACCTTTTGGACCCCAAAGACGTGGTCCCCACACCGATAAGGTTGCTGGACGATGACGACGACACGTGTCGCGATCTTGAGGAGGATTTGGAGCTGAGCTGGATCTTGATCGACCCGATCGGACGGCGGGCGATGAACGTGTCGAGTCAAAAGCCAGTTTCGGTACAACGTCATTGGTTGAGTGGAGAAGTGCACGTGCGGTTCGCGACAATCTTAGCCGGCGACCACCACAGAGGATCGTCCTCGGAGTTCGTGCAGTGTGGGGTAGTGATCACTTGCGGTGGGTCCCAGGGAAGGGTGGTGCTGATTAAGGAGATGAGTTTGCAGGTGGAGGACATGGAAGGGATTCATTTGAATGGGAAGGAGAGTTTGGTAATTTTACAGAGGGCAATGGAGAGTAAAAAGGGAATAAAGAGGAGGGAAGAGGAAGGAAGGAAAAGATACCAGGAGTTTTTGGAGAGTAAGAAGGAGAGGAGAGAGAGGAAGATAAGAACAGAAGGGAGATTGGATATGTTGTGTGTGGCTTTTGGGGTCTTGGGATTTGCCACTTTTTGGTTATTTGTTTTGTGCAGATAAAAAAAAAATTAAGGTTTTATTATATATTTATATCCCAGGTAAAAAAAAAAGAGAATAAGGTTGTTTTATATTTTTTTTTCTTTTTATTTTTTCTCCAAGTTCATTGGTATAATTATAAAGAAACAAGAAGAAAAAAAAAATTATGACTTCATTTCCTTTCATCCTTTGTACAAATTACCTTAAAATTACCTCTATATGAGTTTAGTATATCTTTCTTAATTTAGCAATATTCTTTTATTTTTAATTCTAGGCTGTATTTGAATTTAAGAATTCAGAATCAAAATATTTGGAGAGATTTTTTAGGATATTATAGTTTGGTATGAATTTTAGTAATGCGGGTTTAATTTGGAAATATGCAATTTGGCATGGATTGGGCATGTCGTGAAGAAGTTTTTGGTCGCATTATGAAGTTGTTTGGTAGAGATGATAAAACAGAACAGTGAGAGAAGAGAAAACTTAAAGAGGATAGATAAAAAAATAAAATAAAATAAAAGGGAAAGGAGAGATTAGTATTTCCATTATAAATGTTTGGTAAGAGAGTGAGAAAAAAGTGGAGAGAAAATAAAGCATTTTGTATTAAATTTTTATTACATTTTGTATTAAAAGTTTTTTTTGTTATAAATTAGAATAATAAGGTTGTCAAATAATGTATTTAAGATGTTTTCTCTTATATTTTATTAAAGATGGACTCAAGATGAAAATATCAATCTCTCTCTTTCTTCCTTTCGTTTTTTATTAAACCAAACAATAGGTCTATTGTTTGGTTCTCCTTGGAATATACCAAAGAGTATGCTATTCTGTGGTTTTGTCAACCATTTAATTGGTTCTGCCTATAAAAATGACGTTAATTGTAAAGAAGAAATGAAGAATAGTTTAGAAAGTTTTATATATAAAGGGTAGCTGTCATATAGACATATTGGCAATAAAAAAATTTGAGAGTAAGATATAGACATTGAAAGGAGACGTCAGACGTGATGTTGTAACTAAAAAGATATTTCTCTCTTTTTTTTTTTTTTTTTTTTTTTTTTTTTTTTTGATGAGAGATATTTCTCTCTTTTTATTATTTACAAAAGCGTAGACTTGATTTTCTATGCCATTTAGTCCTGAAATATATATGCTATAATATTTGATTCCAACATCAAGCAATCAATGCGTGTAAATTATAATACTAAAAATCCCTTACAAAATAAGAGTTTTAAGAGGCTTGGACACTGTTTTATGATTTTTTTTTTCTTTTTTTTTTTTTTTAAAACTATTTTTAAAATAATGAGGTTAAGAGCTTCTAATATCTATGACCTGAATAATATAAATCTTCTTGTACCATTTTTTATGTTACATTTTATGTTCTACCAATCACAACTTATCATATATTTGTTTAAATTTCCTTATAAATTAATCAAAATTCAAAATGGAAAAAAAAAAAAAAAATGAACACATGACAAGTTGTAATTGGTAGAACATAAAATAGAATACAAAATGTGGTACAGTCGTACGAAGCTAGACTTACATTGGATTTCATTAGTGAAGCCAGGAAATTTTCGTGGATTGGACAAGAGTATATTTAATGTGGGTTACAAGCAGAATAATTGTGGTGGAAATTCAAGTTTGACATTATATATAGGAAATGTACGTACTTGCTTATTGCTATTAAGTTGTCCTTTTTTTTTTGATACAGCTATTAATTTGTCCTAATCGACCTAAAATTGAGTCATTTCAAAGTTGAGTGTGAATGTGTGAATATTGACTTAATTGTCATGACCCAAGAGCTGTTAGAGTAATACTCGCTGATTTTAATGAAACACAAAAAAAAGGCCAAAGGTGGTTGAAAATTCAGGAGGGGGAACCAAACTTATTTTTCTCTTAAAAAATTAAAACTTATTGGTGAGGACAATCAAGGTCCTCTCTCTCTAATCACATGCTTTACATGACTTACAATGGTTATTTTAATTAGGGTTATTTACAATTATTAACTATTACAGTGTATAGAAAATTTGTATTCATAAATACTTGTCCTTTAGGTCCACTTTAGTTGTATCACACATATTTACGCCTCCTATATAAGCTAGGCACACTGTTGTATATTTTAATAAATTAAAACAATATTTCTAACATTAACCTTAGGTTATGATATGCAAAAAGAGTTTGGTACAAAATTATGAGATGCGCCTAGAAGCAAGCAACTAGCCTAGCGTCTCTGGCCTAGATTTGCTAAATCAAATAATGGAAGAGTTGAGAAATGGCACGTGAGAGGACTTTGCTTGCAGTGGTGTAACCCATTACATTATGTTTTACCCAAATATATATATATATATATATATATATATATATATTTCTAACTTAAGAGAATGAATTGTGTCAAATTGTAGGGAGTCAAATTGTGGTCTCTCCAACAGTCACAATGACACTCCCGTGACTCGAACCCATGACTTTGGCTTTGATACCATTTGTCAGACTGTAAGTTATACCATTCCACCTCAAAATCAATTGGTGATAAGGAAAACACACTCAAATTTTTTATAGCATTCGACATCACACTACGTGGACCTGTTTTTAAAATGGTTATAGGGAGTCAAATTATGGTCCTCGAATGATTTGGTTTGGTTAGGTATTGCCTCAGTTAAAAAGATTCTAAAGAATAAGAAATTCAAACAAGATAAAGTACACAAAAAATTGAAAGTAATCTATATTTCACTGATCCTAAGAATAGAAAAGTAAATTGCAAAAAAGGTAAAGCAAATTCCAAGACTTCTAAAGTAAATTTAAAGAAACGTGTTTTTATTAAAGTAGAATGGTTACTAGGTTAATTTGAGCTGAAATGTAAAGAAACTAAAAGAGATGCTAACTGAAAAAAAAAAAAAAAAAAAAGAGAGAGAGAGAGAGAGAGAGAGAAGAAGATATAGACATGTTGAAGTATTAACTTATAATTGTTTATCTCTCTTCTTCATGGGTAGTCGGCCTTTTATAATTAAACTAATTAGTAATTACCACTTTACAAGATAATGAAGGTTTTTTTTTTTTTTTTTTTAACTACACTGTATCATCACATATATATATATATATATATATATATATATATATATATATTTCAAATAATTCGATAATTACATTGAATTAAGAAAGGGAATTTGAATCTTTGATATATATGTTGGAAAATAAAAAGTGCTAATTAAATTACAATATTCTTAGCATGACAAGTAATAGGTGGTATATTTTAATAAAAGTAACATGTAATTTAGGCAAAGATTTTTTTCCTGCCAAATTACTAGTCCTTAATTATTAGACTTTCACATGATTGACAAATTTAACACTTGTATATTGCCAAGCATTCAAAGATATCTAGTGAATCTTAGAAAAGGTAATAAAACACATTTAGGGGCAAACAACTTTAAAACTAAAAGCTTTCTCCAAAAAAAAACCTTTAGAAAACTAAAACTAAAATAGCAAATTGATAAAAAAAAATTAATACATATTTTTCAAAATAACACCCAATTTACACGCATTTTAGAGGAATAATAATAATATCTTTTAATTGAATTTTTTTTTTTGAGAAACAGGTAAGTCATTTTAATTAAGATAAATCAGACTAAAATACATCAATCAAGTTTGGTGGTAATTCTTCTAACCACACATATGTATCAGCAGTTAAAACTGCTCCTCTTCTAGTAAGGGAGTGCACTAAACTATTGGCCCCTGCTGACATGACTGAAGCTACAAAGCTAAAAACAAGTGCAGGCTTTTTTAATATCTTCAATTACATGGCCCCACTGGGTCCTATTGTGCTTCGGATCCTTAATGGCTGAAATGACCTTCATTGAGTCACCCTCCACCACCACACGAGTTACACTAATCTTTTAATTGAATTAATTGGGTTTAGGTATGAAGATACCCGGTACTCCATAGTCTTATTCAGCATGCAGCAGCTTTGGGGCAAATCAGGGGTGTCTCTATTTGTAAGAAAGGTACTTGGCTGACCCACCTTTTCTTCGCCGACGACAGCTTACTTTTTTGCAGGGCTTCTATATCGAAATGCCACAGGATTCAAGATCTTTTGTGTAGTTATGAGAGAGCCTCTGGTCAACAACTAAACAGATCAAAAACATCCCTCTTTTTCAGCAAATCAACCCCAGCAAAAACCATTGAACAGATCACTAACTTCCTCGGGGCTCAAGAGGTCAAACAGTACGAAAAATATCTCGGCCTGCCGACCTTAGTGGGTAGAAACAAAAAAGCTAGCCTTATGTTCATCAAAGAAAGATTTTGGGCCAAGTTGCAAGGTTGGAAGGAACAACTTCTCTCTCAAGCGAGGCGGGAAGTGCTGTTAAAGGCGGTTGTGCAAGCTATTCCAACCTTCGCCATGAGTTGCTTCAAACTTCCCGTCACCCTGTGCAATGACATTGAACAACTAATCCGAAAATTCTGGTGGGGCCATCGAGGGAACCAAAGGAAAATTCATTGGTCAAAATGGAGCACTCTCTGCCTCCCAAAGGAACTTGGCGGTATGGGGTTCAAGGAACTACAAAAATTTAATGATGCCATGTTGGCAAAGCAAATGTGGAGGCTCCTTGAAAATAAAAATTCTCTGTTCCACCATTTTTTCAAGGAAAATTTTTTTCCAAATGGGGATATTTTCTCTGCAAAGGTAAACAGTGGCTCCTTTGCTTGGAAGAGCATACTCAAAGGGAGAGAAGTCATCAAAAAGGGTGCCATTTGGAGAGTTGGGAATGGCGAACACATCCACATATACCAGGATAGGTGGCTGCCATCCCCCCAGCTCACTAATATTCAATCTCCTCCCCTCTTCTTCGGATGCGATGCACAGGTGTTTGTACTGATTGACTGGGAGAGATGCTGCTGGATTGAAGATGCAGTGGACAACAACTTCTCACCGCACGAAGCTAGGGTGATCAAGTCTATCCCCCTGTGTCTCACTGTTGATGAAGATAAGTTGTACTGGCCGAGTGTGGTGGATGGGGTTTTTACGGTCAAGGTTGGTTACAGACTCCTGGTTGATGAAGAGCAACTCCCACTTGTAAGTCCACTACCTCCCTCCCATCCGAAAAGTACATGGCGTGGACTCTGGAAAATGAAGGTTCCCAACAGAACAAAAACGCTTATGTGGCGCGCAGTCTCGAAGGCTCTCCCAACCCGGTTCAATCTGGTAAAGCGGAAAGTCCTCTCCGATGGTACATGCCAGCTCTGTGGGCTTGATCAGGAAACTACACTTCATGCCCTTTGGTCATGCCCGAAACTGCATGGGGTCTGGGACGTGCACTTCAAATCACTAAGGGACGTAGCGAATGAGTGTGTGTCTTTTATGGAAGTCTTTCAATTGTGCATGGAGAACGACCACCCCACGGAATTACTTGCCATGTTAACATCACAAGTCTGGATTAGAAGAAACAAGCTTAGGTTGGGTGAAACAGTACCCGACTTGCGTTTACTAAACTCTTTGGCGCGTGATTCTCTTCAGGAATTTCAGCATGCACGAGTGGTTGAACCATCCCACCCTTCAACTCACCCCCAAACTAAATGGGAGCCTCCCCCCTCTGATTGGTTCAAAATCAATTTTGATGGTGCCGTCTTTCAGGAGAAGAATGAAGCTGGTTTAGGTATCATCATCCGCAATGACCATGGTCTAGTTATGGTTGCATTAACACAAGTTATTCCTCTGCCCACTTCGGTGGAGATGGTGGAAGTGTTAGCAGTGAGGAGGGCCCTTATCTTTGCACAAGAGCTCACCTTTGACCAAATCATCCTGGAAGGTGACTTTGAAATTGCCATCCGCGCTATGAAGAGCGATTTTTACTCAGCTGCAAGCTTCGGACATATACTTTCAGACATAAAGGCCTTAGCCTCTCATTTCAGGCAGGTGGCTTTTAAGCACACTCGTAGGCAGGGAAACAAAGTTGCCCACAACTTAGCTAGAGCAGCTTGTAATTTTGTTCCTCTCTGTACTTGGATTGAGGAAATTCCTGTATCTTTAGCTGCTGACTATTTAGCAGAAGTTGTTAATGAATAATTCCTCCCTTCCCCTGGTTTTTGGGGTCGGTTTTCTCAAAAAAACAAAAAAACTTAAAGGCACTTTATCACTATTAAGGGTCATGTGTCCAAGTATCCAACCCACCAACTTGACAAAATCGTCCAATCTGATCGGTCCTAACAGTTCAAGGTAGTTTTTTGGTGGGTCGGGTTCTGATTGATATGTTTTCAAGCCATCAAACCTAACATATTCAAACACACACAAGTGCGCGCACACACCTAAAAATTTGTTTAATTTTTTTTTGTTTGATTTATTATAGTATTTTGAGAATTTGTTTGGATTAATTTATAAATTTGGAATATGATTTAAGCATATTATGTGAATTGTAAAAATGTATTAAAAAATCGGGACTTAAAATCAATGAATGTCTTTTTTTTTCCCTTACAAGAAACGAAATATTTTATATCCAACATGTTGAATTGATTTTTACACACATAATAGGTTGGGTTGGGTTGCGAATTCTTTTAACTTATTCCCCTAAAATTTTTAAGTATGGATTTCTCCGTTCAATTAATACTTTTTTATTGTAAAAATTATGAAAAGCTCAATCTCTACATTCTATAACAAATGAAAAAAAAAAATCTAGTACCACAAACTATTATACAACTTCTACCACAATTATGACATGGCAGAGTGTAAATGGTGAAAAAAAAAAAATAATGGGTTAGACTTGTGACAAAAAGTTGTGGAATGGTTTTGTGGTACTAAAGCTACAATAGGATTGCACAAGTGTTCTTTGTTTCCTTTTCAACGTGGACTCAAAACGCTTATTGATTTTAATGTCTTAAACTCACGTGTTTAGCCACTTTTGTCAACTTCTCAATCGAAAAAGTGCATGGCATATACATGTGTTAAATTGTTAATTCTATTTCTTCTCCACATATATATGGACTTGCGTGGAATCATTCTACAAAACCATGTAGACTTGCATGCACTCATTTCGTAACCATGTGAACTTCTTGGACCCTAGACTTTCATGCAATCATTTTGCAAGCCATCTGGACTTCTTGAACTAAGCTGCACAACACATACCCAAGTTACGCAATTCTCTTACAGTAGAGAGTGTCTAATCTCTAATGACACAATTTTGCTACAATTCTAATATGTTCAACTTTGAGTGATAAGTTCATGTAAAAGTGATGATTCAACATTCATAGTCGATCACTTTAATAAGTTGTGACAAAATATGTGGTCATGGAATAACTATAGAATAGATAGTCGACCAATTGTCACCTCCAATGGCTCCAATGGCAATGCACCTTTAAGACCATGACGCTGTATCAAGGCAAAAATCAGATCAATTGTCCCCTCCAATGGCAATGCACCTTCATGACCATGACGCTGTATCAAGGCAAAATTCGAAATAATTTTAGTGCGTATGATCCTTACATATTGTGTACAAGGCTTCCACCGCAGATTCCGTGTTATGCTTCAAGTCTTGAGATCGAGAGTCAGACTCTCAAGCTCCAGATCAGATTGGTTTCAGGCTCAAATACATATATGTTCAAGACAAATGAACTTTCTCAGTTTGCAAAAATATTAAAGTATATTACAACCTTTACTCATTAAATGTTCAAGACAAGTGAACTCTTATCTCACAGATCACACTTAAAACTTGTATTCAAAGTTTGTTGGATTTTCATCTAAAATACTATCTGATGTTGCTTCTGATGATGTGTGGTGCTTCTACTTGTAGCAGACACACGCCTTGCGACCAAAATTAAATTACTAGCTAGAATAAGTTAACACAGACATTTGGATAAGACATAATTTATAGGAATCCAACTTTTCCTGCCATTGTCCTTTGCACAAATTAATCTTCATATAAGTACTTGACTGTCGTCTTTCGGCTCTGGAGGCCCTCTTGCTATTGGCATTCCACCTCCAAAATCGGTTTTGGGTTTCGCATAGTCCACAAAAACAACACGCCCATTTAATGCCTGCCAGTAGTTATTTGTTATTTTTGAATTTCAAAGCTTAAAAGAATCAAATGCAGAGACGAAAACAGGGGCTTACCTTTCCGTTCATCTCTGTAAGGGCTTTCTGAGCTTCATCTTCTGAAGCAAAGGTCACAAATCCAAATCCTTTTGATCTGTCTGAGACTCTGTCCATTACAACTTTAGCTGGAAAAAGAAAAATTGTTAGGCTCCAATTAACTGAATATTCTACTCGCTTGAAGAGGGTAACTTAATGTCATTGCATATGGAAAGCCCATTGTCACCTTCAACAACTTGACCATATTGAGAAAATGCTTCTGATAATCCTTTGTCATTGGTGTAAAATGACAATCCTACAGCATTGCGAGGGAAAAAAATCTTTAGCAAGTGCATAACATAACAAAAAATTGAGAAACTATACAGTATATAGGGCAATAAAAGCTGCAAAACTATGTTATCCTTTTTTTTTTGGAAAGTCTACATGAGTTAATATACGGTTAAACAAAACTTTTTGTTGGCAAAAATAATATGGAAAAATGATTTAGATAAGAAGCCAAAAAAAAGAATCAGAAAAACTCTATGGCCTTAATCTAGGGATCAAGAAGCTCTCCACTGCTTGATATATTTTACATACAAATACAAAGAGAAAATGTTTCTATATGATTACTGTACTTTTGACAAAGCATGTCGCTAAGTATCAAGGGAAACATTCTACTAAAATTCAAAACTTAAATAAGTAGCAATTTTATAAAAGATTCCAATGCTCTTTTAGTAGAGGTCAAGCCTCAATGCAATGGCAAGTGCCTTTCACCAAAAGCAATAGGTCACAGGTTCGAGTCTGGGAATCCGCATTTCCCAAAAAAATTGGGGGTAAGCTTGCCTACCAATCACCCCTCCCAAAACTTTCAAAAGCAAGAGGCTAAAGCACCTTTGATTTATCTAATGAGATGCTTCTGTTCTTTAAGATGACGAAACACCCTATAAAAGCCCCCATCAAATGGAGTTTAAAAGGTTCAACTGATAGAACCATCCAGTAATCAAAATTAGGATCTGGAATTCTGTGAGTAATACACACAGCATGCATAACACAACAGTATATTGATCAGAAAAACATGAGCAAGGAGAATCACATCTCTATGTTGGTCACAGATAATAAATGGCATTCACATAAACAAAAACAATCTCAAAATTAGTTATTTTGTACCTAAGCAAAAAAGATAAAACACTATTTGGACAAGACTTGAGCAGACACACTTCCACCACCTTATTTGGAAATAAAAACAATCCGAACCATACATGAACATTGATAACCATAAAGGTTTTTAAGTAAATGTAATCAAGATTGGCATGAGTTCTTAATTAAGGTCAGAGCCATGTACATGGTTGTATTTAAGGATTTCAATAGTACCCACAAGATCATTCAGCACCTGAAAGCCTCACCCGGTTATGGATGAATTAAATGAGCATATATTTTGCAGAAAAAGGTGAAAGAAGGAAACGCAAAAAACTCATATGGGTATTACGTCGAACAGGTTATGGTCATAGTTCAAGGAATCCAAAACAAGATGGTGACATAGATAAACAGCGAAACATATGATTGGTTTTCGGTCACACATAAATAGTGGGTAATAACTACTTAACGTTTTGAGATAGTACAACGTCGCAAAGCAAAGTGAAACAAAAAGTTAGGAAGAGAGAGAGAGAGAGAGAGTACCTCCAACGAAAAGTTTGGAAGCTATGCCTCTGGAACAAATGAGAAGAGTTGGAGGAAGGAGAGAAGTGTATGATAGATTAGGATTATTCACAACGAGTCTTCTAAGCGCCGCCATTCGATGTCACACACACTGGGTTCTGCTGCCAGGGAAATACTCTTGAGAGCTTAGAAACGATGGAAACTATTCCGTGATATATATACTAGTCTCCAAGCAATTGCTTGCTAGACGTCCTTTTATTTTTTTGGGTAACCATTTGTCTCTATTATAATTTATAATTTTTATTTTTATTTTTTAAACAAATAAAAATGATAAACATTAAAGATAAGTAGTAATTGTAATTTCTTTTTTTATAATGTGAGGAAAAAAATTCTAAATTTTAAGAGTTTTCTTTATAAATTTAAAATGAAATTTATTATTTGACATTTATGATCTTATTTTTAAATGAAATTACCCTTCATTAATGAGGGTATTTTTGAACCATATAAAAGTCCAGTTGAAAGTGGTGAATTCTTTTATATATATATATATATATATATAGTAAAGATATACCCTTGATCCTAAGTTTTTTTTTTTTTTTTTTTGAGAAACCCTTTAATCCTAAGTTAAATATAATACATAGAATTTTAAATTTACAATCTAAAATTCAATTCTCAAACTATGTAACCACCGCCTAGAATTTTATTTAAAGAAATGATAAATACTCGAAATTAAAATGATAAGTACTTGAAGTTACAGGATAATCTATTTTTAAAATCTTAATATATGAAATGATAAATACTCGAAATTAAAATGATAAATATTTGAAGTTACAGGATAATTTATTTTTAAAATCTAAATATATTTCACAATTATCTACCCATCCCATCTTTAATCTTGAATTTACGAGGCAAAAAAAAAAAAAAAAAAAAAGTAAATCTACTTTGGCAAAATGATTTGAAAGTCTGTTTGGATATAACTGAAAATTTATTACTAAAAATACGGTAGTAAAATAAAACTTTAAAGGCAAAACACTGTAGCAAAACTCATGGTTGCTTTTTTCAATTCTTTGTGGTCTGGGAACAGTACCCATGAGACCCATTAAAAAAAGGCAAAACGCGAAAAACTCTGTACACAAACGCACGCTAAGTTCTCCATCTCAAATATTAATAAAATAAGATATTAGCCTTCCATGTTGTTTCATTCTTTTCATACAATTTTTTTATTGCTCAACTATGAAAAATATGTCTGAAGTTATTCAGACATATATGTATGACACTGTCATTGTGCTGCTGGCTGTTCCAGTATGATTTTCTAAATGTTTTTGTTTTGTCATAAAATTAATAATAATTTCTTTGAAATAAAATTGCTCATTCATAGGGAAAAAATGTAAAAAGAAAATCTTAAACAAGGTCTTGTACATTCTGATAACAATTCTTTTTTTTTTTTTTTTTAAGTTATTACAATAAGATATGAGCCTCCTATGTTAGTTTCATAACTTTTATAATTTTTTTTAATAGAGTTGTGCAACTATTAAAAAAAAAATTTGGTTTTAACATTTTGATAAAAGAATTTTTTATTTCCTGAATAATGTTCTTACATTCATGTACTGATGAGAAAAGCTATATTTTTTTTCCTATGTTCACATACATAAATGAAAATTATGGACTCATCATGAATCTCTGCAGATAATTCATGAGATTTTAGATTGAATACAGTAGAAGAGGATATTCAAACTGAGAGAAGAAATCATTAAATTATGAGGGGCAATATTAACAACAAAATAAGAAAAATCAGTACTAGTTTTGTCACCGCAATGCAATAATTTCATCTTCTTTGCATTCTCCCAAATCAATTACCATAGTACCTCTCTTGTTAGTCGGCAAGATCCTGCAGCAGTTTCTTCTTGGAGGCTGTTTCAAAATACAAAGAACGATGTAAGTTATCAATAATCATGATAATGACAGATGATATGATTATAAATTAAATTTGTAACTCAAGTTGACTAAATACATTTTCTAGTGTTAACATCAATTAAACTATGCAGTATCTCATGAAGTGTTGATTATTCTTCATGACTCAATCTAACATTTCCTAGCAGGGGGTGAGTCACAATGATCGCCCCCTGCCCCTGCCCCCCTTCTATCTCATCAAAAAAAGAAAAAAAAAGAAAAAAAAAATTGATTACCTTATCCCACAAATATGGGTTGGGCATCTTGTAAACCTCCACTCTTTTAATTTGAGAAAGAGTTGGCATTTGCCATTCGCAGTTTGGTAGCGGAGTTTGATGTGGAAGATATTCAGTGGCTGTTTCATTTTTATTTGACGAATTTTTAGCAGTAGAAATGTAATACACAAAAGGTATTTGACATTTGTGCATACTATTAGGGCCAGTGTTGAAGGAGAAAGCAGTGTTATCAAGTTTGTGGTGCCAATCAACAAAGGTTCTTCTAGGCAATTCCATATCTCTGACTAAGAAAGTGCCTCGGAATATTTGTACAACGTAAACCCATAAAACAGACACAGTCCAATTTCGATTTTTGTCATGGCAAATGGATTGTTGCATCAGCCCAGCCGAGTCCATCTTCATTGGGCGCCTGAGTCGTTATAGGGCGTCCAATTTGTCCTTCGTATTGGGGAATATGTAAGTAGCCTCAAGTGGTGTAACGAGACTAGAGGCGCAATTGGGTGCGCTGCTAGGAGTCCCACTAGGTTGCCATACACATCAAACTAATCACCAATGAGAAGAAATAAATTATTAGAGATGAATATTTTTATTTCCTCTATTCTATTTATAGCTAATTTTTAGGCATGTTATTAATTTAAATTCATCATTGTAAAACTAAATCCATTGATGGAAGACAACAGTCTTGCTTAAACCCATTGATGGCACCTAAATTAGCTTAGCTATTAACAATTAATAAAATATCCCTATCTATTTATCTAAATTCTATATTGTTTGTATAATATTATATTTATTGGAGAAACCCGACACACTAGTTTTAATTACACATATAAAGGGTTACAATAATAGATTTACAATAATAAATCTTTGGCGCAGAAACTAGTTTTCATTATTATAATATTATTATAATGGTTACTTTTAGAAATGTTATCTAGCTAAAATTCTACTATAATTTGACCATTTATCAGTTTCCTTTGGATAGAAGAGTAAAAACATATTTGTTTCTTATATGAAAGTTCCAAACTCTCTCCCATCTATATCTTAACATAAATACTAAATCATTATTTCAACAAAAGTTTAGTGGAACAAACAAAAATGAGGTTCTTAATTTCATGCATATTAATTAAGAAAAAAAGAAAAAGAAAAAAAAAAAAGCTAACCTGGTGAAATCCTTTTTCCTTTGTGAGTGGAACACCTAGTTCAGCCATGCAAGCTTGAATTCGATCATCTGATCCATACAAACCTGGATACCTCTATATACACTTATCTTGCATTTTCTCGAGTGCCACTGCTAATGGATAACTTATAGCAAATCCACCACCACCATAGGCCATATTATATGAGAAGTATATGTTTTGCAAATGGCTTTCAGATGTACTTCCAATATAATTATAGCTATTATGATCATACTTCTGCAAAACCTTGACCAAATTATCAGGAACAAAAAATGTGTCATCATCCCCCATTACAAACCACCTAACATTCTTCACGTCTAACCTCAAGGTCTCCAATACTATGCGTGTTATACGTATGGCAGACCGATGGCCTCCCTTGCGCTTATACTCGAACTTTGAAGTATCACTGGAAATCCTCAAAGGAGGTAAACCATTATCATTAGGTTCGACTTTGACATGCTTATCTAACCAATAAACATTTCATTGGGTCTCCACCATAAACTGATATATTGTTTCCGTTTGTTCCAAAGTTTGGCTGAAGCTGCAATGCCAAAAACTATATGGGAAAGATTTGTTTTTTCTAGGGAGTTAGGAGTTGGACTAGAAACTATAAGGGAAAGATTTGTTTTCTTAGGAGTTGGACCAAGGGATGATATCGCAGAATTATCTTGCTGATGGATTGAGAAAAATTGTTTGGGACAATAATTTGACTTGTACATAAATGCAAACAAGTAAGAGAGAATCATAAATATAAATAAGCAAGCAATTATTCTTTTAAGAGAACAATAATTTGAATCTTTTGCTTTCATGGTTGAGTTCAAAGGTTTTGATTCCTGAAACAAGGAGAGAGAACAAAAGGGCGTTTGGAAGAGGAATAAATATTTAGCTAAATTGAAACACCACAATATTGAGAAGAGAAGAGAGTTTTGTGTGAATTCAAATGGCATAATCCATCTAAAAAACTTTAAAAGAAAATTAGAAATTTTTTTTATAAATAAAACACGTTTCTAATATTCTATTTAAAAATGTTTTCAAAAAAAAATTATTTAAAAATAAAAATAAAAACACTCTCACGTTCAAATTACTTTTTTTTTTTTTTTTTTTGTTTTAATACTTATCCCATCTCGTGCAATTTAAAATATTAAAACAAATATTCATCATTCTAAGAAAAATATCCACTTATTTTTATCAAACTCAAACTTATCAATTAAAGCTCTTCATGTTCAAATTACTTTTTTGTTTTAACTTATCCCATCTCATGCAGTTTAAAATATTTATAAAAAAAAAACTATTCATCATTCTCAGAAAAATATTCACTTATTTTTATCCAAATCAACTTTTGAACCCATTATCAAACTCAAACTTATCAACTAAAGCAACCGTTTTTTTATTTGATAAACCATTACATTTTCATTTTTCACAACAAAATTATACGAGTCTCGCAAGCCCAAGTCTCTTAAGACATCCTGAGAGGACAATTGCAAAAGGGACACTATTGCTGAGAATACAGCTACTATGAAATAATAATAATAATAATAAAATTAAAGAATTCAAGTTTGAATTTCACTGCCAAATGCCTCAGACGATCGATTGGAAGGAATAGGTGCAGCAGGCAGTTTGGTCACTGCAACCAAAATGTGGGCATAACCCAACACCCCAACTAAAACATCATCACTTTCATCCTCAATACAATCACCCAAACACGAGTAGCCCTGTGAGACAGCATATCTGAGCCATGACTGCAGCCAATGAACTAGTAACCTTACATGTCAAGGGTGCACTTCTGCCCCTATACATGCTCCTACTACTGACACCAAAACCGGGGCTAGTATTAATTGTTGCTAAAGAACCCAATACTCCTACTACTAAATTTCTTCAATCTTGCCGACCCACATCCTCCGTTACCTAACTTGTTATCGCCGCCAACTGTTGAATTTACTACATCAAAATCAGGCAATGACCTTGAGGTCACATAATCTTCAACTCCCATCACAAACTGTCCAGCTGAAAGATTGGCTAAAGCCCATGCTGCTGCTAAGTAATCACATTCCCATAGTTTTGTGGCAGAAATGATATCCCCAATGATCTTATACTGACCATCTGGCATGCGCTCCACAACAGCAACTGCACTGGGGTCTTCAGTTCACCTGACTTGACTTCTTGTTTCAACAAGTTGAGCATAGATTGACATATTTTTTCACATGTAAAAAAAATCTACCCATATACATTTCATCCTTCAAATTCAAACTCGATTGAAGTGTATATTCAAATTTTCCAAATCTACATTGGACTCCAGTATCGCTTTTTCATTATTGATTAAAAAAAATGTTGTTAGGCTTGATATCTTGACCTAAAAAAAACTATATTCAAACAATAAACAAATCTCCAAACATTTAGCTGGATGAATTAAATTTTATCCAACACTAACACTCCATCAAAACCCAACCCTCTAGAGGATGTCATTTAATGCACATAACTTCTTTTTTTCTCTTTATTTTTTGATAATTCAATATTTGGAAAAGGAATTTGTAACTTCTCCATTAGGTACTCCAAAAGGTATTAGGGCCTGTTTGGATAAGCTGTTTCAAAATGTACATTTTAAAAACTAGCGTTTTTAAAACATGCGTTTTGAAAACCACAATTAAACATTTGTTAAAACATGTAAAAATTGCAGTTTGAAAATTATAAATTTTTTGTTGTGGGTGTAAATTATCAAAAAGGACTTAACACAGTTATCTAGTACCGTCACTTCTCCTGTACGGCTGTGCCCCACTACAAAGCTTTTTATTATTTTTTTTTATACTATCCCCACTACAGAGTTAATGACAACGAAATAAAGTAATAGTATTATATATGTTGCTAATCATATCAACCACAAAAAAGAGAAGTAAAAATTCTAAAAAGTGAAGAGACCAAATAGAGGGAGAGAGAAAGAGCAGTGGGTCTCTTCTCAACCAAATAATTCGCAGAGTTCGCCATTAAACTCATTCTCGCAACTTCTAGGTGTGTCGCATGATCTTCGTTTCAGCAAAACAACTTGTGCCAAGAAGTTGCAAGCAATGGAGAGTCAGATCAGACACAGGTGAGAATTTTACGGGTTGATAAATTTGTTATTAAGCAAATACTTGAGGGTATTTAAGGTATTGAGACTCCTAAAACATTTGTTTTGCTTTTGAGTGATGAGATTGAAACTAGCGTTTTCATAAAAAGCTAGATGGAGGCACGGTTCTAAAACGTGATTTCTCGGCGTTTTGGAAATCGTATTTTGCTGAAAACGCGAGGCCAAACGCATATTGTTTTGCGTTTTCTTCCAAAAACGCGCGTTTGTTCCACACAAACGCCTATCCAAACGGGCTCTTAATCGAGTTACAAAACTCTCATTTTCTTTTTCCCTCTTATAACTCCATTAATATTTGCATATATTTTCAAACTAAAAAAAAAAAAAAAAAAAAAACAGTATACAAACTCGAGCAGCCTTTTCAATTATTCCTTAATTAGGCTTATCCTGTTAAAATGACAATCATATCTACTGCACATTTGCCAAAGAATATTCACTTCTTCAATTTTCCTTTTAGAGGAAAGTTTTTTCACTAACTTCAAACAGCTGCTCATTAAAATGTTTCCATTTATAGGTAAGTTTCATCAGTTTTACATATTGCTAAATAAAAGTTGTGTCCCATTTTAAGCACCAACTTTTTTTTTAATCCACTCTCCTCATAAGAGCATTCACATTGGGAATGTCATATGCTATACGTAGACAAAATTTAGCATAAAGGCCCAAAAAACCCCCCACATCCAAACTTGTAAAAACCAAGTATTGCAAAAAAATTTGCAATTGTGCTATAATGCAATTCTAAAGGTAGAATTGCAATGTAGCTCAATTGTAAAAGATATATTAATATTTTATATGTAAATATCAGGCGTTCTCTCTCCACAGTCTCTCATCTCTCTCTCTCTCTCTCTTCTCTCTCATCCCATCTCTCTCTTGCCATCGCTGCTAACGCCAAGCTTCTCGTCTTCTCCGTGGATCATGGCTCAGTCACGGTTCGTGGGTGCATCAAGTCCGGCATGGGTCGTGGTTCTCTCAAGTCCGGTGTGGGTCGTGGGTTGTGGTTCTCTCAAGTCCGATGTGGGTCGTGAGTTGTGGGTCTCTCAAGTCCGGTTGTGTTGGTTGGGTTTTGAATCGGTGTGGATCGTGGCAGGTTGTGGTGGCTCTGGCGCTGAGGATCGTGGTGGATCGGCGGGTTTGGAGTTTTGGGTTCTGTGGTTTTTTTTTTTTGGTTGCTGTGACCGGTGTTTAAAGGAAGAGGTGGGTTTGGTTTGATTTTGATTTTGTGGGTTATCATGTTTGCCGGAGTTAAGGGTTGCCTTGGTTTGGTTTGATTTTGATTTTGTGAGTTGCCGTGATTTTGATTTTTTTTTTTTGTGCTTGAAGATGACTTTGGTTTTCAACTAATAAAAATCAATTTGGGTACTAAGTTTTGGATATAAAAATCAGCTTGGGTATGTTCTTCATAGTGGTGGCAGAGGTGATTTGGGTTTTGCGTTTTTGTTTATATTTGGGTTTTGGATTTTGGATTTATTATTTTATTGTGTGAAAATATTATTTTAATATGTTGTATTGTAAAATAAAAGTTAGAATGCTGGAGTATTATAAAATGATATTGTATAATTAATAAAGTGACTTTTTAAGATGATAAATTAGGATATGATAGAATTTCCTCATGCGAATACTCTAAGATGTTATGCCGTCACGACAGGTCTCAGTCACATCCAGTGAGGCAAAGCAAGACAAATCTTGTGCGACTTTTAGTGATATATTCTTTTTGCCTATTTTTTTGTATCCCTCGAAAATACAAGACATGAAAACAGAAATGTCTGAATCACAGAAAGAGACTTTCGAGATTTTCTGTGCAGGCTCACCATCCACTAGAGCCGAAGTTCATAATACTTTTTTTTTGTTGATAAATGTTCATAATAGCTGGTTGTCCCTAATGTCTGAGCAGAGATTTGGACACCAACAATACAATCCAAAACAATCTAATGAGCTGACAACAAACATATAAACCTCTGAAATGAACAAAAATGTATATTTCAACTATTACCAACATTCTATTCAAGGGAGGAAAACGAAATAAACAAAACCCAACAAGAGAGCGCTACCCTACATCCAAGAAAGCAACTTCTCAAAGTAGACAAGTTCCCAAAAAGGCTGAAGTATCAGTAAAGTTACACAAAAAAGGATATTGCACAAAGTTTTCCTCCAATTTAAAGAGACCTCCTCAAATCTGTGGTGATTAAAATAACCATCCACCTGTATTTTAATCATATGACCCATTAAGTAGCCTAAACAAGTGTATAGCTATTAAATAGGTAATGCGATTAAAAATAGACATAGATGATTGGTTGAATCGCCATATTGTGGGCTGGGGAAACTTTCCTCAACTTGAATTGGAAGAAAATTCTGTTCAAAGATATTATCCACCATCATTATTTATCGAAAGAGAGCTATATACAGAACTGATTTTTACACACATGTTTAGATCAGCAATATCTTCAGAAGGAAAGCTCACTAGTTCTCTAGAGGTACTCAAGGATGGTGCACCTTCACTAATGCTTTGTAAAACATGTCAATAAATTGATCGTCCTAGCAAAAGAACAGTTCCATGAATCAGCCAGTAATTTGTTTAATAATAATAACAATAATAATAATAATAACAACAACAACAACTTGAGAGGCTGGGAATGTTGGAGGCAAGTACACAACATTCAACCACAAGGATCATCCACCGAACCACATACCAAGTTGCAGTTAACAGTAAATACACGACAATTTAGCAGAAATAAATAAGCCTCACCATACAAGCACAGTAAGGTGTCAACATAATCATGTATACCATGATTCACAACAATTCCTCTCAAAGTGGTTTTACTTATACAAGAACAAATTAGATAACCAGGGAAAAAAGAAAAAAGAGAAGATGGAGATACCTGAACAAGCATCAGAAGTGCATCGCGAACTTTGTCTCTGCTAATAAGAAGTCCATCATTTGAAGGAGAAGAACTCGGAGTAAGCGACAATGGTGGAGTGGGTGGTGGAAAGGGTTGAAGCATTGGAGTGCCATATGGACGTTGCAGATTCAGGGGAGGGTGAAGGACAGGAGCAGTTGGCATAGATGAAGAAATAGGCGGCATTATCAAGGCCGATGAGGAAGGGGGTGCAAAAAAAGAAGAGGGCTTCAGAAGATTAGCGACCAGATTGCTGCTGCCGATTGGATCAACGGTGTCTTGAAGGGGGGTGGGATTAGATGGAGCTGAAAGAGAAAGTGATGGTACTTGTGGAGTTGGAGCAGTAGAAGAAACAACACTAGATGAATGAGAAGATAAAGGGAGAGCTGCAGAAGAATGATAGGGCTGTGACAGCTGTCTAGAGTTCACTACATTTGGAGCTCCAATATTCATAGCTGTCTGCAATAGTAGAATTGAAAAAACTAGTCAGGAAAGGGACAGAATGAATGTACTAATATTAAGCAAAGGCAAGAAGGTAAGGATGCAGACTTAAGGGCATCCAATGTTGCAAGCATCCAATATCAAATAGATCACTTTCAGAATATAGAATGGAACATTGAACCCAGGGCTACAATTTGTTGTATGGAAACTTTTCAAAATCAACAGAAAGCTTTTGGTACCATCTGAAGGACCAGATCTCAATTACATCCATAAGCATTACACACATATGATTCATCTTAGGATGCAAGCAACATGTTTTGAGAGAAACAAAGTAGTGCTTAGAACACAGAAAAGTAGCATGTCACCAACATATCCTCAGGAAAAAGCTCAAAATAGAAAAAAACCAGTGCTCCACTATATCTAAGATATTGAAGAAAAAATTTGAAGTATCAATGTTAAACTAGACCACATACATTAAAAAGATTCCGAAAGGAAGAATCTTCAGGTGCATCAGTGGCAGATGATGATGGTTCCAGAGGACCTTCCATTAATGACATGGATGGGACTGCTTCAAGTTCCTCAAACTCACTGAGTACAGAAAAAAATTGAGGGGATAAAAAACAAGAAAGAAAGTAAGAGAATTATTCACAATTTTACAGCACAGTTTGCAATCAACAAGATAAAATTATAATGCAACTAGCAGAAACTATTACTGAAGCAGAACGCCATTAAATACAAGTTTTTGGAATACCCAAGGACCAACCTGGGAAACCATAAACATCTTAGACGTTACATCATTTTGAAAAGAATTCACCATTATTGTTGTCAGCATTTTTTTATGGTTACCTTTTGCTTGAAGATACTTTTGACTTTGTAGGAACTTTTGAATATGCATTAAGTATCCTGTAGAAAGGAAACATAAAAATGTAATCTATAAGACAACTACTACTTATAAATCTCCATCAAATAGAATTATAATGTAAATGCTATACAAAATAAGTAGAAGAAGATTAAATCCAGATATTTGAACTTCAAGTTATTGGTTATTGATCCCAATACATGCCCTAGTTACTAATTCTCTGTCCTCAACCTTTTTATTTCTTATTTTCTTGGATAAGTGTCTGTCCTACTCAAATATGTTAACAACATCCTCTTGAATTTTTCCCTTGTTGTAGATAATGAATAATAGGACCATTATATGTTATGCTATTAGTTTGACAAAAAAGAAAATTTTAGTTCTATGGTTTCAAATTGACATAATGATGTGTGCCTCAAGAGAGACTATGCGTGTTTGTATTTACTGCCTATTTAAGACATGTCAAATGAGTGGTAGTGTGAAGATAATAGGATAAAAGGAAAGTGAATTAACAGTAAAAATAAACTAGAAGAGGGGGGAAAAAATAAAAATAAAAAATTAGATTATAAAAAAAAAGGAACCATGCAGAACTTGCAATAATTATTGATGAACAATGAGGCATATTTCAGCAGAGGTCGCATGGTTGTCTAGAGACGTAATCTGATTTGAGTATTTGACAAAATTAAAGTGAAGGCAAATCATTTGTTAGAGTTACAGCATGATTTAGAATCTTAAGGTTATGGTATGAAGAGGGTATAAACAAAGTCTATGGCATGCCGATGAAGTATGAACTCTAGCTCAAATGACAATATAGACAAGGAATATATTGTACCTACTAAATAGATTTGCAACATCGTCACACTCCCGTGGATTGTAAAACCAAATTCCATTAACCTCTTGGGATGCATTCCGGTACAACAGATATGGAACTTGAACTTCATACTCAAAATCTCCCAAGAGATTCTCCACTAGGTTATCTGTTAACGGGTTAAAACGAAAACAAACATAAGAGAAAGAAAATGTCAAGACCCAGGTGACATATGCTTAAAAGATACAGGCATTTCCAATAAGTAAAACCAGGAACCTAAACCAAGTGTAGCTTTTTTTTTAGTAGATAGATGGGGAAAGGAGGAGGAGAGTTCAAACCATAAACTAAGTTTAGCTTTATTCCTGGCCGGAAATCAATCAATGGTTTACACCACATGATAATCATGACATTAATTGCTTCATTCCAAAAAGTTTCTTGGTTCAATTGCTACGTTATAACCCCTAGTAAGGTAGTGCAGAGAAGGGGCTAGAAAGTCTTCTTCTACATAGTAGCCTAATGCCCACAATAGAGAGAATTCAAAGCATGGCAGGAAGGTTAGGTAAGCCATTCCTAGAGTTGACTATAGCAATTAAATAGGCCATCATGTTCTCCCTAATTTCAAGTGGGCCTTGGTTTTTTCTATTCTACACCATGAACTAGCAAGATCCACACAGATTTTTAGCATTGATTGACATAATTCATATCCATTTATTAAAAAAAAATCATCCTCTTTAACAGAAGAAAATCATAAAATTAAAAAAATTAGAACCTGTGTTACGCCTATTCATTACAATGAATTGGAACCGCGGTTGAGTATTCCTAACAATAACAAAAACAACAAACCACAACAACATTATTAGCATTAGACAAAACAATTTATAAACACAACAAGCTTAACTAAGAAGTTGACATAAAAAGCATAGCTCATTAACACCAAACATAAATCGAAATCACAAACAAAAACAAAATCAAAACAAAGAAAATTTTTTACCTCTTAACAACAAAAAGAGATCCTTCAACGTCTTTGCGACTCTGCAACCGCCAAATTTTGTTTTTTACTAAAACAAAAATTATAATAAAAAAAAAAAAACTTTGTATTGGCAATAAGTAAGTGTAGAAGGCATAGCTAAAAGTCAAACAGTAGAAAAAATCCTAAAAATTGTTATAGTTTCCTACATTTTCTCGGCAGCCAAACAGGAGCTAAAAAAGAGAGATATAGAGAAACGAACCCATTGGTTGCTCTCGATGTTGAACTCGTAGAAGGTGACGTGAGCGGCGGTGATTAAGATCTCTTCGATGAAGGGATCGATTCTTTGGAGCACAGTGAGGTTGAGCATTTTTGTGCTCTGTTGATCCAGATTCGGCATCAATTTCCCTGTCTGAGCCATTATTCACACCAAAATAAAAAATAAAAAAACCCTAAATCGAAAATAATTTTCCTTTTGGAATTTACTTTCCCGGGAAAGTTATAGAGGGAGAAAGAGAGAGCAGAGCATGCGAGTGAGAGAGAGACAGAAGAAAAAGTTTTTTGTTGTTTTTTACTGTTCTACTACTACTACTACTACTGGAGTCGTCTACATCTGCTTAACATGATATAGATCATCAGTGGTTTGAGACTTGAGAGCTGGCGTTGAATTTACAACCATACCCCTTCTCTGCTTGGGTTTTTAAATTCCAGATTTTATATATACTCTAAATAAATAATTCTTATGCACACCTGGAACATGGTGACTGGTGAATGGTAATTTCTCCTCTTACAATTATAGTGGAGTGCACTCATTAAATTCATAGTGTGGTCTATCATGAATGTGAGAGGAGAGAACATCATTTCACTATACTCTGAGATTACTTAAGCATTTTTCGTTCTAGTTTATGGGTTTTGTGCAAATTTTTCAGATGATATTAGTTTTTATTATGTGCAATGAACTTGTCTCATTTAAGGCAACCAACTAAATAAGTCAGGTTTAGTGCACATGACATAGCATTTGTCATCAAGCCTTCAAACATGTTTGAAGCAAAACATTTTCATGAAAATGTGGGATTGACCATTTTTAGGTTTTATAGTAACTAAAATTATGCAATTGACTTTCTCTTATTAACACTTCCATTCACTTTTTATTGGATGCAAAATGATTATATGAACACAAGTGTCATGGTGCAATACCTAGGGTAGATATTGCAGCTTATGTAATAGTTCTCAACAGCTGAGATTGAGAGTTGAAAAAAACAACTTTTGGTCTCAACCATTAAATAAAAAAATGAGAAAAAGTAAAAAAATCAAAGTGGCTTTTTTTTTTTTTTTGGTTGTGCAAGAGAAAGGGTGTAATTGCACCTAATGCAATATAGGTGTGGCTTGTGTCCGGTGAAAGTTATCATTGGACACGTTGGATTGTGGACACGTGTCCAGCGATAACTTTCACTGGACACAAGCCCTTCCCATGCAATACCTAGAGCATTGTAGGTATTGTACCAGATTCTAATCTTATGTCATGAAGTTGTTGTGGGACTAGTTCAAAGCGGCTTAAGGCGCTCTATTATTTTTTTTTTTAAGATGAATTTTATAAGTGTTGTTGAATAATTGGTTTAAGGCCCCCTATTATTAAAAAAAAAAGTTTCAAAATTTGTGGGACACTAATTAGTTTAACGATTTAAGAAGTCATTTTAATAGCACAAGGTTGTGTTTGATAATGACCCCGTAGGGGATCTCTTTATATTTTATCCCAAAAAAAAAAAAAAAAAAGAATTATGAAATTTGTTTCTTATTAAAATTTTCTATATCAATACATGTGATCGATGCTTAAATTTTTTTTTTTTTTTTTCTTCTTTCATGACAAATTATTTAAGAAATAGCTGCAATTAGCCTCCCCAATATAGCATCTGATTATATGTTTTAGCTTATTAAAGCCTATGGAAGCTGATGTGTGCAAGTTCCACAAGCAGAGGGGTGGAACTCAAAATAAATAAACAGAGGGGTGGACTTCTCATGAACCTAACAAACCCTTGTTCGTTCTACTTTTGATTTGTAGGCTTTACTCTTCATTGCCATTTGCTAATTGGAACCCCAAAAGCGTCTCTTTGATGTCCTGAATGTAATGCCAAGAATATGCCTTTCATTTTCCATGACCAAGGTTGGTTTTCTTTTTAATAAAAAAAAAATATTTGTTGGTTTCGGTTGCTTTTGGTCGAATCTTCAGTCACCCAACTTGGCACAACATCCAGTGCTATACTTGTTTCATACAGCACGGCCTTATTCAAGAGAACAAATGAGCATCCCCAGGATAACCACAAGTATGAGAGGGTTTGTGGTATTAGGAATTACTCTTCTTTGAGGAGAGAACCGCAACAGAAAAGACAGAGCTTGCATCTTTAACTAGTACACAAAACGCTTACGTTAAGATGCATGAAGAAAATGCTAACAGGATTACAAACCACCCCCACAGACAGCATACACTATGATGCACAACTGAAGAATAACAATAAATATTTTCATAACATAGTTGTCTTGAAACCCCCACTACAAAATCCCTTAAAACTGGCCTCTGACGATTTTGACAAGCACAACAGCACTTTCAACTCAAGTCCAGCTCAAACAATCTCCTAAGCAGTCACTAAAATGTAAATACTTATACAACATATCGGTAGGTGACATATCGGCCAGCAGTTTCACTTGGCCGGATTATCTTCACAACTTGTCCACGCTTCAGCCCATAATATCTGGCAATTGGATCAGTCACTTGAATACGAGGCAGCTGCATTCCAATCACCCAAAACGTAATCAATAAAATATCAAAATTTGATGGTATTTGTAACAAACATGCAAAATGACATGCATTCAGAAGGGGCTGACATCCCAATCTTGAGGGATGGTAGAAAAAATTTACATGATCTACACAGATATCCCAGTAAGGAAAAAAAAAAAAGGAAGAAGAGATTGCACATTCAAATTCGCTCATGATCATGTGATTTAGAAGGACGCCTTCATTAGAGAAAAAAATTTGAAAAAGATATGTTAACATTAGAGCAAAACATTTGGATAATTACAAAGTTGTCCAAGGTAACATAAAGAGTGCACTCTCAAATTAGCCTCATTGTCTGATTATGGAACTCTGAAATATTGTGGCGGTTTTGCGTAATTGCAATTAGTTTACAACTTTTTTTTTTTTTTTGAGGAAACAATAATACTTATTAAAACACACGAACACGAAAGTAATATATAAAGTTTTTAAAACAGTAATAATTATTAGAACACACGAACAGCAATTAGTTTAAACTTAGTTTGACTTATTACATTCAATTCTTAGATTGCACTTTGGAAAACCGAAAACCCCAAGAATTTGTCCACTGACATAGATCATATCCAGTGATACCAGACAGTGAAGCACACTGTAAATAACGGATAACTTGAGCCCAGCTGATTTGTTAGGACCCAACAGGCTTTAGAGAATAGCGCTACACTCAAAATCACTAGGATAAATTTTCCTCAGCTCTGCTCATTAGCTGTCTTATGAACCTAGTCCTTCGAAGCTTTACCTTATATCAACCTCAAATTTTTATTTTATTTTTTGTAGGAAGGGATTTCATTACCAAACAAACAAAAACAAAAGTAAGAGTTTGCCACAACAGGGTGATCACAGTACAAATTAGGACTGTTTAAGGACATTAACAAAGCCACATCATCCAAAGATACACACTAACAGCAAAAGTCTTTCTGCTAAACACAGCAACATCTGGCCAAAGTTTTAGCATATTTAGAGACCAATCTATAATCATGGAGCAGACTAACAAGTTTCGTGTTGTCTAGCACAAAAATGATGCTCTAATGATTGATTTTGCATAATAATAATCATTTCTTAAAACCAATATTTATGTGTGTGCACCTAAATAGTTAATTTTTGGCATGTTAAGGCATATTTTCTGTAGTATAAGCTTCCGGTCTCAGCAACAAATCTCATAGATTCTAACAAAAGTTTAACTGCTATCAGTTTCCAAATATTTGCAACTGAAATGTTAACCTACACTGACCTGTGTTTCTTTTACGGTGTACCTCTCCAGCAAAGTTTTCTTCTCTTCAGTTGTAAGCACCTGATGCTCAGGAACAAGAACATGCTCTTTAATGTTTACCATCAGCTCTGCCTCCTGTATGAATGGATATAAGTAAGAATTAAAAAAAAAAAAAAAAAAAAAAACTTATTTACACACAAATCTGCATTTGAATATGTTCCACAAATATCAAGCAAATTGAATTTCACCAATAACACCTCACACACAGACATAAAAGAAATGGTTCGTGTATCACAAAGATGTCCCAACGTACTTATAAAAAAAGTCCCAAGATACTTACTTTGTCACTTTTAGAGTAAAATCTCTTCAAATTGGTGATAAAGATGATAAATTAATTTAAAAGGAAAGAAAAAATCACTACAAAAATTTCTTTGGGAACATCTTTGACCAAAGTTCTTCAACCATCAAGTTGCAAGAAAAGGTGACTGGTTGAATAAACATTCAAGCTCAGTAAACCATCAAAACAACCACTAAGAAGACAAACTTTCAAGTTCACTCAAATAGCTAAACCATCAGACCCACTAAGACCATTGGGAGATGTGCATACTAAGCAGGCCATTGCAACAGCCCTGTTGTCTACAATACTAAGATTCCTTGGGTAAGAAAATAATGGATAAGCTAGACAATAGACATAATTTAAGAGCCACAACTATGTTCTTACAACATTATGAAGTCACTTTCACCTGGAAAACCTCCAAGTGGAACTTTGCAGATATCTCACTTATACAGGTCCTCGCAAAGGGGGTTAAATTTTGTTGAACAACCAAGATTGCTCTGAAAACATTCTCCGACTTCATGCGATTGGTGTAAGTCTTCATTGTCTTAACACCAACCTTTTGTTCCTCAGGGAAGAAAACATAGATCTGGTATACAAGGAACAACCAGTAAGAAAAACAACAAAAGAATGCATAGAAGTATACACGGGTACCATGCGTCCTACATTCTGATCATATATATCAAAGCATATAACCGGGTTTTTTTTTTTTTTTTTTTTTGAATCCTGCATGTCTCTGTTGGAAATAAGGAAGTGCCAACGAGTTGAGCTACAAGGCTCTTGACAGGAAAAAATAAAGAATCCATGCACATAGAACAGTTATAACATATGAATTGATCTAGCTCCACTTTCCCTGATCCCAAAAGAATCATAGAATTAGTCATATCAATGACAATAAAAATGTAAATGCTAAAAGCACATACGAGGAAACTCTGCACAGGGAAGTACTAAACTATACTAGAAGCAAGAAAAACTCAAAACGTAGGCAAGCAACATCAATCAAACCTTGGTCCCAAAATTTTGGGGTTAGCTAGGATTCCCAACAAGCTAATCAGGGTCAGCCACATTTGTTCTTTTCCATCATTCTATTCTACCCAAAAGCATACTCTATGTTACCTTCTTAATTAACATGTCCCATTTTGATTGAAATTGGATAGTATAAGTTTGTCAATAGGTTCATATTATTGATGATATAAACAATCTATTCGAAGTAAAAATTCATGGAATCGCGAAGAGGTAAAACATTTTAGTCATGGTTTCACAATATAAGGAAAAAAAAATAAGTTAATCAAGTAGCTCGTGAACAAGCTCGCTTAACAAGAAAATGAGTCAAAAGTTTGAACATAAAATCTTGTTTACAGAAAACCCCTGTAGTGAGACAAATTATGTGTTTTTTTTGGTGAATTGGGTTTAGAAGTTAGGACCCTTTAGAAGAAGGGTTATGCTTCAAGCATCAATATGGGTTCAAAGATATAATTTAGGGTTTCTAGGTTTTTTTTTTTCCCTCGAGTCGAGTTGAGTATCAAAAAGTAGAATAGAATTGAATATAGAGAAAGAGAAAGATTGATGGGGAAACGAACCTGATCGGAGGAATCAGTTCGCTTGGTTTTGTTGATGACAAGGTCTTCCCTTTTCATGCTTTCACCGTACTTCCTTCTGAACTGGTCTTTGGTCATGTCAACCTCAAAGTCTGCAACCAAATAACCCCGATCCTTAAGCATTTGCATCACTGTTTTTCGGATCCTAAATAGCCTGTTTGTTTCATCCTCCGACAGCACCATTGCAAAGCACACCACAACTTTTCTCTTTGAAACAAATAAGAAAAAGGGTTTTGAGACGACAGGGAAAAAAACCAAAGGGGTTTTTTTTTTTTTTTTTTTTTTTTTTTTTTTTTTTTGAGAGAGTTTCAACCTATGGCGTCCGCTTCTGATAATTGCTCTTTATTATCAGACCAAGACACCAATAAGTTTAACCAAATGGGTTTTTTAGTTTTACAGTTCTTCTCCCAGAGAGGAGTCGTGTACATATGTTATATATAGTCGGTGCTTAATGGTGAAATGACTAATATAACCTTCCCGCTTGGGTTTATTGTTTAAGGGCTTTGTGGCCCAACAAATCAAACTACGAATATCAGCTCACTGTTGCCTTCTTCTTTTATCAGATCAAAATTCAAAAGCAACAAATCAAAAGAACAAAATGGTACCATCGAAACGAAATTCTCATGAACCAAACCTCTCCAATCAAACGCCCAATCTCATGAACCAAACCTCTCCGAGTGGCAACTTCTCAGCCGCAACCGGAACTCTACCACCCGATGCAGTGGAGGCACATCGATCTTAGCCGCAACAAAGTCGCCTGCTCCCCATTCGGTGGTCCGGTCGTTCTCATCTGCGACGATTCCAAGATCGTCCAGCTCTACTCCAAGTGGTGGCTGTTGCTGGCTCCGATTGGTTTGATAGTTTGTGTGTGTGGCTCAGTTGGTCTAGTAAAGTTTTCAAGTTTAATTTGTACCTCAATTTACGTTAGTGTTTTAAACACAAATACCTTCCTATCAAACAATAATAATAATCTCCTCTCTCTTAACTGTAAAGATCCCGTAAAGTTTGAATTTCGCACATATAATCTAATTGTGTTGACTTCCTCCTTGAATCAATTCAATTGTGTTGATTTTCTCCTTTACATCAAACCAAAAAAAAAAAAAAAAAAGATTTTCTCCTTTACTTTCCTCCTTAAAGTTTCAATTATATATTTTAAAATATTTATTAATTTTTTTTTTTTACCTTAAAGAATAGGTCTTTTAGTATTTTTATTATATGTCCTACCTATATAATCTCTTAATTTATAGACTAAATACCACTTGAAAACTTAAATTACAAATTAATTTGTTTTTAGTCTTGCAAGATGTCAAAATAATGATTATTTATTTATTTATTATAATTATTTACAACAATATAGAAGAGAAATTTGAACGTTAGATGTCTTCGTAAAAAATGCTAAGTATCAACAAAATTCTTAACAATGGATTTTTTTTTTTTTCAAGAGAATGGAAAAATATAGTCTAGGCTTTACAGTAATACAATAAATAAAGGGGTAATTGCATTTTTTTTAATCTTAAACTATATCACATTTTACACTTTACCCCCAGAATAATCGAAATGCATGAACGACCCCCAAATCTACAACTTTGTAACACTTAAACCCACGTCATTTGTTTTGGTATTAAAGTCTAATAGAATGTAACATTAAAAGTCCAATTTACCATCTACAGTATGTTTTGGAGGGAGGAGTAAATTGGACTTTTGATGCAAAATTATGTTAGACTTAATCCCAAAACAGACAACAGGAAGTTAAGTGTTATAGATTTATAATTTTGAATGATCAATTGTGCATTTCGATAATTCAAGGAGCAAAGTTGCAAAAATGGGTATAATTTAGAGTTGAAAATATGTAATTTCTCCTTAAAGAAAAGCTTGAACTTGACACAAAAAGTCAATGCGCATATATCACAATAATTTTTCATTACAACACATGCCATACAATCAAGTAAATTACAATTTTTTTTTTTTAATCAAAGAAAAAAAGAAAGTAGACTACAATTTTTCAAACGTCACACAACAAAATTCAAAGTAACACTGAGAGAAATTCATAAACAACAATACAAAAACTAAAATTTATTTAAACAGCTAGCTAGCTGGTCCATCATCTTGTCAAGGCTTTCGGATGGCCAAAGCAGACAGCAAAATAAGGAACATGAAGACAACAACCGAGACAAATGCTGCCACCACCGCACCACTGACTTTCTGGCAGAAATCACCGTATTGCTGGCAGATAGCTAGCCAATTTGTGTTGGAATTGCCATTGTGAGCCAAGTAGACTATGGCTGCAGCCGCGGCAGCAGCTGAGGTGTTTAGAGTAAGCACCACCTGAATTTAATAGATGGATTAATTTAATGCCAAATTTAAGAAAAGGTTAATTATTGTTTCATATTCTCGATGTGAAATGTTTCTCACAATGTCCACACTTTAACACCAAATATCCACATTGTGTACACTATTTGATGTGAAAAAATCAAAGACTGCTAAAAAAAGTGATGGCAAATTATGGTGCTGAATTAAAAGGTTAAAGAGGTTAATTACTGTGTCCAAAACGAGTAGGAGCACTCTTGGTCCGACTGCTTGGGGGCGAACGATGGATACTATGGAGAAGGGAAGAGAAAGTACAAGGTAGCCACCCACTATTGCCATTGCAATGACGAAAAACCTGCATTTTTTTGAAGTCTCAAAAATTTTAATAAACTTCATACGTTCTACATGCATGAACATATATATATTGACCATTCACAAAGTTTGTGTATAAATGTATGGTACAATTTTGCTTTGCATAAGTGGCATTTGCTTCTATTTATTGACAAAAGTAGTAGTTGAAAGAGAGAGAGAAATTCTTCATTTGAAATGGAAAAATTTTATGGTTTGGATTTAGTAAAATCTTTAAGCATGAAATGGATCGAAATACACAGAGAGATGAAAAATCACATACTGGAAAGTGGGCAAATCATCGTAACTAGCTTGGAACTGGAAGAACTGAGTGAAGAAGGGAAGGGTCTCATCACTAGTACCCATGGTGGAAGCCGCGGCTAGAGCGGTGATGATAGCTCCTAGCCTAAGAAGGAAGTCGAATATGGCAACTCCTCTTTTCCATCCACCCTTCCCTTGTTCTTGCTTGACAACTGCCACAAGAGGTGCTTTGCCTTTAGCAACAGCGCTTGACTCTGGAACATCAATTGTGGTTGAATCACCGCTCCTCATTTTTGTGTAGAAATGAAAATAGTGAGCTAGAGAGAAACTGATGAGAACTAAAAGCTTGTGTTGAGAGAATAGTTGAATAAGAGAGACTTTGAAGCTTGTGGTGATGATGAGAATGACTTGATGAATGAACCTTATATAGAGAATCACAAAGGAATTGGTTTGAAATAATTTGCAATTAAAATTGTGAAGTTATAGTCAATGGTAGCTGGGGGAACTAAGGGAGTTGCTAACCATTTCCATTTGATTGAATTTTGAAATCACTTTTTGTTCACAGAGCAAGTACAAGATGGTCATAAACTCATAATTTACTTGCTCCAACTTCAAAAATAAAGTCGACCAAACAATAATTTTACGATTATTTTTGTCACAGGTTGGCTATAATAGAAATTGTATGCATAGAGATCAAGCAGAAGTGAGTTATCGCATGTCTGTCCTTTGTCATTTTAGTATGTCAAACTATTGCTTTTAGCACCATATAATGGAGAAAATAGAAAGTGGGAATAGTAGCTAGGGTCTTAATATATAAAAATTAAAGTTAAAATGTCAACCTGCTATAACTAACAAAAGTTTATTATTCTCCTAATCAATCAACTAAACCACATAGCCTCGCTAATCCAACAGTGTGAATATACGGATCTTTCCTACCCCACTTCCAAGTTGCACCTTATTCTCTTTAGATAAAACCACATTGTTATGCACCCTTCAAGGTTGTGACTGAAGACCATTAATCCAGTGTTTTATTTTCTTATTCTTCATCATATGATCAACCTCAGGTCCTCAGGAAAATTTCCTTCAAAGAGACAACTCAATAGAAATCATAGTTACCAATTTTGTTTAATCTTTCTTCCTAAGGTGGAGACTAAAAGTTGCCCAACTTGCTGCTACACCACAGCTCCCCCAATAAAAACATAAGATGAGATTAAATTAAGCATCTAGTTTGGATTTTTTTTTTTTTTTTTTTTTTTTTTTTTTTAGTATAGGCGAATTTTGGCCTTAAAGAGAAGGAAAATTCACTTCCACTGATCCCCAGCTTTTAAGTCACCCCTTAAGGTTCATTCCATTGAAATATTAAGTTCTTAAACTAAGAAGAAATAAGACAGGTCTTCCTCAAAAAAGAATAATAAAAAATAAAATAAGACAAAGATTAAAGACAGACAAAGTGAATTTCCCATCTCTCGTGGTAAATGGGTAAGCTCAGGCAATTTTCCTCAAAAGAGACCATTCAATGTTAGTGTTTAGCTGGTCCTCAGGGTCGTATTTCTCAGATTGGTTTAAATTTTGTTTAAAACAAACCAAAAGAGAACTAATACACTTCGTAATACAAATGCATTAAGATTATTTTAATAAATGGGAAGCCTTGGAATCAAATTCATTATATGCAAGAGCAAAGAACCAAAAATTTCATCAACCAAATCAAAATAAATTACATATCATCGTACTTTAAGTGAACAAGTAGCATAATTCAGTTTTTATTTTACAAGACAGGCTGCTCTGCTGTAAGTTCTGTTAACAATTCAAAATCTCTTGTGGTATTGAACAAGATACAGGTAATACCAAAATCAAACAAAAGAATTCTAACACGGTATGAGCAAAATTGGTCAATCCGGTCAGAGTTAATTGCTTCTATCAGTCAGTAAAAAATAGGTCAGACACTGCTTCTAGGCGTCAATTGGTAAAGGACCAGGTAAAGACTGCTTCTGGTTGGAGGCAATTCCCACCCCTGATAGACTACTGGGATCACGGACCCAAAACAAGGAAACCCATTATCTGTGTATACTCCATCCACGCTGGGCAAGTGCCATATTCACACGATTAGCAGCCTCAGTAGTGTCATTAAGTGGAGAATAGCTCCAGCTCTCTGATATCTGTAAATCAAACCACGCATTGTGAAAGAACCTTAGTTTTGTTTATAATGTGATCAGGCTACTCAGGCCAAAGAAAAAAAGTGATCAGATAAGACATAGGCCAAGGCACAAATGCATTTTACTTGTGTAAAAGCAATATTTTCCTATGCTATAAGAGCTTATTACATGATGTTCCTCATTTTTACACTAATAAAACACTTGTTACACTTAACTTCTGGTAGAAGTGGTATACTATTAAGATATTTTTTTAAACTGATAATTACATACTTGCATGGCGGGTCTTGAACCCACAATTTCATCATTCACCTTGCTCTTACAAGGGGAGGAGATGTTCAATTTGCACTAAAGATCATCGGTGGTATACTACAAAATTTTATGTGAGATGTAACCGCTATGCCAAATATAGGCCCCATAATTTTTTATTTTTTAAAAAGGCGAGTGTAATAATAAACAAGGCACTGAGAGAAAACAAGAAGCTAAAAATAAATTTAGAACATCTGCTGTGAGATTCTTCTCTCAACACTGACCAACTTTAGAAGAAATAAAGTGAGAAATAATATGTGCGAGGTAAAACATAATATTTCAGCCAAGGAGAACAAAATAAGACAAATAGCAACTTACATCCTCTTTACCAGTGAATGGTCGAGCAACTCCTCGTTCCTGAAGAGACTTTTGAAAATCAGCAAACTTCCATGTACACCGCTCAGCACCAATTACATAAACAGGCTTCCTATAGCCGAAAAAATCATTATTAAAACACATGAACTTCAGATCAAAAGAAGAACTTAACAAACAATTGTTGAGAGGTTAATCCTCATCATCATACTATGAACATACCCAATACTGCAAGCCTCACTCAACATACTTACGGAATCAGCTGTGATGACAAAAGCATCAGCCCAAGCTAGATGCCCCATATGTGGATTCCGATCTATGCGGTATTACATAAATAAATGTCAAACAATCTTTGTACTTATGAAATATACTTCAAAAAATATTCTTTGTACTTGTGATATCTTAGTACCTTCACCATCCCAAATGCACACTTTTTGGTTACCACTAAATTCTCTTACTAGAATATTGGACACCTGTTGTTAACAGCACAGAGAATAAGTGTGCAACTATCAATAAGTTCTTCAAAAGAAATTCCTAAAGCATATATACCTTCTCAGGAGTTCTTCTAGAGAAAGATATCCTGATGCTTCCGCAGCTCCAAAGAATATTTCGCAGCATAGTTGCCAACTGCTTTGCAAGATCCGCACCGTATGGACAATTGCCTAGAATATGATAATCTTTCATATACTCAGGGAATGGCAGGGAGAAAAGTGTGAAAGAAGAAGGGCTCAAGATGTGATTTTATTCAAATAAATAAGTAATTCTTGCAGATATAACATCATAGAGATAACCACAGTTGCTGATGTAGAAAAACCAGTTTAAATTACGAAACACCACAGAACTTAATGCATGGGAGGTAGAATTAGATTCCGCAGACTTCAATTATAGGTGCAAAGAAAATTACCAGTAGGCCCTCCAACATTGACCACAAGCAAGGGCTTTGGAAGTGGTGCCAACTCATCATGCCAGGCAGAAGCAGCACTCCTAAGTGCAGCAGAATCAACCTGATGAAGAGCTCCCACTGTGAGAACCTGAAATCCAAATTTCCACACTTGTAAGCTTCATAAGCCACTGCAGTAACTAACCATATGTAGCAGAAAAAGTTTAACGACCATCACATATTAACTATTTGAGGAAGTATTCTATACCTACCACATTTTTCCCTGGAGGTTCACGTGGAGTTATCCACCTGCGGAGAAACCAAGGAATTTGCTCTTGTGCATGAGGAGTCAGAGGGTAATAATCATGACGAGGAGTAATTACCATGTCAAACCGATTCAAATGGGACCTTGGATGTTGTATCTGGAACATGTAGTAAAAAAAAAATCTATTACAACCAGACATTGTAGTGCTTGCATGCATCAACAAATCAAATCCACATAGTACCAAATGGTATGGTGGAACTAAGAAAAAAGGGGAAAGAAGTATTACCATCAAAATGCTTAAACAAGCTATTAAATAAAAGATCCAACATAGAAAGTAAACTTGTAGCAAACAAATACCCTGTAGCTAATAGAAATTGTTCCAATACCCTTATTTATTTTTATTTTTTTAATCGGTAAGTTACATACACATCTGGGATGGGTCTTGAACCCAAGACATCATCCTCCACCTAGCACTTATGAGGGGAGGTGTTAATTGGGATAAAAATCATTAGCAACGAAACCCTCATTTATCATTCTATAAAAAGTAAAAAAGTTAGATATAATTCAAGTTACAGTTTTTCAAAAAGCATTGAAATTGCTAGAGTAATTGAAAAGCTAGTACTAGTAGAAATCATTTACAAAAGCCAAAAATAGCCAATTAGAAATCAAACACATTTTCAAAAAGCATTGGACTAGTAGCCGGTGTATTAAAAAACTAAATCTTTAAAAATGAAAATTTAAACATTCTGCATCATGTTTTGATATCAACATCATGTAAAATTACAGAGCTATCATATGCAATCAAAGAAAGATTAAAAAAGAATAAACTTTAACCTGAACAACAAAGACATTTTCTGGAGCTAAACGTTTTATGGAGCTTGAAATAGAAATAGTATCCCGGCCTGATGCAACCACCAACAGTGGGCCGTCTCTGCAACAACAACAACAACAACAAAAATTAAAAAAAAGGCAAAAATCTGTTATACTAATTGGTAATCTGTTTGGTCTTTGGATATATCAGTGCATCAGCATTGAACAATATACTCTGTTATACACGATGTTCCGAAGAATATGAATCATGAAGCACAAACAATTTGTAAGTGTAACTCCAATTAATAAAACTATTCATGAAAAAAATGAAATCATGGAAACCATACTTGTCAAATGTTTCGCGGGCCATTTTGGCAATATGATTTGCATCGGCTTCTAGAACATCAGATAGGCCTGTGCAACCACCATTTTAATTCTCTATATAATCAAAATTAACAATTTCCAACATAATCAACAGCTATCTATATCACAAAATACATCTATCTCATACATAATTTGAGAGCGAATTCAACACAATACCAGTTGTTTGAGAAAAAAGAGGCATCACTTTCTGCCCATTAACCATGACTTGATATCCAATTATTCGCTTCATGAAATAGTCGAATTTTTTGTGTAGAGAAACTGGAACCCAATGAAGCCACTCATTGATTCCTCCTCTTGGCCTTGTAACTCGCTGCAAAATTCATATACAAAATCATTAATGAAAACATTTAAGACTTGGCACACGTGTAAATTCCAGTTAGCTCAACTAGCAAGTATTTTAGCCTGATCACAAAAGAAAACACTCATTATGGACACTATTTAAGTTGAAATTTTATCAATCTAAAAAAAAATAAAAAAGAATTCAAACAGAGAATTGGGATCAAAGAGAAATGGCTTACGTATAAGGAGTGGTGGCGAGAGAGACCGAGAGCGCGAACAAGGCCAATGCTTTGATTTTCTGAGCCGGCGAAACCGTTTCCGATTATGATAGCTCGTTTGATTGCGCCGTAGACCCCACCAGCATCGAAGATCTCAGGCAGACCCGAAAACCCGCTGGGCGGTTCGGGAAGCCTGATTGGTCTCATCAGAAGTCAGACCACTACTATGGAACCCGTTGGGTGTGTTTCATTCAGTTTTTTTCTTTTCAATTTCCAGTCGGGCGAGGTGGGCCGGCTTGGGGCCCACGTTATGCCCATTTTGAGTCGACTAGTCTCATTTATTAGAAGTGTGTCACTTTATAGTCAGAATTATCTCTCTTTTTTTGTTTACTTTTTTTTTTTTTTTTTTTTGTTGAGAGTCTGTCAGAATTAATTATAATCTCTCGGAATATAAAGATATACTTATCCATGCCACTTAACTTTTCTTTCATTCTTTTTGTGCATCTGGCATGATTATTTTTGTCAATTTATTTTATTAATTAGTTTACTTTTTTATTATTTGTGAGTTTTATTATATTTTTTGGTACTATTTATGAATCTTATTATACTATTTTAGTTAACTTTTATTTTTATCTCTAATAGTTTTATAAAATAAATTTTCAGTTTCAACAAAATAAACAGATTTCAAATAGACACTTTCTAAAAAAATATTTTAAAAAAAAACTTTTCTTTCATTCTTTATTTCCTAACTTTTGTTTATCAAAAATTTCCCAACTTTTAAAGATACTTCTTGGGGGAACATATGCACTTAATGTACTAACTTTTCTTTTATTCTATCATGAAAGCTAGACATGTAATAATGTTGTACTTGTAGGTGATTCCTTCTTAGCATGTCAATAAAGGGACAATTAGGGGTAATCCACCCTACAAAGAGGCTCTAAGACTAAAGGTAGGTTGCCATTATTGAAACAAAAAGACTCAAGGGAACTTAAAGCAAACTTAGTAATTGTATGAGCAACAACGTTATAGTCTCTCTTGACCTAACTAAAAGAGAAATTAAAAAATTACTCAACCGAACTTAGAATGTTGACAATCACGTATAAATGTGTCATGTATCCTTTTGTGAGGGCAAAAATTGAAAATATAACTCGTTTTCTACCATGAATTCAATTAAAATGATTCATTATTATGTGAGATGAGAGAATAACACATTTTTGTACTTCGAAAGTATTGAACAATTATTTTGAAAAAAGTTGATTCAATAAGTTAAAAATCAAAATTAAATGATACTCATTTTAAATGGTTGTATAACTTGTTTAGATGACCTTTTTTAAGAAGAAATTGTTTAGATGACTTTGATGAATCATATGATTAAAATATGCATGAATAGTATTATAAACTATTATGTCTTTTGTACATTTTTAGACCCCTTAAAAACACAATTGGATTAACCTAGTTAACAAGCCAAGTTATTACTTAGTCCAAATAAAACAAATCTAAGTTAACACAATCATATAATCATATCAATGTAAAGTGCAAAATATAAAGAACACAAAAATATGATGATCCAGGAAAACCAAACTAGTAAAAAATCTGGGGAGGATTTAACCTAACTATCTTCAAGTTAAAACTGAATCCACTATGAAAAAATCGAAATTTTACAATAGCAACTTAGATCACTAACATCCTATTGCTACCTCATGTAGAAAACTTATTAACACGACCACGTGCAAGCTCCGAGACTACGGACTCCTTCTTTCTTAGATTCTACAGCAAGTACAAGCACTCCTGCTTGTGTATCTTTAAGCTCTTTAGTGCAGCAACTGAATGATCATCAAGCTCTTAATGAAATCTCCTTCTTGATAATCCTAAGCATGTGTGAAGGTAACTACCTCTCAAATCTCACAAGAGATTCACACATAGAGCAAGCAGAGCAACCTCAAAAACGTGGCTAAGGTTTCCCTTTTATACCTAGGGCAAAACATAAAACCCTACACGTCATATGGGCTTAGGGCTGAGTTGGAAATTCTACAGAAAAATCATTCTGCCTGACTTTCGATCAGTCGAGTCTAATTCTCGATCGATCGAGCCAAACCAAATTGCACAACGAATTCTATAGTAGCTCGATTCCAACTTTACATAAAACACATACTTTAAGCAAGTCTAAAATAAGACTAAAAACTTGTTTTGATCATGGTTTGCTAACAATACAAATTAGAATTCTAATACATTAGTTCCTAAGTACTTAGAACCTAACATATTTCTCAAAAAAAAAAAAAAACTATTATGTAATGACTTGAATAAGATTCCTATAACAAAGCGTCTTATTATAATTTTTTCTTCAAAATGCATTGAAAATTGGCAAAAGTATAATTGTATATGAAACAAGTGAAAATTTTAAAACTTATTCATAAACAAATAAGTTAATAAAGTTAACTAGAAAAAAATAATAATCCAAAGGGATGATTGAAATAAAACATTATCATTTTGAATAAATTTAATGACATTATATGCAAATGACTGTCACATTATTTATATTGTTTAAAATTGAAATTATACCTTCATTTATCAAATCCATCTAAGTTTTTTTTTTTTAGAAAGTAATATGGATTAATTAAATCATCAAAGGTGGAGTATTCTCACAAATGCACCACACAAAAAAAGAAAAAAGATGTGAAAATTGATGTTGTTTAAAAAATTAACTAGCGAAAACAAAATAATCAATAAGACACAGTCATATAGCGATCTATTATTATCATTTTTAAAGCAAATGTAGAGATTAAATCGACACACAACATATAAAATCAAAGGATGGGATTATTATGATTATCTATTATTTTTCGTCACCAAAGAAAAAAAAAACAATAAAAAAAATGGAATATTAAAAAATTACATTGGCCCATGTTTGCAAATATTTAAAACTGACCCAAAATTGAGCCCATTTAAGAAAGCCCACAAAACCCAAGTATTTAGAATTTGGGTTCAGAGTTCAGACCCTGCAATTCACACCTTCGCCTGAGCTGAGACCAACAACTCGAGCTCTTGAATTCAGTCTTCACACTTCACTCTCTCTCTCTCTCTCTCTCTCTCTCTAAGATGTGGGCCAGCGCGGAAGGAGGGCCTCCGGAGGTGACACTGGAAACCTCCATGGGTTCTTTCACCGTTGAGGTACTTCCTTTTTTTTTTTTGGTTCAATTCCCTTTCTGTTTGGTTGCTCAGAAAGCCATAGAAAATCAGACAAGTACTAAATTGAGTTTTTTTTTTTTTTCAGTGTTACTCTATTTTGGTTGTTAATGTTTGAATGTCAACTAAACTAGCTCAAACAGTCATACAAATGCAAAGTGTTATTAGGTTTCAAACTTCAATTTTTTTTTTTTTATAATTTTTTTTTTATTTGTCGTGTAATACACAGCTATACTACAAGCACACACCGAGAACTTGCAGGAACTTTATTGAACTCTCTCGCAGAAACTACTACGACAACGTTAAATTCCATAGAATCATCAAGGTCTCTCTCTCGTGTAAAATTGTTCTTGTATTGTACTTTTTGTTTTGTTGAGGAATATAAAATTTTTACATAGATATTGGTTCATTTTTGGAATAGGATTTTATGGTGCAAGGTGGGGATCCCACTGGAACAGGAAGAGGTGGAGAATCCATATATGGGTAAATTTCAATTTTAACTTTTTTTGGGTATTTCTATCTTTTATTACAGATTTGTTTCTGGAAGATTATTCTCCAAGTTAGCTTTAGTATATAGTAAAACGATAACAATCAAGCCTTAGTCCCAAAACTATTGGGTCGGCTATGGATCCTAAACATGCTAATCAGGGTCAGCCACGCACTATATATAGTGGCGACTAAATTTTATGCTGACCGTCAACTTACCACAACCCTACTCCTTTTTTTGGGGTTTGGGACTGAATGTGAACAAAATATATGACACTGGGTATAGATACAGGTGGAGTTAGCTTTAATATATGATAGTGTATTTTAAATCCCTTTTCACTATCCTCTTATCAAATTTGTTCCATGATTGTTTAGACCATAGTTTGATTCCAATACTGCTTAAGTACAATGAATCACTAATAACTGTGAATGAATACCATATTATGTCTTTGATATATGTATGACTTATGAGAGATTTTTTGTATGTGGATTTCATTGATCATTGTACTCTACACCATGATTATAATGGTCTCTAGTATATGTCCTGTATACATTGTCTTTTTTCTTCAATAAATTATGTTATTTATCCAAAAAAAAAAAAAAGATGGGTTTTTTGTATGACTTGTTCTGTGATGCTTTGCAGTTCGAAGTTTGATGATGAGATTAAGCCGGAGTTGAAGCACACTGGGGCGGGTATTTTGTCCATGGCAAATGCTGGTCCAAATACAAATGGAAGTCAGTTCTTCATAACCCTGGCTCCATGTCCATCACTGGATGGTAGTGATATGACCCTTCCCTGTTACAACTTGCATGTGTTTGATCATTCTCTTTGAAAATTTGTTCAACCTTTTTTTCCCATGTGATTGGTATAGGTGGTACTGTATTTCTGCTATGATTAAGTTGCAGAATAACCATGCTTGAACTGCTGACATAAAATGTAAAGCTTCAACACTTATTCAAGAATGGACCCCTCAATTCCTTGAAGTTATTACACCTTTATTTGGGGCTCTTCTTTTTTGTTTTGAAATGTCTTTAAGCTGTTAGTTTTTTTTTATTCCTTCATTCAAGACCAAAATAAATGCCAAATTACTACTTAGCCACAAAAGGGCTACTTTAGGATAATATATCATCTTTTGAGCAGTTAATATTTCTGACATTTATTATCTTTCATACTGTATGATGTGTTTTGGGTTGCCTCAAAAATAAATTTTTTATTAATGAGTGTTTAATATTGAAAATGGTAAGCATGGTTGTTGCTTTCTTTGTCTGATACATTGAAACTTTTTTTCATGTGCTCATAATGCTGAACTGATGTATCTGTACTGTCCAGGAAAACATACCATATTTGGAAGAGTTTGTAGGGGAATGGAGATAATCAAAAGACTTGGCAGTGTCCAAACTGATAATAATGATAGGTATGTTTTCCTTAGAAATATCCCTGATCTATAAGTGCCTTGATTTAGAACATGGACTACATCAGCTTGCTGCATTGTTATTTGGATATGAATTTTTATTATACATATTAGATGCTTCCTAACTGTTTCTAGAGAATAAAACTTGAATATTGACAATCATCTAAGCATGCCAATGTTCTGAAACCCAATAATGTGTCCTCACCCTGAATAATCCAAAAACTGAGTGCAGCTAGACTAACCTTGTGTTGCTTGTGAAAGCTGAAAAGTGAAAACTAAGAGAATAATATGGTGTTATGTTGGTCCCTCTTGAAAAATGAAACTTATCTATAAGAAATTTTAATATTATTGATAAACTATCAATTGTCCCAAAAGCTACAATTGATGGGAAAAGTGAACTTAATTACTTAACTGTTATTGTAACACTTTCTCACATCCAAACTCCTCAATAAGAGGGCTCAACACGTGGAAATTTTTAATTTTTATCAGTTATCATCTATCTTTAATCTTCCTAATGTTCTATGGGGTTTCTGTAAGTTCATATCAACTAATAATCCAATTGCCAAGAAGATTGAAACAGGTCTTTGCTTGAAAAGACAAACAACAAAGAAGTATATAATTATTGTGGGAAGATAGCTTGGTGAGGTTGTGATCCTTTCAAATTGTTAGGTCACAAAGTTAGCAAACTTTAAAATAATAAGCAAAATAGGCAATGATTAGAAAAAGTGCTATAGGCAGGACCCTTCATGATTCCGTTTCCTACTGCTCCTATGAATACATTGCTGAATGATACCTATTAAAAAAAATAAAAAAATGATAAAACTGAGACACTAGTTCTCAAAATTTTCAGTGAAAATGTAACTGCTTTATTAGAGAGAACTAATTATAAGCTACAGAATCAAGCTGGATGCTGGAGCAATATTGGCTATATCTACACTTTTAGTACATTTAGTGACTAAAAGGGACCTACTAATAGGTTTAGTCAATCATTTCTAGCTCAAATATCTTCAGTCTGCAGAAGTGACAATCACTATATCACAATTTGGCAACACAAATTCCTAGTTTTGATATATCATATCCTGGCTAGATTTACAAAGTAATGCAATTAAGGCATATAGATTATAGGTTCCACCCAGATTTACTGTGTTGTAACTTTTTTCTGGTGATTGAGCTCTTCTGTACACTTTTAAAGACTTAACTTCTTGTGATACATGCTGTGTTTACAGACCCATCCATGATGTGAAGATACTACGGACATCGGTCAAAGATTAATATCGAGTTGCTGTTACTGAGGCACATGTTTCAGGTTCCAAAATGGTCAAGACTCAAGTGGTGGGTTTCTTGAATATCTTGTATCATTCAGAAATGTGATAAAACATTGTATTTGGAATGTTTCATAGAATAGTAGGCAGAAAGTTTCGAAATTTTTTAAGTAGGAAAGTATCTGCCTGGATTCAGGGTTTATTTTTTGTTTTAATTTTAATTAAGTGTTCTCAAATATTTGACCTTTGGCCAAGACCTTGCAACTTAACTAACATCTCATGGTATTCCTAAACTTCCAATGTTTAAATCTTCCTTTCCCCAACTACGAGTAATCAAAAGATATCTGAGCTTTGGTTTACTTCAAATGGGTCCCTAACATAAGAATTCTATAAAACTTTAGCCAAAGGCCAAAGTCTTATGCTTATTGTTTCAAATTTCCATGCCTTTTTGTTTGCCCAATCAGAGTTTTCACATTGAGGAAAAAAACTTCCTTTTTGTTTTAGAGGAGTAGCTAGAGTGACACACGAATATTAAGAAAAGTAATGATAGTCACACTCTTTATAACACACTGCTACATGAATTGAAATTAAAACATGGGTAATACACCAAGGAAGAGACAGGGCTTAGCAGTGATTCTTCTTCCTCAAAGAGAGAGAGAGTGTTCGAGTTGAACACTGTTTGTTCGTTTAGACCCTTAAAGCCAAATTGTTTAACCTAATAAATTAACCTAGTGATTACTTAGATTAATTATTCAAATCTAGGTTAAATTACAATAAATCATATCATGTAAAGATGTGAAAAAGTAAATAACACATGATATGATGACCCAAGAAAATTAATAAAACAAACCGTTTCAAAGTAAAAACTGGGAGATGATTTAATCTAATTATCCTTAAGGTAAACACATCCACTATAAGAGAATTGAAATTTTTACAATCAGATTTAACCCTAAATCTATTGCTACCCTATGTAGTAACTTACTAACATGATCACGTGCAAACTCCAAATTCACGAACTCCTTCTCTTCTTGGATTCACACCAACACAAGCACCCTTGCTTGTGACTTTAAAATCTCATTCAAAGGTTTAACAACACAAACTCTCTAGTTTGTGACTCCAAGACCACCCTTGAAGGTTTAGATCATTAGTAGTTGTTGGTCTTCTTGTTGCAACTTCAAATTTACCGGATCTAATAATATGAAAATAATTTTCGGTAATGACTTTGAAAGAGAAAGGCACAATACCTTTTAGATCTCACAAGAGCACCTCCAAAGTCTCTTAAAAGCTTTGAAAACGTAGTTAGAGTTTTCCTTTATATACTAGAAGTGTTTCACTTGAAACATAAAACGTTTAAGCAGAGTTTGGGCTAAAATAAAATTCTGCAAAAATTTCATGTCTACAATTTTCAGTCGGTCGGATCCAATTTTTAATTGGTTGGATTTCACTAAATTTGAATTCTTCTTTCTGCAGCTTGTATGTTCTTGTATTCTAACTTGTAATATCTTGAGTATTGTTTAATAAACTCTATATACTCTAAGATTTATACCTAAACAAGTTTGTGCTCACGGTTTGCCAATTGTTCTAAACTTTTATAACCTAACAAACACTCTTCAGATTTGAATTCAAAAGCAAAATCTCACTTCTTTCTCTAACCAATAGCTTTATAGTTTAAAGTTACTTCTTATTCTTAAAGCGAGGAGCTTTGGGCTTCAATTCATAATGGGCACAAAATGTGAGGGGGTTAAGAATCTTTTTATCACTTGTAATGGCTCATGTCCAATTATAACATTGTCCACAAAAAGCTCCTCGCTTTACGAACAAGAAGAAACTTTAAACTATAAAGATATTGGTTATTCCAAGTTTTATATGAATTAAAGCCAAAACTCATTGCTTTAAGAATAAGAAGTAACTTTAAACTATAAAGCTATTGGTTATTCCAAGTTTTATATGAATGATGTATATATGAAGAAAAAGAAAAGAAAAATGGTAAACAGGAGCTGGATTAGTGGGCCGGATGGCATGGGCCATAAAAATGATGGATTAGTAGAATCTAATCCCAAAAAAAATGTGTCGGTTGGAAAAAAAAGGGTGTGTGGTGTCAAATAAATTGATTCAGCCATTTGAAACAAAGAAAGAAACAATACACTCAGTTTTTTTTTTTTTTTTGAATTGAGAGAGAGAGAGATTTTGCTTTTGAATGTGAATCTGAAGAGTGTTCAACTCAAACTCTCGCTCTCTCTCTCTCTCTCTGAGGAAGAAGAGTCACCGCCAAGCCCTCTCTTTTCCCTAGTGTATTATAAGGTAACCCTAACGTTAACCCTAATTCATACCCATGTAATTTATGCAAATGACCAATTATCAAATTCATTTTAAATATCCCAGAATGTTACTTCCATTCATTCGAGCTTGTGAAAGTAAACGTTTTGAACCCATTTGATGCGACGAGAGTTTTTGTAAAGGCAAGTAACATTAACATCAGCTATGAAAATAAGGACTGACTCCTGCTAGTATCGCAGCCTAATGGTAGATCATAACTAGAGCCAATTAGCAATTTGCCATGGATTAGAAACCAATTATTGATATTGAAAATTGAAATAGACTTATAAGAGCATCAAATGATACAATACACCGATATACTCTAAGCACCTTTCTCTCATTACGTTGGTTGAATTAATAGAATAAATTTAGTAACCTCTTGTTTTATGTTAGCTACAGCACAAAGCAAACTAAAATTACTATTAAAAAAAAAAGGTAAATAAAGTTTTCCCTACACAAACAGGTCACTTAGCACCAAAGTTAAGAAACTTAAATTAAACTTAACCTCAAATGTATACCAAACTCGACAATCATACTTAAATTAATGTATACCAAACTCGACAATCATACTTAAATTGAAAAAATAACAGATTCACAACTAACAACTCTTAACTCCATAATTGGTTTAGCACAAAAAATCAAGTTGTAAATCAAGTGGTTTCATTCAATAATAAAATATAATCAAAGCATACCCAACCCAAAATATTTACCAACTTCAATACCATACCCAAATTGGGAATAAAAAAAAATAAAAAATAAATAAATAAGGATAACAAAAGAGACAAAAAAAAAAATATTACAACAAATCTAAGGTGGCAAGTTATTATTGACAGGTAAAGTGATGACAGTAATATGCACAAATTAGAACCAATAATAATGTACTACTTAAAATTTGTTGTGAAATTACTAAGAATAAAACATGGACCGAAATAGACCAAATGAGAATAAGCAGACCGAAATAGACTAAGATGGACCAAATGAACTGATGTGAATCGAATTGGACTAAAATGAACCGAATGGACCTAAGTGGACCAAATTGGATTGAAATATACCAAATGGACTGAGGTAGGACAAATTGGACCAGGTGGACTGATGTGGATCTAATTAAAGGACCGAATGGATCAAGGTGGACTAAAATGCTACGCTGATATGGTTCAACAAGTGTAATAACAATTAATGCTCAGGTTTTAGATATTAAATATAATAGAATTCATAGGCTTACATAGAAACCCAATAAATTTGAATTGCAGTTTTTTTTTTTGGTAAAGAGAAAAAATGTGTAGGAGAGGAGGATGTCAACCCCTACATGCTCAGGGAATGTAAACCAAATTAATATATGATTAAAGTATAATTGAAATGACACCTGGCATGAAATTAGAGTGCATTTAAAATATGGAACACAAAATTAATGGCATTTAACACAATTTTTTTTTTTTATACAAGATATAAATTTTACTCTAGCCTATCTAAGTATATTTATGTGTGTAACTCCCTCCTGGAGACTTGAACCCCAACCGTTACCCTCTACACCCCACAAGTATTTATACTTTTGGAGCCATAAGCACTTATTCTTTTAGAGTGACCATCACACTAAGGATGTACAATGAACACAAAATTAAAATGCAATTAAAAATTAATTTTAATTCTTGATTTGACTTTCTTCTATCTTCTACCTTTTTATATTATACTTGCATCAATATTCAACAATATCTATCACCGCATACCCTTGTTGCGATGGATTCAGATCCTCTAGAGTTCCTAGGGTACTCTACCAAGTAGATTTCCTTAAATCTTAACTGTTCTTTAATGATTTAATGGTCTAAATTTTGCCATGTCAACATTCCATTAATAATAATCTTAATTATTTTGTTTTCAACATTATTGTATTATTTTAAGAATATTGTTAGTGGAATACTGATATGACAAAATCTAAATCATTAAATCATTAAAGAACGGTTAGAATTTAAGGAAATCTATGAGTAAAATACTCTAGGAACTCTAGAGGATCTGAATCCTAGTGCGATAGTCATTCCACAGGTAAAAATGCTTCTGAAGTGTGAGGAGTATGGGTCAAATGTTCAAGTTTTCAAAAGGGAGTTTTTACACACATATACACTTAGCTTCCATTTGGGAAGCGCATTTTGTCCGTTTCCAGTGAAAGCGTTTTTTCATGTGAATCCCGTGCACTGTTCATAGAACCCACAAGTACCATATTTAGCAACTTTTTTTAAAAAACTAGATCTCACGACACTATTCACACATTTAAAAATTATTTTACTACAGTATTTTCAATTTTCAACAATAAACAATATCTAAACAGACCCTTAGATTAAACTAAAATAAAATTTCAATCTTGCACCGACAAAAAGATTATAATAAAAAAAAAAATCTAAAGGTGCGGCAAACAATATACCCTCCACTGGCAATAAATACTCAGCGGGGCGCATGTTAACTCGGTGCACTATTGTCCATTTGTCCTTGGAAGAAGTTCCGTCCATTGTCGTTTAAATTTGTAAATTAATATTACATTGAATTTAATTCAGTAATTTATTATTAATCAATAATTTCAATTTAGTTGAAAAATTTTAAGTGAACTCTAGATAAGTTTTATCCTTTATTTTTTTACTTTGGCCTTTTTGGTCATTGCCTTGCAAGCCATCTTTTTTGACATCACCATTTCCATCTAAATAATTAAACAATGTGAACCCAAAAGTTTGTAAGGACTTTACTCGTCGTCCAGGTGATCTGACCATCCGTGTCAATTCATAATCAAATAAACAAGCCATACTAAAACCAAAAACAAACAAACAAACAAAAACAAAAGCAAAAGGTTTCCTTATAATTTACAAGCCACAACTAATTTCTATAATTCAGGTTAAAAAATTGCAATACAGCTAAGTATCAGCTAATATCATGATCACCTCTTTGCTTTCCTCTATATCCTATTTCTTGCACGTAAAAAAATCAAATCTCTCGACTACCGCCCACATACTTTCCCGAAAAAATGTGATCCTATGGAAAGGTGCCCCTTGGTTGCAACTCACAGTTACCACCCACCATCAATTTCAGCAGAAGCAGCCAACTATAAATATACACCACAGTAGCATAACCCCAACAAAGGTAATACACCACTGAATCCATCCAATCTTAGCAAATTCCTTGGATAATAACTAGTCAGATAAATTCAAGTTCAGCTCAGCTTGCCTGAGTTAATATTCTGATTCAATGGACCCCCATTTTCTTCACAAGTAGAGACGTTAGGCATTGATGATGTAAGTGGACTATGTCCATTACTCTTGATAGACCCAGGAGGGCTTTCTCTTGAATTTGTAATCCTTGTTGGCTCTGAATTTTTAACATCAGGTTCTTCAGTAACCACAGGCTGTTGCATTTCTATGTGCCGTGAAGATGGCACATCACCTTTGCAGTACCTCTGCCACATGTTTCGGTATGTTGACTCAAGACTAAGGATATAGTTTTCTCCATCACAGACGGGGGACTTAGACATACGGTCTCTGAGAGCCGCCCTCAAATCTGAGAGGGCTGTAACGTCAGACGCCAACTGCAGTGCCAATTGGACATATTCGTCTTCATCTTTGGCAACCAGATGTCCCAAACCTACAGAGCATCAGCCAGAAGTCCACTTTTATTAGGATGTTTGGGAAAAAAAAATGCTTAAATAAATACACTACAACAGCTAGTGCAATAAAAAAAAGGCTGAAAATCTGAACCACAGAGCCGGCCTGTTATTTTTTTGTATTAGTCCCATTTGGTATTACCTGGTCTGAGATGCACTATTAAATTATTGTTATTAAAGGGTTGAATTGTTGACACATACATTTTAGGGCTTGGAGTTACCAAATTTTTATCTTTAAAGGATATGCATCTACAATCTAATAGAATGCAAACAGAGAGTTGCATCTTCTTGGCGCTCTCTTACCTAATCACGGATGTCTAAAGCATGGAAGATATATACTTCCTTCATAGTCATACACAAGATACAAAATATGGCCTTGTTTATCTTTTTCATTAAATCATGCACATAAAACAAATGCAAGTAGGCATATCACAGAAATTTAGGAGACACAAGATGGACATTAACCAAAAGGGAAAGGGAAATGGTTCTCACCAACTTTGCTGAGAAGACTCACGCCAACATTGTGAGCATGCACTGATCCAGCCATAGTAACACATGGGACTCCCATGTACAAAGACTCACATGTTGTGGTGGTTCCAGCATATGGAAACGTGTCCAGGCTACATAAAGAGAACATAAGTAAGAATCCCTATATAGTACACATACGAGAAGCCAAAAGATGCATGGTTTGTAGTCCAATTGGCAGCATGTTATACATGACAAACATTGAGAAAGGCTGAAAACACAATAACAAGAAAGGAACTTTAAGTGGACATTATTGTCGCTGATTTTCAACAAAATTGTTTTGTCTGACGTAGAGAACACAATAATTCCAATTCCAACACGTATCACACAAAGAAGGAAGAACAATGAGCTACTTTTAGTCCTGTATAAAAGTAGGATGGGAGATCAAAAAAGAAATCAAAAATTTGTGTATTTACATTATATGCTAAATAAACTAGGGTAAGCATCTCTGAGATTGGTATGTACATTTTATGCTGAATAAACTCAGGCATTAGTGTGCAACCATAGAAAATGAGGATAGGTAGTTGTGAAGGACACACTTCTTAAAATGAATGATATGGTACCCTGAATTAAGAACTTTTGTCAGACTTTTGCACCTCACTCATTTGATTCATTAAATAAAACATAAATATTTCAAGTAAATTTTTCTATTTTGTCACTTACATACATATCCAGTGGGTCTTGGACCTGACCTCACCCTCCACCAAGTTCTTATAGATGGAAGGAAGAGGTGCCATTTAAGCTAGTATTCATTTAGTATGAAAAAACTTTGGAGAAAACTTCCCTGTTAAAAAAACTCATTGAGTATACAAGTCACAGCAGGTTTGTCACTTTGTCTAACATATTCCATCCTTTGCATCCTTGCCCAATTCAGATACTTCACTTTTTATTTAATTGGTAAGTTACAATTGAACCAGAGGGTTTTGAACCCACGACCTAAAGGTATTTCACAAATTTTTAAGTTGTGTAATGTAAGAAGTTATGAGCTTATGTCACAAATCAATTGCATCAGAAAAAACTATCCTACTGTTCAACTAAAAAACATATCATGCTGTAGTTTCCTCTCAGATGCCAAGCATTAGACATTTTGTTCATAAAAATCGGACAGGTGTTTTATGTTAGCTATTGGCCACAAATCACAACCCCCCTCTGGTGTTCAGGCACAAAATTATGTTTGTAATTGTATACACAAAAAAGGAGGTAAGTAAAAAAAGAACAAAGTAACTTAAAAACTCATACGTGCAGCATTTTATAATGGTCAAACGGTGGTTTCTACGGGCATAAGTCATAATGGGAGTGAACTAAAAATTCTAGAATTAAAAGTTGAAGCTATCAAATTCATTCCATTCAATGCTTTCTTTGCCTTCCCCTTGCTCTGAAAAGTTTCCATTTCAGATGTCCTAGTTTTAAAAAAAAAAAAAAAGTCCTAGAAAGGCACCCTTGTCAAGTCCTAGTAGTTAATGAAAACTGCCACTAAAATAAAACAAATTAAATCCAATTTAGCCCAAAAAGGATAAAGAGCGAGGTCATGGGTTCAATCCCATCTGAGTGGCATGAGTTGTATTTACCTTTTAAAATAATTTTTCTTTAAAAAAAAAACTATAATGATTATTAATAAAAGATATAATTATATAAACAAAAGTCCATAATATGTAGAAAATATCTGGCTTCTACAAATACAAAATGTAAACTTACTGGCTTAAGGAATGAAGATTGAATTACCTAATGTCCATAAGAGAATAGGCTTGCATATGATCATGGTTAAGAAGAATCAGTGGCAGAAGATCAACACGTAATGATTCTAAACCAAGTTGCTCCAATGTTGAAAGAAATCTCTCTCTTACACTATCACAACAGAAAGGTTTACATTTCACCACAAGGCGAGAATTTGGAACAGCACATAAAATCCTTGCCCAAACTTGCAACACCTTAGGGGTAATCTGATGAAGGACAAACAAATAGAAAGGAAGATAAAGAATAAAATCAAAGCATGTCAGAACATCAGTTGGACTTCAATAAATATACATTTTCAAGTAAATCAGTTATCTCATTCCAGTTTAACCAATACCTTAGCTAGATTATTAAAGCTACCAAATGTAATAAAGCCATTGGAAAGAGCAGGAGCTGGGGAGACTGGCCCAGCCTCAGGGGAAGGTGTATAACAAAGGAAGCATTCTGGTAATCGAACCAACTCTTCAACATGCCTGCCATTTATTAATAATATCATTTTAAGAGAAAAGTGGAATAATATACCTCAAAGATCAACTTTAGTGCATTAAGTTGTACATGGAAATGTACAATCTAAGACTTACTTTTGCTTTGTATCAGGAGGATCTGCCAGTGAATCAGTGATTCTATAATCAATCGTAGGCAAACCGGTTGTATTTGGGTAGCCAATCCAAGTCACCTACAAATTCAACAACAGTCGATTATTTATATGTATAAAGACCAAATACCAAAGGATGCATACCATTGTTGCATATGCATAATATGTCATTCCACTTCAAAAAGACACCAAATTTTGAACTTAAATATAAAGGACACAAGACCATGGACCATCAATGTTTGCCATTCTCAAAGTGATGACAAATGAGTAATTAGATTGCCAACAGTTAGAAGCAATCATCCCATACAATATGCAAAAAACCAAGCTGATCATTGCTTAATGCAAGTCTGTATGCTTGGAGTTGCATAATATTTTTTGGCAAGAGGCGTTGTATAATATTTAGGTTCGGAAGATAAAACAAATTAATAACTGGCTTTCCATAAGACAATAACAGGTGTATCAATTTGCAAGTACCCAGGTATTCTAAAACAATTCAATCATTTCAGCTCCACAAAAACAATAACAAGGAAATTAATTATACCAAAAGCTTTGAAACTTATCCATTAAAAAAATTAAAATAGGAGAGGTACAATAGCCTCCAACATACCTGGATGGGTGCAGGTCGGCAAGCCATCATTCCCAACTTATTGTTAGCTGTATGACCAGTAAGTTCTACAAGGATGTCAACTTTATCTTCTCTCACCATGCTTGCCACCTTCTTTTCATCAATCCCGTATATATCCCTCCAAAGCCCACCCTTTTTCATGACTCTCTCTTTAAACCTATTAGTTTTTGCATCTGCCTGTAACATCATTTAAATAAAAAATGCTCTGTATGAGGAATGATAATGACTTGTGGAGAACAGCATGTGGTATAAGCATTGAAGAATTCACTAAAGTTTGAAAAATGCACGCGCTTGCATTCTCAATTATATATAGACATTAATTTTATATTACTGTAAAACTATAAATTAATTTAAGTGTAAAATTCTAAATTCTAGTAATTACTAATCAGATTTTAAAATAAAGAATTCAAAGAAAATGAAGGGCATTTCACAGATAGAGGCAGTGACGCCAGAGACTTTGGTAGTGTTAAATACTTATATCATTGTAATGATGGAGGCTGCACTGATGGCAGTAGTGACAACTGCAGTAGAGATGGGGGTTGTGTAGTAGTTGTGGTGGTGAACTTCAGAGTGCTAACATCAATGTCAAGAAGCAATGGCAGTTATCTTAGAGGTAGCAGTAGTGCCTCTGGTAAAAATTAGATGAAGTTGTGATAATGCTAACAATGCCTGGTGGTTGAGATGGAGGCAATACTGGTCATTTTTAGAATGACGTTAGAAATACAGGCAACAATAGCCATGTGCAATAGCGGTCACTATAGTGGTGACAGTGAAGACTGGCAATACTAGTGGCAGCAATAGCATTAATCAGGAACACACAATGGGCTCCCAAGGATCAAACCATAAATTTTGGGCAATATCATGGGCTCCCATAAAAATAATGAAGAAGTGGTGCCACAAGTGAAGCAATTAACTTTTTTGAAATCCAAGCAATCAAACGTATAGAAACCACATGAAGAGGAGACCAAAAAATATTTGTATGAAAATAGAAACAATTGCCAGAGTTTGGCAAACAGCATAACACCAATAATATGGTTGTATGTCAGAAGAAAATACCTTCACCACTGCTGAATAAACAACCACCTTGTACTTTTCATAGTTGTGATAGACTAGGGGGGCTTCTATAAAATATGATACAGAATGAGTGAAAAAATCAGGAGATACATATCCAATCACAAGCGGTCGTTCAAGATCCTTTTGGTTGCCCCACGATGTGTACTGTGGAAATAACCTCATGAAGCGCTTACCCCACTCCCTGCATGTAGGATTTCAATTTAGATGAAAATTATCAAAGCTAGAAAATTTCCACTATATATAAACTTCCAACAATCTAGTATTAAACCCATGCAATTGAATGAGATGAGGGAACACCGCTTGCAAACCAAATACAAACTGAATTTGTGTCAAAATCAATTTATATGAGATCCCTTATTCTAAATCAGGGGGTGACACCCTCTAATGCTGTTCACTGAGAAGTGTCCCTGACCTCCAACTGAGATTTTCATTTCGGGAAAATGATTAACAGATAAAACGGTTTCCATCTGGCAGCTTGTGGAGTAAATGTACTCAATAGAACTCAAAAAAGATGCATTCAAGGTAGAAAAATTAAAAACTTAACCTTGCAGTCAAAATTGAAAACTAAGAAACAACTAACCTCACAATTTTCAAATCAGGCTTCTGGTTAAAACCCAATATTAGAAATATATAAATATATATATATATATATATTTTCTCTAAAAGGTCAGTTTAGGTCTGTGAAGGTTAATAGCGAATACAGTGTGCTACTTGTCTTGACCCAAAAATTCTTGGCTTTTATGGCTCAGTAACACAATAAAATCTCCGTGCATGTCTCATAAAGCGCAAATTAAAATGAATATAAGTTACCGCTTTAACATACGTGCATATGCCCACAGCAACATGTAATGACTTTCTAGAAATACAAAACCATTTAAAGAAAAATTATATGAATTCTAAAACAGGGCTGACAGATGAATCTCATGATTAGATTCTCAGCCAAAGGAGGGGGAGAAGGCCTCTCTACATAGGTTCATAATGAAAAACAACATTGGTCGCATCCAGTCATACAACCCTCTTAGAAAAGAATCTGTAATTGAAAAAACCATATGTTCCACTCCGTCAGGAGTCTGAGTATTATATTCTTTCCAAACAGTCCACATAAGATACAGTGGAACAGACATCCAAAGAGATGATGTCCCCCCCCCCCCCCCCCCACCAACACACACACACAAAAAACCCAAAAATTAGAAGTTACTCCCAAGGAAAATACAAGGACATTTCTGGTGATGCAGGAATAAAATTTTTTACTATGATCCTGTGAATAAATCATACATTTATAATAAATTAGTCATCCAAGAATGAAGAACAAATGCATGACAGTTGATTAGAGATAGCTGAAACCTGTGAGCCTCAAAAAGTTTATCATCATGTCCTTCATTTATGTAATTCTTTGCAAGCAATCGATTCTGCAAAAATGGTCAATCAACCACAGATAAGAACAATGTGGTTAAACAAGGGGGCCCAACCGCCAAAAAAAGACAACTCTAGCAAAGAATCAATACACAGGCATGTGGCCCTCAGATAAAATTACCATCAACTGTGCAATATGTTTAAAATTTTGAAAACGTTCAGTGGTATATGAAGAAAAAAAAATCATATTTTGAAACTGCCAGCTACAAAAAATCTTTTAACTTCCTGATTTAGTTACGGCATAAAACTTATTTTATTTGGATAAGTACTAGAATTTTATTGAAAATGAAAATGGATACTCCATGTTCACGGTGATGAACATAAAGAACCTTAGAAAATACAATCAACTCAAACAGAAAATCTAAGGGAAATTTGGAAATCAAAAAATTGAAGTACAAATAGTAAAACCCCATGTCCAAGACCAATCAAACAAGGTACGGAGCAGCAAAGACTTCAATTGATCAATAGATCTTTCAATCTCCTCAACTATGCGACTATTTCGTTCCTTCCACACTAACCACATCACGCATGCTGACACCAAATTCCCATACATTTGAGGAAAGTTTGCCAAACCAATCCACCAACCAAAAAGAAGGGATGTTACCTTAGCCAGCAACACCCAATGGATCCCAAAAATCATAAACACACCATAAGGCATAAGCAAACTCACAACGAATCAAAAGTTGAGTTACAACATTAACACTCTATTTGGGAGGAAGGAAAGGAATAGAATAAAAAGAATTATTTTGGAATATTAGGTTCCATTTTCTTGTTTGGGAGTTTTAATGGAGGAATAGAAAGACAACTCCCTTGTTTGGTTGTTTGGGAGTTTAAGTAGGAGGGAATGGAATGGTAGATGAGACACTCATACCTCCCTATTCCCTCAAAACCTCAAAATTATATTCCCCTGGGAGGAATCAGGGGGTATGGAATTAACTTTAATGAAATTTTCACTAAAACTCCCAAAATACTCATATACATACAAACATTTATTAAAAAATAAGTGTATAATAGTAATGTTGTTATAAAATGATTCTCTTCCATTTTTTCTAATGTTACTCCCAAACAAGGTTACTTATATTTCATTCATTTCCATTCTTTTAGTCCAAACAAGATTGGTTAATTCCATTCCATTCCATTCCATTTTTTTCTTTTCCTTTCCTTTCCTTTAATACATTCTATTCCTTTATGAACTCCTAAATGAAGTGTAAGGGATGAGGAAAAGTGTAACAGTATTTGTTTGGTACAAGTGACAAACGCAAGACAAGCATGAGGTAGTAACTCAAATAAATTAGGTAGTAGCTCTGACAATAAGTAGCTAAGCCTAGTTAAATAAATCCACATCTCAATCAGTGCAATTACATTTGAATGCCAGTTATCCTCCCAAAATAATCATATCACTGTGGCACATTAAAATAATTCCGTTCCAAATTTTGTGTGCCCAAAAGCACATCAAGTCTCCCAAAACCCCACCCCCCCAAACAAAACAACCCAAGAAAAAAAGGAAAGCCCAACACTGCATTTAACGTTCCAAATAAAATTATGGGCACCCTGAAAGATCATTCAAGGCTGTCAATGGTTTTCTAGAAGTAACACAAACATTTCACACCAATTATAGTTACACATAAAACACTATATTACACTTTTTAACAATGAATTAATCAAAATTGTAAACATTTTGGATGATAGGATGCCAAATGTTATGTTGTGGTAATTGCCAATCCAATATTTATCGTAATTTCTTCTATACTGAAAATTACAGTTCTTTATTTATTGAATCAGAGTGCTCTGGGACCAAAACATTTTAACAGTAATCATCTAGCCCATTATCCACATTGAGCCCCATTCGGTATTTCATAACACACATCAAGCTCAATTCCAGACATGATATTACTATTCTGAAAGGCAATTAAAACTGCAATGGAACAAAACACTCAAAACAATACTTTTTATGTGATGAAAAAGTTTGAAAGAAACTTAACAAGCATCTAAGATGTGCAGGAGTTAATTTGCATGAGTGACAATACCTGGCCTGCATTTCGAGAGTCAGGATCTATCTTAAGGCATTGCTCATAAGCATCAATAGCGAGAGTTATATTGCCAGCATCTCTATAGAGAACCCCTACAAAGGACACAGAGGAACAAATTTATAACAGAAGCAAATAGAAAAGAAAATCTATAGCAGAAAGATAAGAGATAATATAAGCAAAAAAAAAAAAAATCTGCCCTGAAAAAAGAAGAAGAAAGGTATTAATCAACTACGCCAAATAATTCAAAACTCCAAAATACCATAAGTCACCATGATTAGACTAGGTACCCCACTTTACATTACAATATTCAGAAAATCCTACATCACCCTGGTTTTTTAAATTCATTCTGCGTAGCATCAGCCTTGTCCCCAAATTGATCTTTACGCGCACTTAGATTCAGGGGAGACATTTTTGTGAATTCACAATTAGCTTGTAAGCAGCTCGTGGGTCAATCACCCACTGGAATTCTTGCCTCAGATTCTCCAGCGTTTTGTAAGCACCCATCCCTTCAATTATACCTTATTAATTTACATATAGATAGACCAGAAAATACTTGACGATAAAAGCCCGTATCCAGTGTTGGTCCAGCCAAAATATTACAGTCAGGTTTAGATAGGCAGACCAGATTTTCTTATTTCCTTGCCAAAGGTGATTCTTATAATGTAGTCAATTAAGTTGAAAAAGAATTCCCGTACCCAAAGATATACTGTCAAAGTAATCTACAGTTCATCAGACCTAAAAGAGTCATTTCTTGCAGCAACCTAATACTGAAAGCATTTCCAACATGAACTAACTTAAACTGAACTAACACACTTTGACATCATAGGAAAATCAATTTTACCAAATCATGCACATAATCCAATGAGTTAAGGACCAAAGGATTTCAGAAATAAAACATTCAGGCAGACAACAGACTAACCCAAGTTATTATATGCCTCTGCGTATGTGGGATTTGCAATGATAGCTTTCTCTATCAAATTCGCAGCGGCATCCATTTTACCCTGCCAATAAGGAAGGTAGTTGACTGTGTTAGACCATGGGCATTTCACATATCAATCATCAGGAAGAAATTCAAAACCATACCTGGACAGTGAAAACAACACCAAGATTGTTCAATGATTGGGAGAAGTTCGGTTTGATTGACAAAGCCAACTGCAAATGATCATAAATAACAAGAACAATGTTGAGGATGTCAATGATGGTAAATACATGCACTCTACACATGAAGAGGGGAGTAAAAAAAACAATAAGAAAAAGAAGAGGTGCCTTGCACAAGTGTTGAAAAATTACTTGATAACACTCTACAGCTTTATCAAGGTTGTCTCGATCTTTATATATTACTCCCAGATTGTTGCACGCCTCCGCACAATGGGGATTGAAATGGATGGCAAGTTCATAGAAAACAATAGCCTTCAAAAGTAGACACTAATTATAGAATCTCAAGTTTTCCAACTACAGCAATCAATATAACTGGAAAATAAAATTTTAAAAGGATGAACTTGATTTTTGGAGAGAGAAATAGATTACCCCCAAGAATCACTTACCATGTCAAACTCAAGCATTTCACCATAAGCAACCGCTAAATTATACATAGCATCAGCATAATGCCAATTATAATACAAAGCCTTTTTGTAATATGCCACACCTTGATTGATGTCACCCTCCAATTTAACCTGAAAAATGCCAAATCCAATATCAAACATGGAACAATTGAACAGTTGCTAATAAAAGAAAACAGAATCCACAAACAGAAGTCAGGGGACAGAGAACCTGTTAGGAAATCAAGCTAACACAAAAGAAAACAAAAACCTATAAACAAAAATCAGTGGAAGGACTACATACTAGGATATTTAGCCAACATACAATGGTAAACGAATAACACAATCATAGATATGGCAACCATTGCAAGTGCATGTCACATTTACAGTTATGATTCAAGTAAAATAGGACAACCAAGTTTCTTCAGGAAAAAGGAAAAGGCTAGTGATCAGAGTGCAAGATGCAAAGTGAAAGTGAAGAATTTTAAAAGGACTTTGTCACGAAAGAGGTTGCAGAGTCTCTCCTTTAAGTTGCTGATCTCTTTCAATAGTGACAGATAATTGCAAATGGAATTAAGCCACAACTTATACTGCTATTCTTCTGAGACATTCTAAGCCATGAAGAAGAAATTTTATCCATTTCTAGATTCACAACATTAAGAGTGATATATGGTCTTTTCCCTTATATGTCTAGATAACTCTGTATTTAGTTTTTTTAGGGTACACAAGGTTACAATCTATTCTGAATTCCAACCAACATCAAGAATGTTATGTCCCTTGGCCCAAAGTTAAAAATGGGATTTTGCCAGCCAATCAACAACCATAAACCATGCCAGCATAAGCAGATATTAACAAAGGTAAAAAAAAATAGCAAGTTAACCCTTGGGGTTGGTAGTTTTTAAGATGGTATCAAAACCCTGTTTATCTAAAAGGTCCTTGGTTTAAGTCTTGGTACCACCCAGTTTATCGGTTTCTTCTTTTCTGTATAAGCAAGGCCTATGGTTGTTTCAGGATTGTTGGACAGGCCTATAGGGAGGATGAGTGCTAGTGTATCTGTGAACTCAATATACTTTATTGACGCAATTTCTGACAGCTTAAACTTTGAGGGCCGGTGGTTACCAACATGGTACATAAAATGCAAATTCAGATGTAGTTACAAGAAGTAAATGTTCAGGAAATAAAAAAGTAAATGAAAACAAATGGATGAGAAGTCACCTTTGTTCCTAAATCTGTCAGGGCTATTGCCATATTATTCTTTGCAATCTCAAAGTTGGGTGATACAGCTAGACACCTGACACAGCAAGGCATTTAAGCACACATAGCATCAGCAGTGGTAAAACCATGAAAAGAAAATTATAGAAATCACGTTCGAGGTCCAGCTCAGATCTAAAAAGATTAATTAAAAAAAAAAGGACTTTGAAGGCCCAACAGACAGCAAACTGGCAGATTACCTCTCATAACAAGCAATAGAGGACTCCAAGTCATTACGATTTTTGTATATGACTCCCAAGTTGCAATATGCTTCAGCATACATAGGTCTCTCCAATACAGCCTTCTCATAGCAGTTAAGGGCCAAGTCAAATTGCATCATCTCAGAATAGACAACACCAAGATTATAATATGCAGGCTGCATGTATCAAAGTGTATAAGACTATAAATTTGCATGCATACCAAAAAGAAAGGCAGACAGCAGCAGAAAGTGTGTTAATAAAATTACAGCATAGTGTGGATCTATTTTGAGTGCTTCATAATACTTCTGAATTCCCTCCTGAACGCTCCCAGCAAGCTTAAAGCCAGTTCCAATATCTGTTAAGACAATGGCTAGGCATTCTGCAGCTGGTTTGTATGCAGGGTCTGCTCTCAGAGCTTTCTGATACGACTGTAAATCAAATTGATCAAGTCTTAGCAATAAAATTCAGTAAATGGCTCTAGTATAAAATTGTAATTAATTACTCGATGCAATATGTAGATCAAGTTCAAATTAAAGTGATTATCGATACTTTCTTTTCTTCTTTTAATAGGTAAAAACTTAACAACCCATGCACCTGTACATGATTGAACCCATAAACTTACCCTCCTCCCTTTACCTATGGGGCCATAATCAATGACTGCTAATAAGGCATGCACAATATGTTACAGGAATAGCTGATAAATGGTCAAGCTAGGTCAAGCTGATGATGAATTGAGCTCAGCTAGAATGATGATACTTAAAACCAAACTCAGCCATAGCCCTAATTATTCAGCCCAAGTTTGGCCCCCTAATATGTAACAGACATCAAGCAGACTCCGAACACCAAATTAAACTACTCATGAAATTTTTTTCTTGACTCTAATGAAATGGAAGATTGATAGTCAGGACCTACGGACCAAGGGCCAATCTCAAGTAGACAGTTTCTATGGGGGGTAGGCCTCCCAAAAGGTAATGGAGGCGTGCAAAGGTTTCCTCGGGCCAGACGGAGATTGGCCCTCAAGTGCAAAGGCAGAAGGGAGCTTGACTGCAAGACCCACCCGTCAAGCAAAAGAAAGGTCACATAGTTAAAATGTTATCAAAATATAGGTCTACTTTGGAGTAGGCTGGGCCTCAACATCTATGCTAAATCTACCAGTTTAGTATAAATTTTAGCTCACATGGCAGCACATAGGACAATAGCCAATAAGAAAATATGTATTGATATGAATTCTTCCAAGTACTTTTCCTTTCACATTTCAGATATTCATCCTCCTTTGTTTCTGATAAGTAAATTCATACTTTCAGACAAAAGCTTTTGATATCTACTAGACTAGTAGAAAACAGCCTTCTTGTTGATGTGAAACTCAAAAAGAAACACCATAAATCTTGTACTGCACACGTTAATCGAGTGTCAAGAAGCAAGAGGCCCATGAAATTAAAGATTTTTTTAATTGTGAAATCAACTACTGATTAATCCAAATTTTAAAAAAGTTAAAATCTTTCTTTTGCCATGATAGAACTAGAAGTGACTTAACTGTCATGAGCATACCTCAGCAGCCTCCACTAGGCAACCCTCCTCTTTGTACAAAATACCACAATAAGTGAGGGCACAAGCATTCTCTGGCTCCAATCTGATGGCCTCAGCAAAGCTTTCGAATGCAAGCTTTGTCATATTCTGCATCTGCAAGCATATCCCTTTACCAATGTGAGCTTCCACATTACTACTATCCTTCTCCAATACACTCTCATAAAGAGCAAGGGCATCGACAAACTTGTTCCTCGAGCGGAGAATGTTAGCATAAGCAATGGCATCTTTCCCTTCAAACCTCTTGTGCAGCGGAACAACCCCCACAAGAGAGCCGCTAGTACTAGGAGACGACTGTGATCCATTCAAGAAACCATTATCTCTAACCGGGTCACCCTCTCTCCCATTCCCAACAACTTTTTCCGGCCAAGCCATCCTAGCACCCCCCCTACAACCTCAATTCCCTGAACCAAAAAACCACCATATACAATTCAAACCACATACACAGAAGTTGCCAGCTAGTACATTCAACTTATTAAATAAAACCAAAGTTCCAAACTTTCAAAACACTAAGTTCAATTGAAAAATCAATTCAGTTCAATCAAACAACAACATTACCAGCATAACAAGAAATAATCACCCAAAAAAAAAAAAAACCCAATAGCTGAAACCCTAAGCTGATATAGCATGATCATAGTAGCTACTCTCTAACAAAGACTGATCACAAATAATATAATATATAAAAAAATCAAAAACCCTAGTGAACAAACTGGCATTAAAGAAAGCAAGATAGTACATTTATGAAAAATTAGGGATTCAAAAGAGAGAGAGAGAGAGAGTGAGAAATTGCTCAAAAAGATTAGGGATTTGGCGGCGCTTACAGTGAAGGTCGATGAGTTTGTTTCGAGTACTAGAAGCACATAGTAAAGAGCTAAAGTTCTTTTCTTTTTTGGGCTCAGAGAGAGAGAGAGAGAAAGAGAGAGAAAGTTAGAGAGAGAGCCAGAAAGACCCTCTCTCCGACAGAGTGATTCGATGTCTCCTAAAACCCCAGAGGCAAAGAATATAGAGAGAGAGAGAGAGAGAGAGAGAGAGAGTCCAAAGGTTCGGTTCGTTAATTACAATAACAAAGTAAAACAATAACAACAACGTTTGGAATATAAAAGAGAGGGCAAGGCAAAGTTGAAGAAAGGGGGGGATTGTTTGTTTTTTTTGTTTAATGTTTTTTTAACCCTGTTGTTCGTCGGTATTTGCTGTTAATACCACTCAAAGCTCATGTTCATTATTGTCGGTAGCACCCGCTGTTGTTAAATAATACTAATGCTAACCTGCCTATCGTGCTCCTGCAACCGGCTCGCTCCACCAATTTTGAACTAAGGATCACAGCTTTCAACACACCGTCACAGTCTAGCTATTAAGATATCTGGAATTCAGTTAGCTGATAAAATCTCTTAGGTTCCGCTTGGGAGTGGGAATGGAATGGAAATGAAAGGAAAAGAATAAAAAAAATAATTATAAAATATTCTTCACTTCTCTTGTTTGGAAGTTGTAATGGTGGGAATGGAATGAGTAGTAGGGAACACTCATTTCTCTCTATACTCTTAAAACCTCAAATTTTCATTCCCTCTAAATTAAGAGGAATGAGAGGAAATGAAATTATATTTAATAATTTTTTTACTAAAACTCTCAAAATACCCTTATATATTCAATTCTTTATTTTAAAATAGGAGTCTAATAGTAATATTGTCATAAAATTATTCCATTCCATTCCCTCCATGTTGCTCCCAAACAGGATTACTTACATTCCATTCATTTTCATTCTTTTCCATTCCTTTATTTTAAAACATCCAATCAATGTTACTTAATTTTATTCAATTCCATTATTTTCTATTCATTTCCCTTACTTAAATACATTTCATTTCATTCCATTCCATTCTCTTATGAACTCCCAAACGGAGCCTTATAGTTGAATAAAAGATTTGAGATTCAATCATCGTCTATACTAAAAATTGATTGGTGTTTTGATCTAATAATAAATAGTTATTATTATGAACGGATGTCATATGTTGAAACTCTCTTAAAAAAAAAAAAAGGCTAGTTACTTTTCAAAATATTTTGATGCTCATTTTATAATTATATTTATTTATGTGTTTTTTTTATATATTTACAAATATATATATATATATATATAAACACTTTTTGATGGGATATAAATATAAAGTTCAAGATCCACGTATTTTTATAAGTTCAATGTATTAACCTATATAGAAAACCATCTCAGTTTCTTATCTTTGGTTGTGATCTAAGTTGGAAAATTATTTATTGGCTTTCTTTATTTAGGTTTGAGTGAGATAAAGTTATTTTCCTTATTTAGTTTAGTGTGAGATATTGTTGTTTTCCATAAATTTTTAGTGAAAATTAACTTTATCCCCAAGTTAGATATGGAAAGTCAAGAGATAATTTTTCTTTGACTCTTTTTTTTTTTTTTTTTGGCTTATCTCCAGTACTTTTTTAACTGAAATTTTTTTTTTTTAATAAGAAACTGTCACATTATCCACTAACTAAATAAATTGTGGAAATTAAAACTCACTACCGCTTGACATTGTATATTTAAAATAAAATGATATATCCAGTTAAAAAATTACTAAAGGTAAGTCAAACTTTTATTTTTATATAATAACAAATATAGTATGTAGAAAACTATATTCATCTAAAGTTTTTCCCATTGAAACAAACGAAGCGTCAATGCAAAGTTACAAACTACTATAAATTATTTTGGATGTTTTAAGTGAGGTATACGTATTGGTTTAGGAAAAATTCTTAAATACTCCCTGAACACGAAGAAATTGTACTTCTTCCTCTCACATTCACGGTGAATTTCACCATGAATTTAATGAGTAAATCTCACCATAAATGTGAGAGGAGAGGGGAGTACCTAAGAATTATTCATGGTTTACTGGCGGAAATTGTATATATCAAATTATTACAATTAGAACTGTATGGTACTCACAACTTTAATAATTTTATCCCATCAGTCATATGTATCATCTTTATTGTATTATGTTAGTTTCATACATGAAAAAAAAGTATTCTCCAATGGAGGACTTTTTTTCCAAATATATTTTGTTTAAAAATTAAGTTGTGTAATCAAATCATAGATATCTAAAATATTTATATAGAAGAACAAAGAATTTTAAAGCTAGTATATATTAAGATTTTAAGTTAAAACAATACCTAAGCCTCCTTCTAGTGGGTTATAAACCCTAAGTATATGTCTAGATGGATGGAAAGTAGAGGGGAGCACCTCCCCTTTACTCTTCCTCTATTTCTCTAAAGCCAGTACAAAATTTTCAAACAATTAATTTTAAAAAGTTAAATAATAAATATACAAACAGCTACTAAGTCATATTACTATTGTTAAAGAAAATGAGAGATGATGAACCTTGTGCAAACTTCTAATCTATAACAAAAAAAAAAAAAAAAACGTTTGACTTTTTTCATAATATTCTTACATACAATTTTTTAAGGCCTCGTAAGTCTACACATTAGTATTCTAATATTTCTTTTAATTGAGTTTAACTTGTATTTTATATATAAACATAAAAAAAAAAATGCAATTACAAAATTGGTTTTAGTTTAGGGCTACAACCTTACTTAATATCTTTATATTGGAAGTGAATCTTAACAAATCTACCATTGAATTACATTTTCTTCTTATATCCTCTATGCTTGCAAAATTTCTATAAATTAAATTAAATATTAATAAGTATGTCATCAATAAATTATTTAAATTGCAAGTTTTTGTAGTTTAAAATTATGCATAAAATATAACCTTATAGATTATATAGTAAATAATATCTAATTAACACAAAATTTGACATGTATATTAAGAACGTAAAGAACATACAATCCAACTGTTAGAATTTTGAAATATGTAGTAAAATTAATGATATTGAATAAAGTTGTAATTTTAGGCTACAAACAATTTTGTAACTAAATTTTGTCTTTTAAACATTCTATTAGAATATTTCACGTTTTATTTTTTAAAATGGTAAAATAGATAATTTCATATAAAATCATAATCATAATAAGTACATATTAATAATTACTATAATTAACAGTTTTAATATATAAAATAAAATTTAAAAAAAATATTTTATCAAATTTTAGAAGACGGATTCTAACTAGAATCTAGCACTAAACTAAAAAGAGATGTTCGTTTTGTACTTTGAAATGAAATAATATAATCAAATAATGAAGTATAGCTCTTTTTGGGCATGTGGAAGAGCTGACTTGGACCCTTTCCACACGCGTTTGACAAAAATTGCAATGCCTTCTAGCCAAAGGCAGGAAACACTACAGTTTAGACTTTAGAATGCGTCATTCCCCGAAATTCAACTTAGGTGCGGTCATGGATAGAATAATAAGATTTGAATATGAATTATTCTTTTAAAAAAATTTATTTATTTTATAGATACATAATTCCAACATATAAAGAATTTACTGTGGTTGTCAAAAACAAACACTTTGAAGGTAGTGACTAAGCAGATAACTTACACAATTAATTTATCAGAACAAAAGGGCAAGAATTCCATAATGGGAGATCTAAACAATTTATTGAAAAATGATAAGGAACAAAAAGGTTGTTATTAATATAAGAACTGCTTTCCCAAGGTACAAAGGCTTGTGAAATGAAAGTTAAAAACTTTTAAACCTATTCTGCTATTACAATTTTCTCTCTCTTGTTCTTCTCTAAGTCTTATCTCTCAATTTTTCTGAACCTCCTTTCCTGTTGCACCTCCCCTCCTTTGTAGGCAATTTCCCCCTTCCCTCTTTCCCCAGTTGTCCTATTTCCAGTTGGATTTGGGGGATACTTGTCCCATCACCCATCAATTCTGCTGTTCTTTCATCATGAAAGAGGGTGTTTTTGTTGTTTAAGCCAGTCAATCAGTATTTAATGTGGAAGAAATTGGTGAAAACTTCTCATTAATGTGGAGGTGACTGCCTTAGTGGTTCTTATCTCTTCATGGCGTTTTCCGAGGTGAGTTTGATGGAAGGTGGCATCTCAATCCAGAATGGAACTAGTCGCTCGTGGTTCCTTACGTATCTGATATGGTAAAGGTTTTGCTTATTATCTTGGTAGTGGAGCGTTGGTAATGGTAGTTGATCCAAACCTCCACGGGATCTGCCCCGTGGAGTTATCTTTCATTCCACAACCCTCTTTAATTATATCCACGCCTCGGGGTTGGACCCAACTTTTAAGAAATGATTTATTGGGCCTTTAGCTCTCTGTTTGAGCTCAGGTTCATCCCCCCACATTTACCAATTGAGCTAAATTTAACCCACAAAATAAAAATATATCTATTAATGATTTATTGTTTGTACTTTGTATATATATACTTCTATTCTTTTTGTTATTGATTTGTAACGCTAGATATTATTCCAACAGGGATGGGACATTTGAATTTTGAACCATACATATTTCCAATAGAAAAATCAAAAAGTGTAAGTTGAGCTAAAATTTTCTTGACAAATTCTAAAAATAAATTTATCATGATTGTGTGTGTATTTTTAATAGTTGTATGTGTGGGGCCCTATCGCGCTTACCACGCTGGCCCACTACACGCGGCCCAAGGCCCGCGCCGAGGACAGTGCTCAGGCCAAGGACAATGGGAAAGAACCCAGAACGTCCGAAGCCCGCGCCGAAGATGATCTGTCCTCGGCGCACCGACTTCAGTAAAAAGAAAATATCCCACCAACCTTTTGGCCGTCTTAATGAAGACATGACCAGCGGACCCAGTTGCCTCGATTACCTCAACTAATAGAAAGTCTGTAAAGGCGGCTGGGAACTAACATAAAGCCTGTAAACTACAGATGATGTGACGGACTCCTGTACACGACGATCAAATAACTGACAAGTGGACGATCAAGATCAACAAAAAGAAGACTATATAACGAGCAAGATTCTAAAGATGAAAGGGGATCCAGAGGGGGGGATAAGAAAAATAGATCCTCGGCTAGAGCCGAGGATCTATAAGCTTTACAAAAATTTGGCCAAAATGGCAACGGAGGTGATCTGAAAGATTTAGCCAAAGTGAAGATCTTTCTTACCTAAACTTCTAAATCCAGTTCGTTTAGAGTGATCCGCCCTAAAGTTCGTTGTTTGCCTGCTATTTGCCTAGTCCTTCCTACCCATTCTCTACAAATTTTATTGTCTAGGGTCCATTACATTTTGAGTCCCTACAATTGGCGCCGTCTGTGGGAAGGACTTGTGCGTTAGCGGCACAACGTAAAGAAAACAAAACGACGAATCAATCGAGAAAAGATGCGGATCCATACAGTTCTTAGCAACAATATTCATTCGGCAGTTTACAACAACAAGAAACAAGTGCAAAAAAAAAAATATGTACAATACATGAAATAAGTATACTTCTTTTATTCATATATGAAAAAAGATTACATCTCTTACAAGTAATGCCCAGGGGGCTTGTTCTAAAGCTAACTACAAAGGCAGACACATGACGAAGCCGACAGAGGAACAAAGGGTGGAGAGCAACAATGGCAGAAGAACAGAAGATGGAAAAGGAGAGTAGAGGAAGAGATGAAGAAAAGAAGAGATGAAGAACAAATATTAAAAAAAGAAGTGAAGGAAGAGAGGAGGAAAAGAAAGAAAGAAAGTTGGCAGAGGAACAAAAGAGGAACAGAAGATAGAAAAGAAGGCTCGTTGAGGAGCAAAAAGAGAAGAGAGAAGAAGGATTTGAGGGAAGAAGAGCTACAGAGGAGGTGGAAGGGGTCGCGGCACAGGGCGGCCCCACTTCTGGGTTCCGCCTGATTTCCCTCCCACCCCCGCTGCAGCCGACTTGGGGGGTCAAAGACTCGTACCCAAGGGAGGGAGGTTACGTTCTGTCCGGATCCTCCTCCAGGTGGTAAGGAGGGCTGTGTCCCCGGTTAGGTTGAAAAGAAGGAGAATCTTCGGATCTCCTCTACCTCCACACCAGCGTGGCGGCCAGAGTTGGAGTGCCATCCTCGGCTCCTGATGGGGGCTGTGCATCTTTGGAGCGCCCTTTTCCAGGGCCAGTTCATGCGAAGGGGCTCAAATGATTGCGCCTTGAAGAATTTTTGGCGATGTGTTTTTGGGGAGTTTCAGAACGAGTGTTTGTCAAGTGTGAGGGGGAGGTTCGCCCTAGGAACGCCTTTTATAGTGGGAGGAACATTGATGAGGGTCAAATCCACAATGAATCTCAGGGAGAGATTTCCGGAGGCAATAATGCCGCCCCAATTTCCAAGGGGCTTGCCAACCGTTAGATCCTCATCAATCTATGGTCAGTATTAATGAGGGGACGCCTCATTAAACGGGAAGATACCGAAGCGTCAGAACGCCTCACCCGGACAACCCAAAAGACGCCTCGTTATCTGAAGAATCCCACCAAACGAAGAGGCAAAACACGGCAAGGTCTTATCCTCTACCAACTTCAGCATTTATTATTATTATTATTCTGCTTGAAAATTGTAATTATTTAATGCTTATTGTAAAACGTGGCGAGAATTAAAACGGCTACGGATACATAGATAAAATAGATGATTAAAATGGAAAACTAGGTACTGGACAGAACCAAGGCACTGCATGGTCCTCGGACCCAGGCCTCATGGGGAAACCAGATACTTCAGATGATTATTCAAATGGAAAACTAGGTACTGGACAGAACCAAGGCACTGCATGGTCCTCGGACCCAGGCCTCATGGGGAAACCAGATACTTCAAATGATTATTCAAATGGAAAACTAGGTACTGGACAGAACCAAGGCACTGCATGGTCCTCGGACCCAGGCCTCATGGGGAAACCAGATACTTCAGATGATTAAAATGGAAAACTAGGTGCTGGACAGAACCAAGGCACTGCATGGTCCTCGGACCCAGGTCTCATGGGGAAACCAGATACTTCAGATGATTATTCAAATGGAAAACTAGGTACTGGACAGAACCAAGGCACTGCATGGTCCTCGGACCCAGGCCTCATGGGGAAACCAGATACTTCAGATGATTATTCAAATGGAAAACTAGGTACTGGACAGAACCAAGGCACTGCATGGTCCTCGGACCCAGGCCTCATGGGGAAACCAGATACTTCAGATGATTATTCAAATGGAAAACTAGGTACTGGACAGAACCAAGGCACTGCATGGTCCTCGGACCCAGGCCTCATGGGGAAACCAGATACTTCAGATGATTATTCAAATGGAAAACTAGGTACTGGACAGAACCAAGGCACTGCATGGTCCTCGGACCCAGGCCTCATGGGGAAACCAGATACTTCAGATGATTATTCAAATGGAAAACTAGGTACTGGACAGAACCAAGGCACTGCATGGTCCTCGGACCCAGGCCTCATGGGGAAACCAGATACTTCAGATGATTATTCAAATGGAAAACTAGGTACTGGACAGAACCAAGGCACTGCATGGTCCTCGGACCCAGGCCTCATGGGGAAACCAGATACTTCAGATGATTAAAATGGAAAACTAGGTGCTGGACAGAACCAAGGCACTGCATGGTCCTCGGACCCAGGCCTCATGGGGAAACCAGATACTTCAGATGATTATTCAAATGGAAAACTAGGTACTGGACAGAACCAAGGCACTGCATGGTCCTCGGACCCAGGCCTCATGGGGAAACCAGATACTTCAGATGATTATTCAAATGGAAAACTAGGTACTGGACAGAACCAAGGCACTGCATGGTCCTCGGACCCAGGCCTCATGGGGAAACCAGATACTTCAGATGATTATTCAAATGGAAAACTAGGTACTGGACAGAACCAAGGCACTGCATGGTCCTTGGACCCAGGCCTCATGGGGAAACCAGATACTTCAGATGATTATTCAAATGGAAAACTAGGTACTGGACAGAACCAAGGCACTGCATGGTCCTCGGACCCAGGCCTCATGGGGAAACCAGATATTTCAGATGATTAAAATGGAAAACTAGGTACTGGACAGAACCAAGGCACTGCATGGTCCTCGGACCCAGGCCTCATGGGGAAACCAGATACTTCAGATGATTAAAATGGAAAACTAGGTACTGGACAGAACCAAGGCACTGCATGGTCCTCGGACCCAGGCCTCATGGGGAAACCAGATACTTCAGATGATTAAAATGGAAAACTAGGTACTGGACAGAACCAAGGCATTGCATGGTCCTCGGACCCAAGCCTCATGGGGAAACCAGATACTTCAGATAGCTAAATGAGATCGAGAAACTCGATACTTCCAGCAAGAAAAACATGTCATCATGAAAGCTAAACGATAAGCAGAACCAAGGCATTGCATGGTCCTCGGACCCAAGCCTCATGGGGAAACCAGATACTTCAGATAGCTAAATGAGATCGAGAAACTCGATACTTCCAGCAAGAAAAACATGTCATCATGAAAGCTAAACGATAAGCAGAACCAAGGCATTGCATGGTCTTCGGACCCAAGCCCTAGGGAAAACCAAGCATAAAATGAGAAAACCGAGCACTAAGTAAAGCTTAAACGCATTGCATGGTCAAAGACCTCAGGTCAGCGGGAAGAAAATCTCCCCGTAAAAAAATAAACGCTAAGGAAAATCGAGGTCGTGTACAAATTTCAGACCTAAACCTCTATGGGAATCAGTCATTATGAAGCCATGCAAACGTTGATTGAAACCAGGGCTCATAAGCTAAAAACTAAGGCAAAGCCAACTCCCTTTCGGGCGCCAAATAAACGAGTCCCATCAGGGACGAAAACCATGAGAAATTAAGTGCTATGGCATAAACGACCCAAGCCTAACCATCCTTGAGCGACACTTCGCGCAAAAAGAAAGCTGCAAAAACAGCCGAAATAGCAATAATACTATTAGTAAAACAAAACCCAAACAGGCCGAGAAAAGGCGCCGAGGAAATCAAAATCCTCCTCCCCGCCCAAGGGGACGTGCAGCAGAATTTTGAGGGGCTATTGTGGGGCCCTATCGCGCTTACCACGCTGGCCCACTACACGCGGCCCAAGGCCCGCGCCGAGGACAGTGCTCAGGCCAAGGACAATGGGAAAGAACCCAGAACGTCCGAAGCCTGCGCCGAGGATGATCTGTCCTCGGCGCACCGACTTCAGTAAAAAGAAAATATCCCACCAACCTTTTGGCCGTCTTAATGAAGACATGACCAGCGGACCCAGTTGCCTCGATTACCTCAACTAATAGAAAGTCTGTAAAAGCGGCTGGGAACTAACATAAAGCCTGTAAACTACAGATGATGTGACGGACTCCTGTACACGACGATCAAATAACTGACAAGTGGACGATCAAGATCAACAAAAAGAAGACTATATAACGAGCAAGATTCTAAAGATGAAAGGGGATCCAGAGGGGGGGATAAGAAAAATAGATCCTCGGCTAGAGCCGAGGATCTATAAGCTTTACAAACATTTGGCCAAAATGGCAACGGAGGTGATCTGAAAGATTTAGCCAAAGTGAGGATCTTTCTTACCTAAACTTCTAAGTCCAGTTCGTTTAGAGTGATCCGCCCTAAAGTTCGTTGTTTGCCTGCTATTTGCCTAGTCCTTCCTACCCATTCTCTACAAATTTTATTGTCTAGGGTCCATTACATTTTGAGTCCCTACAGTATGCAATATTTTATTTTAAAAATATTTGAAAATTGTGTTCTGCTAAAAAAGCCTCCAACTTATGCATAAAGTTCTTCTCAAAGAAAAAAAAAAAACTTATGCAAAAAGTTTTTAAAAATTTATTCACTAGAATAAAAAATGCAAACTAACAAAAGAGCCCATACCATTTTATTTTTGAGTAACGCTACAGCCACAAACTATTTTACAATATTTTTACAAATTATTAATGTGACAAATTTTTACTAGTTTTAATTTGGACCCACTATTAACATCACATTTTTATTTACCAATAATTATTTAAAAAATGCTAAAGTCACATCAATAGTTTATAAAAATGTTATAAAATAGTTTATATTTGTAACACTACTTATTGCTAGATACAATAGAATTTCAACTCTTATGATTAGGCTAAAACACCAATCAATTTTTGGTAAAGCGGATTTTGAACTATAAATCTCTTAGGGGTTGTTTGGTAAGATTATTTAAATATAATTTTTTGTTTTGCAATCCATAAAATGGTGGGTCCCACACTTAAATTTATTATTTGGCTAATATTTTCTAAATACAGTTTTCAAAAAATTGTATAAAATAGGATTTTGAAAACAACTTAGGAGGTGTTTTCAGGATACATAAAATCTTTTTAATGATATAGTTGTAAATAAATTGAAAACAGTTGACCCCACATGTTTGTCCAAACTCTTTTATCTCTTAAATTTAAGAGTTTATATTTATCACAAAAAGAATTCTCGCACTTCAAATTTGAAACTTATCATTAAAAAAAAAAATACGATGAGCTTTATTCCCTTATCATTATCCACAAAAAAAAAGGTAATCTACAGATTTTACACGTTACTTTTTGTAATTTTTTTACATCTTAAAAATAGAAATGGTCTCTCAAACAATTATTTTTCTTTTTAGTATTTTGAAAATTGTTCTTAAAAGTGGAAGCCAAACACGTAAAATATAAAAATTATTATAAAATTTGAAACTTATCATTAAAAAAAAAAATACGATGAGCTTTATTCCCTTATCATTATCCACAAAAAAAAGGTAATCTATAGATTTTACACGTTACTTTTTGTAATTTTTTTACATCTTAAAAATAGAAATGGTCTCTCAAACAATTATTTTTCTTTTTAATATTTTGAAAATTGTTCTTAAAAGTGGAAGCCAAACACGTAAAATATAAAAATTATTATCTAAAAACTAGTTTCAAGTTTAATTTTTTAAAAATTATTTTTATATTATTTTAAAAACAAAAACAAAAATCTTCCTACCAATCAAACCCTTATTCAACGAGGATATATTTTACTAGTATATAATCACAAAGTCATGCCCCTGTCTTTTCAAAGAAAAGTAATGAGTTTGGTAGGAAAGAAATTCAAAAGCACGGAAAAAGTGAATGTAATAGTGCTAAAGAACGACCCAAGGATGGGTGAAATAAAAGGGGAAAGAGTTAAGATTAAGGAATCCTGAATTACTGTTTTACCCCTCTATTAATCATTCTTTTTTGATGAAAAAATCATTCGTAGGCTGTGTTTTGATACCGCTTATTTTGCTAAAAATTGAAAATACTGTAGCAAAATCATTTTTAAATGTGTCAATAGTGCCTTGAAACTCATTTTTAATAAAAGTTTTGTTGAAAAAAGAGGTTTGTGAGTCCCGTAAATAGTGCACAGGATCCACTGGAAAAGCTGAAACGCATTTCTAAAAAAAAAAAAAAAAAGAGAAGAAGAAAACGCAAACGCAAAAGCAGAATAAGTTATATCCAAGCGTTACCTTAATTGTTTTAGCTTTTCTCTTTAGAGTTTATTTGGGCCCGTAACAAAGAAAAAATAGATTTATTTAAAATACAATATTTAAGTTATGGGTTTTCAACTAAAAATTATTAAATATGTGAAATAGATATGTACATAGCAATTTTTTATAGAAGGGTAAATAGTCCTTCCAATCAAAGGTAATTGATGTTTATTCTTTTTCTCTAAAAATCATTGCTTAATCTTGCTTCTGCTTTTCCATTTTCTTAATGGTTTAGGTGTGTGAAATTTACATTTTTATTTTTATTTTTTTTATAAGAGATAGTTACAATAAAGGAGGGGTATTTATTATTTAAACCCTATATGTCTTCATCGAAATTAAATATCAAAAAGTACCAATTGAGTTATAAGGCTCCTGGTTGAATTTTGATTTTTCAAAAAATTGTGTTTGGCTACCAAGAAATTGTGGGAAAGAAAGGAAACTGTTGATACATTTAGAACTTTTCTTTTCAATTTTAATACATATCATATTAAGTATTGTTTTTATTATTTTTTAATTTTGTGTTCTATGTCAAATTAAGTTACGCCAAATAAAGATTCTGTCAGACACATAGGACATAAAGTTAATAGAAATTGGTGGAATGTTTCTCAAAAAGGAAAAAGAAAAAAAGAAATTGGTGGAACGACATAAAATGTAATGTTTTCAATAATACAGGGATTACAAAATTCGAACTTCAAGTAAATTAACTTCGAGGAAAACCATAATTCTGCCTATTTTTCTTATTAAGGAAAAGATGGTAATAACACGTGACATTCTAATTGCTTAGTAGTTTTTTATTTTATTTTATTTATGAAATTGCTTAGTAGTTGATGTAGCACTCTCTATGTAGATTGTGTTGTATATATAGGTATATACAGGGATAGGTTGTAATGTTGTTTGAGTTTGAAAAATATTGTTTCATAAAGTTGTTAAAGTGAAAATTCAAGTTCTAGAATTTTCTAAGTGAGAATTCGAAATTCATCATTTTCGATCGGTCGAATCTTTGGCTCAATCAATCAAAAAGATGAGGAAAATAATCATGGAGTTTCTGTATGGTTCAATCGCTATTCGATTCTTGCTTGATCGATCAAAAAGAGCACTCAATCGGTTGAAAGTTCTCGATCGAAAGGAACCTTCAATCGATCGAAAGTCATAAAACAAGATTTTCTGTAGAATTTTTAGGTGACTGTTTAGAGAGTTTGAAGAAGTTTCAAACCTTGTGAACGGTTTTATGAAACATTTTAACTCTCTATACGTATCTTTTAATGAAATATAACCCTATGAGTATAAATAAATGCTTATGCTGGAGAGAAACACAAGAAATCTTGTGGTCATTCTCCAAAATTGCTATCTGTAGAACCCAACATCTTAGTTATATCCTAGGGACAAACTTGCGATAACCCTTTAGCAACAATAGTGTGGAGGGAAAATATTGTCTAAGGAAAACGATATTGTGCCTCCAAGTTATCTATTTTCTATTTGTCTTTCGTATTAACTTTGTTCTTCCATTATTACTTTGTGTGATTTCCCCAACAAATTGCTGTATTGGTTTTGTAAAACTTAGATAATAAATTAGTAATGTCTCTAGTATTTTTTCAATTTAAATTATAAAGGCGATACAGGACAAGATGAATAAAAAACACCTTTTGAAATAACTATGGAGGCCATATAATTAAAGGTGACACAAGTAAAACTCATTGCAAGTACTCTAGAATATACATTACCATAAACACAAGTTAAAATGGCATAGAAAAAGGATCTTCTCTATTTCAAATGGATCTATTTTGTGTTTTAAATTAAATTTTACAAATTTATAGATGTAAAAACCAAATTATTTAAAATTTTAAATGATACGACAATCTATACATCGTTATATCCAGAAAATAAAATATTGACCATGAAATTGACAAATAGAGAAGACTTGAAATGAGAGGATCTTATTCCTAGTAACAATACTACTGACACGCCCAATTTCACAACATATATATTGAGGTGGTCAATTGTAAGTAATAAAAAAATAGTAAATCCATGAAAAAATTGGTGGACAAAAAGTATCCTACCATGTAGCATGTTGTAAAATTGAATGTATCCCTAAATTTGTTAAATTCCTAGCGGCATAAGAAAGTTTAGGGTCCGTTTGGTTGGAGAGATGGAAAAGTGGGAGGATAGAAAATAGTGGGAGGATGAAAAAGTGAGATGATAGAAAAATTTTTATTTTCTCTCATTTTTGTTTGGTTGGGAGTGGAAAAATAAAGGGATGGAAAAAATGAGTTTGAATAAATTTACTCATATACTCTTGTTAAATAATGATGGCCAATTAAAACAAAAAAATGACAAATAACCACAAAAAAAGAGCAATCACCCAAATTTATTTTAAAAAAAATCATGTCCAAAAAAAAAAAAATTCACGTCTAGTTAAAAAAAGAAACAACTATCACGCCCAGGCCCTAGAAAATCAAAAGAAAAAAAAAAAGAATAGAAAAAAGAAAAGAGGCAACTTTATTGCCCAGAAGAAAACAAAATAATAAAAAAGGAAAAAAAAATTAAAAGAAGAGGCAACCAAAAAAAAAAAAGACATCGTTACTGCCTAGAGAGAAGAAGAAAAAAAAATAAAGGTAACTTAAAGAAGCTCATATGCACATACACATGGGTATTTTTGTCAATAAAAAAAAAATTAAACCCACTCAGTTTTTTATTAATTTTGGGAAGAAAACATTTTGATAGACCCAAAGAGAAAACACTTGAACCTCACCATTTACTTTCTTTCCTTTCTACCTAACTAAACACACTCAAAATAAACTTTCTCTCTCATTTTCTCTCCAAAATTTTCCGTCCACACGTTTACTTCAAACAAACACACTCTTAAAAAGGCAAGATTTGACAAGATTTGTCGTCACAAATAAGCCTATCATTGGACAAAAATGATAATTTAATGAAGTAGCTGTAAGTCAACACAATCAGTTATCAAGGCGACCTATTTCTTATGACATATTTTGGTAACAACGTGGATGTTGCTATAACGAGAAGTTTCTTCGACGGCGATCTTTTTAAAGTTTCAAGGCCGACATATGTCGGTTACAAGTTTTTATGAATTTTCAGCAAACAGCTCAACAGTCAACACTCAACCAAAGAGCGTTGACTGTTGAGTTGTTTGCTGAAAATGCACAAAAACTACCCTAATGCATGTCGGCCTTGAATTTATTGCCTTTATAAATGGGTTGGATCATGAAGGCTTCATTATATATAGTTTGTATAAATTTTCTAAAAATAAAAATATTAACAAATCAGTATATGTTTTGGGCTGAAAATTTACATGAGTTTGAGTTGGACTAGAATGCATTGGGTGGATGATTTTAGAGGAAAGAGAGGCTAAGCTTCGAAGATGGGCCAAAATATAAAATTTTATCTTTTTTGTCTGAAAATATGCCTAAGATAGGTTTTTTTTCATAAGCCCTAGGGGACCGAGCCCTCTGCTGGGTACGTCCCTAATTGTAGTATAAAAGAGCTTCATTCATGCTATATTATATATATTGTTCAATGATTTTTCACTTGAGACTTATTTAACATGATTCTAGAATCATATATATATAATTTCTTTTTTTTTTGGTTCATGGAAACTGCTAATAATGGGAATTCTTAATTCTATTGGTATTACAAATGGAGATACGTACTGTCAAGAAAAAAATTGCTTTCCGGTTTCTACTTGGACCACTCTACTTTAAACATGCTAAGAATTCATTTGTTTGTAATGGTTCATATGGAAAGAGTGCTCAGCCACGGCGTGTCCTACTTACTCATTATCAGAATGGAAAGATTTAGTTTTTGACATGTCAAGCTCTCTCTGCCATTAGTTAGAGTTTAGATGGCCCACTGCTTTTGGATGGGAGCCCTAGCCTCTCCATTTTATGATGTCAAATGTCACTATATATTAAGGCTGGGTTTGGATCCGCGTTTGCGGATCCAAACGTTTGCGTTTGCCTTTTTGGTTTTCTTTTTTTTTTTTTTTTTTTTTTTTTTTTTCACCCGTTTTAAGGTTTGCGGCTACTGTTCACAGTACTGTTCATGAACAGTAGCCGCAAAGGCTGACTTTTCAGCCTTGAACAGTGCGTTATGCACTGTTCATGGGTCCCACAAATATCACTTTTTAACAACTTTTTCATTAAAAATGGGTCCCGCGGTACTATTCACACATTTAAAAATTATTTTGCTACAGTGTTTTCAGTTCAGTTCAGTTCAGTTAAGCAAAATAAGTTCTATCCAAACGGACTCTAAGAAGAAAAAAAAATATTAGTTAATTGTTGCTGTTTAAGTGTTAATGGTAGGATTCCCATTAAGGTATTATTGGGTTCAAAATGGTGATGATCTTCATATGACAAGGCATAGTTTCACATTTCCATGACTTTTGTTCCCCCATTGTTATTGGCTGTTTTGTCCAATAACATTCTAAACACTTCTCTCTGTTAAGCCCATAAATCACTATCCTTCACTTAGGCCCATTATTATTATTTTTTTTTTGATGTGACTTAGGCCCATTATTAATTTTAGCAGGTTATTAAAGGTAACATGTTCACGCGTTTAAGTAATGGCTCACTGATAGTGACATTTATTTTTATAATATTTATATATGTGGTTCGAATTACAACCTTTCCAATGGTAGGATTCCCATTAAGGTATTATTGGGTTCAAAATGGTGATGATCTTCATATGACAAGGCATAGTTTCACATTTCCATGACTTTTGTTCCCCCATTGTTATTGGCTGTTTTGTCCAATAACATTCTAAACACTTCTCTCTGTTAAGCCCATAAATCACTATCCTTCACTTAGGCCCATTATTATTTTTTTTTTTTTGATGTGACTTAGGCCCATTATTAATTTTAGCAGGTTATTAAAGGTAACATGTTCACGCGTTTAAGTAATGGCTCACTGATAGTGACATTTATTTTTATAATATTTATATATGTGGTTCGAATTACAACCTTTCCAAATTCACCATCTACCTATCTCAAGTGGAATATCATGTTCATATGTTAAAGGGTAGGAATATGTAGACATGTCACGTGTGTTTGCCATATGGTGTGACCAAAAAGTTCTTTTATATTGATTTTGTTAACCTTGTTCATGTAGCATGAATGAATAATGATCGATGCACCATACTCTTGGATATTTGATTATTAAGTCCGGTTAACAGGTATTCTTAGTATATTTATTAATAAACTATTTAAAAAAAATATTTGATACCACTTTTACATATAAAATATTGTCAAAAAATTCAGTTTTTATTTTTTTTATTTTCATTTCTTATAACAATTTTCTAAAAGTATTTTCTAAACGAATACTTTTAGTGTATATGTTAACAAAATCCTTGATTATTTGATAGGATTTGTGATACATAAGACCCTATATTCTATAAAGTTCATAGTCATATGTAAAATTTTGGTCACCAAAAGTCTTGTAGCTCAATTGGCTAGTTGATATCTCTTAATATTTTCAATAAAGACATCCAAAATTTAAATCCATTGTCTCCTAAATATTGAAAAAAAAAAAAGTAAAATTTTGGTCATCGTTAAAAGTGAAAAATGTGTTCAAGTGCTCAGGCCTTTTTGCACTTATTATGCCTTTGAAACGTTAATTTATGACATTATTTGAGTGCAAAATAGCCATGGCCAACATGATGATTAACTAATCTTTATGATGCCAATGAGTATCAAAATAATTTAAGAGTCACGTAACGACAAGAATCATAAAACTTTATGAAATATTATCCAAGTTGCAATCTTTTTTTTTTGAGAAACCTTATCCAAGTTGCAATCAATTCCTAAAAATAATGACTTGACCCATAAGGAGGTTATTATATTTGTGATTTATATGAAATTAGTAGCTAACCCGTACGATGCACGGGAAAGTTCTTAGAAATGCTAAATATTTTTTTTAATCAAATTAAATGCATTTTTTGTTGGGTTGAGAGAAATTTAACTTAAATGGACATTTTCACTTTGAATTTTAAGGAATAACTCACACAAAAAGGAATATACAAATTTCATTAGGATTTGAGCTAGTCAACCAAGGTAGGTGTGTGTGTGTGTGTGTGTAAATGGACCTTGTCGCTTTGGATTTTAAGGAATAACTCACACAAAAAGGAATATACAAATTTCATTAGGATTTGAGTTGGTCAACCAAGGTACGTGTGTGTGTGTGTGGTGACCTTGTCACGTATTTCTTAATCTGCCAACAAAGCAAATTATTGCTCATTTGAAGCAATTTACAATGTTCATTCTAGGTAGAAGCTTACATACTTTTTGTTGTTGTGATTTACAATTTGGGTAGATGAAAAATAATATGATGTTCTATCACTGGTTATTGCCTTCACAACAAAAAGGGTAAAATTTCAAATCAAAAGATTACATATCACATTTAAAAGAAACACTAACAGAAAGTAAAATATATGACATGCATTAATAACAAATGATCATTGTAGGGTAGGAATTTGTTCCACCCACATCTAATTGTTATACGACGCGGTGCCAGGCGCGATGCGTCTTTTGCCTTCGCCCCGAGTGCAGGACCAAGAGGCCACGGGCTTGCTACTTGCGCAAGGCACCGAGCTTTGGCTTGAATCCCACATCGGATAGAAGAGCGCCCCACTAACCCTTTATAACACTTCTGGAGCTTGGGTAGTGAATCCCACATCGGATAGAAGAGCGCCCCACTAACCCTTTATAACACTTCTGGAGCTTGGGTAGTGTACTACCCAAGCTCCAGAAGTGTTATAAAGGGTTAGTGGGGCGCTCTTCTATCCGATGTGGGATTCAAGCCAAAGCTCGGTGCCTTGCGCAAGTAGCAAGCCCGTGGCCTCTTGGTCCTGCACTCGGGGCGAAGGCAAAAGACGCATCGCGCCTGGCACCCGCGTCGTATAACAATTAGATGTGAGTGGAACAAATTCCTACCCTACAAAAAGCGCTTTTTCTAGGGTAGGAATTTGTTCCACCCACATCTAATTGTTATACGACGCGGTGCCAGGCGCGATGCGTCTTTTGCCTTCGCCCCGAGTGCAGGACCAGGAGGCCACGGACTTGCTACTTGCGCAAGGCACCGAGCTTTGGCTTGAATCCCACATCGGATAGAAGAGCGCCCCACTAACCCTTTATAACACTTCTGGAGCTTGCCTTGCGCAAGTAGCAAGCCCGTGGCCTCTTGGTCCTGCACTCGGGGCGAAGGCAAAAGACGTATCGCGCCTAGATAGCGGACTCGGCCAAGGTGGAGGAAGAGGAAGCCTAAGCTGGGCAGAAGTTGACCTGGTCTGAGCAGGCTGAGACTTGGGTGGAGGAGGAGGAAGTTTAGGCTGAGACTTCCCTGGCTGGCCTTCAATCAGTTAAGTAAGCTGGATTGGGATTTCCTTTTGTAACCCATCTCGACCTGAGGAGAGTTCCCTGCTGACAGAAAGTCTACTTCGGTCAGGCTCTGATCACCCAAGTCACCAGAGGGATCCTTGGGCAGGTGGACTTGTTCGAACACGCCAAAGTCGTCCTCGGCCGGACCCAAACCGGTACCTTCCTCCTGTGTTTCTTCACTTCCCCCCTCAGCCTCCGCAGCTCGACAGGATGTAGAGGAGCCCACCAATGGAGTACCTTCTGGGGTAGGGGACCCCTCTGGGATCAAGAAACCGTCCGCGATTATGGTAATTCTCCGGAGCCGAGGATCCTTTGCCCTGATCACACACTTTGGCGCCGCGAACGATTTTTGAATACAGTCGTACCCCAGGATCTTGTGAGCAGCCCTAACTTGGTTGTCGGCCTGGTTTATGAAGATCTCTGCCCTTAGCACAGTCTCCAAGATACTTTTTCACTCTTCAATAGGTTAATTTATAAGTTTTCTAGTTCTCATTGGAGATAGAGATAGATAGAGATTGGAGTGAGAGAGAAGGAAAGAGGTAGTTGAAGGTTCCCTGTGTATTTTTTTAGGTTTTTCAGAAACTTGGAGTTGGCTTGAAGAGAATTGGGTTTGTATTATCTGGTTTTATCACTTTATGTATTATTGGGTTTTAGAGAAAAAAAAAATTAGAATTTTTTTTTTTAAATTATGTTGATGTGGAAAATTGTGGTGCTAGCAGAGGCTTCGGTTTTATATATATATATATATATATAGATGAGATTGTGACTTATGGGCGGTGCTACAACCAATCCCGGGGTTCAAATGAACCCCTGACTTGACAAAAAAAAAATTATATATAATTTTTTTGACCCACTAAATTATAAAATTTGAACACCTATAACCTAAATTTTGTTTAAACCTAACTGAAATATGCTTGAATATAATTATCTTTGTATTATTTTTACAATATTTTCACAATACTTTTACAATAAAGGTTAAATTGTATATTGTAATTGGTTTTTATTTAAACTCACAGCTGACATCACTTTTTTACATTCCTTTTGTTGTCACTTAGATTTTATTATGAAAATGTTGCGTCAGTAGCATTACTGTTAAAATTGCTTCTTCGTTAAACAAAATAAATAAATAAACCTTCTCTCCAGATTATTCCTAACTCCGAAACTATTGACCTCTTAAAAAAAAAAAAAAAAAAAATCCTAATACCGCCACTAGACTTTGGCTTTTTAATAATATTTTTTTCCTAGGCGAGAGGTGTGGAATTTTTTATTTTTATGTTCCATTTGTTTTCATAAAACACTTTTTAAAAAATATTTTTCTGAAAACTAAATATATATATATATATTTTTGTATTTTGTTGTAATCCTAATGTAGGGACTAGGTTCGAGCATTATTCCTTGCAGATGAGTGGACTCAAGCCCAGCTGGCCCAATACAATGAATTTGTAGAGTGCGGATCAAAGAACTAGGCCCTAGTGAAGATTGCAACAACTAAACATGGTAATACATGGATCAGGTGGCAAGAATACAAACTAAAATATGAAACTAGGCTCCTCGGCTATTTCCTTGGATCGTATAGTTCTTATTTCTTCTTTAGTACTAGGTTTCAAAGATGATACAAGTGCCATGGTCTTTTTTCCTCCTAAAATTGCCGTCCCCATTTCTGGAGGATTTATTACATTTTATATCCCATTATGATTAATCCTCGCCCTCCATTTGTTGATCATGCAGGTCACCACTTGAGTGTCTGTCCCATCAGCAACCTTCCCATCCTTCCTATGGGTGGTAGCAGCTAAAGCAGCACTGTTCAGGGGTCACTTCTCTATTAATGCGGCCAAAACGTTAGTTGTGGGCATTTAATGTGGAGGTGACAATTCCTCCTGGAATTGCTCCTCCACCACGCTTTCATGGCCAACCCGTTGTACTTGCTTCTCTCTTGGAACGCTCTAGAGGGTTACCTCTGAATGTACTTTGCTCTTCCTTTCAATGGTCCGGGCTGGCCGAGGACATGATTGTCCTCGGCGGCACTCCTAGGTGATTGAAGCTTTCTTGACTTGTCTTTAGACACTCCTTCCTCCTCGGCGTAGGCCTTGGGCTTAGTATAGGGTGGGCCGGGGTTGCCAAATTCTCTGACCCCACAATAGCCCCTCAAAATCCTGCTGTCAGGCTCCTTGGACGGAGATGAGGATTTTGATTTCCTCGGGCCCCTACCATGGCTTGTCAAGTCTTGTCCTCCATCAGTACCAGTGTCTTTTCGCCTGTCCAAGGCACGTTCCTGACGCCTTGATATGCGGAGCGCGCTCACATTAAATTCGGGCGGCTCTGTGTTTCTCACATTCAATGGTGTGATGATAATCTAACAGTGGTGATCCTCCTGACTTTATGGGCGGGAAAACTCGCACGGTTGTTATTTTTTATTGGGGGTATAAATACCCATTTGAATTGATCCGCCTCTTTACTTTCACATTCAAGAGACCTTGCGCACATACTTCGAATTCGGTCACGTCTCCAACTAAACTCGCGATTTCCTTTAGCACAAAAAGCCTGCCCGAGGAGCTTTTCCTCATTTCTGTAAGTCTTTTTCTCTCTCTCTCTAAATTGCGCTCTCCCCTCTTCTAAACTTCTTTCTTCGTGTCTCTTAGTTGTCTCTAGGGATGGGTAGGTTCAAGAAATTGGTTGAGTCTTACTACATGAAGAAGAGGGAGGATAGGGTGCGGTTTATCCAGTGCCTCCCCTCGTCTAGCAAGGGGCTAGATAAGGACTTCCTCATCGTGTCCGAGGAGTGGCACGATGGCCTTCATTGTCCAACAGTGGAGGGCATGCCAGGTGGGGCACTCAGAGTAGGGGAGGGTCTATTCTCTTGAGTTTTTGCTGCCTGCTTTATTTGGTTGCTAATAGTAGTATGTTTTCTTCTCTGCAAATCCACACGCTTTCAAGTGTCATTTTGGTTTGGTCAACAAGGGGGACTTAGAGACCGTGCTAAGGGCAGAGATCTTCATGAACCAGGCCGACAACCAAGTTAGGGTTGCTCACAAGATCCTGGGGTACGACTGTATTCAAAAATCGTTCGCGGCGCCAAAGTGTGTGATCAGGGCAAAGGATCCTCGGCTCCGGAGAATTACCATAATCGCGGACGGTTTCTTGATCCCAGAGGGGTCCCCTACCCCAGAAGGTACTCCGTTAGTGGGTTCCTCTACATCCTGTCGAGCTGCGGAGGCTGAGGGGGGAAGTGAAGAAACACAGGAGGAAGGTACCGGTTCGGGTCCGGCCGAGGACGACTTTGGCGTGTTCGAACAAGTCCACCTGCCCAAAGATCCCTCTGGTGACTTGGGTGACCAGAGCTTGACCGAAGTAGACTTTCTGTCAGCAGGGAACTCTCCTCAGGCCGAGATGGGTTACAAAAGGAAATCCCAATCCAGCTTACTTAACTTGATTGAAGGCCAGCCAGGGAAGTCTTAGCCTAAACTTCCTCCTCCTCCACCTAAGTCTCAGCCTGCTCAGACCAGGTCAACTTCTGCCCAGCTTAGGCTTCCTCTTCCTCCACCTTGGCCTAGTCCGCTATCTAGGCTCAGGCCTGGCTTCCAGCCTCAATGCTCCACGGGGAGCCTCTGATGGACGATGTCTCTCTTAGGGACTTCCGAGGAGGCGAAGGCACACTTGTGGCCGATGCACTGGAGAGGTCCCTGCTACTCCCTGCAGACATGGCTGAGCTGGAGGTTTTGAGGAGTAAGGAGGTCTTCCTCAGCCTCAAGCGATACTTAGGAATGGTAAGACCCTCAGCACTTATGATTCTTCTGACTTTAATTTTCTTTCTTTTCTCCCCCCCCCCCTTTTTTTTGGTTTTCTATTTACTTGTGCATTTGTTTCAATTGGCAGGCTGTTCAGGCCACTTTTAGGTTGGAGGAGGCATCCAACAGACAAGACAAGGCCCTAGATGTAAAGCGTGAAAAGCGCATAGGGGCTAATCGGACCCTTAAGGCCTCCGAAGCTGATCTCATGAAGGCCTGAGAGGAGCTGAAGGAGATGACCAAGGCTCAAGACAGCGCTGAATCAGGCCTGGCTGGTGCCAAAAGGCAGGCCCAAGACTAGACGAGGCGTTTGACTGAGGTGGAGGAGCAGTTGAGGATCGCAAAGGAGCAGATCGCTGATCTAAAAAAGAAGGCGGCCGATGCTAAGGGGGCCAAGAATGTGGCCAAGTGGGCCGGAGAAGAGGCTCTAAGGGCCAAGGCTGAGGTGGACTTTGGCAGGGTGGAGGCTTAGGCTTCTAAGGAAGAAGCCGAGGAGGCAGCTTATGCATTTGGGGTGGCCGAGACGGAGGCTGCACTCAAAGCCCAAGTCTCTGAGGTATGCAGGCTTTATTTCTCCCAGGTTTGGAGTGAGGCCCTCAAACAAGCTGGGGTTGAGGCTTCGTCCGACCTGTGGAAGGTGGAAAATGTATACTATCCCCTTGCCATCCGCGAGGCTGCTCCTTCCAGCTCTGAGGCTGAGATGGCCGCTGAGGAGACTGATACTGCCCCTAATGAAGAAGCTGAGGAGGCTGTGGTCACTACCGAGGTGGTTACTACAACCTTTGATGAGCCTGCCGTGGAAGCTGATCCTCCCGGGGTGACTGAAACAGCCAAAGGTCCCAACAAGGAAGTACCCCAGGAGGCCGCAAACCCCTTAGCTGATGTCTAGGCCCCTTTTGCCGAGGAGACAACACTATCTGCGACGCCCTTACAGATTATTCCTCTAAGTTAGGGCTTAGAGGACCTTGAGGCCGCCATAAATCAGTTACCCACAGAGGGGAAGAAGATTAAGCTGAAGAAGTAAGCCCCTTGGCGCCTTTGTCTTATCTCCCCTTTATTTTTTGGAATAATGTAATGGCACTTTTGCCTTGTCTTTTTTTTTTTTTTTTTCAAATATTGTAATATGATTCCTGTTGTGTATCTTTTATGGACTTAATGTAGCGTGCGTTTTGTTTTCCCTTGCTTGTCTCGTTTATATATATATATATATATTTGTTATTATTATTTTTTTTTTTTTTGTACTTGTATAATCCTAACTCCAATTGTGTCTCAGCACATCACAGCAATAATTACAATAATGTGGAAATGTGTATGTAAAGGGAAATCTACCTCTCTTTTGTTTTTTATTTGGACCCAAGGTAAGCCAAAGTCATTAAACCCTTCAGGTGTGGGCTGAGCCAGGACCAAGTCCATGGTCCCCTAAAACGATTTAAGTGATGCTCATGGGCCTAAATTTTGGATTTTGTTATAGGAAAGGCCATCTTTGTTTGCAATGATCACAACGGGTATTAAGGTAATTAATTAAACCGAATTAGCTTGCTCATCGGCTTTGTTTAATGCTTAGGCAGAATTTGTTTAGTACTAATTTCACCAAAACGGATGACCCTAGGATTAGGTATGGCTCTGATTCCGCCCAACACTTAGGCTTTTTCTTGAAGTAGTTAGCTTCCCCCATAGGCTTGAGTCCGAGGACCATGCGAGGCCTTGGTTCTATCTAACACTTATAGGATTTATTAAAGTAGTTAGTTTCCCCATAGGCTTGAGTCCGAGGGCCATGCAAGACCTTAGTTTTGTCTAATACTTAAGATTTTTTTGAAGTAGTTAGTTTCCCCACAGGTTTGAGTCCGAGGATCATGCAAGGCCTTGGTTTTGTCTAACACTTAGGATTTTCTTGAAGTAGTTAGTTTCCCCAGAAGCTTGAGTCCGAGGACCATGCAAGGCCTTGGTTCTGTCTAATACTTAGGATTTTCTTGAAGTAGTTAGTTTCCCCACAAGTTTGAGTTCGAGAACCATGCAAGGCCTTAGTTCTGTCTAACACTTCGGATTTTCTTGGAGTAGTTAGTTTTCCTATAGGTCTGAGTCCGAGGACCATGCAAGGCTTTGGTTATGTCTAACACTTAGGATTTTCTTAAAGTAGTTAGTTCCCCCACAGGCTTGAGTCCGAGGACCATGCAAGGCCTTGGTTCTGTCTAACACTTAGGATTTTCTTGGAGTAGTTAGTTTCCCCATAGGCTTGAGTTCGAGGACCATGCAAGGCCTTGGTTCTGTCTAATACTTAGGATTTTCTTGAAGTAGTTAGTTTTCCCACAGGCTTGAGTCTGAGGACTATGCAAGGCCTTGGTTCTATCTAACACTTAGGATTTTCTTGGAGTAGTTAGTTTCCCCATAGGCTTGAGTTCGAGGACCATGCAAGGCCTTAGTTCTGTCTAACACTTAGGATTTTCTTAAAGTAGTTAGTTTCCCCACAGGCTTAAGTCTGAGGACCATGCAAGGCCTTGGTTCTGTCTAACACTTATGATTTTCTTGAAGTAATTAGTTTCCCCATAGGCTTGAGTCCGAGGACTATGCAAGGCCTTGGTTCTGTCTAACACTTAGATGGTTGTTAGGGTAAGAAGCATGCAATTATAACAGACTTAGAATTTGAGTTGACAGAGATGCTTTCATTAATAATAATACCTTCGCAGGTTATTTACATTTCATGGACGAGATATAGGTTTTTCATCTAAATCTTCTAAGTAGTATGCACCTACTCCCGCCATTGAGGTGATTCGGTATGGTCCCTCCCAGTTGGGTCATAGCTTCCCATAGGATGGGTTCTTGGTAGCGCCCACAATTTTCCTCAACACTAAGTCCCCTGGTGCTAGCGGTCTTAACTTCGCATTGGCATCATATCCCTGCTTGAGTTTTTGGTGGTAGTAGGCTAGCTGGATCATTGCCTTCTCCCTTCATTCATCAATCAGATCTAGGCTCTTCCCTAGTAACTCATCATTATTGTCCGGGAAGAAGGAGTTTGTCCTCAGCGTTGGGAAGTTCGCTTCTAGAGGGATAACGGCCTCAACCCCATAGGTCATGGCAAAAGGTGTTTCCCCTGTTGATCGCCGTGGTGTAGTCCGATAGGTTCATAGAACGTGCGGTAGCTCTTCTACCTATCTTCCCTTGGCGTCATCTAGCCTCTTATTGAGGTCATTGACTATGACCTTGTTGACAGCCTCGACCTGCCCATTTCCCTAAGGATAAGCTGGAGTTGAGTACCCGTTCGTGATCCCCGGCTCACAACAATATCTTCTGAAGGCTTTGCTGTCAAATTGAAGCCCGTTATCTAAAATGAGGGTATGGGGGACCCCGAATCGTGTAACAATATTCCTTCAAATGAACTTCTTAGCATCGACATCTCTAATGTTGGTTAATGGCTTAGCTTCGACCTACTTAGTGAAATAATCTGTGCCGACCAATAGATATCTTTTATTCCCTGGTGCCTTGTGGAAAGGACCTACAATATCCAGGCCCCACTAGGCAAACGACCATGGGCTAGACAAAGAATTTAGGAAGACTCTTGGCTGATGAATATTTGGGGCAAACCTTTGACATTGGTCATACTTCTTAACATACTCCAGGGCTTCCTTCTGCATCCTCGGCCACCAATATCCCTGGGTGACGGCTCGGTGCGACAGGGACCTTCCTTCTGTGTGACTCTCACAGATCCCTTCATGCAACTCCTTGAGCAGTAGTTCTGACACCTCGGGGTGGATACACAGTAAGTATGGTCCAGAGTAGGAGCGCTTATATAGTTTGTGGTCCTCGAACAACCAGAATCGAAGAGCGTTCCTCCGTATTTTATCAACCTCCGACTTCTCCTCAAGTAGGATATCATCTTTGAGGAATCTCACTATAGGGTCCATCTAGCTGGAGCTCACTCTAGCCTGGTGGACGTGAGTCGTGTCTTTTGCCACCTCACTTGCCCTCTCTAGATGCTTAACAAGGATAACCCGAGGTAGATCTCCTGTCGAGGATGTAGCAAGTGTGGCCAATGAATCTGCATGGGTGTTTCCACTCCTGGAGACATGTGACAAGTTGAAAAGGTTGAAGTCAAACTGCAGGCGTTTGACCTGGCTTAAGTACTCTTGCATCCTCGCGTCTCTAGCTTCCAATTCTCCGTTTACCTGGCCCACCACCAACCTCGAATTCGAGAATATATCCACTGCTTTTTCGCCCATTTTTTGCACCATAACCATATCTTGCAGTAAGGCTTCATACCCAGCTTTGTTATTTGTGACAGGGAACCCAAGTCTTAGGGACTTCTCCACAACAGACTTCTCTGGGGACACTACTTCTACTAGTGGTTCGACAAATTTGGCCACCAAGTCAGCCAGAACCTGGCCTTTTATAGAGGTCCGAGGCATGTACTTGATGTCAAAAGCCCCCAGAATCGTGTTCCACTTGGCGATCCTTTCAGTGTAATCAGCAGACCGAAGTACAGATCTCAAAAGCAGTTGAGTTAAGACGACTACCATGTGGGTCTGGAAATAGTAGGGAAGCTTTCGCGTAGCATGGACTACAGCCAGTAGGGCTTTCTCTAAGGGCAAGTACTTGATCTCAGCTTTATGCAGTGACTTGCTCATGTAATAGACTGGCTTTTGAATGCCACTGTCATCCCGTATCAGCACCAAGCTCACTACATGAGGGGTTACGGCGATGTAGGCGTACAGGTTTCGTCGGCTTCGGGGTTAGACATGATTGGTGGCCGGGATAGGTATTCCTTGAGCTGTTGGAAGGCCACGACACAATCCTCGAACCACTCGAAACCCTTCCACTTGTTGATCAGGAGGTAGAAAGGCCTGCACCTATCAGCCGACCTGGAAATGAACCGGTTCAGGGCCGCGATCATTCTAGTGAGTTTTTGGATCTCCTTAGGATTTTGCAGAGGCTTCAAGTTATTGATAGCTTTAATTTGATCAGGATCAACTTCAATTCCCTTGTGGGTGATGATATAACCCAAAAACTTGCCTAACCCTACGCCGAACGAGCATTTGGAAGCATTCAGGCGCAGCTTGTGCTTTTTTAGGACGTTAAAGATACAGTCGAGCTCTCCTAGGTGCTCGGACACCACTTTACTCTTTACCACCATATCATCAACATAAATTTCACTGCTCTTGCCCAGCAGCGGCTCAAACATTCTCGTCATGATCCTCTGATAGGTGAACCCAGTGTTCTTCATGCCAAAGGGCATCACCTTGTAGTGGTAATTCCCAACATGTGTCACGAAAGCTATCTTCTTCTGATCATCCAAGGCTAGTGGTATTTGATAATAGTCCTGAAAGGCATCTAAGAAACTCATTCGAGGATGTCCCGCGGTGGCATCCACCAGCTGGTCTATCCGAGGTATAGGGAACGGGTCCTTTGGGCATGCCTTGTTTAGGTCTGTGAAGTCTACACAAACTCTCTATTTTCCGCTTTTCTTCTTGATCACCACGGTGTTGGCCAACCACTTAGGGTAAAAGACCTCCTTGATGGCCCATGCACGCTTAAGCTTCTTCACCTCTTCTCTAATTGCATCGGCGTGCTCCCTTAACGGGTGCCAAGGTGGTTGTTTCTTAGGAATGACAGATGGGTTGACATTGAGATGGTGACAGATAAAGGCCGGATCAATCCCTGGAGCATCGCAAGTGTCCCATGCAAATACGTCAATGTTTGTTTTGAGAAACTTGATTAACTCCTCCCTCTCCTGGGAAGGCAGCCAAGCCCTGACTTGAAAGAACTTCTCTGGATCATCTCCAATGATCATCTTGTCAAGATCTTCATATTTTGCTTCATTGGCAGCTGCATCGGGAGGCGCCGCTGGGTCCTTTGATTGCTATAAACCCTCTTCAGCAGTGGCAGAGGGCCTCGCATCGAGCCGATGCGATGTGGCAGCTACCATGCATTGCCTTGATGTGGATTGGCAACCACGGATTTTGAAGACATGGTCCCCTGACAGGAATTTCACCTTCTGGTGCAAGGAAGAGGCAACAGCCCCTAAGGTGGAGAGTCAGGGCCTGTCGACGATGGCTGTGTACGGAGAATAGGTGTCCGCCACTATAAAGTCCACCTCCACTACTTCTGGGCCGGTCTGGACGGGCAGTCTAATCATGCCCTTTGGGATAACCAGCTTCCCATCGAAGCTTATCAGGAGAGAGCTATAGGGTGTCAAATCTTCTGGTTTTAACCCCAGCCCCTTGTAGAGGTCGGGGAACATAATCTCGGCCCTCTGCCATCATCCATCATCACCCTTTTCACATCATAGTCCCCGATTCTGAGGGTGATCACCAGCGCGTCATCGTAGGGCTGGGTGGTCCCAACCTTGTCTTCCACTGAAAAGCACAGGGTTGGGTGAAAATTCCTTCTAGCCTTTTTCGGCTCTGGTTGGGACTCCTCGACACACATTTGAGCCACGGACAACACTTGCGAGGGGCACGCGCCTGTTCTTCCCAGTGCAGCCAAGATCACATTGATCGTCCTTGTGGGTGCCCTTATGGCAGTATCTCTCTGGGGCTCCTGATAGGTCTGGCCTTGATAGCCACTGGAATGGTGCAAGAGGTGCTTCAGCTTTCCTTCCTGGACTAGATGGTCCAGATAGTCCCAGAGGTTCCTTCAGTCTTCCATGGCGTGTCCGTGGTCCTGATGGTACTGGCAATACAGGTTCTGATTGCGCTTCGTGGGGTCCCCCACCATCTTATTTGGCCACTTAAAGTATGATCCATTCTTTATCTTCTCCAACACCCTGTGTACTGGCTCTCGGAATACGGCATTGACAGCCTGAGCGTTGGTCGCCCCAGATTGCCCTGCAAAATCTCTCATCGAGCGGTTGCCGTTGTACTAGTCCGACCTGAAATCCCTCATCTCCTGAGGGATAACCTTCTCTTTTCCCTTGCTTTGCAACTGATCCTCCTCTACCCGCTTATACTTATCGATCCGATCCATCAGCTGGCGCACACTGGTGGCGGGCTTACCGGTCAAAGATTTCCTTAGGCCTTGCCCCGTCGGGAGACCGTTTTTTAAGGTGCTGACGGCGACATCCTCAAACTTGCCGTCCAGTTCGTTGTATATCTCTCAGTATCGGTCCGAGTGGGCCTTGAGAGTTTCTCCATCATGCATGGATAGAGACAACAGCACACTCAAGGGCCGAGGAGGTCTGCTGTTTGTGACGAATCGGGAGTTGAAGGCTTGGGTCAGCTACCTGTATAAGTCTATGGAATTCGTCTTTAGACCATTGAATCATCTCATTGCCACTGGTCCCAGACTAGAAGGGAAGACCCTGCACATCAGCGCCTCGTTCTTGGAGTGGACAGTCATCCTTTGGTTATATTGGCTCACATGCTTCACAGAGTCCGTTCTGTCGTTATAAATGGTGAAGGTTGGCTGCTGAAATCGTCGAGGAAGCATAGCCTCTTCAATATGGCGGGTGAAAGGTGATTTGGAGAGCTGATCCAGTGCCTTGCTTATGGCATCACTCCCCATGCCACTAGGGGACGGGCTTTTACGTTTGCGCCTCCAGTAGTGCTCTTCTTCGTGAGAGATGGTCTCGCTTGGGGGGGTCCTTGATCTTTGCCTATGGTCATCATCGCCTTCCTCGTCGGAGGGTGTGTCGGGACTAGGACGAGACTGCCTTCGTTGTGTATGGTGCAGCTTTCTCCTCAAACCGTCTATCTCTCGTTGCATGGCCACCTTATCATCCTATCTCTTGGACATGTGGCTCTTGACCTCTTTTGATTACACGGTCTGGTCGTCATTTTGCCTCCGTAGCACGTGGCTGCCCCCATGGGTATGGCTTCCGCTGGTCTGTGTGGTGTGTGCACTTCCCTCTCGAAACCTTCCATTTTCTTCGTTTCGACCGCGCTCGAGGTTGGGGAAGGTACCTTGTTGTTGGGACCTCGCTGGTTTGGACTGGTGGGATCCTGCTTGGTGAGGGCCTATTCATGCCATGCTTGATCATTGCCTTTACTAACACACAAGTTCTTCCCACAGACGACGCCAATTATAGGACTGGGTTCGAGTACTATTCCTTGCAAATGAGTGGACTCAAGCCCAGCTGGCCCAATACAATGAATTTGTAGAGTGCGAATCAAAGAACTAGACCCTAGTGAGAATTGCAACAACTAAACATGGTAATACATGGATCGGGTGGCAAGAACACAAACTAAAATATGAAACTAGGCTCCTCAACCATTTCCTTGGATCGTATAGTTTTTATTTCTTTTTTAGTATTAGGTTCCAAAGATGATACAAGTGCCACGGTCTTTTTTCCTCCTAAAACTGCCGTCCCCATTTCTGGAGGATTTATTACATTTTATATCCCTTTTTGGTTAATCCTAACCCTCCATTTGTTGATCATGCAGGTCACCACTTGAGTGCCTGTCCCATCAGCAACCTTCTCATCCTTCCTGTGGGTGGTAGCAGCTAAGGCAACACTGTTCAGGGGTAACTTCTTCATTAATGCAGCCAGAATGTTAGTTGTGGGCATTTAATGTGGAAGTGACAGTTCCTCTTGGAATTGCTCCTCCACCACGCTTTCATGACCAATCCGTTGTACTTGCCTCTCTCTTGGAACGCTCTGGAGGGTTACCTCTGAAGGTACTTTGCTCTTCCTTTCAATGGTCCGGGCTGGTCGAGGACATGATTGTCCTCGACGGTACTCTTGGGTGATTGAAGCTTTCTTGACTCGTCCTCGGACACTCCTTCCTCCTTGGCGTGGGCCTTGAGCTTAGCATTACCAGAGTTGCCAAATTCTCTGACCCCACACCTAATAATTAGCTAGAAAATTAGTGTTTTGACTTTTGACTTACAAAGAAATCGTTACTATTTCTTATACTTCTAAATAATTATGAACAAAAATTTAAAACTAGTTTAAAACTATCTATAGGTGGTAAGTTATCAATGTGAGTGGATCCAAGAAAAGATGATTTATAATATAGGAAAACATTTTCTATTTTTTGGGCCATTTAGGAGCTACAAATTTAAAAAAAAAAAAATTCAGGATTTGGAATTTATGCAAAAATAAGTGAAAAAACGAACTGGTTTGAGAAAAAAAAATACTTGAAAAAATTTAACAGTGTAATTTACACCAATATTTAATATACATTTTAATATAAATTTGTCCTATTTAAAGTTGTCACCTATGACATCAAATTGTATTGAGCCGATCCTACATCAACTAACTGTTAATAACAAATCACTTGATGGAAAGAATTTAAAAAAGACCAAGGGATCCCTAGCCACCATAGACTCTAAATTTGGGTTTTTTTTTTTCTTTTTTTCTTTTATGGTATATGAACAAATAAAAATAATCTGTTATATTTTGAGTGCTCCATTAATCGCAGTCTATCTCCTTTGTATTTCTTTATAAAGGGGAGTAAAAATCGCACATGACTAACTACAGTTTACAAAGTATAAAATCGAACGTTAAAAGTGAAACAGATGATCTACTTGAACAACAGTCAATGAAACAGATGATGCGCACCACGTTTTCATTGTTCACTTTTGTCTGTTGATGAATGATTGATTAAAATTATATGATTACAAATATATTATATCCTCCATACCATTCATATGATATAGATTGAAGTTTTGGATGGCAATATTGTCCTAGTCGTGGACTAGTAGATGGTGTTTGTTTTGACATAACCAGCTGTGTGCTGCCTTATACAGCCCCCCATGAACCAATCTTTTTGCCTGCACGTTTTTGCATTGTTATAAAAATTGGATCGAGACGTTTCATGTGTAAGGACCATTCAGGTTTCGTTTGGATAGAGCTTATTGTTGCTGAAAGTTGCTGAAAATTGATTGTTGCTGAAAACACTGTAGCAAAATAATTTTTAAATGTGTGAATAGTACCGTAGGTCTATTTTAAATATTTTTTAATGTATAAACAGTGCATAAACAGTGCGTAAACTGTTCACATACTGTTTATGTACAGTACAATTTGTCTTCCAAAAGTCAACAAAAGCCGGCCAAAAAAAAAAAAAAAAAAAAACGCGCAGCACAAAACGCGCCTCAACTAACCATGCTATCCAAACCCAACCTCAGAGATACGTGTGGCAATTTTTCTTTTCCATACAAGTTAGTTAATACGACGTGAATTAATTGATGCTGAATGAAAATGACCGTGAATTGCAATTTGAAGACAAAAAAACTGGTTTCTCAAAAAAAAAAAAAAAAAGAAGACAAAAATACTGTACTCTTACTCTAGACATGTTTGGACGTGAACTGGAAGAACGAAGCAATCAACGTGGCCTTGACCGGTTTTACTCTTAGAAGTTGAATCTCCAAAAGGTAAAATTTAAGTATAGTTCTTTAAGTATTTTAGTTACCTTAAGTTTTTCAATTAAATCCAACCATGTAGTTGCATTGAATAATAAATTAATTACATAGTTGAATTTAATTGTTAATGAAAAATCTAATACTACTATATATTTTTATTAAGTTGGTCAATTTTTATGTGAATAAACTTAATTAAAAAAAAAATCTAAAATACAACAATCGAGGAATTATACTTATATTTTTTCTATATGTAATCATTTAGTTTAAAAAAGAATCATATGTTGATATTAAACAGTCCCCATGATAGCTTGTCAATGAATTAATTAAGGAAAATGCTAACAAGTGCCCTAAGGTTACTCGTTAATAATCCATTTAAAAAAAGTTTTTATGGGAAATGAAAAAAAAGTAATTAATATTTTGACAGCTTTTTTCATTTTCCATAAAAGTGATATCAAAATTTTCTTAAAATGGATTATTAATGAGTGTCCTAAAGGCACTCGTTAGCATGACCCATGAATTAATTAAGCAGCTTAATAATTAAGCCAAGAATGGGTATTATTTGCTCCCCCCACCACCCCCCCAAAAAAAAGACTTTGGCCAACTTGTCGTGGATGAAGACAAATTTCTAAAGAACAAGAACGTAAACGTGGGATATATATATATATATATACACATCCTTCTTCTCACATTATGTAAATCCTACAATTATTCACACTATGGGAGAGATGATGCTATTACATGTTTTATATGCATGAGATAATTAGCGGGAAAAAAAACAACGAATTAATCAGCTCTAAATGATGATTTGTAAAAGCTCTTCACAGATTTGAGGTTTCTGGTGCAGGACTGACGTATGTGGCTCAAGTTGGAAACTGATACTCAAACAAAATTGGAAAGGGTCTCATTGCACAAAATTTTTTTTGAGTGCAAATTTGAATCATTGCACAAAATTGAAGGTGGGGCTTTAGGCCTCATTCACTTTCACTTACAAAATAAGAAGCTTAAGACACTTTCAACCTTAGGCCCCCCCACAGGGAGAGAGAGAGTATAATGAACAAAACAAATAATGAGACCTTTATTAAAAAAAATAATAAGAGAGAGAGAGAGAATATAATGAATTGACTAAATAATGAGATCTTTATTAAAAAAAAATAATAATAATGATGAGAACCTGTTTTTTTTTTTTTGCTGAATAAGTACTTTATTGCAAACCCCGAAACAGGGGAGAAACAAAAGAATTGGGCCAAATTCCATCTCTATCCCAAACCCGCACAATCGAAGAAGGCAGATAAGAGATGGAAAAGCAACATTTGCTGACTTCGGCATTTAACCTATCGGATAAAAAAAAGATGATGGTTGTTAGGTTCTAAAAGCTTAGAACAATTGGCAAATCGTAAACATAAATTTGTCTAGACATAGATCTTAGATTTTATAGGTATTATTAGACAATGCTCAAGGTGATTCAAGTCAAGATTCAAGAACATACAAGCTGCAGAAAGAAGATTTCAGAATCTACCTGGTTAGATCGATCGAAGAATAGGCTCAACCAATCGAAAATCGCAGACATGCGTTTTCTGTAGAATTTTTATTTAAGCCAACTACTCATTAAACCCAAAAAGGATTAGGGTTTTAGATTTATTTCTCCTAGTACATAAAGGAAACCCTAAGCACGTTTTTATAAGGCTTTTCAAAGAGAGAAGAGTGTATCTCTTTTGTATCTAGGGTTTTGTACCCAAAAAACTTTCTCATGTCTTCTACCGGTGTTATTCCTTGAAGAATCTCAAAATTCGGTGTTGTAAACGTTGCTGCATTCTCTAGTCATCAAAGGTGTTGAACATTTAAACCTTCAAGGGTGCTCTTGGAGTAGGGTTGTAAATGAACCAAGCCATTCATAAATAGCTCGGGCTTGGTTCGATAAAAAAGCTTGTTCATGTTTATTTGTTTATAAATAAGCCAAGTTTAAGCTTTAGTGTTAGGCTTGTTTAATAAACGAGTCGAGCCCAAGTAAAATATATTGTTCGAGAACAAGCTTGTGAACACCAAGGCTTGGTACAAAAGTAACAAAATAAATTGAGCCTAGGCTTATTTATGAGTTTGGTAATAAAACTGATATAAGCTTGACAAGTAAACTCATATCCTTCCAAGACTTTAATTAATTATAAGTTGAGACTACTCATCTAAACCAAATAGACTAGATAATAGACTAGATAATAAACTTGATATAGGTTTGATAATATACTTGTGTTGAATCTTAAACTCAAAAACATGATATTAAGCTTGAGTTTGGGCTTGATATTGAGCTCGAGCTTGGCTTGACCAATGAATTAAGCCAAGCTGAGCCGAGCTTAAGCTTTTATACTTTATAACAAGTTCAAGTTTGAACATTATTTGTAGGCTCGTATCAAACTCAAGCTAAGTTTGGACATTCTACTTTTGCTGTCAAGCCGAGCTTGAACATTCACTACTCGACAAAGCTTAACTCATTTATAGCCCTATCTCGGAGTCACAAACAAGAGAGTTTGTGTTGATTGTCACAAGTGTGGGTGCTTGTGTTGCAAAGACCTAATAGAAAAGGAGTTCGTGAATTCGGAGCGTGCACGTGGTCATGTCAGTAAGTTCTACATGTGGTAGCAATAAGATGTTAGTGGTCTTTTATAAGATGTTAGTGCTTGTTTATAATGAATTTGCTTTTTACCTTGATGATAACTAGATTAAATCCTCCCCAGGTTTTTTACCAGTTTAGTTTTCCTAGGTCATCATCAAGGTTTTCAAATCCGGACCGTTCATTGAACTGTAAAAGGGAGAGGGTCAAGATTTTTGAGGTCGAACCGAGGTCAAACCTGGGTCGAACCGTGATTACGTCATAATTAATTTAATAATTATTTAAATTATAAATAAATATATTAAATAAATAAAAATTGAAAATTTAACTAAAAAAATCCAAAACAAATATAGATAGTTGTAGGGAGAATTTTTGTTCAACCCTGCATCTAATTGTTATACGACGCGGTGCCAGGCGCGATGCGTCTTTTGCCTTCGCACCGAATGCGAGACCAAGAGGCCACAGGCATGCTTAGAGTGCAATGTCCTGAGCTTTGGCTTGAATCCCACATCGGATAGAAAGAGCGCCCCACTACCCTTTATAACACTTCTGGAGCTTGGGTAGTGTACCATCACTCACGCGTGAGTGATGGTACACTACCCAAGCTCCAGAAGTGTTATAAAGGGTAGTGGGGCGCTCTTTCTATCCGATGTGGGATTCAAGCCAAAGCTCAGGACATTGCACTCTAAGCATGCCTGTGGCCTCTTGGTCCTACACTCAGTGCGAAGGCAAAAGACGCATCGCGCCTGGCACCGCGTCGTATAACAATTAGATGCAGGGTTGAACAAAAAATTCTCCCTACAATAGTATTTTTTATAACATAACTTTCATAATACAAATAAGATTTATTAAATTCTAAAAAAACATAAATAGCTATTGAGTACCCAATAATTTTTATTTTTATTTTATGAGACCCAATAAAATGGTAAAGAGATAAATTAATGTTTGCCCATCGATAAAGCCCATTTGACAACCCAAACAATTTTTTTTTAATGCCCAAGCCCATTTGAATAGTCCACCATTTATGAATTAAAAAAAAGAAGAAGGATAAATACGAAAGCTAGAGCCCAAAACTAGCGGTTGATAGTTGTTTGACTTGTTTAAAAAAAAAGGAGTGTTTGACAGTAAAGCTTGATGGTTGACAGCAAAGCAACAGCAATAAAGCAAGCAAAAAAGAAGACTTCATTTACCAAAAACAGAAGACTCTGGAGGGAAAAATGAAGAAGCAGCAACGTAAAAAACACAGAGAGGGAGTGCGAGCAAAACAGAGAAGAAGAATAGAAAGATGGTGGTGCGATCTCAAGTCTGATAGCATCTCACGGTGGTTGAAGCTTCAGCCTTCAACAATGGCTGTAAGCGTGTAAGTATTTTGAAGGGAGTTGCGTGATTTACTCTGAAGGGAGCAGAATTTAGAGCTTGTTTTTCTGTGTTTTTTTTTTTTTTTTTTAGGTGCAGATTCAAAGGGTAGTAGAACCGTGAGAAGCGGTCTGATCACGGTTCTCAGAACCGTGCGGTTGGACCGCGGTTCGAACGGTTTCCGGATTTTTTGGCATAATCCGATTCTTAAGACTAAAAGAACCGTGTTTATGAGAGGTTCATGGTTAACCCGGTCGGACCGTACGGTCCGATCCGGGTTTAAAAACCTTGGTCATCATATCTTTGTGTTATTTTCTTTTCCGCTGATTTACATGATATGACTTTATTGTTTTAACCTAGATCTGAATAATAAACCTAAGTATTCACTTGGTTAATTAATTAGGTTAAACAATCTAGTTTATAGGGATCTTAAAACCTAACAAAGGTTACTTATAATAATTAATAAATACCACAACATTCCATGCTTAATTATGTTTGTATCCTAGTGGTTATGATACAACGGATTACAAAATGCTTAAATGGTTTTGGCTTTTTTTTTTTTTTTTTTTTTTTTTTTTTGGGGTTATGCTAATAAGTGCCCTTAGGGCATTGGTTAATAATTCATTTTAGGAAAGTTTTGACACCACTTTTATGGGAAATGAAAAAAGTTATCGAAACATTAATTACTTTTTTTTCTTTTCCCATAAATTTTTTTTTCAAATGAATTATTAACCAACGCCCTAAGGGCATTCGTTAGCAATTCCTTTTTTTTTTTTTGTTAACAAGAACAAAACTAACCCCCTAAAAGGAGGGGGAAACAAACCGGAGATAGGCCTTCGTAGAAGAGTCAAAGTCCACTAACCCCTGAATAGACTCAGGAGAGGACGAAAATAAAGCAAAATTAATTGACTAGGTTCTACCCAAATTGGCCATAGCATTAATGCAGGTGTTGCCCTTACAATAAATGTGAGAAACATGAACGTTAGGGATCCTTTGCAGTAGTGACCTGCAATCATCGACCAAAGTCATCAGGCGAGGGTGAACTTTAGACCTATTAAGCAGAAAATTAACAAGAAGCAAGGCATCTAATTCAACAAAAACATGGGAGAAGCCCATGGAAATAGTAAGCGACAACCTATTTCTAACTGCCCACAGCTCTGCCATAACACTAAAAGCATGCCCAATTTGTCTTGCAAACCCACAAATCCAAGCCCCATTATGATCCTGGATTAGACCACTGCCACCCGCCATTCTGGGATTCCCCAGTGAGGATCCGTGTTTAACTTAACCAAACCCTTTCCAGGGGCACACCACTTCACTATACAAGGAACGGGCCTGCTAGAGGTAAAAGAGAAGCTCGACATAGCATAAAATTCACAAGTTATAGCGACAAAACTCTTAACAGATCTATCTACATGAGAGCTCGATAGCCATAACTGAGGATTAAAAACTGCCTTGTTTTGGTTCAACCAAAGGGACCAGATACTAAAAGGAAATAATAACTTCCAAGGAAGATCATGGTTAAGAGAAATTGCCCGACTGCTGCAATTGGCTTGGTTCACCTTGTTAGGCACATATGGAATGTAAATGTTTGTCTTTACTTGATAATCAAATATTTTCCAGCAAAATTAATCCAAACCAGATCTAAATCAATTAAAATGTTTAAGTTTAGTATGGTTTAGGTTTGTAACTGTGAAGGCAAGAATTCAACTCAAGCTTAATTGCTTGCTTAAGGTCACAATTAATTTAGATTATGAGTTTAAAACAATCCGCAATGGGAAATTTGAACAAGAATCTAGAAACTATCTCACTCTCACAAAAGTATGCAAAAAGGTTATTATTCATATGATTTTTCTCTATTACAATTCTCACTTTGTATTTCACTCTCTATCTTTTGTTTGTCTTCTTTTCTCTTTTATACTCTTCCTCCTCCTTCAATTTCACCCTTTTCCTGTGTTTGATTCTCTTTATTTTCTTCTCCAACATGTGTCATAGTAGGTGTTGTTCTAGTTTTGTTAGGTAGTCTTCTGTCCCATCAAACTCTTCTTTTCTTGAGGTTATGATAAACAAAGACTTTTGGGGCTTCTTGTTTTATTTTGATAAGTTATCTGTTGCATTAAATGCTACTACGTCAGGTGGATTGTTGTGGATTTATTAGGAAGATCTGGAGGGCTTCCTCGGATGCTATGCGTACCTTGGTATGATGTCTTTGATAGTTCAGCTGTCCTTGAATATTGTACATATCTCGGTGGGATGCCTTTTGTGTTTTGTCTATGGGCATTTATCTTGGATGGTTCAGGTGCTCCATTCATTCTTGGATTGATGGTGGTGGGCCTTGTTTGGTCGATTCCTGGGGTTTGGGATCTTGAGGGTACTTTTGATGATCTCTTGTTTCATCTTTTACCCTTGTTTTAGGGTATGCTTTTCTGTAGTTGGGCTTCATTTCTTGGAAAGGCGTACTTTGGGCTTGTCCTAATCTAAGGCCCAATGCTTACTTAAGTTTTAAGTGCCACATCCCTAGAGTAACCTAAAGCTTTGATTAGCTCCAAATTATGAGCAAATCACTTGAGCATCTTCTATCGAGCTGTTCAAATAAATAATTTGACCAAGAATAAAATACTTCAAAACCCAATTTGATTACAAGTAAATATCAAGGAATGAGATAACACTAGAAACCTATCAATTAATAAGTTGTTGTAGTTCCATTTAAAACGAGAAATGGTTTCATTTCTATCTTATGGCTTGAAGATCCTTAAGTAATTCTTTCTTTTATTAATTTTCATTTCTTTTACTGATATTGATATGAAATTAATTATGACTTGCACTTCCCCATCTTATATATGCTATTCATACTTCATACACCCCTTGCCAATTATCATAACAAATTTTATTTCCTGATGCTGTTATGCTATAGCTAAATGCTTAATTTGGTTGCTTGTTTCCTTCCAGTAGGACTTATGTTGCTATGCAAAATTATTTCATTTTAGGATTGGAAATGCTGATCAAAGAATGAACCACCTAAGGATTTTCAAGCCAAATTACTATTTTATTATACAGAATGCCTTATTCTACATCAAATGATCAACATTCATCGTGTCAAAGATTTGAAATATTAATGTGTTAGAATATTCTACTATCTATGTAGTTTGAATGTTGTGCATATAGCTAAGAGTCTTGTAACTAAATTAGTAGACATTATCTGATATTTCCAAATGAAATATTCAAAGTTTAATATATATATATATATATATATTTATTTATTTATTGTGCCTATATATTTTTTATCAACTTAATTTGATGCCTTTTTGGATCAATGCTAGGTTCAAATGACCACCCACTTATTCTTTTTTGTACGTTAGAGATACCTTATTTGATAAATTATTTTTGTATACATTTATAATGGCAAAAATGGGCTTTTGCCCATTTCGCCGAAAAGATGTAGCAAAATGCCATTGTTCTGAAACTATCTAGCAAAATCCCCTTATTTTGAAACTCGAGTTCCATGTGAATTTTGGAACTCGAATTCCATGTGAATTTTTCCAAATAACTCGATTTTCATCAAATCGAGTTTTACATTGAAACTCGATTTTCTAAAAATCGAGTTTCAAAACAGGGGCATTTTGCTAGATAGTTTCAAAACATGAGCATTTTGTTGTATATATATATACAAGGATAGGTTGTAATAAAGACGTTTGAGTTTGGAGAATATAGTTTCATAAAGTAAAAATTCAAGTTCTAGAATTTTCTAAGTGAAAATTCAAAAATCTGAATTTTCTGGAATTTTCTGGTGACTGTTCAGAAAGGTTGAAGAAGTTTCAATTTTTGTTAACCGTTTTATAAAAAAAAAACTAACTCTCCATACGTGCCTTTTCATGAAACATAACCCTATGAGTATAAATAGAGGCTTATGTTCACTTAAAAAAAAAACACAAGAAATCCTGTGGTTATTCTCCAGAATTGCTATATGTAGAACCCAACATCTTTGTTGTATCTTGGAGACAAATTTGCATTAACCTTTTAGCAATAAAACCCTTTAGCAATAAAAGTGTGGGGGGTAAATATTGTCTAAGGAAAACGATACAGTGCCTTTAAGTTATCTATTTTCTATTTGTCTTTTCTGTTAGTCTTTTCTGTTAATCTTATTCTTCCATTATTACTTTGTGTAATATTCCCAACACATTTTGCTACATCTTTTGAGCGAAATGAGCAAATGCCCATTTTGGCCCATTTATAGTATTAACTTCCCACTTATTTCATATAGTATTTCCAAGTTCCACCGTGAAGTCATCATTTAAGCTTTTGACTACCTCTCAAAGTTTCAATGTTTTATTTTTAATATTTTTTTAATTCTAGGTTAAATTAATTTGAGTAACAACTTATATAGCTAGCTTTGGATTTTTTCACCTCATAAAGTTGACGACTTTTCTGTCAATGTTATACAACCTCTTATAATCAATGTGTTGCCTTCCTAAATAATAAAACTGATGACTCTTTGATTGATATTAAAACTTTTAAACGTTTTACAAATTTTTAATATTTTTTATAATTCAATAGTTGAGTAAGAGAGAATTTGAATTTCGAATATCTCTATAAGAAACATCATAGGTAATATTAAATTATTTAAATCATTACTCGGTGTTGAAAATTCGGTTTTGTTTTTGATTTTATCTCATTATTCAATAGAATGGCAAGCATGTGCAAGACCTAAGTTTGAATAAATCTCTTATATATTTATCTAAGAAAACAACAAAATCACACACAATTCACACTTTTTACGCATGTTTCGTATCATAGTAGTATATGTCTTTTTCTGTTCTTGTTTGTTGATGATATCCTATATGGGGTCTAGGCTTGGTAGCCTCGTGGCCACATACTATATAGTCTATTCTCCTTAAAAGAGAAAATATTATAGGGTTGGGTTCAAGTTACACCTGGTGTAACTTTAAGTAATGTTACACCATTAAATATTTTTTAATTGGATGTGAATATTGACAAATCCACCGTTAAATTACATTATCTTTGTATATTTTTCATGCTTGCAAAATTTCGAGATGATCAAAGATTAATAGCCATATCATCAATCAATTGTTAAAATTCAAATTTTTGTAGTTTAAAATAATGCATAAAAGATGAGTTTATAAATCAAATGGTAAATAACATTTGATTGATATGAAAATTGACATGCATGTTAAGAACATATAGAACATGTAATTCAACGATTGTATTTTCAAAATATTAATTCAATAACAAGTTATTGGATAGTGTAACATTGTTTAGAGTTACATTAGACGTAACTTGAACCCATGCCTTATAGGTCGGACAAAATTGCTTTTTGCCATTTTTAAAAAAAAAATCCAACATTTTACCCTATTTCTCAAACTAATTAGGGAAATGCCCCTCTTTTGAAAATTGAGTTTCTCAAAATCGATTTAGGCCCTATAACGGCGTTTTTAAGGAGCCTATAGTGACGTTTTAAGGACTTATAGTGGCGTTTTGTAACTCGAAATACATGAAATCGAGTTATAGGTAAAAAAAAGAAAAAAAATTGCATGTAACTCGACTTTATGGAAATCAAGTTACAAAACGTCACTATAGGTCCTTAAAACGTCACTATAGGCTCCTTAAAAACGCCGTTATAGGGCCTAAATCGATTTTGAGAAACTTGATTTTCAAAAGAGGGGCATTTCCCTAATTAGTTTGAGAAAGAAGGCAAAATGCTAGATTTTTTTTGAAATGGGCATTTGCCCATTTGCTCCCTTATAGGTCAAAATACAATGAAATAATACAACCTATAACAGGACAATTTCAACAATAACAACAAGATTTTGTCTTTTGCACTCTCGAAAGGGCCAAAAAACGTGCGTGATTTTTATACAGACCTTTCCCGTATAGGGTATACCATATACCAAGGGAAACTATATTAGGAATTTCAAAAAAATAAAGAAAAGAAAAGAAAATAAGTGATATGGAAATATGGTATACTATATATATTCCCCTGTACTTGTCCTTTATCATCATTCCTGATTCCTTCATTAATTTTCTTTATTTGGGTGTGAACATTAATTCCCTAAGTGCCCCTATTTTGATGAAATTAATTTTCTTTATTTGGGTTGTGAACATTTCTCTATATGTGCCCCTATTTTGATGAAGTGAATAAACGTTACGAATTAAACATAATAAAGTTATTAATACAACAAAAATTCATAATAATTTTCAATTAAGACATTCAAGATTCAAATCTCTCACTTCCAATTATCGATGTGAATAAAGAAAAAGATTATATGCTTCAAGACATATATGATAAAACCCTTTGGCACAATACGACAAGGTGACCCTCTCTCACCACATCTATTCCTCACGTGTGAGGAAGGCCTTTCAACCCTAGTGAGAAAAGCAAGGGGAGACGGGAGAGTTAAAAGGAATCAAATCTAGCCAAAATGGAATATGGATATCTCACCTCCTCTTTGCCGACGATAGCTTTTTATTTTGTCAAGCAACAATGGAGGAGAGCCAAAAACTATTACAATTGTTGGCACAATATGAGGCTGCATTCGATCAAGCAATCAACAGACAAAAGGCTTCTCTCTTTTTTAGCAAGAACACGAAGCTGGAGGTAAAAGAGCAATTAAAACAACTATTTAGGGCAAGAGTTATGACAGAATGTGAAAGATATCTTGGGTTGCCAATGGCCACGGGTGAATCAAAGGTTAACACTTTTAAAGATTTACAAGAAAAAATTGCCAAGAAAGTCATGGGATGGAAAGAAAAAACAATTTCAAAGGCAGGAAGAGAAGTTCTTATCAAAACGGTGGCCCAAGCGATACCTACATACTCCATGAGTCTATTTAAACTACCATCTTCCATCTGCGACAACATCAATTCCATGATGGCCAAATACTGGTGGGGGTCAAAACCAAGAAGAACGGAGGATACACTGGATCAATTGGACGAAATTGTGCATTGCAAAGAAGGAAGGAGGGCTGAGTTTCGGTGATCTTCATGCTTTTAACCTAGCTATGTTGGCAAAGCAGGCATGGAGATTAATCGAGGAAAATCATTCTTTGTTTTACAGAGTGTACAAGGCACGTTATTTCCTAAACTCATCTTTCATGATGGCTGAGCTAGGGAATAACCCCTCCTTTGTGTGGCGCAGTCTATTATCAATAAGGGATGTCATTAAGGAAGGCACCAGGTGAAAAGTGGGAGATGGCTGTAGCATTGGAGTATTCACACACTCATGGCTATCACACACCCCTGTAACACAGATTGAAGTACCACAAGATATGAAGGTTTGTGAGCTAATAGACCAAGACACAAGACAGTGGGACCGAGGAAAAGTAGCTGCCACGTTCACTGCCAAAACCAGGGATGAAATCCTCTCCTTGCCACTCAACAACACGAATGGCCATGACTCTGTTATTTGGATGGAAAACAGGGCAAAAAAAATTTACGGTGAAATCAGCATACAAGGCGGCCTATAGACTGCGACATCATCACAAAGCAGAGCACTCAGCAACCAAAACCCACGGATCCACTTGGAACATGATCTGGACGCTAAATGTGTCGTTAAAAGTGCGCACCTTTATATGGAGAGCTTGCTCAAATTGCTTGCCTACACGGGACAATCTACACCGCCGTAGAGTGAGCATAGACCGGACTTGCAAAATGTGTAAACAGGAACCCGAGACCACCTCCCATGTGCTATGGACTTGCCCCTTTGCGAGGAATGTATGGGCTTTGGTCAGAGGAAAATTCAGAAGAGCAGCAATGGTGTAGATGATTTTTTCCTCCTATTTTGACAAATGCAAACAAAAGTAAGCAAGCAAGAACTGGAGTTATGGGCGACCATGGCCTGGGCAATATGGAATGCACGAAATAAGATGATCTTCGAACAATTCCAGACCCACCCAAAGGTAATCCTGGAAGAGGCGACGGGCTTGCTTGAAGAATATCAAAGTCTGATGGAAACATAAAGGATAGTTTGATTTTGTTTTAAGTAGTTTCCTTTATATTGTATTTAAATTCCCACTATATGGACTCAGCATAACTAAGTGGCTGGGGCCCCTCATGCCTGTGGTGTTGTCCACGGGTTTGTATACCTTTTATATTAAATAAAATTTCTACCATTCATCTCAAAAAAAAGCAAAAAAAAAGACATATATGATTTAAACTTATTTTTATTGCTAGTGGGTATCATACCTTAAAAAATATTTAAACGTATCATAGATTTTTCCCCCTTTTAAATAAAGTTGTGAGTTCCAGTTAGCTCAACTAGTAAAATCTCTGATGGTTGTATAAGAGATATGGGGTTCAATCTCTGCCTACATCAAAAACTGATTGGTGTCTTGGTCTGACGATAAAGGAACTATTATCAAAAACGGACGCCATACGTTGAAACTCTTTCAAAAAAAAAAAAAAATAAGGTTTTGTTTTTCATATATATGTTGACTATTGAGTCCAACTATACCGGTACTATTTAGTATTTATGCATTGTCTTTGTAAAATAATTAGGGCAGTGTTAATGGGTACTATAAGGTGTACTTCAGAAACTACTTTATGTCACATCATTGTATTTTATGTTAGATTTTTTACTAATTTTACAGGATGTAGAGCTAATAAATCCAACTTTTTAAATTTTACTTGTCACTTTAGTCATTTTTCAATTACTTTATCAATTTATACCAATTTTTTATTAAGTGGACCCCACTATAAATAATCTTTCTGGTGCCGTTAACATTTTTCAAATAATAATAAATAATAAATAAATATTCATTTATATAATCAGTATCGCTTCTTATATTCAAGGTAACCTTATCTAAGGCATTAGTCAAACTTAACTCGGAAAAACTTAACAAAAAAAAAAAAAAAACCCCACATATATAGGAAGTTCAAGAAAATTAAAAATGTAGTAAAGAAAATTAAGTATAAGAAGAAAAAAAAAAGGTTTTATTCCTTTTAATATTATGACGTGACCACTGCGCACCTTTGGTGTTGTGGTTACTGTACAAGTATAAATACTTGTGGGGTGTGGGGGGTAAGAGTCGGGGTTCAGGTCTCTAGGAGGGAGTTTCACACACATATACAATTATATTAGGTTTGAGTAGAAATTCTATCTTGTATAAAAAAAAATATTATGACATGAACCTATGAAAGTATCAATTCTTCTACTAAAAATGCATAAAGTCAAAATGAAAATAAAAATGGGTGCTTGTTTTATTTAGAAAGATAATGACTCATATTTTTTTTGGAAATTTACTTTTCATGTTTAATTGTACAGTGGGATTTTTATAATTAACAACACGACTAATTTTTGAAAAATTATAATATGATACAGTAAATTGGATGCCATTACGACATGAGTACAATACAGATATGATACGAGTACGACACCTAAAATGAAGTGTTCCTACATCTTAGCAATTAGGTCAAAGGGCAATTTTATGACCAAAAGGTAGATGGGTAAGATATATAGCAGTTCCAAGTTGCAGTTAAAGAAAATAAGGGAAAGTTTGAAAGAAAGACAATCAAAGGAATAACAACCAGTTTATCAAAAAAAGGAATAACAACCCACCCTTCAAAACAAAAATACAAAAAATATAACAACCCACCCTTCTGGACTAGTGTGCGCATGCATTGACCATCAGCTCTACCTTCCCTTCCTTGACTTGAAAGTTTAACTATCCCATTTATCTGGCCTTAACTACAAAGCTATGAGCTATCCCTCAGAACCCAATATCAATAATCCTCTCTCACTCTTCATGTTTGAGTCCGATAACATGTACATGTGGTTGTATGATTTGCAAAGGAGCTGGTAACTAACTGTGCCTTTGGCCAATGATGTAAGTCTCTCTTTCTCTTTGAGCCATTGGCAGCCACTGAAAAACAAGCACACACTTGGTAGAATTTTTTTTTGCTTATGTATCTTTTGTCTTCAAAGTACTGTTCATTAACTCTGAAAACAATCTATCTAGAACCTGCAGTACTGTTCTAAAGTGTAAATATGTGCTTATATCACAAAAATGACTTATATTTTGTTCACAAGTTGTTCCCACCACCCCCCAAAATAATGCTGTAAACTTGTACTTTGTTTTGATGATGTTATTTTCTCTCTGCTCTCCGATTCTTTTCTTTGTTTTTCCATTTTCTCTCCAACAGTGTTTCTTTTCTTTTCTTATTAAGCTCTTGGTGTAAAAAATAGAACATATTAAAAGGAAGGGGAAAGAAAAAAAAAATTTACTAGAAAAGGAGGAGTTTCAATACTCAATAGAACAAAGAAATACTGAAATAAGCATCAGCTAATTATTTTCCTTAAAGGTCTCTTATTTATAAGCTAAGATATTAGAGATATCTTTACAAACTTGCTAAGTGAAGTGTTACAACACTTTGGAATAATTTGGATAGCTTCTCTCTCTGTTGGTTTTCTTCTTTTCCATTTTTCCTATCCCCAGCTTTCCTGATTATACTAAATTTTCATCTGTTTTCGATAGTAGAGTATCATTCTGCATGTATGGTTGATGACTTATACCTCGAAGCATGTTTTAAATTTTGTAACTGTTTTCCTTACAAATAATTTTTACAAAGTTTCATATTTCGAGAGGTTCATGATCAGTACTGTATGTATAACATACAGTACCTCACCTATCATGTATTTTACGCGTGAAATACTGCCGCGTACATTATTTTTAAATTGATATATATATATATATATATATATTTATTTATTTATTTATATACATATGAATTGATTTTTAGTATAACTATAATTTATTAATAACATATGTAATACTAGTGGCCATCAGCACCAAAATAATAATGATAGTACTAGTCGTTAATATCTGCAAGAGTAAGAAAATTCATAAAAATGATTTATTTATACATGATGCATATTTGAATAACAAGTTTTAATAAATAAAAATAAAATTATGGATTTTTTAGAAAACAATTGATTAATTTGATTAGAATTTTTATTGAAAAAATAAAGAGTGTGTTTAACTTTTGTTTATTTTCAATAACTTATTTGCATAGTGTTTATCAAAAGATGTGATTTTTGGTCATTTTTATATTAAATGTGTAAAAAAAAAAAACTAAAATTTAGTTTATTTTAAAAAGGTAAAAATTAGATTATTTGCACAAAAAAGAAAATTGAGACAAAAGGCAAAAAAAAAAAAAAAAAAAAAAAAAAAAATTTTTTTCTAAAGCAAATCTTAAACGCATCCAAATCTTTAGCCAGAATTTGTTTAATGTTGGGTTCCTCTATAAAAAACATATTAGTTCTAAGTAGTTTAAACTAACATATTTTTAACACTATTTGTCTTAAAATAAAATAAAATAAATTAAAATGATGACATGGAAAATGTGAATTTTCAAAATTTGTTTAAAAATATTAAAATAATTTCAACAAAAAGTAAAAATAAATAAATCAGTCCATGTTTATAAAAAGGCTTATTTGAATTTCATGCTTAATTAGGGTACCTTGTTATGAAAGGCTTCCCTAATATTCAAGGAATGTTGCTATGAAGTTCGAATTTTATTAAGTATTCTGTGCATTTCCACATTTAAATTTCATAATGTTATAATTAAAATAAGATTAAAGTATTATTAGATATTACATGACATAAGTCAATTCCCAGAAAACCCACGCATTGGAAGCACGTAATTACATGATCTCAAGTTATTTTAAATTCTAACCTCTTTTTAATAATATTGCTCATATCACAAAACTTAATGATGAGGCCTAGTAATTTCTAACTTTGTTTGCGGTTTTAGTTTTTATTTTATTTTATTTTACTTGAAAAAACTAATTAGTTTCTTCAGCTAACAAAAGTAAAGATTCTATTAATTTATTTGATCTTTTCTAGACATAAATCTTGTCGAAACTAAGCTTCACAAATGAAAAATTAATAGAATCTTTACTTTTGTTCATTGAAATATAAATTAGTATGAAATTTAATGCGTAATCAATTATAGATAATTATCAAGATTTAAAAAAATGTCAAGTTTTTCATAGATATGATTGAGTGAAAATGTATTAGGAAACAATTATTTACTGCTCTTCTTTTATTGATATTTTGTTCATACTAAATATATGTTTTTTTTATATATTAATTTAATTTTGAATTTTAGTATATTTTTTCTTCTCTTGAACAGTAAAATTTACTTTGACGTCCAAAACTGAAATTCTGGTTATGACGGCAATCACCTAATCATTCTTCTCAACCAAAAGGTCGTTGATGTGATAGGACAATTTAGATAGAAATAGAATAGGCCAATTTTGATTTACTTTTATTTTTTGGAGGTGTCAGTGCCTACTGTGTATTTCATGACTTAGAGTTGCAGAAAAATTCTCCGGACCCACAAATTTTATTTTTTATCTACTTTTTCATTAAAAATGGGTTTTAAAGTACTATTTACATATTTAAAAATTATTTTGCTACAGTGTTTTTCAGTTTTCAGTTTTCAGTTTTCAGCTGTATCCAAACAGATTTATTTTTTTAACTGAAGTATGGGACCATTTGGTTTTGAAAAAAAAAAATAGTGACAAAATTTGCCAGTTGCAACTTGTTTCTTTATTTTATTTTTTTTTGTTTCATTTGAATTGGTTGAGGTATATAGTTAAAATGCTAAATTTAGCATATAGACATAACAAAAGTAGTACAAAAAGTTAGTGCATTGGTGCAGCTATAACCATATCATATGCAGTGCACAGTCAAAGGTAGTTGTGCACTGTAGCTAAGAAAGTGGAAAAAAAAAAATTTTTTTATTGGAAGATATATTATTTTATTGTGTTGAGTGTTAAAATAAAATAACTGATGTGTGGTGTTTTGTAAAACGAGGATGCTCTACACAAAAACAAACTTTGTAGAATCATACTTATTTTATATATATTCCACAAACTATTTCATCAATTTGATTGACTAGAAGTTAGAACACAGTAGAATTATATAGTTATAAACCCTATTTTTGAATGTGCCGTGCAGAAATTCTCGACCATCATCTTATTCAGTTCATTTCAGCTAGCTCGATCACCACCATGCAAAGCCCAACAGAGAAAAAACAAGGCGTGTACACTTATCTGAGTCAATGGCCAATTTATTCACTAGCTTGGTCGGTCCGTGGTGACAAGAATGCTCGTCTTGCTATAGGGAGTTTCCTTGAAGATTATAGCAACAAGGTTGAGCTAGTTCAATTCAGCCATGACACATTTGATTTCTCCACAGACAATCGCCTAGTCTTTGATCATCCATATTCACCCACAAACCTAATGTTCTTTCCCTCCGAAGACACCACAAATCCTGACATTATAGCCACTTCCGGGGACTATCTACGATTGTGGGAAATCCATGAGGATAGAATTGAGCTCAAGGCACTCCTCAATGGCAACAAGACTAGTGAATTCAATTCTGCCATTACTTCTTTTGATTGGGCAGAATGTGACACGCGGCACATCGCCACGTCTAGTGTGGACACAACTTGTACCATTTGGGATGTAGAGACTGAAATTGTGGAGTCACAATTAGTAGCACATGACAAAGAAGTGTATGACATTTCATGGGGTGGGTTCAATGTGTTTGCTTCAGTCTCTGGGGATGGTTCTGTTAGGGTTTTTGATCTAAGAGACAAAGAAAGATCAACAATAATATATGAAAACCCTGTTAGAGATAGCCCATTGTTGAGGCTAGAATGGAACAAGGCTGACCCAAGATTTATCGCCACAGTTGGAATGGATAGCAATAGAGTTGTAATATTGGACATTAGGTTTCCAACATCACCTTTGATGGAGCTGAATAAGCATAAGGGTAGTGTAAATGCTGTATCTTGGGCTCCTCGCATCGGACGGCGGCTGTGCTCTGTTGGGGATGATTCAAGGGCTCTGATTTGGGACGTGGTGGGACTGGGTTTTCAATCAGAAATTAACGGTGATTTGGAGCCTGAAATGTGGTATGGATCAACGGCTGAGATCAATCAAGCACGTTGGTCGCCCTTGGAGATGGATTGGATTGCTATTGCCTTCTTAAATAAGCTGCAGCTCTTGAAGGTTTAGAGATCTAAATAGAATCATATGTCATTGATCTTAGTGATATCAAAGCCTACTTCTAATCTTTGGCCCTTTTGTAGTGGTACTTTGAGTTAAGTAAAGTGTTTGAATTTGGTGAGAGAGTGTAATTAAGTGTATGTGTGTGTTTAACAGATAATTTGTTTCTAAAAAAAAAAAAAAAAGACCCAAGTCCAAATCGGTTATATATATAACTTTAGGCTTATTGTATTTAATCTTGAAGAGGAAGTAAAATAATTCAAATCTTATTTAGAGTGAAAGCAAAATAATGTTGATCTTTCTTAGTTAAAAATAAACCATATAGAACTTAATAATAGAAATGTAGCCATCTTCTAAGGCTGAATCTCGTTAATTTCCTACATTCGGTCTCTTTCTCTTTCTTTGTTTTTTTTTTTTTTTTTTTTTTGGTCATGTTTTCTAGTACACTTTATCATGGTCTCAAGATTTTGTTTCAATTTTTCTAAAGTGAAATGAGAGTTATGTTTTATTCCTCCAACCTTCTATGAGAAACTTAATCAAATAATCCACTTGGATGATATAATAAATTACCACTTAATCAAATAATCCAATTAGATGATATAATAAATTACCACGTAATTGGTTGGAAAAGATTTCTTCAAATTGGAAAAGATTTCTTCAAACCAGTTTAGAGGTAAATGTTGTCCTTTAATTAATGTTAGGGATATTACTATTTTTTTTTCCACAACTTCTTAATATGACAAATGTGCATTTTTAGACCCCTTAAAACACAAGTTGTTTAACCTAGTTATTTAGCCAAGTGATTACTTAGATAAATTATTCAGATCTAGGTTAACACATTCAAATCATATCATGTAAATAATGCGAAAATATAAAGAACGCAAGATATGATAACCCAGGAAAATCAAATCAGTAAAAAACCTGGGAAGGATTTAACCTAGCTATTCTCAAGGTAAAACAGATCCACTATGAAAGAATTGAAGTTTGTATAATAAGGCTTAGACCAGTAACATCCTATTGCTACCTCATGTAGAAAACTTACTACCACGACCACGTGACAGCTCCGAGTCCACGGACTATTTCTTTCCTTGATCCACTGCAACCACAATTACTCCCACTTGTGACTTTGAGACTCCACTCAAAGTTTCAGATCTTCTTTCAATTCTTTATGTAGCAATTGAAGCAATTACCAAGTTCTTGACATGAATCTTGATCTTGATAACCCTAAGTGTGTATGAAAGTAAGCACCTCTAGATCTCACAAGAGATTCAACACACAGCACATCAAAGACTTCTAAAACGTAGCTAGGGTTTTTCCTTTTATACTTGTAGTAAAACACAAAAACCTACACGTCAAACTGGGCTTAGGCTGAGTTGGAAAATTCTGTAGAAAAATTAATCTGCATGAGGTTCGATCGATCGAGCCTTGCAGATTTAGACCAATAAATCATGCAATCACTCGTTTCCAACTTTTACAAATAAACACACTTTGAGCTAGCCTAAACCTAGACTCTATGTTTTGATCATGGTTTGCTAACATAATACATAATGACGTTCTAATACATTTAGTTCCTAAAGTCTTAAAACCTAACAAATTGCCCCTTTGGCAATCCGTGACAAAACACATCACAAAACTGAAATGCTCAAAATTACAAATAGCCCATTCAAATTTAAATTGCCCAAAAAAAAATTCACCCTAATTACTATCTATCAGTTGCCAGTGTAGACAGCAGCCACGACTGAATTAACCTATAAGTTCCTGAAACATTCAACAAACACATAAACGCATGTGTGGAAAATACAAGTAAAACAAAATAAATTCTTGATTTCACAAAACATAAAATAAGACATATATCATGAATAACCTTATAATATAAATCAATAATCAATGGATCATATGTGAAACAAGAAACAATAAAAGAAACTATAACATAAAACAAAGTGTCTCCCCTTAACATGTACAACCTATGAACAATAAGTACATCTTAAGCCAAAATAAACCAAAAAATACACATAAAGCTCCTAGATACAATCTAAAGCTCTCCAAAGCTCCCCCTATCTCCATCAATATGTACTCCCCCTTTTTATGACAAATTGCCAAAGGACAATCAAGGCTCATCATCAAAAGGTGGAGGCTGCGAAGTAGAACCACGAGTACTTGCCAAATCCGCTCGTAAAGCATGAAGCTCACTAAGCACATCCAGCAGTAGCTGTCCATGAGCCGCTTGAACGGTCATAACAGTCTCCAACATACTCCGAATAGAAGAATCACTTGATGAAGAAGGTGGAGGATCCACAGCAGCAATGGGGTCAACAAAATCCTCAGCAGTAGGATCGCTAGAAGGAGGCATAGATGCAGCACCTGTAGAAGACTCAACCCTAGGGCGTTTAAAGCTAGCTCTTAATTGAGCTATTCTTTGCCTAAGGAATGTGGCACCTATGGGAGCAATGATATGGACAGGCTTGAATGCAGGAAAGTCCTCTAAATCCAAATCTAACAAAATCCTATGGATAAAAATTGGAAAGAAAAGACCATGTAATTTCGAACTACTCCTATGAACCTCAACTAAAGAGCTAATAAAAAAAGAAGGAAAATTGATAGGAGTATTAGTGACGAGAGCGTACAAAAACGCATATCTCTCAATGGGAATAGTGTGTAGATGAGAGATAGGCCAAAGAGAATGACAAGCAATCCGGAAAAATAGATAATTGATCTCAGTAAGCTTATGGGTAGTGATACGAGGATCGGAACCCCATCTAATAGAAGTACCGGTGATGTGAGACATAATCTCATCAAGAGGAGGGACCTCGGTATAAGGATAGGCTGGCTGCCGTACCAAAGGTACACCAAGAGCAGAGGCCACTACCTCGAGAGTAATGACATATTTTTCACCTCTTATCCAACTCTTCACAAACTGAATGTTGGATGAAGTGGAGTGGACAGAGAGGTTCGAGTAGAAGTCTCTAATCAAAGCAGCCGGAGGAGGATGCTCAATGTCCAAAAGAGGTAACCAACCCGACTCTCAAAATCCCTATGTATCTCAGTGTCTAACTCATCTAGGATCACTTTAAGCTCAGCCCACACCGATCTATAGATATGAAGTTACTCATAGTTCTCTTGGTGTTTTGGACTCCTAAACTTATCACTTTGAAACACAGGGGTAGAGGAAGATGAGGTTTTCTTGTTGGCTCTAGTTTTCTTAACCATGATGCTAAAGGGTTAAAAGAAAAAAAAACAAAAGAGAAACAACAAAAATAACCAAGGGCAGATAGCATTAGAGAGAGTTAGAGCTCAAAAAATCTCAATAAATAACAATCTATATGATGCATGTAATGAATGCACATATGATGCATGCTCTAATGCATTGAAATTTGTTCAATTTTACTTCATACACATTGAATTGACTTGAACATAGAATTTTAGTTCAAAAATCCCAATTTTTGAAATACCCAATTCCAAAAATCCAACCAAATTGATCAATTAGTCATTACACTAATTAAAAAACATCATATAATGACATAATCAACCAATAACTCAAGTCAATTTCATTAATTTTAACCCAATTGAACAAAATCCCCAATTTCACAAAGTTTCAAGTCCTAGAAATTTCAATTTTTCCCAAATCAAAAAATTAATCAAATTAATGCATGGGAATCACTTGTATATGATCTAGGAACAAAAACCCAATGATTGAAATTGAATAAAACAACCCAAACATCAAAATCCCCAAAAAATTTATGTTCGAAAATCCTAAGTAAAATGCATGAAAAATGTGATTTTAATAAAAAAAAGAAAAAAGAAAAAAAGAAGGGTATTTAGGTCTTACCTACACTTGAGGACAAAAACCTTTGAAGATTTGAGGAAGAATACGACAAAAACTCTTAGATTGGATCGGTCGAGGAGAAATAGTGAAAAAAGTGTTTGAAAAGTTTGAATAAAATGAAGAACACGTGAGAAATATTCCTTTTTAAAACACTCATTGACCGAAATTCGATCAGTCAAAAATTAGCTTCGATTGATCGGAAAACAGATTCAATCGATCCAGCATCAATTGAGCATCGATCGAGCCAGGTAGATTCAAACCTAAATTTTTGTCGCATTTTCGATCGGTCGAGCAACAGCTTCGATTTGTCGAAAATCTTGAAATTTCAAATTTTTGAAAAACAAAGCAGTTTTATACAGAAATTTCTCAAACCTCAATATTTCATAAATGAAATGCATGAGTATGAGCTTAAAAGTTTTTCAAAAACACTTGAATTCAATCCAGATCTTCCAAACACAAAAATTTCAACAAATTTGTCCACAAAACTCAAGCATTAATCATATTTTGTATCAAAAACAAGGAACAAGTAATCTTGGATGGCCAAAACAAATTCACACACTATATCATGTACTAGGTTTAATAAAGAATAACTTGTGTAGTGTGTGCAACTAGCAATAGCATGAGATACATGTGAAGTGATATGTAGATAGTAATCAATCACATTTTCTACGTTGTTTATCACATAAGTTTGAAAGAGACTATCATTTAAAGAGTTACATCATTTAACTCTCACATCTCCTAGAAAACAAGCTTGCAATTATGTAAGTTTCTTGTTTTGCCTCATAATGTACACACCAATTTTAGTTCATTGTGTCATCTTTATTATAGCCCAATAATGTACACACCAATTTTAACATTAATCCAAGGCTACACCTTATGTTCTTTTTGTACATGTGCTACACTTTCTCGAGCACAAAATTTTATAATATGCATTAAGGTGTTCATGATTAGCTAGTAAACAGTAGTGAGATGGTTATTTATGTTTTTCTCATTAAGTTTAAGTCCTAACAATCAAAAGCATGTGACTTCAAAATCAAGATCAAGTGATCAAAAACTATAAACAACTCTCACACAACATTCACTACATAGCTAAAACTAGCAAAGCGCAGTAAAAAATAAGCTCATCCAAGCTAAACAAGGTACACATGGCATGTTATGCAAAGATAAAATGGCTAACCTTGATTACAAATCCAAGAGATATGATACAAAACATATTTTTCCTTTCCTTTTCCTTTTTTTTTTTTTTTTTTTAATTTTTAAAAGGAATAACAAAAACGACTTATCATGAAATGCGTGAATGTTATGCATTGCAAATTCTAAAAACAAAAAAAAGCAAAGAAGAATGGTCACAGAGAGTATTGAGATGAAGCACAAAGACCAAGAGAGCCAAAGATGACTAGGGACATAGAATCACACCAATTACTTGACGAAGTGTCTCAAACTTACTTCTATCAAGAGGTTTGGTGAAGGTGTCAACATTCTGACATTCAGTAGGGATATATTCAAGAACCACAATTTTTCTTTCAACTAGATACCTAATAAAGTAATATCTAATATCTATGTGCTTAGTCTTAGAGTGTTGGACAGGGTTCTTAGAGATATCAATAGCACTAGAATTATGACAATAGACAACCATAGTGTCTTGTGATATCCCATAATCACTTAAAAGCTTTTTCATCCAAAGAAACTGTGAACAACAACTTCCAGCAGCAATATTGTAACACCCTATAATTTTGATACCAATTAAATTATTATACGTAAATTATAAAGGAGGCTTACAATTAAATGGATTAAATTGATTTGGACCTAATATATTAAAAATAAGATAAATACTATGGAATATGAAGTCCAAGTGAAGTGGCATAAGTAAATATATGAGTTTTGATAACCCTAGCCTTTTACCTTTTAAGTTACACGTGTATGTACATAAGAAAGTTCCTTTTTGTTTCAACCGCAACACACAATTAAGGTTTTCTTTTCTTCTATGCGACTACGCGTGGAAACCTACAGGTATGATTTTCTCATGCTTTAAATTTAAGAAGTTTGAATAGTCAATAGCTAGCAATTGTCATGAACCTAGACTATCATTATATTAATAGAAAAATGGCTCCTATAATTGTTATTATATTAGATTAGGAATTGTTAATATGGTTGTATGTCAGGAAAGCTTTGAAATTGTACCTATAGAGTAATAGGCTTGGACTTTATCAATTTTTGTCACCATGTGAAAGGGAAAAATGTTGCTTTGTGGTTTTATATGTATATCCGTATATGGCCTCACTAAATATCACCACCCATCTGTCATGTATCTCTACACCTTGTCCTTGTTCAATACGTGACCAGCATTTTTTCTTTATGTTTTGGCGGCATCAAGTGAATTATGGGCCATTGGGTTGATAAACTAAGATGTAAATTAGGTTGATCACATATCCATCTTTTTGCCATATTAAATTTTCATGCATATCTAGGATCATATTAAAGGAAGAAGGCTGCATTATGTTATTAGATACATACCTCTGAATCGTCCTAGTGACACTTATTATCATCTCTAAGCCACTGCAGTATGTAGCAACTGCTTAAGCCCAAAAATCTGATTATGCAGCAATATTTTTAAGCCAAAATTTGATTAGGTAGAGCCAAAAAGATATGATTATGCAGCGGTAATTGTAAGCCCAAAATCTGACATAGCTGAAGAGTATTTCAAAGAAACTAAACATCTCTGTAGGCTTTAATGTTGATAAATTAAAATTGTTTAAGCGCGAAAACAAATTTTTAAGTAGGAAATTATGTATTGATGGACCTATCTTTGGTGTTGCTAGGTTCAAATTCTACTGATCTGTTGTGATTCAAGGGAGGTTGATTTCTTTTATTTTTTGCAAATAAGATGTAAGTGGTGTTTATTAATTTTTGGGGTTTTCCCAAAACAATGTTGATTATTAAACTATTCTATATCAAAGAAATATGTTGATATTCTATATATAAATTGTATTTTATACATGTTTGATGTGTACATTGACTATTCGTTTTATGAAAAAATTGTGGACAACCTAAATTTATTTAAACTTGTATGTGTGAATATATCTTTATATTTTGAGAATTATAAATGGATTATTTTTGTGAGCATATTGAATATGTTTTGAAAACCAATGGCAAGTCATGATTAAAAGCTCAGTATTGTATTTAGTCCTTAGCAAGGAACAATCATACTGCAGCTAGTCTTTAGCAAGGGACAGTCCTAGAAAAGGGGACAGTGCACATTTGATAGCTCCTTAGTAAGGGAGTATACTATTGAGGATCTAAAAAGAAAGCTCCTTAGCAGGGGAGTGCACCTTTAAATTCCAAATGAGTCATCCTTAAGAAAATGGATGAAAAGGAGGTTCTAGTCCTAAAAGGGGACAGCACAACCCTGTCAACTGAACGTAAACGTTGACCACGAGAAAAGCCTATGAAATTGTTTATATGATAGTATTGATATATGTATTATGATGGCTCACAATATAAATATATATTTTTTTAAGTGAAATATTGATGAGTTACAAGTTATGAATTTGTTGTAAATATTATTTATTTGAAAGGTTTGTTCCAACACCCCAATGTTAGTGAATTCCACTTATTGAGTTATCCCACTCTCCTTTATTTTTTCCCTTACAGATACATTAGAAGAATTATTGGAGTAGAGATTCTTGGAAGACAACAGTAACGAATTATTTTGTAGAACTGAAGATTTTATTATGATTTTTAGGGCATTAAACATTGTGCTGGAGAATTATTTTGAGGATGTTTTGTCTTTGGTGGATTAGAGCTCTGAAATTTGTGATGAGATTTTAGGTTGCTGGTTTCTTTTATTTAATATTTTTATGGATTATTCATATTAAATCGACTTTTATTACTTATGATTTTGGGGTGTTATAAATATATTCTGCTTTTACAGTAGACAGAGAGACATAATTTTTCTTTTTACTCATCCAAGCAACAAAATTAGCCCTTACGTAGAAACACCCACTAGTGGTGCTTTTTCTATCATCGGCATTGCCGGACCAATTTGAATTTGAGTATCCAGCAAGTGGCAAATTTGACTTTTTGCTATAAAACAATCCATAATCACAAGTTCCACTAACATATTTTATGATTCTTTTAACAGCATTCAAATGTGAAACCTTAGGATTAGATTGAAACCTAAAACATACACCAACATTGAAAGCAATATCAGGATGACTTGCAGTTAAATACAAAAGACAACCAATCATGCTTCTATATAATGTAACATCAACAGACTCACCAGAAGGATCATTGGTTAACTTTGCATTAGTAACCATTAATGTTCTAGCATGTGCAGCCTTTTTATGTCTAAATCTTTTAACAAGATTTTTAGCATACTTTGCTTGGTTAATGTAAATTCCAAAATCTGTTTACTTCACCTGTAATTATAAGAAATAAGTTAGTTCACCAACCATACTCATTTCAAACATCTTCTTCATTTCATTTGCAAAAGATTGAGCAAGAGAATCATTAGTAGCACAAAAAACAATATCATCAACATAAATTTAAGCTACTACAAAATAATTCTTATCCTTTCGTATGAAAAGAGTAGCATTTGCGAATCCTCTTTTGAATCTATGCTCAGTGAGATAGGCAGTTAATCTATCATACCATGCCCTGGGAGCTTGTTTCAATTCGTAGAGTGCTCTCTTCAACTTGTAGGCATCATCCGGTTTGTGAGGATCAACAAACCCTTTAGTTATTCAACATACACCTCTTCTTGCAACATCCCATTCAGAAACGCATTCTTGACATCCATTTGATACAACTTGAAATTCAAATGACTAGCTATGACCAAAAGTATCTTAATGGATTCCAATCTTGCTACCGGCGCAAAGGTCTCATCAAAATCAATCCCTTCCACTTGTGTGTATCCTTGAGCAACAAGTCTTAATTTATTTCTAATGACTGTACCATGTTCATCTGACTTGTTTTTAAAAATCCACTTAGTTCTAATGACATTTACTCCCTTTGGTCTAGGAACCAACTCCCACACATCATTCTGAAAAAATTGATGAAATTCTTCATGCATAGAATTAACCCAATCAGCATCTTGAAGTGCTTCATCCACTTTCTTCAGTTCAAATTGGGATAGATAGCATGAATGAGTAATTACATTAAAGGTTTTGGATCTCAATCTCATGTTATCATTTAGACTACTCAATATGTTTGTGATAGGGTGATTTAACTTTACTCTAGAAGATGAACCTTTGACCAGAGATGTGGAGGTACCTTTTTGTTCAAATGAAGAACTAGGCTCACTTTGTTCTTGTTGAGTTTCACGAACAGGTGTGGATGGTTCTGAGCTTGATGGTACAGAAACAGCATCATTCAACAACTGTAGTTCTTCATCATTATGCTTCCCAACATAATCATCAGGAATAGAATCATCAACCTCCATAGTATTTTTTGGAATTAGAGGAGTGTTTTCTGAATGAATTTCTGAACATAGTTCATTATTGATCACCACATTTGAAGACTCCATGTCTGTTTTAGTTCTCAGGTTGTACACTTTATATGCTCTACTAGTGGAAGAGTATCTCAGAAAGTATCCCTTGTCGCTCTTTGCATCAAACTTTTCTAAGTTTTCCCTATCACGTAGAATATAACAGTCACTGCCAAATATCCAGAAGTATTTGACAACAGGCTTCGTTCCTCTCCAGAATTCATAAGGAGTTTTCTTGGAATCAGGTCTAAAATACACTCGGTTGAGTGTATGGCAAGTACTGTTAACCGCTTCTCCCCAGAAGAACTTCAGCATCTTCTTGTTATGTAGCATGACACGAGCCATCTCTTGAATAACCCTATTCTTTCGTTCCACTATTCCATTATGTTATGGTGTCTTGGGTGATGAGAACTTTTGATGTGTGCCTTGATCATTGCAGAAAGTAGCCAGTTTTGTGTTTTCAAATTCTCTCCTATGATCACTTCTAATTCTGGCTATCACAGTACCTTTTTCAACTTGCAATTTCTTGCACAAATGTATCATCATTTCAAGAGCCTCAGCCTTATCTCTCAAAAGAACAACCCAAGTATATCTAGTAAAATCATCCACAACAACTAGAATATACTTCTTTCCACCCAAACTCTGAACTCTGGCTAGACCTATGAGATCAATGTACAACAACTCTAGAGGTCTTGAGGTTTGAACTTCAGTTACAGACGGATGTTTTGACTTCACTTGTTTACCCATCTGACATGGTCCACATATGCATTTCTCTATTTTTTCAAACTTAGGCAAACCAATAATTGCATCACACTTGGAAATCTTCTCTAATTGCTTGTGACTTGCGTGTCCCAACCGTTGATGCCATAAGTCTACTTGATTGATCTTTGCACTGAAACACTTGTTGCTTATACTTGGTGTTATACCATAACAGTATCAACTGTCCTAACACCAATACACATTTAGTCACCTCCTCCATCAAATATCTCACATTCATACTTGGCAAAGAGAAAATTTAGTCTGTTGTCACAAATCTTACTGATGCTAAGTAAGTTAGCCTTCAGTCTATCAACATACCAGACATCTTCAAATACCAGCAACCCTAGAATGTCCACAGTTCCAATGCCTCTAATAACAGATTTGCTTCCATTTCCAAATGTGACTGTCCCAATATTTCCTTCAAAAAGTGTCTTGAATAAAGCTTTATTTCCTGTCATATGCCTGGATCAACCACTATCCAAATACCAAAAATAAGAATCAAGTGCCTTTATGGCGGTTAAAGCAATATAACACACATAATTATCATCACATGCAATTATACCAAGATACTCAAGGAAAGACTTAACACATGCAACAAGTGACACAAACCAAAAGTAGACAAGTTGGAGTTTTAGCAATAAGAACTTCAAAGAATCCATGACAACAAGGGTCAAGGATAAACTCTTAGATCAAAGGATCTAAATACAAGAGCTAACCTACTCTGATACCACTTGTACGTTTTTAGACCCTTTAAAACACAAGTTATTTAACCTAGTTATTTAGTCAAGTGATTATTTAGATAAATTATTCAAATCTAGGTTAACACATTCAAATCATATCATGCTAATAATGCAGAAATATAAAGAATACACGATATGATAATCCAGAAAAACCAAATTGGTAAAAAACCTGGGAATGATTTAACCTAGCTATCCTCAAGGTAAAACAGATCAACTATGAAAGAATTGGAGTTTGTACAATAAGACTTAGACCACTAACATTCTATTGCTACCTCATGTAGAAAACTTACTACCATGACCACGTGACAACTCCGAGTCCATGGACTATTTCTTTCCTTGATCCACTGCAACCACAAGTACTCCCACTTGTGACTTTGAGACTCCACTCAAAGGTTTCAGATCTTCTTTAAATTCTTTATGCAGCAACTGAAGCGACCACCAAGTTCTTGACATGAATCTTGATATTGACAACCCTAAGTGTGTATGAAGGTAAACACCTCTAGATTTCACAAGAGATTTAACACACAGCACATCGAAGACTTCTAAAACGTAGTTACAGTTTTTCCATTTATACTTGGAGTAAAATATAAAACCCTACACGTCAAACTGGGCTTGGGCTGAGTTGGAAAATTCTGCAGAAAAATTAATCTGCATGAGGTTCGATCGATTGAGTTTAATTTTCGATCGATCGAGCCTTGCAGATTTAGACCAATAAATTCTGCAATCACTCGATTCCAACTTTTACAAATAAACACACTTTGAGCAAGCCTGAACCTAGACTCTATGTTTTGATTATGGTTTGCCAATATAATACATAATGAAGTTCTAATACATTTAGTTCCGAAAGTCTTAGAACCTAACAACAAATTATAAATGGTGTGATATCCTTTTCACATTTACCAATTATTATCACCATTTTTATTTTGCATCAATATAACATACCATTGTGGTTGGGAAAATTTTTATATCTTTAGCATTGAGCAAACAAAAAACTATTTTTCACAACCTTAAGGCATGATTTTCAGATCCGGACTGGACCGTACGGTTCAACCCGGTTAACCGTGAACCTTTCATCAATCTGGTTCTTTTAACCCTAAGAACCGTTCTGTGCATAAAAAGCATGAAACTGTTCGAACTGCGGTTGAACCGCCAAGTCTGAAAACCGTCACGGTTTAGATCAGAGTGTAAAAAAATTAAAAAAAATTGCCAAACCTCCTTCTTCCTACGTGTCTCTCTTTTAGTCTGCATTCTTTCTCTTTCCACTCTCAGATCTTCCATTTCGTATCTCTCTCTGTAAAGTTTGGATCTTTTTTTTTTCAAATGATAGAGAAGAGAGCAAGATCAGATAGAGAAAATGAAAGAAGTTGTTGACAAAAAAGAGAAGGAAGAAAAGAACTGAAATTCACAAGCTCAATGTAGGAAGCTCAAGTGAAGAGAAGAATAGAAATTCATAGGCACTGCGTGTCCTTTTGACAAAGATTATTTTTGCCAAGTTATTTTACTATTCAGCTTATTTTTGCTACTATTCATGGGTCTCACTGTACTATTCCAGCTAACTTTTACATTTATTTACAGTAATTTCAACAACAAAAATTTTAGTTTCAATAAAATAAGCGAATATCAAATAGGTGCTACATATGTAACCTTCAAAGAAAGAAAGTAAAGAGAAGTTTTGAATTATTTTCATCTAAAGCAAATAAAAATGCCAACTTTGAAGCACTTGGTAGAGAGGATGTGCTGCCAACACATTCTTTAAAGTTGAGTACTTTTCATTTTATGTTAATGCTCTTTACTTTTCTTTATTAGCTTTCTTGGTCGGTCCGCCCACCAAAACAAGAGACTCCTTGGTTAGGAAAAAATATCCTATGAGAACAAGATATAATAATAGATTGAAAATTTAAGACTATCATACTCTTTTTAATTTTTTTAGCAAAAGACTATCATACTCTTTTCTTAAATAAAAACTCAATATTTATTTATGTTTGCTTAAAATTTAATATTTCTTATTTATCTTATGAAAGTTATTATATGAAAAATATATTTGCAAGATAGATTTTTATATTTATTTGGATTATTTTAGTCAAAATTTTCAATTTTATTAATTTAATATATTTATTGATATTTAAGATAGTTATTATATTAATTATGACGTCATCACGATTCGACCTCAGTCCTACCTCAAAAATCTTGAACATTTTCCTTTTACAGTTCTTTAAACGATTTGGGTCTGAAAACCATGCCTTAAGGTGATAAGTTATAATTATTATACTCCCTCAATCCCAATTTGTTTGTCTTGTTTGAAAAATCTAATTTTTTAAGGGAACATCATTTATTTTCTTGTCTACCTAATAAAAATGTATAAGTTTACAAAACTACCCTTAAATAAATTTATTAGTTTTTCTTTTAAAAAGAGTTATTCTTAATGAGGCAACTAAAAATGTGTCCCAATTAAATTGATTTTTTTTAAAAATATTTGTTAGTTTTCTTTTCTAATAGTTTTGAAAATAAAGTAGGGGTATAATAAAAACATTAGTAAATTAATAACTTTTACTTTTAGAAACAGGACAATTTTTTAGGACATCCCAAAATAGATTAGAGTATAAACAAATTGGGACAGATGAAGTAATACATTTGCACATCAATCAAAACATGTTTTAATAAATTGTGAAAAAGTCACGTGACTAGAATCGATAAGTCTAGAGACACATTCTTTTATTCACAATTGCTTATGTTGTGATTAGTGCTAAAAGATGTGATGTCAGTAGTTTTTTTACAGGGACATCCAAGTGATAGGATCAATGAACTTGAATGACATATCATAACTTCAAAGATCCTAATATTTTCATTTACCACATTATTTAATTAGGCGCGTGCATCAAACCCATCAACCCAACCAAATCAACCTAACCCAACCCAACGTGACACCTTGGGTTGGTTTTGTGGGTTGTTGGGTTGGGTTATGTTGGAATTTTATATTAAGCCTAAAGTTGGGTTAGGTTTGAGCTGAAAGTACTTTCAACCCACATGATTCAACCCAACTCATCACACACATAGTGTTTACTTTAATACCATTATTTTAACATTTTAGTTTGAATTATTTTGGTGTTTGAGAATTAGCTTTGATGAATTTGAAAACTTATAATATACTTTAAGCATATTATGTGAATTGTTATATTTATTGAAAAAGTAATTAAATAGTTGATAAAAGACCAACTATTTATAAGAAATGAAATATCTAACATTTTACCAAAAGAGAAAAAAGAAAAAAGAAAATATTTAACACAATCCATGACTAGCCCAACCCATATGGGTTGGTTTGGGTTGGGAATCTCTCAACTTGACATACTTGGATTGGGTTGAAAAAACCTTCCAGCCTAACCCAATAAGACTTATGCATATCATCTACTATCGATCTATGGAATTTTCGAAGTGTATCAAGGGCTAAAGTATAATAGTACAGTCAAAGACTAAAGACATATATTTAATTGGACTTAGTTATAGACTTATGTGAAATTGTTAAACACTTCAATTGCAATTGATCATATCAATCCAGAGGTCATTTCACAAATATAAATATTTGCAAAGTGTGAGGTGTAAGGGTTAGAGTTTAAGTTTTCATGAGGAAACTTTACATGTATATAAACTTAGATTATATTAGAGTACAATTTTTATATTGTATATATTAAAAAAAAAGCTTTAAAACATTTTGTGTGGTTCTTAAAATTTGGAATTATTATTTTTTGCCATTTATATTTTAAATTTTTAGTTTTATAACCGCGATAAAAAAAAAATTAAAATACAAAAAATCAATAGAAAAATAAAATCAAAACATAAATGGTCAAACCTAAAAATTATGTAGTCAAAATAGAAACAACCTAAAATCTTTAAGAATAAAAAGTTAAGAACTGTCCTACATACGCCTGTGGTGGAAGGTTTGTTGGCTGCTGATAAAGCCAGCACTTTTTGTAACAGACTGTTTAACACCTAGTTTTTAATATATATCATGATTAACCGAAAAAAAAAAATATAAATAAATATATATATATATATATATATATATTGACCTGTGAAGGTGAGCCGCCGGTGAGACTTGAGGAGTTACTGGCGGAAAAAGTTACCCGAGCTTCGAGCAAAAAACTCCTTTTGGGTTTTTCACTCTCGCATTTCTCTTCGCTATTCCTATACCTTTCTTCAACAAGAGAGAGAGAGAGAGAGAGAGAGAGAGAGAGAGAGCTTTCCTCTTCCGAAAATGGCGATGACAATCGAAGGTACAAATTCCCTAATTCCCTCGCTCCCCTCGATCACGCGCACAACTCCTTAATTCTACTACTTTTATGGTTTCAATTTTTTTTTTTGTTCTCAAAATTGAATTGGATATTAGGGTTTTGGCTGCTAATAATATCTGGGATTATGGAGGATAGGTTAATTTTTGTTGGGTACTAATAAATTTTTTTTTGCTATGCATTTGTAATTTTGGTTGTGGTGTGTGGATGTGCTGGGATTGCTGAATGGTTCTTGTTCTTGTTCTTGTTCTATGCAGTGTAAGTTGAGATTTTGATTCTGGGATTTTGATTTTGGCCTTGTGTGCTGTTTAAGCAAAAATGAACATAATTTTCCTTTGTTTGTTTTAATGTGCAGGCTTGCTGGGCTTGCTTTTATGTTTTCATCTAGCATCTTGTTACAGATTCTGGTATGTTTTCATAACTGACTGGTTTTAAGATTGTTGTGCTCTATCCTTTTTTTTTTAATCATATAAATAATGGTATTGTAATCTTGTATAGTTTGTTGACATAAAAAGCATGCTACCTCTGCATTCTGTTGAATTTTTCTTTTTCTTTTTCTTTGGCTTGTTCATTTGATACCTGTAGAACATCTTGGAATTATGAATCCTTTGCCATTTTCAAATTGTAATTAAAAAAAAAAAAAAAAAAAAACCAATTAGAGTTTGACTCCTTTTTCTGAGATCCTAGTACAAATTCAAACACGTCATGTGAATATGATATTCTTGGGGTTCCTTAGAAGGTATTCTAATCCGTGTGAAGACCCTTCAAATCTGGGCACTGCTGGTGTGATTTATTCAATATTACTTTGTTGGCGAGCAGTCCCATGAAAGTGCAAAACTGCAAAGTACTTGAAAATCAGTTGAGTGAAAGTAGGAAACTCTAAGAAAACTATACACAAATCTTGATTAAATGCAAAATATAGTTTGTTATGATATGAATATGTCACACTGCCCAAGGGCGGAACTAGATTTTAGAATTGGGGGTGCTAAGTTAGGATGGGATTGTATGAGAGGACCACCTTTATATTTTGCTAAATTTTTTTTTGAATATAAAAAATTTGGAGCAGTTCAAAACCCTCTCCCCCTCAACCGCCCCCCCCCCCCCCCCCCCCCCAAAAAAAAATAATAATAATAATAATAACGTGGTTCCATTCTTGAGTGCCCACCATTTTTTTTTTTTATATAAGTAATAAAAATTTATTGAAATTAGAATACTACATGTAAAAAGAGCACAAAGTAGCCTAAAGAATTACAAAGAAAACCAAAAATTATGTACAAAAAGATAGAGATTCAATAAACACGAATGGAATCTCTATTCATGAAACCCTAAGCACAGGATCAATCAAACAAAGTACCAAAAAGAGGCTAGGAGCTGGTACCGCATCCATTTCCTCTAACCAAACAAAAGTTCCTTCACACTCTCTGGTAAGACCCAAGAGATTCCAAAAGATCTAAATACAGAACTCCACAATTGATGAGCGCCCCCCCCCCCCCCCCCCCCCCCCTGCAATGAAGCTAAAGGTGATACACCACCTCCCCGCTACACTAGCAGATGGAACACAAATCCACTATAGTATAGCCTCTCCTTCTAAGATTATCACAATTCAAGGATTCTTGTGAACACTTTTAAAGATTGCATTTTCAGCTTGATTATGCTCTTGAACGGTAGCCTTGTGCTTTAAACAAACAATCCTTCAAGCATGTTTAAAGATATCACCTCAGAAAAGAAAGGTAAGCAGATAATAAAACTAGCAGGTAGTCAAAGATTCAAAATCACCAACTTTTGTTAGTGAAGAAAATATTGTTGGATTGTTGCTGAATAAACCTTGGATTAGGCTAATGCAAGCTCAGTTTGGGTTGTGTTTGAGTCTAGGCTTGACAAACATACTTGAATTGATCTTAATGGCTTACAGAGCATTTGGTCAAGCTTGTGCTTTGGGCCCATGTTCAACCCAGCCAAGTTGAAGTTAAAAGGTCATTGTGGCTTGGTTTTGTTTAGCATGGTTCATTACTTCATTTACATTCCTTGGTACAAAAATTGGTAGCCAAATATCACAATATTGTTTGAGAAGCCTTTCCTTTTTTATATGGGATTAACATTTAGCTGAGTTGACTTGGAGGCTTTAGCCATTGGGAGAGTATCAAGGTGCTTTGGCCTTTTACTTCTTTAGTTGTGATATGGTCCATCGGGTATGAAATCTTACTCTAGATTTTTTTAAGACAGATATAATGTGGACTTCACTTACTAATATCTTTTCGTCTGTCACTGAGGGGCATTAGTCACTGAGGATTTCAATGGTGTGCTGTTGGTTTGTGTCTCTAAACATTGTTGGCCACTCCTCACTTATATCAAGTTGTTGAGTATGCTCTGGAAAGGAAAATTTGACTAAAAACTGAATAGATGTTCTCTTGGTGACCAATTTGTATATGGATTAGGAGTACCACTAGAAGTTACAATGAGTCTGCTATAACACTGGGTTTCTTGCCCTTTGCAAAGAACTTTGGGTGACATAACTAACTGGGTGTTCTTCTGGTGACCTATGTCAAATGTCAAATTAGAAAAAGGAGTACCTGAAAAAGTCATTACGAGTATGCTTTAAAGCTGAGTTCCTTGCCCCTCTCAAAGGACTTTGGTTATTATCTATTAGCTTTACAATACAATTTGATTCATATATGGTTATTAGGTTCATAATGATTAATATATATTGTGAAAGGAAGTTTGGATATTTGAATTTCTTTCTTGCTCTGGCACATTTCTGCCCAGGATATGTTTTAGAAGATGGAAACTAGCAGGAGTACTTCTTATACATCTTTGATTAAGAACTCTAGCTCAAATGACACTTCTTAACTTCTATAAGAATAGGGTGAGGGTGAAATGGTGGATTTGAGATATATTGGGTGCATAGTGTACTTTCCCTACTTTTGTTTTAAACTATTTGACTACTCCTATGTGCTTAGAATTTTTCCCAAATAGAATAATTTCACTTTAGAGTATATAGTATCAAAAATCTAGAGACCTAAGTCAAAAACACCTTTATGACCCAAGTCAAAACACTTTTATGAAATGTTTTATTAAATTAGCATTCATCTCATATTCTCATATTTGAAGTGAATTTCTACCGTTTGCTACTTGGCATTTATATCAGCAATGATGTTATCACCAACGATTTTAGTGATGCATCACACAGAGAGGGATTCCTAAAAAAAAAAAAAAAAAAAAAATACTAGAGCTATTTATGCCAAATAAATTCAGGGTCTCTCAATTATTATTTTTATTTATTGCTTGACTTTTCTTCGCTGTTGATAGGCTTGTGCAATATACAGCAATTGGTGGCCCATGTTATCAGGTTAGTGAGGATATTGCAAGTTGGTTACCTTATTTATGATTTTGGGTACATTTTAAAGGTTGATGATTTTGATTTATTTTACCTGCAGCTCTCATGTATGTGCTGGTGCCTATGCCTTGCTTATTCTTTGGAGGTGGTTCCACTCAGTTTCTGACTAGCCGGGATGGTGGGGGGTTAGTATTGCTTAAACTAAGCCCTTTTAACATTTAAAATTTTTTTGTCATGATGTAACCTGTATCCGTGTATAAACTTTGTAAATGAAACTTTGATATACATGTGCATGTTTAGTAGGTAGTGGCCTTTTTAATACTGTGTCTCATACTGCTTCCAATTGAGACTTTTTTATTTTATTTTTTATAATTTTCTTTTCTGTTTGTCAATTATATAATGCAGTTGGATAGATGCTGCTAAATTTATGACTGGAGCATCAGCTGTGGGGAGCATTGCGATTCCTATTATCCTTAGACATGCTCATATGATTGAGACAGGAGCTATGCTTATCGAGTTCACATCCTTCTTCATTTTTGCTTGCACTGTCATGTGTTTCCACCGAGCTAGTCTTGAAGAAGACTGGTGATAAACATCAAACATGGTGCTGAACACTTACCCCAGTGATCATGTAAAAATTATGGCGTAAATACATGGGCAAAGATAGAAAAAATTTCCTTCTTTGTAAAATCTGTTCAATGTACAAGGCAGTTCAATCAACTTGTGTTTTGCTTTAATCCCTCTCTACTTTGTTTCTTATCGACATGGGAGTTGTGTTTGATATGTAATTTTTGCCTTTTAACCTTGTGATATATAAAATTTAAGGGCTTCATTTTGTTATAAATGTGATGGACATCTTCCAAAAAAAAAAAATTGTCCCTAATAACATTTTCTTGGTAATTTATAATGCTCTATAAAGCTAGCAAAACCTATCAAATACAGACAACAATATTTATACCACTTTGTATGGTTTAACTCCTCCTTCCATGTGATTAAATTTATAGTTGCAGATATAATAAATGATGCTTTGCCTAATGAGAATTTCACCATGTTTGCTTCCATAGCAATGTATTATTAAGAAACCAAGTTCCTCTTTTTGTGTGTTTAATATATGTCTTCCCTAAAAAATAAAAAATCCCCGGAGTAAATACTAGACGTTTGTGTGTGCTGATTTGGACTTGACTGCTTTGAAAAAGTCTACTATATTCTCGATGGGCCACTGTAATCTGATATCTGGGCTGATCAAGATTACAGGAAGAATATGGTTAAACTATGGGCTCAGTTGAATACGGTTACAATATGGGTTTTTTTTTTTTTTTTTGATAAGTAAATTACAATATGGGATTAGTTCTTGTGGAAGTGCTTGGATTGTGGGCTTTAACCTTTTCTTGACACAGTCAAATATACGTTCACCAACACGTTAATTAATATCAATCACGACCCAAAAAAAAAAAAAAATAAATAAATAAATAAATAAAGGAAGAAATAATGTCAATAATGTCTGAGATTGCAAAAAAAAAAATTAAGTAATTTCAGGAAAAAAAAAAAAAAAAACGTTGCTCTGTGTATAGAATACATGTTATGTGACATTGAGTTCTGACTTATTAGAGACGCATGAAAGTCCAGCAAAAAAAGCCATGTGGAGTAGCTAGAAATTGTTTTTTCCATTAATTGTTAAAACTTCTAAAGAATTATAGGTAAAGTCTATTGTCTTTAGCGTAAATCAATTACCCAAGTCTTCCGGAATTAGGCTTATAAACCTTGTAAGTTGTAAGGTAAGTCAACTGGAGACTCCTAAGTCTGTCTTATGCATGCTTTTCTATATTAGAATTGTGGGAAATACTTGTATATCTAGCTAAGTACATCCTAAAAACTTGCACATCATGTTGACTTAAAAAATAAAAAATAAAAGAAAAAAAAAACCTTCTTTTGATCTGATCAAAGATATCTTTATCAAAATCAAACACTACTTGACTTGGTATAGTTGTTACCTTCATAATTTTATGAGTAAATAAATGAAGGATTCATAAGCATAAACTTAAAATTATCTCCCACTCAACAAGAAATACTCTTATCTTTAAAAAAAATGGTAATAGTGTTTGTTAATTTTAGCTATGAGCTGTTTCTCAAAAAAAAAAAAAAAAAAACTATGAGAGGATAAATTTAACGTATAGTTTCCTTGTTATTTTTGGAATCCCACGCTGATTGGAAAAATAATAAGTACATCAAATCGTATTAAGAAGATTAATTTCACATTATTAAAAGAGATGTAAAAATGTCTAATAATTCTTATAAATGGTAGCATAGTTTTTGTCGTTGTATCAGAACTAAAAGAATTTTGTACTAATGTGAGAAAAGTACTTATAAAGATTCGTTTTATTTATAAGAATATGTGAGTATAACAAAACAAAATCATTCATGGTTCTAAGAAAACTCCTACTATATATATATAAAAGAAATAGTAAGCCAATAATACAAAGAATTTCACAATTGTTGAAAAATGTGTTTATTATTGATATCCAATACAATGATGTCAATTCTACATGTATTCATGTAAGGGAAATGTTAATAGATACTGTAAAGTGTCGTTAAAAATGATTTATTATAGGGTCCAATTAATAAAAAATTGATATGAATTGATGAGGGGATTGAAAATATTGACATAAAGCTATTTGCCGTTAACACTACTCTATAAAAAGAATCAAATACAATTTGTCACCTGAAAAAAAATGTAGGAAAGTATGAAATATTGTCGGAGTGTAAGACAATAAGAAAATGCAATGCCCACGTTCTCAAGTACGTCCAATTGTTCAACCTCGCGTGCTTTGATATAGTGATCATAAGTGTCTCTAGACAAATTCTTGGCCATTGCAAGGAAAATGCATACTGATTTACAGTGTGAAATGGGCGAGAATTTTCTCTGGGTGAGGAGGAGGATCATATGCCATTGCCAGGCAAATGCAATACATGAAAAGAAGAAAAGACCTGCCTGGGCTAGCCTACCTCAGGTTTATTCTTTCATCGACAACATAGCTAGGACCTGGCCCCATGTTGTAAAATTTTGATTTAAATATATTTTTATGTGGTTTATTTGTTTATATATATTCCAACTTTTTAACTTTTTTTTATTAAAAAAAAAGTATAAATGTAATTTTATTCATTACCAATAAATAAATCGAAAGTGAGTTCCAGTTAATTTAACTGGTAAAGTCTCTGATGGTTGAATAAAAGATATATGGTTCAATCCCCTCATACACCAATAGCCGATTAATATCTTAGTTTGATGATTAAGAGTTTTTATCAGAAGCGGATGTCACGTACAACTACTCATTTTCAAAGATTATTCGGTGAATTCTTTCTTTCCAACTTTTCTATTTTTCTTTTGGAATGAGATTATGAGACATAATTCTAGGCGGAGGTATAATTTCGGTCCCACTTATTGTGAGAAATTTTTTTCATGAAACCATTCTAGAAGATAATTTAATATCTTACTTCTAAATGGTTTGTTTTTTATTTTTTATTTATAATTCAATAATTGCAATAATGAGAATGAGAGATATTATAAGAGAAACAAGGCAATGACACTGAGATACAAGACTTTTGACAGTTCCAGTGGATTTAAAAAAATTGAAATCGCACACTTTTTGGTATTAAGCTCTTCGAGAGAGAGAGAGAGATATATATATATATATATATATATATATAAATTTGTGAACTTTCAATTTAATACTATTTGAAAGCTCTCTTTTGTCGAAGTCTCTATTTTTTCAGGAATATAGAAGTCTGTAGATACAACAAAGAGTATATATATAGACAATTTTAACCCGGGTGCATGTAACTTCAAGAAAAAGAAAGCTTTTTTTTCATATATATTTTTTAAAATGGATGTTGAATTTACTACTAATTGCTTTAGAGTCTGTTTGGTTAGAGGGGTGGAAAAATGGAAAGAATCGAAAGATAGAAAATGATAGAAAGGTGGAAAAATATAAGAGATTTATTTTTTCTCTCATATGTGTGTTGGTTGGGAGGATAGAAAAGTGAAGGAATGAAAAACTCTTTTATTTGGTTGAGAAGAAAAATGAGAGGATAAAAAATAGAATTTATATAAATTTACCATTATGTACAAATTTAGTTAAAAAAAAAATAATATACCATATTTTTTTTAATAAATTATGTCCGAAAGATTACTTCATTAAAAAAAAAAAAATAGAGGATAAGAAGTTCAAGAACCCAAAACATTTTTCTACAAAAAAAAAAAAAAGAAAAGAGCAAGAAAGGATAAGTACCCAAAAAAAAAAAAAAAAAGAAGGAAAGATAAACACTAAAGAAAAAGACAAAAACAAAACCAAGAAACACGGAAGAACACAAATAAACAAAGAAGAAAAAGACAGAAAAGCTAACAAAATATGGTCGTTGGGCTGAGGGTGGGACAATTTCGTCCAAAATATAAGCGCTATTTTTCATTTGAGTTTTAGCTCCGAGTTGGGGAGAGAGATTTTTGATTGGTTTGGAAAGAAAATTGTCGGGTCCTATTATTTTCTTCTCTTATTTTCACTCTTAACTAAACACACTTTTTTTTTTTTTTTCCATTTTCTTTCTTTCAATCTCTATTCTCCCTGTTTTACCCAACCAAAAAGACCCTTAATGAATTTTAGGTAGTCCACGAATGACTCATGAATCATCTTGGTTAAAAAATTTCTCGACCATTAATTACCAGGGAAAATTGATTCATCTTTAGTTTTTGAAATTCTCCTATTTTTTTATTTTTTTGCATGACACTTATTTCTAAAATTCGTTCATCCTGTATATAAGAATGGAATTTGGATTCAGTGCAAATGTCCAATAGTATTGCACTATGCAATTGCTACCTGATTGTAAGATATAAAAATTAACATATTAAAAAAATAAAAATTTAAGAAGATAATAAAAATATAAAATGTTAATAATTTTTTTTTTATCATGTTAACTTTTACATTTCATAAACAATATCTAAATCCATAAGAAAATCAATCGTTGTAGTGATGACTAGCATCGATGGGTGGCCAACTTTTGTGATCATTAATGTGTGTCTATATATATATATATATATATATATTATTCTTGCCCTAAATATACTCCATTTTGATCTTCTATTGGACTTTCCACTATGCTACATTTTGTCTTGAATAACCTATTATATTTTTTTCACAAAAAAAAAGAATAACCTATTATATTTAGGATAAAGTTTAATTACAGAATTGGTTGTAACTTAAGATTATAATTTTATTCAATATCATTAACATTACTATATATTTTGAAAATATAATCGTTAGATTGCATGTTCTTTACGCTTTTAATACATATGTCAAATTTTATGTCAATTGGATGTTACTTATTATATGATCTAAAAGATTATATTTTATGCATAATTTTAAACTATAAAAACTTGCAATTAAAATAATTTATTGATGAAAAGTTATTCATTTTTAGTTTTCTAGAAATTTTGCAAGCATAGAAGATATAAGAAGAAAATGTAATCCAATGGTGAAGGTTGTAGTTTTAAATTACAATTAATTTTGTATATAAATTTTATCCTTATATTTATATGATATATCCCCCCCCCCTCCTTTTTTTTTAAAAGATATACTTTTCCCTTTTGAACACAAGGGAAGAGGGGACACTCAATATTGTTTGTTAAGAAAAAATGAAAAACTCTTAAAGTAGTATTTTTGTGGTCTAAATTTATTTATTAAAAATAAATTTATTGATCAAATAGTAAATAAAATTCAATTTGAATGAAATTTAACATACGTATTAAGAACATAAAAAATATATAATTTAACCACTAGATTTTCAATAAAAAAGTATAAAAGTAATTGGAAAGGAAACTTAGATGGTATAGTTTTCCATTTAAAAAGGTATAAAAGTAATTGGAAAGGTATAAAAGTAATTGGAAAAGAAACTTAGTCAATGGTATAGTTTTCCATTTAAAAAGGTATAAAAGTAATTGGAAAGGAAACTTGGTCAATGGTATAGTTTTCCCATTTAAATCCGTGTGGTTTGTTAAGGCGAAGAAAAAGAATGAAAAACTCTAAAAGTAGCCTTTTTTGGTTAAAGAATGATTTGACAGGAGTCGAACATTCGTGGCAAGTTTTACTCTGTGTCCATGTCGGTCTCGGTGACTCCAGGGCTACTTTTTATTTAAAATTTGAGTGAATAATTCCAAACCTATTTTTAAGAAAACATGAGCCACTTTCAATGGGTAGATTATGAGGAATATAATGAGAAAGTGGCCTATATGGGTTGTGGCTTCATAATTCGAGCCTTTGTCTCAACATTTAAAGAGGAGTTGTTCGAGCAATAGCTACACATGATAATACTTATTACCGCCATGCGTCAGATCTAACAGCGGAAAGTGAAAAAAGACAAAAAAAAGGTATCAATTTTCTGTCCAAAAAAGCTGATCTTGAAGTCAATCCAGCGTGGTCTGCCAGGAACACGGATTCAATTCAAGGCTCGTTCTTGTCTAACTGCGCGTGAATTTGGGTTGCAGGACTTTGGAGACTTGTTGACTTCCCCTTGACTCTGTCTCCTCTCCGTGCATGTCTTCTAACCTTTTGTTACGAATACGAAAATTATCCACAACAAGACAAACAAAAATGATAAAGAAAAAGTATACTTAAAATATTCAAGAGATTTCGTTCACATCTACCATTTTTTCATAATATAGTTTATTAAAGTGATAATAAGTTATTAATATTATTAGGCTAAAAATAAATTACACCTTTAAAATTTAAAGGTCTTTGAATTTTATGCTATGAAACTTCAAAATTTAGATTTTATTCCATGAAATTATATTTCTAACCTTTTGTTACGAATACAAAAATTATTCACAACAAGAAAAACAAAAATGATAAAGAATAGGTATACTTAAGATATTCAAGAGATTTTGTTCACATCTACTTTTTTTTCATAATATATATAGTTTATTAAATTGATAATAAGTTATTAATATTGTTAGGCTAAAAATAAACTACATACTTAAAATTTAGAGGTCTTTGAATTTTATACTATGAAACTTCAAAATTTAGATTTTATTCCATGAAATTATATTTCGTTTGCATTAGCAGTCATTTCATTTATATATTCCGTTTAGTGTCACATAAGCTTACGTATTTAGTTTGTCCAATAAAATGATGTCATTTTTGTAGTGTAAATCCAAAAATGATATGACATAATTTTATTAACTAAATATGAGTGAAAAACTTATGTGACACTTAGGGTCTGTTTGTTTCGGTGGTAAAGGAAATCGGGAAAATATTTTACACCCTTGAGGGTGTTTGGGTACGCATGAAAATTCAGTCAAACTGAAAATGAATTTCAGTTGACTGTAAAATAGAGAGCCTCACAATTGAAAACCAATTACAATTTTATTTTACCTTCGAACCATTTCTTCCTCAAAAAAATTCTCTCCTCACTCACTCTCATCACTCACGCCAAGCCCAAGTCGAAGGACAGAGAAAGCTATCGCCGGTGAAGCCCAGATCCAGTCCCCGACCCACGGCCCCGCTGGTCTGATCGCACCACTTAAACCCATCGCCGATCTTATCGCGCCTCCTCATCTTCTCCGTCGTGCTCAAACCCATCTCCGATGAACCCAGCTAAACCCACCCCGATTTCACCACATCCCAGTCCTCGACCCACGGCCTCACCGTCATGCCTGCAAGCCCCTCTGCCGATGAAGGTAGTTTCACATCAACTTCACCTTCGTCCTCTCTCTCACTCATCAACTTCAACTTCATAATTCGAATAACTATAAACTAGTGGTACACTACTCCCTTCGCTTCAACGCTTATAAGGTGGAAAGTGGGGGGGTTTTCCTTCGATGTGGGACTCCTAGGCCACCGTCCGAGGACGTAGCCAAGCATGCCAAGGACGTTGCAAAGCATGCCAAGGACGTTGCAAAGCCGTCCGAGGACGGCCTAGGACGTTGAAGGACATGCCAAGGATGCGGTGTAAAAGGCCCAAGGCCCGAGGCCCGAAGATCCGTACATCCTAGGTACCCACAAACAAAATACTACCTATAAAATAAGTGTTTCTTAAACATTTGATATTATAAAAATGTCAACAAAGTATAACATATAAAATAAGTGTTTCTGGAACTCGACGCTATTTCTGAAAAGATTCAAAAATATATATATTTAAGGGAAAATCTTAATATTTCAAATTACATATGTATACCAGTTTTTATTTATTTATTTAATTGGGGGGCTATAGGACCAAAATTTAAAATTTCAACACACACATAAATATATTAGTTTTTTTTTTTTTTTTTGGGGGGGGGGGGGGGGGGGGGAATGGCCCCCCTTGCCCTACTGTAGGTCTGCCCCTTATTGGAACCTACTAAAAGTAATACTAATTTTACTACAAAAGACCTTTAAATTGACATGACAAATGAATTTGACTAATATCATATTAATTATTAACATTATAGAAGTTTTTTTTTTTGAGAAAGAATATTATAGAAGTTGACACATCAATTTATGAACTTATATAGTAAAATTAGAATTACTCCTAACGTCATTCAATCATATGGCCCCAAACTTCATTCGGCCAATAAAGATGCATGCACAAATAGAAGTCGGTAACATGACTTTTACTCCCTCCATCTCACATTTATAGTCTAAAATTTCTTATTTATATGTTCCAAATAAAATTTGTTGCTTAAAAAAAAAAAAATCAAAACATTATTTTTATTTGTTTTTTACTTTTTTTTTTTTTTTTTGTAATCTCTATTTTTATTCACATTTTGTGAAGAAATGGTAGGATTGAAATTCTCATTAAAAAAAAAAAAAATTAGATGGAAAGTATCTAATATTAGTTCCTTAATAAATTAGTGTTTTTTATTATAAAAAAATAAATAAATTAGTGCTTCTTTAAAGGGACAAAAATATGGGTGGAAATGAGTATGAATTAAAGTAAATTAGTAAAAAACAAAAAAAAAAAAGGGGAGAAAAAGGAAAAATGGCTTCCAATATCACGAGAAATTATACAGTCTTCTGGTGGACCACGTCATCTGTCCACTATTCCACTAAAAAACTCTCACTTGTTTAAAATTGCTGAGTCAGAGTTTCTATTTAAAAAAAAATTTCAACTCAGCAATTTTAAATATGTGTAAGTCTGTTAGTGGAATGGTGGACCATGTTACCTGTCCACCATGAGAACCTTATAATTTCTCTAATGTCACATTGAATACTAGTTTTTACATTAGTTGGAACTATTCCTAAAAGTTAAGAGCTCAATAGCTTAATTAATATCTTTTGATGTTTTTAACAAGACCTTTAATGTTTGTATTCCCTATTAAAACAATTGAATTATGAATTGTTATGAATGCACACATACTCAATTTTCAATGACCTTGTACGTGGTCTTGACTATTGGCAATAGAAGGAAAGATGGGGGGTTGATACTCTTGAACCCGCGCCTCTTGAGTCTTGACCCATTGATCTTTATTTCGGCGAGTCCCTCTGTGTCCACGTTTTTCAAGTAAGTTTTCAATGTCAAGCTTCGCATCAATCTGAAATGTTTTCTATATGATCACAACTCTCTTTGTTTTTCCGCTTCCATAAACGTACGACCTTGACTATTTGCAAGAGAAAAAAGACGGTGAAATGACATTGATTAATTTGTTCATATTTTTCTAGTTTTTGCATAGAAATTGCATTTCTTGCTTTGCAAGAAGAGTTTAGTCAACAGTATCAACATCAGTAACCATAACGGTAAGATTTGACAAATTATCGTTCAATTTTTTTCCACTGGAAAATTAGAGCGTACGTATGCGCTGATGCTCATGCACAGTTGAAATTAATTTGAAGTCAAAATTAAATATTTTTAAAACGTAAATTACCCAGTAATTGACTATGGGAAGTAACTTGAGTGCTCTATCACCAAAAAAAAAAAAAAAAAACCTTGAATGTTCAATGTCCCTAGTAGTAAGTGCATGAATCTTCCTTCGTATAATTGTATTTAAAAAGCATGTATGTCTAAGCAATTTTTTTAGCTATATAGTGTTATACCGACCAAAATGGGCATTTGCCACTTTCGCTTAAAAGATGTAGTAAAATGCCTCTATTTTGAAACTATCTAGCAAAATCCCTATGTTTTGAAACTCGATTTTTAGAAAATTGAGTTTCAATGAAAAACTCGATTTGATGAAAATCGAGTAATGTGAGAAATTTTACGTGGAACTCAAGTTCCATGTTTTTTTTTTTTTCCAAGTTTGATTTCACATAACTCGAGTTTAAAACAAAAGTATTTTGCTAGATAGTTTCAGGAACATAAGCATTTTGCTGGAAAGTTTTGACAAAATGGACAAATGCCCATTTTGGCTGTGTTATACTAATTGATAATGAAATACTTACGGGCTCTTACATATATAGTCAAGTGGTTTCTTTCTCTCTTGTTTTTATTTTTTTTATGATTGTTTCTTTCTCTCTTGCTAAGAAATAGATCTGTGTGACTTATTATTAGATGGAGTGTTATAGGAATTAAAGAGTACCTAATAAATAGGGTTGGAAAAAATGCACTTTCCGACTCGATCAGTCTTGTCTCACATGAATTTTTCCCACCTCAAAGAGGATACAAGGCAGACATGAGAGAATAGATTCCACTTAGTCCTAGTCCTAACCCTCTTTTTTTTTTTAATTCCCCCAAGTTGGAGGAATTTGGAGGAGAGTAGAGAGAATAGATTCCACTTATATGGAAAATATTTAAATTATAAATTTTATTCTTATTATATCTATTTATATCTATTTTTTAAAATTAATAAGGGTCATAATTGTCAATTATATAACCCCTCATTTCTCTTCCTCCTACTTCATTTTTAAAACATATAAACAAGGATAAATAATAACAATTCCCTTCTTCTCTTCTCTCATTCCCCCTTAATCTTTACTTTTCTCTTCCTCCAAACACGGTGTAGAGGAAGGGATAAGGCAAGAACGTAACTCCACTCATTGCCATTGCAACATTTTGAAACAAGTGAAAGTAATAAACTTTTGTCGGAGGTTTGTTGATAGTAGGAAATTTACCATACCCATCATGGCAAAAAAGTATAAAGAATGGAAGTTGGATTTACGCCACACTTTTAAAGTCTACATATATGGAACGCAGCCAACTCAACTAAAGTCATCATCTAGTAGTGTTTTTCTGAGAAATTGATAGCTTATTACTTAACCCTGATCAAATGACTCGTGATTAACTACAGCTGTGAAGCTGTCAAGCACTTTCCAGGTTGACAATAAAATTAATGGAAAATTTTGTAAGTCATTTTAACCCCCATGATTTACTCGAAATATTTATCACCTGCTTATTCAGAAATAGCAAGTCAGGTTACATCATGGAACGACAAATAATTGATTAAGTTCTTTTTGATAGATAGGATAGAAACTCAATTTACCTATGAATCTATGATGTCCATTTTATGATGATTGCTTTTTATCATCAGGTTAAGACACTAATCAAATTTTGGTATAGCTGAAGTTTGAACCCCAACTCTCTTATTCAACGACAAAAGACTTTATCAATTAAAATATTTAGACTTTAATAAGAAGTCAAATCTAGCATAACGTTGTGTAGGTTAACATAGAGATCGTCAAAATAAAATTTCAATTCGTATTTCCAAATAATGTTTTTAAAGAACTCATCTTCATTTTGAAACCAATGTTAAGAGTTGAGAGGAACCTGCAAACTAATCCGAGTTCATATTCATCACCTTTTAGAACTTTTAACTCTATTTTTCAACCTAAAAGCTATCCCAAATTCATAATCATTTTCATAAGAGATGTGCGTTCTATTCTATAATGAGAAAAAATATCAGCAAGTTAGAATGTTATGATGGAGAACCAATATTAGTAAACTTTTTGTTTAAAAAAGTTTTCGTTTGCCTCAAAATGATGTAGAGCCTTCAATTAATTAAGGTGAAACTATATATCAATATATGTGCATGGTTCAGAACCTCAAAAATATGGCTAACATATATATGTAATCTTTCGTTTGCTCCAAAAAGCATGGAGAGTCTTCAATATGAATTGAAAAAATGGATTTAATATTTTCAAAACCTGGACAGGATGTTCAATCAAAGTGATAGACTACAGGTTCTATCTGCCAGAATCTAGTGGCTCTTTGCATTCACTTTATTGGCATTTGGCCAAGGGTAATGACAGCTTTAAGTGCTTGTTTATTTCCTTTTTTTTTTCCTCTTAAAAAAACATATTTTCAAACCTTTCAATTTTTTTTTTCAAACAGAATCTTTGGCAGCGTACTTTAAAAAATAATAATAATAATAATAAAGCACAAATAGCCCGAATAGCACGTCGGGTCTCATTTTAAAAAATTGTCGTTAGTCACCAAAATAGCCTATGCATACATTTCACGTAGTATACCAACAAAGAGACCAGTTCCTCCACTGGGTCTTCTCTTTTTCTCTTCCCTCTTTAGTCTTAGACTGTTCCAAAGACGGAGCTTGGACTAGAGGCAATCCCCCCTCCAAATATTTTTTTTTATAAAAAATTTACTATATATATGTACTAATTTTAATAATCTTGTTCTATAAAATTACATTTTGGTTTCTCTTAAATAATATTATTGATTCTTTTAAGAGTGATGCTATACTCACAAACTTTTTTACTAACTGTTTTGGTAGCAAAATTTTATTAGTTCACATATGGGTCCATTACTTACTTTATTTTTTTTACTTACCGGTAACCATTTATCACATCAATAATTTATAAAAAGTTTGTAACTCTAGCATTTTCCTCATTTTAGTGACCATAAAAAAGATTTACAGATATAAAATTTAAAACAAAATATACAAGCCAAAAAAAGAAGAAGCTCGACAATAAAAATTACAAATAATAAAACTAAAAAAAATTAAGCTCAATTAACTAATTTTATCCAAAATAAACAATCCTATCCTTTAAAAATTCTAAATAAAAATAATTTTATTCTTATCCAATAAAAAAAAAATCTCAGCAGCTAATTAGTAGCAGATTAGTCAGATCGAGGTTGAAGATAGACTCCAAGGTTGAAGATTCTAGCTATTGCCGAAGACAGACTTCAAGGTCGGCATATATAGATAGAGTCACATACGAACCCTGAATAGAATTGTTGACAGTTGACACCTCAAAACTTGGAAAGATCAAAATAAAATAAAATAAAATAAAAAAACTAATGAAAAAGAGTCGGACATTAATAATCGTTTGTCATTTTCTGAAAATTTGTTCTCTAAATACTAAATAGTATACTATTAGTACTAGACCAGTGTTAGTCAATATTCACAATTTCACATGTTAGATTATTAGTAGGTACTTCTAAAGTAGAATTGATTGGGTATTAAACGATATAAACACAAGCTACTAAATTGCTAATACAAAAATTTAACATTTCACGTTAGTGTTGTGTTTTAGTCCAAACTTCAGAGGTTTTTCTGTGTGGTATTTTCTTCTTTAGGAAAAGATTTACCTCCAGTGATTTTTTCTTTGGGACAATTATTCCATTAATTAGTTTTCCCTGAGTTGCCATATTACGCATTGTTTATTTCCGTAACTGTTTATTTTTGTGCAATATTGTGTTTGATTGTTTTATCAAAGGCCTTAATCATAATTAAATTAACAATTAACTTAGCTTTAAAATTAGTAATTTGACAAGGTCAAGGCCCAAATTTCCTAACAATAATGAATTATGAATGTGGTTGGTGTCACTTCAACAACATTATAATAAATAAATGTTTAAATTAAATTTTGATAATTTATAATATATTAGTTTATAAGATTAATATAGTAAAATCTGTAGCATGTCTAATGTCATTCTATTGAAATCTAGACCATAATTCTGCACAAGTGTTCTCCAAACTTTCCATAACTTTCAAGTGGAGCATAGTTACAAAGAAATGTTAGTTAGGACTTAGGAGGGATGTTGTCAAAGTAAAGACTTTGCAATTCAAGCTTTCAATTAACGGTTTTTTAATAGGCGTGTAAGAACTTAATTTAATAATTGCAAAAAGCATAACCAAATGGAGCTTAATTTTATTTTCTATGTTGCACCCACATTATAGAATCTTAAATTCTTAATTAATGGAATAAGATAAGATATGTAAGATGGAATGCAGCTTTCATGGTCATGGCTACGAAAGACTTTTTAGTTATAAGAAGCTTGTCAAAATTAAAACACTATTGTGATTGAAAACCGATCAAGACCATCCAGTTGAGGTTATTTATTCAACTTGTACAAATATAATCATAAAATTGAAGTCAAAGTGTCAAACTTTTTTGGTCATATAAACTTCTAATTTATAATTCATACAATTTTGGCGGTTATTGAAGATTTAGGGTGTACACACCTCACACGGACATCACACGGTATAGATCTTTTTTCTTTTCTTTTTTTGGGAGTGACACGGTTTAGATCTTAGTTTTGTATGGATACATATAAATGTATAAGAAGTTTATATATATATATATATATAATAGGTTAAAGTGGGCACTGAGAATAAAGGGTGGATCAACATGCATGAATTGTGATCACCTAGTAATTACTTTTCAAGGGTTAAAATTGAAAATTGAAAATTTTCACTTTTAATTTTAATCCTTAAATTGTAAAATTTTAGTATTTTATTTTTTCACCTTTTTTACTTTTATAATCTCAGTCCCAACAAACTGACTGTCACCATTAACAAGGGTAAAATACAGTCAATACTCTTAAGATTTATGCTAATGTTAGTCAGGTTTAAAACTTTTCAAAACTAACCAACTTGATCTCTAAACTGTTACTCATTGTTTTCTATTTCTCGCAATAGTTAAGGATGAAGTTTGTCAGCTTTAAAAAGTTTTAAATATGGTTAGTAGTCATCTACATCTCAAGAGAGTTAATTGGATTTTACCCACAAAAAAAAAAAAAAATATTCAAACACTTATATTTATTAAAAATTTTAATTGGTATCTTGTCACATCACTCTATATAAGCTTTTTGTTATAAGTTTTTGAAAAATGATATGTCTACAATATTTTCATAACATTTTTACAACAAAAGTGACAGGTTGTTATTAGTTATTATTGTTGGGGTAAAAAAGTAACTTATTGTTAGGTTCAAATTTGAACTAATAACTACTAATTACCTGTAATTTGTTATGAAAATATTGTAAAAATGTTGTGAACATAACATCTCTTTAAATTTTTTAATAAAAATGATTTTTCCACCGAATCAAAATGCAACACACATGGAACATGATGACTAGGGATTTTTCCACCGAATTTTTTTTTGGTTAAGTTTTTCCACCGAATCAAATCAAAATACACTCTTCGTAAAAGAATTCAAATAAAAAAATTGGCATTGTACGGAGAACTTTTTCGTCCCAAGCGCGTGGAACTTTCCAAGCAAGTGAGCAACCCCACAAAGCGCCCTTAATTCGCCTTTTCTCATTTCACTCGGTTTTGCCTAACTTTCATTCCCATCTTCTCCAAACCCCTCCTCTTAATCTCTTATATATATACACATATACACATCACTATGTTAAAACCACAATATAACTGAGTCTTAGTAAAAACAAAAACAAAAAAAAAAACAAAGAAAGAAATCCCATTTGGTAGAGTTATATTTTGAGAGCTAGAGTAATGGAGGATGTCCCACCTGGGTTTCGGTTCTACCCAACAGAGGAAGAGTTAGTCTCCTTCTATTTGCATAACAAGCTAGAAGGGACCAGAGAAGATTTGAACAGAGTTATGGACCGGATTATACCGGTTGTGGATATTTATGACTCTAAACCATGGGAACTTCCACGTAAAAATCCTCTCTTCTTTTGATTCTTTTCTGTCTAATTTTTTGTTTCTTCACTGAAATTTCTTGTAAGTAATTTAATGTTGTTTCTTTCAATGCTTCAGCTCTATAGCCTTTAAGGTTACACTGAAGCTCATTAAATATTTCTGGTTTTATTTCACTTTTTGTGTTGAAGCTTGCAATCATGAATTTAAGTTCACAATTAAGATTTTTTTTTTTTTTTTGGTTTTCCATATGAAAGTTTTTGGATGATCAACTTGAAGATTAAGAGGATAAAAATATCGGAAAAATTTTACTCTCAAACAAAAACATTTATTCTTAACCCCCAAGAGTAGTAAGTTCTTTTGATGAACATATAGTCTTCCTTATTTTTGTCAAAGAAGCAAAGTAGGTTAAGTTTTTCTTGGGTTTCCCATGTTTGCTTTCCCACTTTCTAGTTGAATGCAGCGTTACATATTCTGATATTATGATACCAAAAACTAAACCAATAGAAAATGATGGATTTAATTATTATTCCAAAGGTCATGGAGCTAACCATTTTAATTTTCTATTCTTCTTTTTTTCTTTTTTTTAATGTTTTGGGATGAATACTTACTTTTTTGTTTTTATTTTTGCTAATATTTCTCAAAACTTGTTGGATTCAGAGTTTTCTGGAGATCTATGCCATGGAGACCCAGAGCAGTGGTTTTTCTTCATTCCAAGACAAGAAAGTGAAGCTCGTGGTGGAAGACCAAGGCGACTCACGCAAACTGGGTACTGGAAAGCTACCGGGTCTCCTAATTATGTTTACTCTTCCAACAATCGCATTATTGGGTTGAAGAGGACAATGGTTTTCTACAATGGAAGAGCTCCAAATGGATCAAAAACGGAGTGGAAGATGAACGAATACAAAGCCATTGAAGGAGAAGTGTCCGCTTCAACTAGTGCAACTCCTACGGTATAAATTAACTAATTACTAGTCAATGTTTTAGTCAATTCTCCCATATATATGTGTGTGTGTTTATGTTGCAATCATCATCTTCATAGAGATAAATGGTAAGAACCATGTGATTGATCAATATATATGAAGTAAATTTGCACCTACTAATTACCAATCAAATCCAATTTTGCCATGGTGGTTAAACGGTGACAGTCTATTAATTACATTTGTTTTTTATGTGGGTACTCCATAAACTTCATCTCCTTGCGAAGCCCTGTTAAAGGTATATATATATATATATATGTGTGTGTGTGTGTATATCTCATGCATGCAATAGTCTACTATGAATCAAGACTTGGCCTTTCGCACAAGAATGCTTATTTACCCTGTAAATATGGAATGCGAATGCAATGCGTGCAACTTGTTAGGTCATTATCAGAAGGGGGCCATGCCTTCAATTACTCAATTGAGTGAAAATATATAACTAGGTGATCATCTTATTCAATTATAATTCCTCCTTTTAATACAATAACATAGGAATCCAATCAGCTAGAGATAAGAGATAACAACACCCAATAAGAGATAACGACTACTCTAATGATATAAAGTCTAAAAGATAGAGATAACATCTCCACTAAAACAAAAATAATTACATAACTCCAGCCCTTAAAGGATAACTATTCCATAATACTAATAAGAATGAGTGGTTCAATAATTATTCCTAATTTCTAATTAATTTTTTTTCTTCTGTATTTGCAGTTAAGGCAAGAATTTAGCCTCTGTAGAGTGTACAAGAAATCAAAATGCTTAAGAGCATTTGACAGAAGGCCTCCTGCAGTAATAGTAAATGAGCCAGCAGCTCAACAAGTTCCTCTAAGTGATGAGGCAACACCATCTCGTTTGAACCCTTCATTGACAGAGAGAATAAGCTCACCGGATAGTTCATCCTCAGGAGACCAAGGCCAACTCTCCCAGCCTGGTGAAAGTACTGGAAACATGGCTGTTGATAATGAGACATTTTGGGATTTTGAGCAACTGAACTGGTTCCAAGGGCTGGATTAATAGTGTAAATGCTAAATGGAGAGTCTGGATTCAGCTGAATCAGGTATCCAAATATGTGTAATAATAATCGAAATTGTAACCTGTAGGGCTTACTCCACTTAAGGAAAGTAGGGTTTTCTTTGTTTTATTGTCTTGTATCTTTACTTTATTGCCAGAGGCATAATGAACTTGAGCTTTCTCTAATTATTGGTTTAAGGAATGTATAATAATTTAACTGATGTGTCTAAATGATTGCTTACTCATTACTTTTATCTCTATTTATGAAGTGGAAATGATCCTATTCAATTTAAATCTTATTAATTTTGTTCATTTCATAGTTCTATTTAAAGATGTACAGTCTACCATTTCATTCAAAATTTAAAATGATATGACAATCCATATATTGTTAGATCCAAAACATAAAATTTGAACCATAAAATAGACAACAAAGTGGACAAGATTGGAGAAGATCTCGTTCCGTATAAGCCTTGGTTTACATTTTACAATGATATACCAAGGGTACTAGACAATGGAACTTGTTTATTTTTTGAGAGGAACTAGAATATGTAACTTGATAAGCCTCTTTCTTGAATTTCTATACTTAATCCAATGTACAGAACTAAATGGGAATTCTAATGCTGCTATTAAATCAAGTAGACAATAGAAAAATGTAATGGATAAAATATATAACTAAAAAATATATTTTTAGTCTCTTGACTAGCATTATGTCACAATATATATATATATATATAATCATATGTAAATAGAAAAAAATAAAATAAAATACACTTTGAAACAAAATAACAAAAATTGCTTTGAATTACATGATGAAGGCATATCATCATATAAGATCAAGTTTCTATAATAATAGATTATAAAATAATTTAAATTAAATAATGCAACTTATTTTAAATTTTTTGAAACTTTTGTTATTGAATTTTATTTGGAGTAATACTTAATTTTTCTAAAACTTTAGTGATAAAGTGTTATTGAAAGAAAAATATGTAAGTACATATATAGTTTTAATGTACTTATAAAGGGTTATATGACAAAATTCTGTCATAGATTTTATTAAAAAAATAATGTCATATAAATAACTTTGTAACACTTAATTGAGTGATTAGTCATATAGCACAACCATAGCATGTGAGACCTAAATTTAAGATAGATTATTAAAATAAATAATAAAACTTCTTTTAAATTTCTAGAAACTCTTGATAGTAAAATTTTGATCATAGTAGTATTTGTCAAACTTTTTGAAACTTTTGGTATAGAGTTTCACATATATCAATTATGTTGACAATTTTAATGTACTTCATGTGTGTCACATTACATAAGAAGAAAAAAAAGAGGAATAATAATTAAAAATTGAGAAGACATCCATTTGGCACTATCACAATTTTATGACATTTTTTGATTATATATTATATGATATGAGATGGTCATGGGCTTGTATAATATGTAATTTTATTTTGAATTTTTTTAGTAATAATAATTGTATAATCTTATAACTCTACCAAGAGTTTTGTTGCTCAACTAGTTGGTACCTTCTGTTATTTCTAAATGAGACATTTAGGATTCAAATATCCTCCCTTCCTCAATTATTAAATTATCAAATAATAATAACAACTCCAAATGAAATACCAAGTGCCTTATAATTTATAAATATAAGGATCGATTTGAAAGTCTAAATAGATTTTAAAATTGCGTGCGTGTGTGTGTGTGTGTGTGTGTGTGTGTGTGTGTGTGTGTGTGTGTGTGTGTGTGTGTGTGTGTGTGTGTGTGTGTGTGTGTGTGTGTGTGTGGGGGGGGGGGGGGGGGGGAATTAAAAATCTATGATTTTGATTAAAACTATTAAATTTTAGGTTTTAATTTAAAATCAACCCAAATTTTATAAAATTTATGTAATTACCAAAGTCTTTAAAAATTTTATAAAGTTTAGATAAATTTTTAATCTTAACTTATCTAAATTTCTATTACTTTTAATTAGTAATAACTTCGGGAGGGCGCAAATTAAATCAATTTAAAAAGATCGTTGTTTTAATTGAAACCTTTTTAAATTTAGGGTATAATTTTAAACCACTCCAAATTATACAATAGATAAATTATGTAATTTATCCGTGTCTTTAATAAATATTTCCAGTCACTTAGCCCAAGAAGAATGTAAACATTTATCGCATGGAAAAATAACTATGACTTAGAAAGCCTAAATTTTAGAATATAATTATATAATTTCAATATGATCCCCAAATTTGAAAAGCATTGTCTTTATTATTAGATTTTTTATTTAATTTTTTTTTTACTTAGAGTAATGTAGTCCTTCCATATAAATTGATAATGACAATGTAACAAAAATGGACGGTGGGGAAATGTTGGTTAAAAGAGTTATTTGTAGAACAAAAATCATTTGTTCCATTATTAGTGTTTTACTTTGAGTTTCATTATGCTCCATCAACATGGCATATCATGCTCACGCATCCCTTTTTTCTTTATAAAGTTATAAAAGTTTAAATTAAGAAAAAAAAAATTCACACATAGCATATTTGCAGTTACCGTAGTAAAAGTGGAACTCTAAGAGTACTGAAAAATAGGATTTTCATTCATGATCAATTATATCATTCGAATATGTATCTTGATTTTAATTAAGTGGTGTCTTAACATGATGATAAAGAAAAATTATTATAAAAGTTCAAATTCTATGTTATGTAAAAAATAAGTGTCTGACTCACAGTTCACGAAGATTTTTTTTTTCTTTTTGTTTTGTTTTAAGAATAGTTAAACCTAAGACACTAATCCCAGCCACCCCATTCCTAGAGAATATCCAAGCTTTAAGAATTATTTTTGAAGACAATAATGAAAAGAAAATATTGGTGCTCTTAAGAATATATATCAAAGTACGTCAAACAAATTTTGATCATTCATCCCTTTACTCAGTAATAAATGTGAATGTGTTGATGATGGTGTTTTTGCATAGTTCTCTGAATCAAATACATAGGGATCCATGACTGACCTAGTTTAGAGCTACAGTAAACAAATTTAATTACTTCTGTCATACGTACCCAGATAGACATGGATTGAAAAAGTCTAAAGAAATATATAACAATAGTAGGATTTGGAGATTAAAAAATAAAATTGATAAGTAAGTTGCATCATATTTTACGGTATCATTGTTCAAAAAGTAGAACGTGTAGACCAACCAAAAATTATTTTATATATTCTAAAAGCAATACTTCTTTTCGTATGAATAATAAATTAATTCCTTTATAAATTTTAAAAGAAACTATACAATACTATTTTAATGTAGTTTAAGCGTGTTTCGCTTCTCAAAAAAAAAAAAAAAGTTTAAGCGTGTTTCACTTTCACTTTACCATGGTTTGGACTAAATTGTAATGTCAAATTTTATATCCAAATAAAAAAATAAAAAAAAATACCCTACAAAGGGTGGAGACAGAGGAAAGGAGAAAGCGAACTTTGCTTTGTTTTTGTTTTTTTTTTTTTTTTGGTCTCTTCTTTTAATTCGAATGGGAAGACAAATAATCTTATAAAAAAAAATTGTCAAAAAGACAATTTTATTATTACTATTAGCAATTTTATATCTCAAAAACAAGACAAAACGGAAAAAATTATATATAATATATAAAGTCAAAAATAATAATATATAATTGAAATTAAATATTTTAAAAACCTACTAAAATTTTTCGTCCTAACCTCAAAATGTTTTGAGTTGATTTTAGCCCGACACAAAATGTGTGGATTTTATAATTGCGTGAAACATGCATACCGTAAGAGTGTAAAACATATAATGAAAGAGAAGATACATGTATATGATAAATGAGTAATTATTGTGTAGTCGGAAACATTGCTCTCTCCTTTCACATGAGAGGTGAGCCCCATGGTGGATCCTACATGTGGAGCCCATTCTTTAAATAAGAGGAGATAGGAAGCTGTGTTCCCAGACCACCACCCAATAAATTTCCACGACACATGATATATATATATATATATATTGATTTAGGACAAATTTTGGGTATACGCTGTTTTGACCACAAGTCATCGTCGCAATGGGGAAAAAGACATGCATTGCAGGCATTGGACAGAAGTGCGAGTCCCTTCTCTTATCAGCGTGCTTTCTTAGAAATTTGTAATAGCACATGTAGCAAATCATTTCGGAATTGGTCACAAACATTCTACGTGATTATGTTGAAAAAGAAAAACCAGTCGAGAAGACTTAAAAAGTCTTGTCTTCCACACAAGCCATCCTACTCTAAGTTAGCTGGCAAATATTCCTATTTATGTAGCGTCGTTTATAGGCAGAGTTTCTTTGCAACTACAGAGAGCACAAAGTCATGCATTTAGTACTGTACTCGTCTACGCATCTATCATCATCTATCCCATTCAATACCATAAATGTAGCAAAGATAATATTTGGCAATGCCTTAGAATTATCGTCATAGTTTGTGTCTTTGATTAATAGCTACGGCATTAGTGGACACTTCTTTCTAGTTTTTACCTTTCTTTCTAATTATTTTATTGGACAAACTACGTGTTTGGCATCATTAGGGGTTGTTTTTTAACAATGTTTTATTCTTGTACAGTTGTAATAACTAACAAAAGTATATATGCATAGTCCAAAAAACCCAGTGGAGTAATTTTCTAACCTAGTCTTCCACTTAATTTGAGTCTTACTTAATACTTGCCGTATTGATTTTTTTCAATTAATGGCTTGACTTGCTAAAAATGAAGTTGACAAATGATAACATTCTTAATTGTCAAAGTTTCCACTGACTAATTAATCATTCGAATTAAAACAAAACCAAACACCGTTTTAGGAAGATAATGCTAGCTGGAGCGAAAAGGTATAGCAAAGCATGACAAAGAAAAGTACTCACAAATGTTAACTGTGTAGTAGTACTAGTAGCTGAACATAATAGAATTTTCGTATTGATTTTTTTCAATTAAGAGCTTGACTTTGCTATAATTGAAGTTGACAAATGATAATTAAGATTCTTAATTGTCAGCTTTTCCACTGACTAATCAGTCAGATAAACTCAAAAATCATCCACCATTTTAGAAAGAAAATGGTGGATGATTTATTTGTGCCTCCTATCATCATAGCCAGAGGGTTTGAAAAGGGACAACAAAAAGTGTGGTAATGTTGTTTGTATTTTTTGGAAATACGTATGGGTGAAAAAGTATGTGGAAATACGTACAATATTGTTTAAACACTGAAAACTGTTGCTCAAAACACCCTACTAAACAACCCTAAATGATCCAAATTAAAGAAGCTTTCCATTTTTGCCAGGCTTAAATTAGACAAGCAGTTAAATTGTTTCCCAATATTATTGCATAGATTCTATAACTGTCATATATTTTATAGCTGATGTGGAGTAATATTATAGACAAGATCAACACATTAAAGGTGAGTTTCAATAGTTTCAAAAAAAAAAAAAAAAAAACAGTAAATTTCAATTAACTTAAATTGTAAAGTATTTTATCGTAAAATAAGAGATCTGGAATTCAATCCCCACTTAAACCAAAAAAATCAATCAACATTTTTGTGGATTAATATTGAATATGATTATTAGGAGCATTTGTGTGGATTAATATTGAATATGATTCAAACATAAGTGTGGATGCACTTTCTACACATTTCTTAGAAGTCTTTCCTTGCAAAATTAAGTCTACTATGGAGGCTAACCAAAGACTTTTTCTTTGTGTTGTTCTTTTTGGGTGCATGCACGGTTTATTTGCTGTTCATAATCTCTGTAATTAGGGTTACATAATTGTGTTTCAAGTGCTTTGTGCCCTCCTTTAGCGCACATCTTTTTGATGGATGCTGGTTATTTAGAGGATGCTTCTTAAATTACTATTTATGGTTGATTTTAATTTGTGTTGCACGCCAGATTTTCATCATTGCCTAGGATTCCAATGTATGACAGATTGTCATTTCATGATAGGGCTGTAAACGAGCCAAGCTTTGTCGAGTAGTGAATGTTCAAGCTAGGCTCGACAGCAAAAATAGAATATTCAAGCTTGGTTTGAGCTTGATACAAGCCTACAAATTAATGTTCAAGCTTAAAAGCTCAAGCTTGAGCTTGTTATAAAGTGTAAAAGCTTAAGCTTGAGCTCAATATCAAGCCCAAACTCAAGCCCAAACTCAAGCTCAATATCATACTTTTGAGCTTGAGATCCAACATAAGTTTATTATCAAGCCCATATCAAGTTTATTATCTAGCCTATTTGGTTTGGATGAGTGGGCTTTATTATCTAGCCTATTATCAAGCCTAAGTGTGGATGCACTTTCTACACATTTCTTAGAAGTCTACTATCAAACCTATATCAAGTTTATTATCTAGCCTATTTGATATTAAGTCTACTATGGAGGCAAAATCAAGAAACAAAAACATCAGCCTATTTGTTTATTATCAAGCCCATGTTTATTTGTTTCTTAGAAGTCATCTATATATATATATATATAAAACCAAAACTTCTGAAACTCCCACAATTTTTCACGTCAACACAATAATTAAAAAATAAAATTAAAAACACTAATTTTCTCTCCAAAAACCCGATACGTATCTTTAAGAAAACCTGATAGACACAAACACAAATTCAGCCAGAACTGAACACCCTAGACACAAGTTTACTCTCTCTTCACGTTTCACCTCATCCCTTTCTCTTTGGCTCAAGCCCTTCACCTTTTCTCCTAGTCTTGCTCTCTCTGTTCGCCTCTACTAGCTCATGTCTTGGCCTCTAAAGCTTGGTACGTTCTTGTAATCCTATTTGGTTCTGGAGAACATGTTGGTTTCATATGATTTTGTTTCTCTCTTTTCATAGTCAAGTCAAGCTATTTTATAAATTACGAAAATTACAAAAAAGATTGCTTATGGAATTACTAATTTTCTATTCCAATTTTGTTTTAGGCCCTTTTATTCTGTTATGGTTTTTTAGCAATTTAATTTTGATTTTTTGTTTGCTCTGTAATGAATATGTTTTGTTCATTCTGTTATGCATGTTTAATTTTCTGATTTTTTTGGTTGGTTCTATTATGGTTTTATGGTGAGATTTAAGTTTTGTTGTAATTGGTTTTGTTATGGTTTGATGTGTTGTTGAATCCATAAATCAGACTCATCAGACTTAGGTTCTCTACCATTTGATTTGCAAATGTTAGGTTTGGTTTTAACCATCTTCATTTTGCTTTTTGGGTATAAAAATAAAGAGAATTTTTTCACATCTGCCGTCCGTTTCTAACACTTCTTCAAAAAAAGCACATAGAGGAGACCATCAAATTCTACATGATTAGAACAATGTGTATGTGGCTTGATTTTTTTATAACATTGATGTGAGATTAGATTATTCTCATGAGAATATTTACATAGAATTGAAAGTTGAAAACTTCCTCTGACAGTTCTATGTTTTTTTGGGTGGATTCATGTTGTTAAATTGTCCTCTCATTTCCATTTAGAATATGTACACTATGTGTTTGACAAAATGTCTCACTTACTTTTGCATTTTTCTGCATTTTTTTGGTGGATTCATGTTGTTAAAATGTCATTTCATTCCCATTTAGAACATGCACACCATGTGTTTGACAAAATGTCTCACTCACTTTTGCATTTTCTTTTTTGATAATTTGATAGTTATGCTCTTACATTAGTTTAAGTCAACTTCATGGTTTGTCTCTTGGTTTTAGTGGTCAAAGGAATCACTAACACATTGAAACACCACCCACGTGACAAACCAAAAATGCTATTGACAATTGACAAACCAAGCATGGTGGATGTTACTTAAACCCAAGCATGGCAAGTATTTTTGAACAGAAAAATTAGTATAAATGGGATTTAAGTTTGAAAGCATATTTAGAAGGTGATTCTCACTTTTCATGGTAGCAAATTGAGGAGGTTTTATTGGGACTGATGAAGTTATTACTTTAATGCCCATTGAAGCAAATGAAGATTCATTTTGCATGACAACAGTGTAACGAGCTAGCTAATGGTAGCCAAATGGGGAGAGTGGGAAATCGCTGGTCCTACTAAGGGCCAGTATCTCAATAATCCTTTTCTACACTTGGAGGCACTCACAGTTTGTATTGGTATTTTCTTATGCTCCCACGGTCAAATGGGAGATTAAGTTTAGCCAAAGATGCAGACTTTAAAATTTGGTCAAGGTGTTGGTCCAACTCATAAAGGAATCTGGGGTTAAAAAGCAAAGATAAAATTAGGAGCTTTGTTGATAATTAGCTTTAGAATTGGAAGCCTAAGACTAGATTAAAACTGAAATATTTACATAGAATTGAAGTAATGAACTGGTCTAAGACTTAAACCAAAAAATGCATATTAGCCATTTTCTTCTGCCACCAACAAAGTTTGTCATATGATTCACCATGTACAAGTAATTGTTTTTGCTTTTCAAATAACATGCATAAGCTACAATTTGATTCTGCTTTATCCTAGAAAGAGTTGTAATAGTTCAAGTTCACATTTGATCATATGATATATTCATAATATGCTATATCCCTGTATATAAATCATTTTGAGGTCTTGGTATGATATATGTTCATGTGATTATAGCATTTTGTCTTTGATTTATTTATTTGGGTTATTGGGTTGATTTTCTTTGATTTAGATATTTGGATTACTGGTTTTGATTAAGGTTGAATGATGATTAAAAATGAAAATAATGGCACAATCAATGAGATCTAAAAACCCACTTATAGAAGAAGCAATGAAGGCAAATACAGACTGGAATGGGTTTTTCGGTATTGGTTTCTTTTGAATTGTGTGTAAATTAAATTTTGGTTTGTGTATGTGATTCAAATTTGAGAAAATTTTTAGTTGAAATTTCAGATACAGTAGGTTTGGATAAATTGGATTATGATTTATGTAGATATAAGGATTCATAAAAATCCTATTTTCTTGGGTAGGACTTGAATTCTCTAAAACTTTTGTTCAATGGCTGATAGTGAGGGCTGAGGTGTCCCGAAACCATAAAGTAAACCAACTTTTCAACAAACCTCTTTTGCATATTATGATTAAATTAAAAGGACCAGTTTGAATATGAGGTATGTTGATTGAATTCTGTCAGGGTACTTTTTTTTTACACACATAATTTTATTTGAGTACCATCTATTTATTTTCAAAATACACATATCCTATTCTATTTAAAGCCCAAGAATACTTATGCTTGGCAATATTTGAAAAACTCATGATTCAAATCCATGACAAAACAATTTTATCAATGGAATTCAAATCCATAACCAAAGCTCATGGTTTAAACCCATGGTAATTTATTTATCCAAAAGCCCAATCTTCATTGGCAATAGTTGAAGCCCAATCTTCATTGGCAACATCAAAGCCCAATTTTCATTGGCAACATCAAAGCCCAATTTTCATTGGCAACATCAAAGCCCAATTCTTATTGGCAAATTCAAAAGCCCAGTTCCCGCTGGCAATATCAAAAGCCCAATTTTCATTGGCAATATCAAAAGCCCAATCTTCATTGGCACTATTTTATCAAAAAACTCAAGATTATTAACACTTGGCAAAGAGAAAAGTATCATGGCATAATTATTGCTTAAATATTACTATGGCATAAAACCATGGCAATTGTTTTATAAAAGCTCATAGGGAGTTATCTTGAAGAATATGTTCTCACATTATAACCCATGAAACACATGGTCATCACTTGAGTCACAACATCCATAAAATGTATCTTCAACGCTCATGGAAAATACTCGATCCCACAAACTTATCATTTAAATTATGATGCGACTATTAGAAGCCATGAACGTTATTTATGGAATCCATCATAGTAAAAGTTATTTTCAAAGGTATTTTGAAAACTTGTCATATTGTTTCAAATATTACAATTGCAAGTATCTATGAAAACCCATGGCAAGCATGTACACATAACCCAACCCAAGGGAACCAGCCCATGTGAGCAAGCCCAAGCAAAAAACACCAGAAAGAGGCAAAGGAATTAAGAGTGGGTAAACAGCCCTTGTTCATCCCTAACCAAAAAGGAGTAACTAGGGACTCATACAAGGGAACCAAGCCTTTAAGAATGGACTAAGGGCTGTCCCATCGGTTTTCTGTCGCCCCTTGCCTGACGTGAACAGTGCCCAAGGGTTGCCATATCAGCTAAAGTCTAAAGGATGATGGGACTCCATCATCTTCCTCAAGACTGCACCTCCAACTGAAGGGGAGCTTAAACTAAATATCCAAATTTCAACAAATTGATGCTATAAATGTTAAAAAAACGTCCAAGACGTGATTCATGTGCCAAGCTCATGAGTCCTAAAAGAGGAAAAATTGGGAACATGTGGTTTGGAGGGCATAAAGGGATCTCCAGCGGAACCCTCTGAAGTGGGTTTAAACTTTGACACTTGGCTTGGGGTGTTGAATCCTACTTCCTAGGGTCCAAATCTCAGTTGCAGCACTAGGATTCTTCCTTAATACTTGCCTTAATCTCATTGGCTGAACACAATCTCAAAAATCTTAGTATTTAATGCAAGATTTCCCCAAATATTACCCATGTGGACATTGCCCAAAGAAGCAAAACAGCCCTAAAAGCAAATCTCCCATTTTTAGGCCAAATCCAAGTTATTAACTCAGCTGTCTGGCTTCCCTGAAGCAAAGCTACGTTTTTTTGGGATTCTTGTTGATTAATGCTCCTCTAAACTCCATTATAAAAGCATGAGCCATCTCAGCCCAAAGGGAACAACTTCCCTCTGAAACCTTCTGATTGATTAGTCATTTTGCTTGCAATTCAACTCTCTTTAAGCTCACTACTCATCCCTTTCAGCCCACGTTCATCCAACCTCATACACTCTTTTCTTTCTCTGTTACACTAAAACAACCCACAAATGCCTCCCACTACTCACAAAAAGCCCAGCCTCAGAGTTAATCTCATCTCACTCACTAAAACACCCCACATTGTCTCATTTATGCCTTATGAATACACACTCATCAAAATCTTAGTTTAATACTTGCTGCACTGAGCTGGGGATCTTTCTCTCCCTTCATTCCATCCTATTTTTTTCTCTTTTATTTGTAACAATGCAGCCTTTGATGTTTACTTTTTATTTTACTGCAGAAGAATATGATGTATTCATAATGATCAAACTCTTCCCTCACATTAATCTAATCATGGTTGAAAGCACAAAAAATTCCTCTTGAATGAGACACATAAGGACCTAAAATTTGCTTAAATTCATCTAATTATTGATTGCTGGACAGTATAATTTTACCTCTGTTGTTGGACAATTTATCTCTTTGGACTTAAGTGAAACATTACTCTTACCGCTGGAGAATTTATTTCCCTTGGACTATCAGAACAGGACCACTAATGTGCTAACTAAGTGTTATAATGTATTTTTCTTTTATTGGGCTTTTGTTGCTGATTTGTTAAATGCAGCCTTTGTTTCCTTGCTTGGGTAGGCTTGTCATCACACCGATAGCCTTTGGGTGTTATCTCAAGAGCCCATAGTTGAGTTTCGATTTGGTTTTCCTACATCTTATTCAGAGGCATCAATTTCCCCCTCGACAAATTCTAAGTTTGAAATTTTTTTATATAAAACTTTCTCATGCATAGCACGGGTTAGCGACTAGTTTAAACAAATTGTGTGACCATAAATATGTTAAAGAAATTATGCCTCAAGATGCCCAAATTCATTGTAAGTTTGTGTGTTCATGTACTTATTGTACATTTATTTTTTATCCTAACACCATACGATTTGTTTAGGGTTAGCTACGATACATACCTTATATCGTGTTTATTGTAAAACACAATTTAAGGTATTAAAGATGTAGTCAAACAGAACTTTTCATTGTAAACGAAAACCATTGGGTCGAACCAAATTTTTTTTTCTTTTGTTCTCTATTTCACATTAAAACTATGCATAAGAGACATATATATGTAAACTTGAACACATAGGCCTAATAGTACCAGGGTATATTACGTGAGTTGCAGTTAGCTTAGCTGATAGAATCTCTGATAGTTGAATGAGAAATCTGGGGTTCAATCCTTGCTTACACTAAAAACCGATCGGTGTCTTAGTCTGATGATAAAGAGCTACCATCAGGAGTAGACAAAAAAGTATAGGTGTAATTCACGATTATATATAAAGAGCTACTAGTGGCTAAGTTTGTTTCTGTTAGATTTCTATTGTCCTTAGCTGCTGTGAAAGATTGCCCATTACGTCAACTTGATGTCAGTAATGCCTTCTTACATGGTAAATTTGAAGAAGAGGCCTATATGACCTTGCCCCCAGGTTTTCACAGCAAGGAGGAGGCTTTTAATAGTCATAATTTCAATGGCATTCGTTCTAGTATGGTTTGTAAGTTGAGAAAGTCCTTATATGGATTGAAACAAGCATCTTGACAATGGTATGCTAAGCTTTTAACAACCATTCTCCAGCTATGTTTTAAGCAATTTAAAGTAGATTATTCATTGTTCATACATTATGCAAGCACAAAATTTACAGCTTTGTTGGTTTATGTAAATGACATATTATCAGGAGTGGATGCTATATGTTAAAACTCTTTAAAAAAAAAAAAGTATAGGTGTAATACAAGATGATAAAGAACTATCATCAGGAGTAGACATCATAGGTTCAAACTCTCTCTAAAAAAAAGTATAGGTGAGTACAAGGTGATGCATTATAGTATAGTTGTACTCGAACATTGAGCCTAGACATGATAATGGGTATGAGCCTAACATATTTTTATAGCCTTCCTCAAACAAGAAGAAGCAGCTACAAATTGAAAATTAAAATGGGTAGTATCTATCTCCCTTTTGACATTTCATAAAATACTACCTAATACATGTTGTTTAAGCTAATCTTGCTTTGTATATTCTCTGTGTTTATACAAGCATACACATGTTCACCTACACACTATCAAGCACATTTTTTAACCTAAAAGCTTATGTGAGACCAACTTGAGTCTAAGTGGATGTAAATTAATGAAAATGTCATCATCTATTTCTCTCATTCATGTCTCTTTCACTTAAAACCGTAACAATAATTAAAATATAACTAACTGGGATTGAAATTATCAAATTAGCGTCCATTGGAACTCAAAATCAATCTCCCTAGGATCCATCACACCTATCTCAACCTCATTCACCAATGACTTTCTCATTTGCTTCACAAGAATCACAACAGAAACTTCACCCGCGCGTCTTCCACAGTCTTTACACTATACCACAATTAAAATAGAATGTATTTCTTTATCATTTTGTTTTCTAAAGTAACATTGACTCAAATAATAATGCTAATTACATTCTTAGCAATATTCACATGTTTCTTTCCACAAATATTTATATAAAAAAAAATAACAAAAATGACAAAATATCAAAACCAAGTCCATTGTTGAATAACCAAGAGAAGTGTATTCAACTATTGAAGTGTGTTAATGTCACTAATGATTTGAAACCATCTAAATTGTATCTAATATATTCCTAGTAAGTAGTACAAGGTGGTGCATTATAGTACCATTGAACTTAAACATTGACCTAGACAAGATAATGGGTATCGGCCTATAATATGTTCTAACATATATTAATAGTCTTCCTTAAATTCATGTTAGATTACGTGAGACTAGTGTGGATTCAAGATCACAAAAGCATCGAAGTGGATAAGATCTAACAAAATGTTCGCACATGTGCTCAGATCTATTCCTACGATTTGAGCACTAAACAACGCATATCTAGGAGGATGGTCGAGCATTTCTGGTGCTTCATCTAACTAAGTCAGAAAATAAATACTCCCTCCAAAAACGGTCGCAGCAGCTATTTGAGTCACTCGCTCAAACTCAAACAATTGTTTCTTAAATTCTCTATCTCCAGACTTGCAATAGAAGAATTCAAATGTCGCACGGTGAATGAAAAATATGTAACAATCATTAGTGGAATCAGTCGGCGCTAAAGAAAGGAGGCAGATATTAGAAATGTGGCAATATTCCATCATCGGAAGTAGCACCACCTCCTTAGTTATCAAATTCAACAGAGAAACAAACACGAACTCATCCTTCAAAACCAACCATTGGTTTCTAGTAGCACATACGAACTTCTTGTGCATCTCTGGAATACTGCATGTGAAACACTGACTCTCTGGAATATTGCTAAAGTACTGACTGTCTACAACTGGATGGCACACATCAACAAAGGTTTGATTTTGTAAATCTTCTCCAAGACTTATAACAAGCCACGGGTATGACTGAGGGTAGATGACAAAAAGAGGATAGAAGAGCTATTCTACTTCATCAACTGCTTGTTGCCATTGCATCAAACTTTCTCTTTCTCGAATCAACTGCTTCCATTTTTCAAGCTGTAATTTAGAGGAAAAAAAAAAAAAAAAAGGGATTGTTAGAGATATATTAGCCAATTAGCACAAGCCCAAGCCTAAGCCTAATTCTACTTTGTGTACAAGCCAAGTCTATTACTTGTACTAGAAGTCTAGTAGTCTAGGGTTTAATCTACTATATATACACATGTTATGACTCATTGTAACACAGGATTTGTACTACACTATAATATATTATTGACGTAACCCTTTAGGGTTTCCTCCATGGATGTAGGCCGTTAGGCTGAACCACGTAACTCTCGTGTATTATTGTGTTATATATTTTATGCTTTCGCTTTCGTATCCATACTAGCATATTCAACATGGTGTGTCAATGCTAATATTTAACATGGTATCAGAGCCACCTTCTTATGGTCATGGTTTTCTGTCCTTGCGATATATTTAAGAGCAATCTTTGTCTTCCTCGGTGTTTTTTCGCTGCATTCATCTTCATTGGCTTCCTACTGCTGCCATCAAAACTCTCCTGTATATTCATGCCACCGTTAGAAGTCGCATCAACACTGCAAGACCATTGCCTTCCTCAAACTACCGTAACAGAGCCAAACTCTATTCAAGGGATCTTCTCAACCTTATCAAATCTCAAGATTTCATCAAGCTTCCATCTTGAGTTTGAGAGGGGGTGTTAGAGATATATTAGCCCATTAGCACAAGCCCAAGCCTAATTCTACTTTGTGTGCAAGCCAAGTCTCTTACTTGTACTAGAAGTCTAGTATTCTAGGGTTTAATCTACTATATATACACATGTTATAACTCATTGTAACACAGGATTTGTACTACACTATAATATATTATTGATGTAGCCCTTTAAGGTTTCCTCCGTGGATGTAGGCCGTTAGGCTGAACCACGTAACTCTCGTGTGTTATTGTGTTCTATATTTTATGCTTTCGCTTGCGCATCCATACTAGCATATTCAACATGGTATATCAATGCTAATATTTAACATGGATCATCATTCTTATTTTATTAAATTAACTAATTTTTGGCATCAATAAAATGAAAACAATGAAGATTGAATGATTGCTATGAAATAATATAACAGACGAATGCATGAAATAGTTTAGGAAATATATGCAATTTTGAGAACATTTTAAAACAAGCTAAAATATGATTTTGTAAACAATTGAGGGTCAAAGCGTGATTTAAACAAAATTTGTATAGGACTTTCTAATTGTTTGTTTAAAAGGCTTACTGGGCTTAAGAGTTTTTACACAAGCTTACTGACTCTTTAACTTAGGATGTCAAATAAGTGGGTTCGGGTTGGGCATATATGAGCTGGGCATCCCTGTGCTTAATTTTTATATGTGCTTCACTACTCATTGGAAAAAATAAAAAGGCTTTTGGGCTAATAGTTTTTATATGGACTTAGACACTTAGTACGCCATTCAGAAAATGGGTCAACCTGACCCGGTTTCTCCTCTATTGACTATTCTAGAACTTTCCATAGCGGTGGTTCGGCAGATTTTGAGGAATTTGAGCTCCATATGGGCTAATGCAGGCTTCGACTTTTTACGAGGGTGGCGCGTGGAGGTCTTTTGGGCCATGAGTTTAAGGTGAATAGATTTGTGGGTTGTGATGTGTTGTGACTACGCTTTAGAAGGGAAGTATTTGTGTGTGTCGAATTGAAATCTGCGGAGTGGTTGTGTTCATGGTTGGTAAGATAGTAAGAGATTTGCATAAGAGATTTATATATGTAAACATACAGGCATAGGCCAAATAGTACCAAGGTATATTACGTGAGTTGCAATTAGCTTAGCTGATAAAATCTCTGATGGTTGAATGAGAAATCTGGGGTTCAATCCTCGACTACGCCAAAAACCAATCGATGTCTTAGTCTGATGATAGAGAGCTACCATTAGGAGTGGACAAAAAAGTATAGGTGTAATTCACGATGATATATAAAGAGCTACTAGTGGCTAAGTCTGTTTTTGTCAGAGTTCTCTTATCCTTAGCTGCTGTAAAAGATTATCTATTGCATCAACTTGATGTCAGTAATGTCTTCTTACATGGTAAACTTGAAGAAGAGGTCTATTTGACCTTGCCCCCAGGTTTTCACAACAAGGAGGAGGCTTTTGGTGGTCATAGTTTCAATAGCACTAGTTCTAGTCTAGTTTGCAAGTTGAGAAGGTCCTTATATGGATTGAAACAAGTATCTTGACAATGGTATGCTAAGCTTTCAACAACCATTCTCCAGCTGGGTTTTAAGCAATCTAAAGTAGATTATTCATTGTTTATGCATTATGCAAACACAAAATTTACAGCTTTGTTGGTTTATGTAAATAACATACTATCAGGAGCGGACGCTATGTGTTGAAACTCTCTAAAAAGAAGTATAGGTGTAATACAAGATTATAGAGAGCTATCATCAGGAGTAGACATTATAGGTTAAAACTCTCTCTAAAAAAAAAGTATAGGTGTAGTACATGGTGATGCATTATAGTACAGTTGTACTTTAACATTGAGCCTAGACATGATAATGGGTATGGGTCTAACATATTTTTATAGCCTTCCTCAAACAAGAAGAAGCAGCTACAAATTGAAAATTAAAATGGTAGTATCTATCTCCCTTTTGACATTTCATAAAATACTACCTAATACATGTTGTTTAAGCTAATCTTGCTTTGTATATTCTCTTTGTTTAAACAAGCATACACATGTTCACCTACACACTATCAAGCACATTTTTAACCTAAAAGCTTTTGTGAGACCAACTTGAGTCTAAGTGGATGTAAATTAATGAAAATGTCGGCATCTATTTCTCTCATTCATGTCTCTTTCACTTAAAACCATAACAATAATTAAAATATAGCTAACTCGAATTAAAATTATCATATTTGCTTCCATTGGAACTCAAAATCAATCTCCCTAGGATCCATCACACCTAGCTCAACCTCATTCACCAATGGCCTTCTCATTTGCTTCACAAGAATCACAATAGAAACTTCACTTGTATGTCTTCCACAGTCTTTACACTATACCACAATTAAAATAGAATGTATTTCTTTATCATTTTGTTTTCCAAAGTAACATTTACTCAAATAATAATGCTAATTACCTTCTTAGCAATATTCACATGTTTCTTTCCACAAATATTTATAAAAAAAATAATAATAACAAAAATGACAAAATATCAAAACCAAGTCCGTTGTTGAATAACCAAAAGAAGTGTATTCAACTACTGAAGTATGTCAATGTCACTAATGATTTGAAACCATCTAAATTATATCTAATATATTCCTAGGAATAATAGTACAAAACTATATTACAAAATATATGTGTAATACAAGGTGATGCATTATAGTACCATTGAACTTAAACATTGACCTAGACAAGATAATGGGTATTGGCCTATAATATGTTCTAACATATATTAATATGTCTTCCTTAAATTCATGTTAGATTACGTGAGCCTAGTGTGGATTCAAGATCACAAAAGCATCGAAGTGGATAAGATCTAACAAAAATGTTAGCATATGTGCTCAGATCTGTTCCTACGATCTGAGCACTAAACAACACATATCTAGGAGGATGGCCGAGCATTTCTGGTGTCGCATCTAACTTAGTCATAAAATAAATAGTCCCTCCAAAAACTGTCGCAACAGCTATTTGAGTCACTTGCTTAGACTCAAACAATTGTTTCTTGAATTCTCTATCTCCAGGCTTGCAATAGAAGAATTCAAATGTCGCACGATGAATGAAAAATACGTAACAATCATTAGTGGAATCAGTCGGCACTGAAGAAAGGAGGCAGATATCAGAAATGTGGCAGTGTTCCATCATCGGAAGTAGCACCATCTCCTTAGTTATCAATTTCAGTAGAGAAACAAACATGGACTCATCCTTCAAAACCAACCATTGGTTTCTAGTAGCACATAGGAACTTCTTGTGCATCTCTGGAATACTGCATGTGAAATACTGGCTCTCTGGGATATTGCTAAAGTACTGACTGTCTACAACTGGATGGCACACATCAACAAAGGTTTGATTCTGTAAATCTTCTCCAGGATTTATAACAAGCCACGGGTATGACTGAGGATAGATGACAGAAAGAGGATAGGAGAGCTATTCTGGTTCATCAACTGCTTCCATTTTTCAAGCTGTAAATTAGAGGGAAAAAAAAAAGGGATCATCATTTTGATTTTATTAAATTAATTAATTTTTGGCATCAATAAAATGAAAACAATGAAGATTGAATGGTTGCTATGAAATAATATAACACACGAATGCATGAAAAGTTTAGGAAATGCAATTTTGAGAACGTTTTAAAACAAGTAAAAATATGATTTTGTAAACAATTGAGGGTCAAAGTTTGATTTAAATAAAGTTTGTATAGGACTTTCTAATTGTTTGTTTAAGGCAAAAATCCAAACCTGACCCTCTAACTTTCAGTCTTTTTCATTTAAGTCTTCTAATTTTTAGTTTTGTCATTTCAGTCCTCTAACTTTCAATTGTTGTCAAATGGGTATTCTGTTAACCATCTATTAATTGTCTCTGTTAAATGAGCAAAATGACGTCGTTTTGGCTCTTTTTTCTTCTTCTTTTTTTCGGCATTAAAAGAAATTAAAAAATTGTTATTAAAATTAATAAATATAAAAGTTAGGGGAACAACGTCGTTCCCCTTACCTGAAATCAAAACACAATTCCTACCTAGTCATCCACCACCGCTTCTCCTCTACAAACTAATATCCAACAATTACCTCTATACATATATATATCCACCTCAAGTCATTACACCTTAGTGTCTCATCCATACAAACACTACACTAGAAGCTTTTTTTGGCTAGGAAAATGGCTAGAGTCTTATCTCTGTTCACTTTTCTTGGTTGGGTTCTTCTCAAAGATCTCATTAATAGCAAGCACTTGCCCATTGCTCTTTTTGACCTTCTTCAGCTTCCTTAGAAAATACTAGAACTTGGACTTGGCGCGAACCTCGTTCATGGCCCAGAGTTTCATATGGTAAATCTTAGGGTGCTCATCGGATTTAGTGGGCAAAGCATGGTCAATAACTTGGTACTGGTGGAACCTGAAAGTAACCATTTCCGATAACATGTTGAGATCTCTGAAGCCTCTCTCTCGCACTCTCTCTCTCTCAGTGTGTATGAAGAAGTCTCTGTTCACTTTTCTTTTCCTTGGATTTCTTGGCTTAATTTCTTTTCCAACTGAAGCTGCCATAAAGGAGTACCAATTTGATGTGAGAAACTTTAGGGATGTGAGAAACTTTACATGATTTGTGTTTTGATTAGGGAGGAATTGTGTTTTGATTTCAGGTCAGGGGAACGACCTAAATGTTATTTATTTATTTAATAACAATTTTTTTTTAATTTCTTTTAATTACGAATTTAAAAAAAAAAAAAAAAAGAGCGAAACTGACGTCGTTTTGCTCATTTAACAGAGACAATTAACAGATGGTTAACAAAATACCGAATTGACAACAATTGAAAGTTAGAGGACTGAAATGACAAAACTGAAAGTTAAAGGATTGAAATGAAAAAATGCTGAAAGTTAGAGGGTCAGTTTTGAATTTTTGCCTTTGTTTAAAAGGCTTACTATGTGGGTTCGGGTTGGGCATATATGAGCTGGGCATCCCTGGGCTTAATTTTTAAATGGGCTTCACTAGTCATTAAAAAAAAATAAAAAGGCTTTTGGACTGATAGTTTTTATATGGACTTAGACAGTTAGTACGTCATTCAGAAAATGGGTCAACCGACCCGATTTCTCCTCTATTGACTATTCTAGAACTCTTCCCCCTCCTCCTCAGAGACTCAATGTCGATGGATCGGCAGATTCTAAACTTAAAAAATTTACAACCATGCTACAATAATGTTCTATTTTTGAATATTTATTATAGCAAGTTTAAGGCATTTTTAAAGCCTTTTTATTGTATCTCTCATCTATCTCTCTGAATCCTCTCTCTCTCTCTCTCTCTCTCTCTCTCTCTCTCTCTCTCTCTCTCTCTCTCTCTCTCTCTCTCTCTCTCATAGATTGGTTGGATTGTTGTGTTGGAGATCGGTGGATTTGGGTTGCAAAGGTTGTGGTGGAGGTCGTTGGATGTGTGGCTAGTCATGGTGGTTAGGTTGATATGGATTTTGGTGGTGGGCGGTGGATGGATTGATCTGTGTATATAGGTTTGGGTGGTGGATGGCGGCTAGCTGATGGGTTGATAAGGGTTTAGGTTAAGGTGGTGGGTGTGGGTGGTTGAGAGAAACACAGTCGAAGATGAAGAGAAGAGAGAGAGTTGGGATATATGATTTAATTGGGTTGTTTATAACTTTATATTATTTTATTGTGTTTTGTGTTAAAATAAAATAAGAGATGTTGGGTGAGTCGTAAGATTGTATGTTAAAATAGATAAAAATAACTTTTAAGAGTGAAATGGAAAAAAAAAAATTAGGAACTCTAAAACACTTTTACAACCACAACAAAATAATGACATAGCAAACCAAAGGCAAACACTATACTAATGATGGGTTGTCAAGTAGGATTAGGATTAGGGTTACATGAATTGTTTTATAAGTACATGTGTATTTGGGCCAAAATAAATTTGGATATCTTAAACATTAAAATCTCTAACGCCATACGATCACATGATTAAAGCACACTTTACTTATTGTCACATACACAGGATGGACGATACCACCAAGTGAGAATCAAAAACTTTTGAACTTTTTTGTTAACAAGGTATTTGTAAAACCAGCTTTCCAGGCTTCATGTCAAAACAAGGCCTCACTTCACAGCATTTTCCAGTTTTTTACAAGAACTAAGCCCAATCTCAACCATATTTATCAAATCCTTCCATATCAGTCCAGAACTCAAACTGGGCTAGACCATGACAAAAGCCCGAATAACGAAATACCCAAAATCTAACAGGCCTCCAACACAACCAAAAGAAAAAAAAAAAAAAAAAAGAAAGAAAGCTCATAACCCAAAATATTAGATTGTCATTCTGGAAAAAGTACAAGGGCATATATGTCATCCCAAAAAGCATTACAGCCTATATATTTGCCCTTCCTGTCCTCGTACTCACTACTCGCTAGGGTTTCTCACTCACACTTTTCCTAACTCTTTTATCTCTACACTTTGACACTGCTGGCGTTTTTTTTTTTGGGAAGAAAATTATTTTCTGGGTCATGAAGTTTCTAAAAACTGTAAGCGCAGCCCTTAAGATCGCCTTCCTTTAGTTACAATGGAAGCGTTTTGAGTCATAGCTGCGCTAAATCAAAGTCTACCTCTTTTGGTTTGGGGTTTCTCTCTAGGGTTTTCCTTTTGAGTCCTCCTCTTTGCCCCACCTTGCTTGTTTTTTTTTTTCATGAGGCATGTCTCTTTTACCATGGGATCTGTAATTTTTCTCATTTTTTTTGGAACCCTCATAGAGTTTCAACTAATGGGTCTTATTTTCAGCTCCATCTTGGTACATTTTTAAGTTTGTCTCATTTTAAGGTGGGGAAACATTTTAATTTTTAGTTGTTTTAGCTTTGCTCTAGTTAGATCCTTAGCTAACTTGATGTTTTTGTTTTTAGATTTTTATGAATTAATTTTTGTAAGACTTGTAATTTTTGCCATTGGATCTGTAATTTTTCTCATATTTTTTGGAACCTCATAGTTTCGAATAGTGGGTCTTATTTTCAGCTCCAACTTGTTACATTTTTTTAGTTTGTCTCATTTTAAGGTGGGGAAACATTTGAGTTTTTAGATTTTGATTTTCAGTGAGGGAAAATGGATTGGCTAGAATGATGATTCAATTAGATGTGTGAAAGGTGAAATCCTTTTTGAACATAATTATTGAGGCATATATAATTGTCTGACTTGTTGCCAATCTGAGCAGAGAGATCTTCTTTTATTTATTTATTTTTTTAAATCGTTCTATTTTTGTTTTTGCTTTTATACACTTTGAATTGGTTGGTTGAGCTTTTGTAGTTAATTTGTAGAGTGATTCATGTTTTTCTTAGAACGCTTTGAGTTGTGGATCATTTTGTTATTGTTGTCTCAAGGACCAACCACAGACTAGTGTTCATGTTTACCTCCAAGAAAGGGATTAGACTAATGGCAAACTAACCTACGCATTTGTAAATTTAGTCAATATTACACATAAAATGTGGACAACTTCTACGTGTACCTATAAGAAAGCTTGTTTCTTTTGACCTTAAAAGAAAAAACCTGTTGAATTGAAGTTTGTTTAGTATGACAAGGATTGGGATTGTGGAGAATTGAAGTTCGTTTTTTTTCTTTAAACTCTTTGTTTTGAAGTTTTTTAAAAGTTGAAAGATAAATGAATTTGACGATTATATTTTTGGCCCTAATATGGATGAATTTGACCGGAATAGAAATGTAAAAGTAGTGAAAACTTATTACTTCACAGTAAGTCAATAATCTCCTGAAGTTATGGGCCATCCTACTGAATTTGTTGGGATTAGGTTTTCTTTATTTTGTTTTTGTTAAAAAAAAAAATTTAACCATATCAAATATTGGGTCATGTTGAAGGGTGATGCAATTTTTAATTGTTTTATCTATCTTCTATAAGATGTTTTTAAAAATAGTTTCTAAACCAATGCTTATTCATTAACATTTCTCTAAAATATTGCTGTAATTAGAAAATATTGGTTTTCTAAACCAATGCTTATTCATTAACATTTCTCTAAAATATTGGTTTTCTATATTTTTGTTTTTGTTAAAAAAAAAATTAACCATATCAAATATTGGGTCATGTTGAAGGGTGATGCAATTTTTAATTGTTTTATCTATCTTCTATAAGATGTTTTTAAAAATAGTTTCTAAACTAATGCTTATTTATTAACATTTCTCTAAAATATTGCTGTAATTAGAAAATGTGAAATTTTAAAATTTTGACAAAATTTTGTGCAATTGGATTTTAAAAAAAGTTCTTAACGATGCAATAGTATTTAACTTTTTAGGACTAACTTTAATTCGATTGTAATTTTGAATTAATTAGAACCATCAAGTAGGAAAATAGAATAAGTGGCTATGAGCAATGTATGCGAGGCAACGACTGTACCAATTACTCAATTTGTGTTGTCAACTTGCCAAAAGTCTTGTAATTTAACTTACAATTTTTAGTGTTTCTAACAAAAATATTCGGATCAAATCTCCCTACTTCTCCATTGTAATGAACTATCAAAAACTGTTTTATCCACCTTGGGAATGGTAGTGGTTGCAAGTTTGCCTTGGATCATAAGTATTGGTAAAGATATAATAGTTTTTGCTTGTTTGTTTGCACTTTTAGGTGGCAAAAAGTACTTTTTACTTCAAAGTTCAAAATGCTAAGGGTTGTTTGGTACATCATTTTAAACACGTGTTTTTAATTTTTAAATAACATTACACGCATTTTTACACATTTTTTCACTCACACGTATTTTTAAAAAAAATTGAAAATGGTTGTTCAAACACACATGCCAAATGGGCCCTAAGTGTTTGGTGGGTGTTAAAAAGCTGCTTTAGCAAGAAAGTTACTTTTCAAAAAGTGCAAGACTCCCAAAATGCTAATGAAACTTCGGCCAACTTTTGCAAAAAAACCACTTCAACTTTTAGGAATTGTTGGTTCAATTACCAAATTGTCCACTTGTTTTACTAAAAACCAAACTTTACCCTTTGAAACCCCTTCAGACCATCATGCTAGAACAGATAACACCATATTTAATAAGACAAAAACATTATTAAAATAGTGATATTGATATTATTAAAAATAAATAACATTATTAAAGTAAGACAGATAACATACTTGGTTTAAAATTTTTAGATTAACAAATAATTGATGCTAAAAAAAGTAACATTATTAAAATAATACCAATAATAGTAATAGTAATAACAAATAATTATGACAATAATTATTGATGAAGCGTTAGTTCGTCAGTCAGAGTGTGCAGATGGGAGCAATTTCCAACCTGTGTGAATGTACACTCGAAGGTGATCACCGGTGTGGTGCCTGCCACAACGCCTCTGATGCCAAAATCAGTATAAGAAACTCTTTTAAGAATGAGCAATATAATGTAATGAAATCAAAGAAATCTCTTAGTGTCTATCCCAGCGTGTATGTACCTTGTTCTTAGCAATGTGTGGGTTTTATATATGTTTTCATGGCTTCTAGCCGTTGGAGTAGTTATGGAGGTCTTAATGCTTCTTTTGGTAACGTTTGGGGCTGTGTAATGTGGCATCAATGTGCTCCAACGGTTCATACAGTTGGCCTTGTAACCGTTCTAGGTTTGATTGGCTGCATTGAATGGCCTGGCTGTCTTCGTCAGTAGCGTGGATAATTACTTCACCTGGCCTAAGGCTTCGTCTATATTGATGGGATCGTCCATGTGAGACGGACTCGTCAGTCCTGTCAGTTGCCCCCCGATTCTCTGTTCGTCATGTCATGACGATCATAGAATGTGAAGGGTTACAGATTACAAATGACGTTTGGGGTTTTGCTCTGTATTAAGTGCGAAGTGGCCGCGCTCCACAGATCGTGGCATACGTGGCACGTGCTGACTGGTGGAGTTAATGCTCCAACTAGTGGGACTATTGGGTTTCCCGCCGGTCTTTCTGTTTTTCGAGCCTTTGTTTTTAAACTCTTCCTCTCCTTATTTTTTCTTTTCACTTTTCGAAAATCTTCAATCATTACTTCTCCTCTGTTAGCCTTCTTCTGCTATACTTCTTCGAATTGGTGTGCTGTTTAGCAGTGCTTCCTCGATCCGCCATTGTTCAAGGTATGTTCTCCTTCTTTTCTCACTTTTTCTTTTGTCATTTTGCTGTGGTAGTATTTCTGATTTCCTTTTTCTTTTCTTTCCTTTTTTCTTTCTATTTGCTTTCGATCTCCCTGGGGTTTAGTTGTATTGTTCTTCCTTGTGCTTCTTTTTGGGTTTTTCATGTTTAGTAATTCTGAGGTTAGAGTTGCTTGCCCCTCGGTTTCCTTTTTTTTTTCGCACGTTTAGGGGGGTCTTTAAGCACTTTTCCAGGTCTTGAAAGCTTTGTTTTTGAGGGTAGTGGTCTGAGTGTGGTATTGACTGAGTTATTGCCTTTGATTAGGCAATCAATTGACTGGTTCAAGGGTCAGGGGAGAAAGGAGAAAACAATGTCTAAAGTCAAATCTAGTGATCTCGAGACTGCGTTGTCATCTAGCAGCGATCTAGTGGAGGGGGATACAGCCGTCTCTACTCCTCGTGTTTTTACGGCTTTTCATGCCTTTGAGAAGGTTTGTGGGCTGGATGCCGAAACGGTGAATAGGTTCAAGGATAGGTTTCAATTTCCGGAGAGGGTTCGTGTCCGTCGGCCCAGTGACAAGGATAGAGCTTGTCACTTCTTCCCTGGTAAGGTGTGCTTCTATGAGGCTAACTTCACCTGTGGACTTAGATTCCTCGTCCACTTTTTCCTGATGGACCTTTTAAATCATTTTGGGATCACTCCTGGGCAGCTAATGCCCAATTCGTGAAGGATAGTAGTCAACTGTATGGAAATATGGTTGGCTGCTAACAGGGATATGATTAAGGTAGGCGAGCTCGTCTACCTATACCGTGTCTGAAGGAATCCAAGGAGTATGGATACTACGAGTTAGTACCTTGGGAGAGGAGGACTAGGATTGTTAGAGGGTTACCTTCGTCCTTCAGGTACTGGAAATCAAGATTTTTCTTTATGTCAGGGGATGACTTTGAGACTCCCTCCAGTCAGGAATGGGGTGACATTTCAAGGTTGCTTTGTCGGTGGGGAACCCCGACTTTAGGTGCGTCAGTTTTTCTCCTTGTCGCTTTAGCTCGGCTGTATTCATTTGTTGTTGTCATTAACATCTTTGTCCTTTCTCTTTTGTAGCGAAGAGACGGCCTAAACTCAAAAGAAGGTATAAGGAACGGGTTGAGTAGGCAATTGAGTACGCCCAGACGATCGAAAGTTGGGACGACTTGGTAGACCCACGGACTCTTGCTTTCTATCATCTTGGCCCGGACCCGTCTTCCTTTGTCTTGCGCAACATTGAGATTGAAGGAAAAAAGAGTAAGTGTTGAACTCGTCAGTACGATTTTTTATTTATTTTTTATTTTACATTGTTCTCTTCTGGCAGAGATGACGACCAAATTTAACAAAGACCTTTACGCAAAGATGAGGTCAAAGAAAGATGAGCCTTTGTCCAACCTTGGAAAGAAGACAGTACGCGTTACTGGGAGGGGTGCCCCCATTGCTCCACCTCTGTCAATCCAATCGTTTCCGTGGGCGAGACGACGAGGACGGCTTCTCCTACAACGTCCGTGGAAGAAATAGGTGGCACTCTTGTTTCCAAAAGGCCACGCTTGTCTGAGAAGGAGAAGGATAAAGAGAAAGCTGATTCTCGTCCATCTACAATTTGGAACGACGAAAAGATGGCTGTGGACCGAGCCCACGAGGTAATAACAGCTGCAGATATGAGGGCCCTATCTGGCGTCCCTTTCAGTAGGGTTGCTGCTCGTCATGTCCAGAAGATCGTCCAGGTACATTGCTTTGGGCAATCTTGACTCCCTTTTCTTTTCTTTTTTTTCTTTTTTTTTTTGACGCCTCTAACCTTCTCTTCAGGTGCTGGGGGAGAGTCTTCACCTTTCTTTTGAGTATTTTACTCAGGAGGCTAAGGTGGCATCTCTAACGTCTAAGGTGGAGGCTTTGGAGGTGGAGAACTCCACTCTAAAGAAGGACCTCAGTGACTCCATGGGCACGGCGAATACTTTGAAAGAGCAGGTCAAGAAACTTAATGATGACCTCAGGGTGGAGCGTCAATTGACAATCGAGAAGGACGAGCAGCTTCTCGAAGCCAATGAGAGTCTCAAGACCATCGCTGCCAGATCCGTTAAAGCCTTTCAGACCACTGACGAGTACAACACCGTGCTCCTCAGTTGGTATTTTAAAGGTTTTGAGCTCTTAAGGAGATATCTAGTGAAGCACCCCTCTGGGGTCGATATGGATAGGCTAGACCTCGAGGAGGTGGACCAGGAGATGGCTGCCGATGAAGCTGCTCAATCTTCTGCGACTAAGCATGACGTTCCAACTGACGCACCCGGAGATGTTCCCACCACTGACGCTCCTACTAACGATGGCGCTGCCCGAACCTGACACTTAGCAGAAAAATTTTCCTTTTTGGATGCCCTCTCTGTTTTAGGCAGTTGTGTAATTTAAATTTATTTTCATCTATTTTGAGAACAATATTTTTAGCCCAGTGTTTATGGGTTTCAGTTGTATAAACAATGGTACTTTTGTCCGTTTGTTTTGGGCTTTTAACTTAATTTGTACTTACTTGCATCACATTTTCTTTAATTTGAGATATGTTGTTGATATCTTTCGATTGCCCTCGTTGTGCGCTTGACGAATCCTTGATTTCTTTTAGCACCTCTTTCTCCATTTGTTTTATTAGGCAATACCTTAAATTCATCTAAGAATTCTTTAGTCGCTGGTAACTTGTATATGTCTAGGTGGATTCTTGTTACTTAGCCATTTTTGGCCTTTGCCACTTTTAGTGATTCTTGTTTCATCAATAACTTACATCCGTCAAGGCGAAATCTTGTTACTTAACCATTTTTGGCTTTTTACACCCTTTCAGGGGTCTTTATATCGTCAGTAACTTACATCCGTCAAGGCGGAATCTTGTTACTTAGCCATTTTTGACTTTTTACACCCTTTCAGGGATCTTTACATCATCAGCAACTTACATCCGTCAAAGCGGAATCTTGTTACTTAGCCAATTTTGGTTTTTTGTGACTTACACCCTTTTAGGGGTCTTGTCATCGACAGTAACTTACATCCGTCAAATCGGAATCTTGTTACTTAGCCATTTTTGGCCTTTGCCACTTTTAGTGATTCTTGTATCGTCAGCAATTTACATTCGTCAAGGCGCAATTTTGTTACTTAGCCATTTTTGGCTTTTTACACCCTTTCAGGGGTTTTATATCGTCAGTAACTTACATCTATCAAGGCGGAATCTTGATACTTAGCCATTTTTAGCTTTTTGTGACTTACAATCGAATAGTCCTGCTTGTAGAGAAACATAAGCTGAGTAACTTCTTCATTAATTTCAATAATGAATACATTTAACTGCTATGTTTATTGATGGTATTTCTTCAAGTGTTCAATGTTCCATGGCCTCAGGAGTCTTCGTCCATCCAGGGTTTCCAGGTGATAGCTCCCCTGCCTGGAATAGTGGACGATTTGGTAGGGTCCTTCCTATGTGGGGCTGAGTTTTCCTTGAGTAGGATTTTTGGTCGCTGGGGTTACTTTGCGCAGGATGAGGTCGCCTATGTTGAGTTACCTGAGTTTCACTCATCTGTTGTAGTAGTCCGTCATTTTTTGCTGGTAGTTTGTCATTCTGCTGTGAGCTTTGTCTCTTACTTCGTCTAGACAGTCCAGGTTAACTTGTAGAAGATCATCATTGTCTTCTTCGTTGAATACCTCTCGTCTGGTGCTGGTTACTTCTACCTCGACCGGGATCACTGCTTCGGTACTATAGGTAAGTCTGAAGGGGGTTTCTCCTGTTGGGGTTCTTGTTGTGGTTCTGTAAGCCCATAAGACATTGGGCAACTCTTCTGGCCAGGTCCCTTTGCATCGTCCAGCTTCTTTTTGATGATCTTGAGCAATGTCTGATTTGTCACCTTCGTCTGTCCATTCGCCTGTGGATGCACTGGGGATGAGAATTGATTCTTGATGCCTAGCCCTGAGCAGAAATCCCTGAAGCCTTGGCTATCGAACTGTCGTCCATTGTTTGATATGATCGTCCGTGGGATCCCGAACCTGCAAATTATATTCTTCCACACGAAGTTTTGGATTCTTGCTTCGATGATGATCGCTAGTGCCTCTGCTTCAACCCATTTCGTAAAGTAATATATAGCAACTAGCAAGAATTTTACCTAACCTTTGCCTTGTGGTAGTGGGCCGACGATGTCGATTCCCCATTGTGCAAAAGGCCACGAGGATGCAATTGTCGTCAGTTTCTCTGCTAGAAGCTGCTGAACATTCCCAAACCGCTGACACTTGTCACATTTCTTGACGAACTCTGTGGCGTCCGTCTGCATAGTTGGCCAGAAATAGCTTGTTCGAATGATCTTGCACACCAAGGATCTAGGACCAGCATGATCCCCACAAACTCCTTCATGGATTTCCTCCAGGATGTACTTTGCTTCTTCTTCGTCAACACACTTCAAGTAAGGCATGGAGAAGCCTCTCTTGTATAGGGTGTCATTGAGGATTGCAAATCTAGTTGCCCTCTTGTTTATCTTCCTAGCCTCATCTGCGTCCTGAAGGAGACGTCCGTCGTGAAGGAAAGATAGGATGGGCGTTATCCAGCTGTTTGTGCTTTGGATCGCGAACGTTAGGATTTCTTCAATGCTGGGGTTTTTCTGGACTTCCATCATCAGGTCTGTGTTCGATCCCCCTTCTTCTGACGAGGCTATCTTTGAAATTTCGTTTGCTGCCATATTTTGGCTTCTGGGGATCTGCATAAACTCCACTTCATCAAACTCCTGAGTCAGATGTTTCGTCAGCCTGAGGTACTTCTGCATTCTTTCTTCCTTTGCTTCATATTCCCCCTTGATTTGCCCAATTACTAGCTTTGAATCGTTTTGGACTAACAGGTTCCTAGCTCCAAACTCTTTTTTGAGCCTCAAACCCATCAGAATTCCTTCATACTCGGCCTCATTGTCGGTGGCAGGAAATTTCAACTAGACTCCATACTTCAGTATTTCTCCTTTGGGGGTGATTATGACAACCCTTACTCCTCCCCTTTTTTGCGCTGACGAACCGTCGGTCTGTATCGTCCATTGCTTCTCTTTGTCGGTAAGGTCATCTTTGTCCGGGAGGGTAAACTTTGCGATGAAGTTTGCCAAAGCCTGTGCTTTAATGGCTATTCTGGGATGATATTCAACATCAAATTGGCTGAGTTCGATTGCCCATTAGACCATTCTCCTAGCTGCCTCAGGTCTGGCCATGGACTTCTTGATAGGTTGGTCCGTCATCACCAAGATTGGATTTGCCTGAAAATACTGTCTAAGTTTACGTGAGGCTACTATCATTGCGAACGTGATTTTTTCAATCTTTGGGTACTTGGACTCAGCTCCTTGGAAGGCTTGGCTGAAGTAATAAACTAGAAGCTGTTTCTTGTCTTCTTCCCGGATCAGGGCTGCACTGACGACTGTAGCTGACACTGCTAAGTACAATACAAGTTCTCACCTTCTTTTGTCAGGCTTAGAAGTGGTGGATTGCTCAAGTAGCGTTTGAGTTCCTGGAAAGCTGCCTCACATTCGTCAGTCCAGGCGAAAGCCTATTTCCAGGTCTTGAAGAAGGGTAGGCACTTGTCCGTTGCTCTAGAGACGAACCTATTGAGGGTTGCAATCCTTCCTGTGAGCTTCTGGACTTCCTTGATGGTCTTGGGTGATGCCATGTTGATTATGGCTTGTACCTTCTCTGGATTTGCCTCTATTCCTCTCTGGGACATTATGAATCCCAGGAATTTCCCTGAGGCTACACCAAAAACACACTTACTAGGATTCAGCTTCATGTGGTATTGCTTGAGGGTAGCAAATGTCTCTTTGAGATCGTCCAGATGGGCAAGTTCCTTTTTACTCTTGACGAGCATGTCGTCCATGTACACCTCCATATTCTTGCCTATCTGCTTGCTAAACATTCTGTTCACCAGCCTCTGATAAGTAACACCTGCAGTCTTCAGTCCAAAGGGCATTACCTTATAGCAATAGAGCCCCTGACTAGTGATGAAGGTTGTTTTCTCCTGATCCTCGTCAGCCATTTTTATCTGGTTGTCCAGATGGGCAAGTTCCTTTCACTCTTGATGAGCATGTCGTCCATGTACACCTCCATATTCCTGCCTATCTGCTTGCTAAACATTCTGTTCACCAAGCTCTGATAAGTAGCACCTGCATTCTTCAGTCCAAAGGGCATTACCTTATAGCAATAGAGCCCTTGACTGGTGATGAAGGCCGTTTTCTCCTGATTCTCGTCAGCCATTTTTATCTGGTTGTATTCTGAGAAGGCGTCCATAAATGTCAACAGCTTGTGTCCAGCTGTAGAGTCTACCAGCTGGTCTATTCCTGGAAGAGGAAAGCTGTCCTTCGGGCAGACTTTGTTCAGGTCCGTGAAATCCACGTACATTCTCCACTCCCCATTTGCTTTCTTCACTAGGACGACATTTGCAAGCCAGTCTGGATAGTGTACCTCCCGGATGAAGCCTGCAGTCAAGAGTTTGTTAACTTCGTCAGAGATCGCCTAGTCTCTTTCGGGTGCAAAGACTCTACATTTCTGCTTGACGGGCTTCCTTTCCGGGTCTACATTCAACCTGTGCTGGATGACTTCTGGAGATATGCCTGGCATGTCATCATGGCTCCAGGCAAAGATGTCCAGGTTTTCTTTAAGGAATTGCACCAGCTTTGTTCTCATCTCAGGACTTAGAGTCATCCCTATTCTGGTGGTCTTATTTGATTCTCCTTCGGTCAGCTCTACTGTCTCCAGAGCCTCCACCTTTTCCTCTTCCTTCTCTTCGATCATCCATGTATGGTTCTCTCTTGCGGCCAAGACGGACCTGTAGCACTCTCAAGCTAAAACTTGATCTCCTTTAACTTCACCAACACCATTCTCCGTTGGGAATTTTACCTTCAGGCAATAGGTAGACGTAGATGCTTTCCACTTGTTGAGTGTTGGCCTTCCGATGATTACATTGTAGGATGAGGGGCAATCTACCACCAAGAAGTCCAGCTGACGGGTTAACTGCTTCGAGCAGGTCCTCACCGTTATTGTCAACGTTACTATGCCATTGGGATATACTCTGTCACCACTAAAACTGACGAGGGGGGAATCGAATGGACGCAACCTTTTTGGATCCAGATTCAATTGTTGGAATACAGGGAAGTAGATGATATCAGCAGAGCTACCATTGTCCACGAGGATCCTTTTGGTGTTAAATCCTTCTATGGTAAGCATTATGACCAAGGGATCGTTGTGAGGCTGCTTCACTCCCCTAGCATCTTCTTCGTTGAAAGTCATGTCCTGGTTGATTCGTCTGTGCTTCAAAGGGGGTGTCATGTGGACGCTGTTCACCTGCCGTTGATATGCTTTCTTGAGAGACTTGAATGATCCTCCCGCGATGGGCCCCCTGCAATTGTTTGTATTTCCTCAATCACATTTTGAGGAGGTTGGAACTGACGGTCACCGCTCCTGGACGAGGACTCATGCTGGCTTTTGTTTCCGTCACGAGATTTATGTACTCCCCCTTCTTCACAAATTTCTGCAACTTCCCCTTCCGTATCAACTCCTCTATTTGCTCTTTGAAGTCTCGACAATCTTCGGTGTAGTGGCCATAATCCTTGTGCAATCGGCAGTACTTATTTTTATCGCAGACATTAGGAGACGAGTGCAATGGTCGTGGCCATTTAAGATAATGTTTGTCCTGAATCTACGTTAAAATTTATCAACAGGCATAATAAGAGAGGTAAATTTTACCGTTCGTGGACTTTTATCATCTTTCCTCCTACTCCTGTCATTGGTCCGACAATCTGGGTGTTCCCCCTTTTGCCCTCTACGATCGTCCTTTTTCCTTCCTTTGTCCTCAGGTTTTTCTACACCCTTGATGGCTGCTAATGCGTCTTCAGTGTTCATGTACTTCTATGTTTTAAGGAGCATTTCGGCCATTGTTTTTGGGGGATTCTTTGCAAGTGACGTAATGAGCTCTCTGGATCTCAGCCCTGCCTTGAAGGTCATCAATTGCACCTTATCATCAGCTTCGTCTACCTCTAGTGTCTCGCGAGTAAAGCGTTTCACGTATGACCTTAGGGTTTCCTTCTCTCCCTACCTGATGGTAAGTAAGTGGTCTGCGGTCCTCTTAAGACGTTGTCCTCCAATGAAGTGACGCAGGAAGGCATTGCTCAACTGCTCGAAGTTGTCAATGGACGATGTTGGCAACTTTGTGAACCATTCCCTTGCAGCTCCTTTGAAAGTGGTTGGGAAGGAACGACACAGTATTTCGTCTGGGGGCTGTTGGAGCCCTAGTGTCGTTTTGAAGGTGTTAAGATAATCCTGAGGGTCCTTTAGCCCATCGAACGGTTCAAGTTGGGGCAACTGAAATTTTGACGGTACTGAGCATTCAAGGACTGCTGTGGTGAATGGCGAATCTGTTGCCCTGACCATTCGATCTACACTCCGTTCTGTTTTCTCCTTGATGGCGTTCCTAAGTTCGTCCATCTCTCTCCTCATCTCTTAGAGATGATCCGAGTTGTGCTCGGTTGGAGTAGTAGGCCTTTAATGGTCACTTCTTCTGTGGCTATCTCCCTCGTCATCCCGATTCCCTTTAGACCGATTCTCCTCCTGCTGAAGCTGTAGCTTCATTTCCTGATTTTGTCTGGTCAGTTCTTCAACGGTGGTTGCGAGAGCCTGAACTTGCTGAGCTAAGGCTGTGGAATCTTGATTGGACTCCATCTGATAGTAATTGTTGATCGGAAACTACTTTTTCGAGATTGAACTTGAAAATGTCGGTTCCCACATATGGCGCCAAACTGATGAAGCGTAAGTTCGTCAGTCAGAGTGTGCAGATGGGAGCAATCTCCAACCTGTGTGAATGTACTCTTGAAGGTGGTCACCGGTGTGGTGCCTGCCACAATACCTCCGATGCCAAAGTCAGTATAAGGAACTCTTTTAAGAATGAGCAATATAATGTAATGAAATCAAAGAAATCTCTCAGTCTCTATCCCTGTGTGTATGTACCTTGTTCTTGGCAATGTGTGGGCTTTATATATGTTTTCATGGCTTCTAGCCGTTGGAGTAGTTATGGAGGTCTTAATGCTCCTTTTGGTAACGTTTGGGGCTGTGTAATGTGGCATCAATGTGCTCCAACGGTTCATACAATTGGCCTTGTAACCGTTCTGGGTTTGATTGGCTGCATTGAATGGCCTGGCTGTCTTTGTCAGTAGCGTGGATAATTACTTCGCCTGGCCTGAGGCTGTCTTCGTCTATATTGATGGGATCGTCCATGTGAGACGGACTCGTCAGTCCCGTCAATTATTAAGTAGTTTTTTTTTTTTTTTTTTTTTGAGTAAGTATTATGAAGTAATTGATTTTAAAAATGAAATAAACTGCCTTATATATACATTGTTATTTTTGGTAATTTACCACTCAAACCACCACCTTTTTTTTTTTTTTTTTGTAATTTACCATACAAACCACCACTTTTATAAGTGATAGCCAAATACTCAGTTTTTTCAAAAAGCACTTTTTAGCAGCTTTTATCAAATACTCAGTTTTTTCAAAAAGTTCAATTTCATACTGCACTTTTTGAAAACTCTATTTTTTCAAAAAGCCTAGTTTCAAAAAACTGAACCAAACTCACCCTTTGTATCACAGTTATATGTAACATCCTTCTCGTATGAAGAGAACTTGACCGATTCAGGACCAAGGTTAGACTATAATTTAGTCTAGTTACGGGAGTTTCATGAAATCATTACACAAAGAGATATTTAAAGGGAGATTTAAAGGGAGGTTCATGAAATCATCTCTTTTGACTTTTTTTTTTAAGGAGAGATTTAAAGGGAGATTCTTAAATCATGCAATTATGAACATACTAAAATGTGTTTAAGGTGAAAATGTATGTAGGTTGGCAACAATAATTTTTTTTTTTTTTTTTATTCTCACTGTGATCATCATTTGAGGAAGAAAAAGGTAAAATTTAGAAAGCTCTTGGGCTATCTTTTTGCCTACTATGAATGTGCAATGCATAAATATGAGGAAAATTACACTTTAACATCTTAAACTATGACCTTGTTTATACTTATTCTCTAAACTATACAAATTCACACTTTACCTCCTTAAACTATACCCCATTCTACACTTACCCCCTTAAACTATGAGAATGCACAATTTACCCTCCTAAACCATGGCCCTATTTACGCTTACTCCTATGAGAATGCAAACTTACTTTTTTAAACTATTATCCATGGAATGGGGTGCGAAGTGTTACACAAGTAATAATTTAGGGGGTAAGTGTGCACTTTCATAGTTTAGGAGAGCAAGTGTGTTACGCGACTCATAATTTAAGAGGGTAAAGTATGCATTTCTATATTTTAAGGGGTAAAAGTAGGGTTGTCCAGATTGATTCAGTAACCCGACCCACCCGAAGAACCGACCGGATACGACTTGAATCCGGCCGACCCGACTGCTTTTGCGGGTCAGCGGCGGGTCTTCACCACCAGAAACCGATTCCAGTGGGTCGGTTTCGGTTTTCCTCCCCTAAAACCCGAAAAACCCGAACCGACCGAAAGATTTCCAGATTCCGACCAAAATTTCCAAATCCCGACAAAATTTCCAGAATCCAGCAATAATTTTCCAAAATCCGGCAAAGAAACCTAGATTCCAGCAAAATTTCCCTTCGATCTGGTGAGATTTTGACCGAATCTGTCGAAATCTCATCAAATTCGGTGAGATTTTCGCTGGATCTGGCGAAATTTCACCGGATCTAAAGGCAATATCGCCAGAATTTGGAAAACTATCGTTAGAATTTGGGTTTCTTCGCCGATCTGTGTTTTTTTCACCGTTTTCTCGCTTTCTTCTCAGATCTAGGACTCTGACCGACCCGCCCACCACCTGTTAATGTTCTGAACCGCCCAACCCGATTACTCCCGCGAGTCGGCGGCGGGTGCATTTTTTTCCCACCAGATTCCGACAAGTTGGTTCCGGGTTGGGCACAAACCCGACCCGGACCAACCATGGACAACCTTAGGTAAAAGTAAAAGGAGAAATAACTTAAAGGTCTAAAGTGTAATTTTCCCATAGATTTGTGTGTTTAATATACACAAATTGGATTTAGCCAAAATAATAATAATAATAATAACACAAATTGAAACATTCCTTTTACGTTTTTTTTTTTTTATTTGGGAGAAATTGAAAATTATAATTGTTACTTGAGAGTCGAGACCCAAAATATATGATAATAAAGTCTAGATATTAAAATATCCTTCATTCCTCTCTTTTTTTTGTTTTTGTTTGTTTTTTTGGCTCTACATCTTGTTTCTCTTTCTTTAGTAAGGAGGATGAGAAAATAATTGAGAGGAACAAAAAAATATAAGAATGTAGAGAAAGATATTAAGATTTTTCTTTATAAGTGTTCTACAAAATGGATAATAGAATTGAAAAGGCAACACGTTTTTAGTCTTGGGCAAATTACAAAAAGATCTCTTGAGGTTTGGGTCATTTTCACACACACCTTTTATATTTTCAATTTAGTTTTGTACTTATGAGTTACTGTAATTGACTAAATTTGACATTTCAATTACTTTTCTATCAGTTATCACTCTTAATATTGTTACATATTTAGTAAATTCAACTAATAATTAATTTTAAAGTATATTTTCTTTTCTTATTCTCTTTCTCATTTTTCCATTCTCGTTTTATCTTTACCATCTCTCTCTCTCTCTCTCTCTCTCTCTCTCTCTCTCCATAGCTAAATTCTTTGCTCTTTCTCTTCCCTGATCCTAATTTTCTTCTATTTAGCCCTCCCCCTCTTTTATAGCTTGTTTGGATAGAGGGGGAGTAGAGGGAGGGAGAGTAGGCTAAATTACCTTGTTTGAATGTTTTTTAAGGGCGAAAGGAGAGGGATTTGGAGGGATTCTAACTACTTCTAACCCCTCATTTTTAATTCTCCCAAATTTGAGAGATTTGGAGGAAGAGTAGATAGGGCTATCCAAGGACCCGCCAAACCGACCCACCTGCTGCCGCCGCCTACCAAACCAACTGCTTCGGCGGTCGGCGATGGATTTGATTCTCGAAAATCCGAGATCAACGGGTCGGAGATCAGATCTCCTCCTCTCAAATCTGAGAAACCCGATCCAATCGACCCATCATTTTTCCAGCGAAAAGGTGTAGATCCGGCGAGATTTGAGATTTTTTTGGGAATTTTAAGCTAGATCCGGCGAGATTTCGCTAGATCTAGCCAAGATCTTGCCAAAAATGGCCAAGATCTCTCTGGATCTTGTGAGATCTGGCCAGATTTCTATAGTTTTTCAAAAGAATTTCGCTAGAGTTCTGCCATTTTTCATCTTTTCTTGGTCGGATTCTCGCCGTTTTTCAAATAATCAACCCCAACCGATTTGCCCGAACTCTGTGGAAGCTCTGACTGGCCCGATCTGATCAACCACTCCAGTCGGCGACGGGTTAAAATTTGGAAGACTCGGTCTGGTCAGGTTTGTTCCAGGTTGGGCACAAACTCGACCTGGACCGACCCGTGAACAGGCCTAAGAGTAGAGTAGAGAAATGCTTGACCAAATAAATTACCAAATTTACCCTTACCATATTAACAAAATTACAAACTATAAAAAGATTAATTATTTTTCTCCTCCTTTTTTAATTTTAAAAATATCCAAATAAGATGAAAGATAACCATTCCTCTCTACTTTTCTCTCCACTGCTCTCCTTTTCCTTCAAACTTTCAAACATAGCATTAGGGTGGTATTAAAGTCTAAATTGTTGATGTCAGGCTCATGAATGTGAAGTCCTTTCTTCTTTTTTTCTTCTTCTTCTTCTTCTTTAGTTGTTTTTTTTTTTTTTTTTTTTTTTTTTTTTTAGGGTGGCACCAAAGCCTAGGTTGTCTATTTGCCCATTTGGATACAAAGTTTTGTTGTATTGCATTTTCCTGTGTTGCGTTTTTAAGTTTTTTTTTTTTTTTTTTTTTTTTTTGGCTTTCACGCGGTTCAGGGAGATAGAAGTTACTGTGCAGGAACAAAAAACACTGATCACACACTGTTTTGGTACTGTTCACGCACTGTTTATGGGACCCACAGCCACTTTATTCAGAAAAAAAAATATTAAAAATGGGTCTCACGATACTATTCATACATTTAAAAATTATTTTGTTACAGTATTTTCGGTTTTTAGCAAAATAAGTGCTATCCAAACGGACTCTATATAAAACTCGTCAAAGCCTAGGAGGTTGTTGGTTTTTGTATTTGTTGCCACTGTGTCAACAAAGTTGTCCAAAGCCTCAAGGAATCTATGAGTATAAACCTAGTCATTTTTAGCTTCAAGGAACCTGTGAGCACCAACCAAGTCATCTTGACTGGCCTGGCCCCAAGATCAAGAAGCACTCTGGTGACAAAATGTAGCACGATCGGCTCAGCAGTGAGCAGTAAAAGAGGAATTAAGCACTCATAATAAATAGAAAATTAACATTAGGGTCAATTCGGTCAATTACAATACCTCGAGGGGTGTGTTAAAAAATGACCCAATGCTGTTTTTCTGGTAAACAATCCAATGTTGTTTACACTTACGCTTTTACATATTTCCACTCCCCCTACCAATCACACTTAAAAATTTGTAAATAACCAAGGTCAAGTGAGTTTAAGTTACTCCATGTTTTTCTAGATTTTTTTTTTAATTCAAATTTTATAATAAATAAAGAGAGAGATTCCAATCATGATTCTCTTTATAAAAGAGAAGATTAAACAATATTTATGGATCACGTTGTTAAAGTTTGTATAAAAACTAAAAAGGAAGAAAGAAAGGTTTATCATCAAGAAATTAAGCTCTTTATTTAGCAAAAAGTATTGAAGCTATTCAATTAGTCTCATCTATAGCGATATGGTCTTTGCTCTACTATCTCACCTGATGCAATAGCTTTTAATGACCGAGATTGAGAGTTAAAAAACAACTTCCAATCTTAAGTAAAGTGAAAAAAGTAAACATTAAAAAGTAAAAGTTGTAGAAAAACATTTGAGTAAAGATGGGGTAATTGCACTACCTAGCAATTGCACCTATCCAAATCCACTAATAGACTAATAATAGTACCATAACCAAAAGTCCTTGCTTTCCTTTGGAACAATCACGATTTCTTTTGTCACGTATGGATAAGGCTACGCGTATTGGGTACCAAAGTTCAGTTTAAAGTTCCACAAATCTTCTTATTTGACGCTGACAGGCCATAAGCCAAAAGAAAAAAAAAACGCGTGAAAGAAGAATAAGACAGAAGCACACACAAGACACAACACAACGGCATTTCCTTATATCTCCACCTAACTTTCACAAATTAAGCGCACAATTTTGCAGTTACCATCATCAAAATTGTTCCAAGGCTTCTAAAACCTACCATTCTACCTCCAATTAAAAAAAAAAAAAAAAAAAAAAACAAAACTGACTTCAATTCACTTTTGCGTTTTTCTTCTAACAAACACCGACATAAAAAAACTCAAAAAGCCTTTTTTTGTGGCACACGCAGCATCAATATCTTCATCCCTTTATGAGATGGTAAAGTTAGCTTAATTCATTGAGCTTTTAAAAAAGCTATACCCCATCCCCCAAGAACATTCGAGCTTATTTGCTTTTCTTTTTGTTGTAATTTTTTTACAATAAGTTCTCGCGCACAATAGCTTAAACTACAAAAACTCTTGGCTAGTAAATTTTATAATTACAAATCTCTTCGCTGCTGAATTTTAAATTGTCACCGAACTACAAAACTCTTCGCGGTTAAATTTTAACTACTCCGAATAATAAATATCTAAACGCACATGTTAATCTAATCAAAACCCCACATTTGTTACTATCAAAAAAAAAAAAAACACCCCCACATTTGTTGAAGTGTTTTTCAACATAATAAAGCCAACGCAAAAAACATGCCTCCATGACTCATACCCATGGTTAAAATGCCCAATTAGAGTATTGTAAAGAAGAAAAATAACCATAAAAACTAACAAGACCTCCCTTCTTATACACTTATATAACTTTAATTTCATGATATAATAGTCTTCCTTGTCCAGAATATATATATAATATATGACATATACTCAAAAAGTCCTTGTGGATAGAACCAAGCCCCCATGTGCTTTCTTTTTTCCACAAAAAAAAAAAAAAAATTCCCACCCGTAAAAACTGTGGTACCAAAACATAACCTCGTAGAGAGAGAGAGAGAGAGAGAGAGAGAGAGAGAGAGAAAAAGAAAAAGAGTTAATCAAGAAAACCAGTTTTGCGCCAGATGGCATTTCTGACCTGGCGTAGATCCCTCCCTTTGAGAGTTCTACCAACTCCTTCAAGAACCGAAAACGTCGTCTTCGGCGACACTCCGGAGCCTCGCGCCACAATCTCGTGCGGCGGCAGCATCTCGTCGTCGTCCAAATCGTCGGATGCCACGTCATCGGCAATCAGTCCGTTCCGATTCTTCGCCGCCATCGCCTTCGACAGCACGGGAACCTTCATCGGAGCCGACTGCCGGTGAAGCTGCGGGTTCTCGTTCTGCTCGTTTTGGAACTTCCTGTTGCAGTTTAGAGCCTGTGAGAGCTCTCTCTCCGGCGGCCTCGGAATCGCGGAGATTGATGGCTTCCGGCACAGAACCGGTCCGTCTCGGAAGTTCCGGGACCGGTTATCCGTTTCCGGCAACGCCGCGAGGATTCCCGAGCTCGCTGATTTCTGTAACTTGTTAGTTAAACGAGGACGATCGTGATCGTAGTGATCTTCGTCCGTGAAGTCATTGGTCCAAAACACTTCAGCTTCGTTGAGCTCGTCTCCACCACCTACGCCGGCAGACGACGGTGGAGAGAAAGAGAACACAGTGAGAAATCGGTCGCTCGACGGTGACCGCCGGTGACGGTAGCTGGTAGATTCCATTGTTGATTTGGATATCAAAGAGTCTTTCTCACACACACAGAGAGAGTTTTTAGGGAGAGACTGTGTTTTTGTGTGAGAGAGAGAAACTGATGTGGCGGAGAGTCGCGGATTTGAGAATTAAAGAAAAAGAGTTTTCGGTGTAGGACCCACGAGTCACTCTCGTTGCTGACGTGACCGATGCTTTGGGTTTTAGTTTTTCCATTGATGGGTCCCATATTGCAAATTAAAAAAAAAAATGGTAATTATTACAGGCAAATGTTAGCAAGCATAAGAGTTGTATAATAGTGGGTTTTATTTAATAAAAAAATTAAATAAATAAATAAAAATAACATAAAATTTGTCATTTTTTTTATTTTAATATTTTTTTCTCTTTACAAAATTAACTTTACAATGAAAAATATATCATAAAACTGTAGAAAAAAAATTGTAAAAGAAAAGCCAAAAGTTGCTATCAACGTACACCTTACGCTACGATGTAGTTAACATAATTTATTATTATAACTTCGACAACATTTTAAAAAAATAAAAAATTATTATTCGTTCTAATTTCAATTTACATAAATTACTTTCTTTTTTGCTCATTCATAATAATTTATAATAATTTATCACTTTATTCTAACGGTAATAAAGTCAAGACTTACCCTACAATACTAAGGTGTTATTTTCTAATTTTTCTTTTAAAATTCTGACATATAAACTTTTTCATAAAATAAAAAAATATTTTTAATTAAATAGTTACGTTACTAAATCTTAGGAGAAAAACATAAACAACGGCAAAAGATACCATATCTAAGTGTTATACCGGTTGGAAAGCGTGGCGAAAATGTGAAGTGTATGAAAAATGTTACATCAAAGCCTTATCTGGGTTTTGTGGACTTTTAATGGTCCTCTGGACGGCACGACTATGACCGTCTGATTGGGCTGATCTGATGGACATGATCGGAAAAAGAGAAAATGGAGGTCTGGATTGCGTGCGTCATTTAGGAACTGGTCGAGTAACAAACACGTGGCCTACCCTCACTGCTAGGGATGTAGGCCACGTGTTATCTAGTAAGAAGGTCCGTACATAAAATTGGTGCAAGTCAAATCAAAAAAATTAATAAGTGTAATTGGACTGTTTCACAGGAATTGAAATATGTTGCAATTACCGCTCTATTCTTTAACAAATTTTTTTACCATATTCACTTTTTAATTTTAATTTTTTAATTATTTTTTATTTTATTTTATTTAATAGTTGAAATTAAATGTTACTTTCTTTTTTTTTTCTTTTAATTTCAACTGTCTACTAGTGTTTGACGAAATTTTGGTTTGTACACATATTTTGATACAAATTAAACAATATTATTAAAATTTAGTAATGCACTTGTGTAAATAATGTAATTCAATCACACTTTAACATACATGTAAATTGTATTAAAGTGTGCCGAGAAATGCATATCAGTAAAAGAACTATATATTTTCATTTCAGCTATAAAAAAAAAAAAGTATTTTGTTTTGCACAAATAAGAAATCTATAGTTATTTAGGAAAATTATTGTGTACTTTCAAAGTTCCATAAATGTAAACTCTCTCATTTCACTTAAATGGTGGGTCTCATAATTAAATTTATAGTAGGATCTACCATTCATGTGATAAGAGGGGTTATGCATTTATGGTACTCCTAGAGTACCTAATAATTTTCCAGTTATTTATTATAAGGAACAATTAACTAATGCCTTGGTTTAGGAGCTATTTTTTAAAAATATTTTTTTGGAAGAATGATAAAATAATAAATATTACTAACAGCTTTTTATATTTTCCATGAAAGTGGTGTTAAAACTTTTTTATTATGATTTATTAACAATTGTTCTAAAAGTATCTATTAATATGACTCTTTATTTTAATCAATTGTTCAATTTAATTTGTGTTTCATTCAATCCCTTATTATGTGGTACATTGTGAACACTAAAGCATACTCTCTTGTTAGATTATCTTTCACTAAAGGCCCCATTTGTTATCGTTGTTTAAATAACAGTTTTAAGTGTTCAAATAACATTAGACGTATTTTTATACACTTTTTCACTCAAACATATTTTCAAAAAATACAAACAATATTACTAAAACAACATTACCAAACGGCCCTAAATCTTAGATGTGGACATATGTCAATGATGTTGTGGGTGGTTGGGATTTTCACCTCTTTATATGTGCTCGGCACTTGCATGAGTGTACCACTACTACAGTAATGGTACACTCATGCAAGTGCCAAGCACGTATAAAGCATGAGTGGGAGGGTTATCCTTCCGATGTGGGATTGACAAGCTTTGGGGCTAAGACTATGAAACCCTCCAAGCTTGCCTACACTCGGTCGAAGATGACAAATCCTTGAGGGTTTGGCTTCCCAAAGAGGACAAAAGCCTTATAAGATGAGGTATAGGGTGTCAAGCCTCAAAGAGGTGAAAATCCTAACCACCCACAGATGTAATTTAATCATATGTTAACAAAAAATTTGTAAATTATTTTACAGTGTATTGGTAAACGTGCTTGTGTATCCAAAGAATAATTGAATACTCACATTTCAGAAAAAAAAAGTGATTTTGTTTTGTTTTGCGCATAACAGAAATATGTGGTTATTTATTTTAAGAAAAATGATTTGTCTATAATATTTTTGCAACAAATTTTAAGTACAGATTGTTACTGATTGTTATTATTGGGGTAAAAAAATAATTTTGGTGTTAGGTTAAAATTTGAACCAATAACAATTAACTACCTATGATTTGTTGTGAAAATATTGTAAAAATATTATAGACATAGTATTTCTTTTATTTTAATCAATTTATCAATTCAATTCATGTTTCACTCAATCCCGCGTGGTACATTGACTGTGGACACCACTAAAGCATGCTCTCCATTCCTCCTTTTTTTTATTTTTTTATTATAATATTGATACGCACAAGAAATATTTGACTTATTTTTAGTACTTTTTAAAAATAGATTTCATTTTATTTTAATGAGTAATTATCATATCATTTTTCAATATCTAAATAAAAAATAGGAATTAAAATTTACTATTACTTATTCATTGTATATTTAAAACAAAATGACATGTCCGATTAAAAATGTATTGAAAGTAAGCTAAACATGTATGAAAAAATAATATTTTTCACAATTTCTTTCACAACTATAACACGTCATGAACTCAAGATTTATACATAATAAAATAATATTAATGGCGGCCTTGAGTGATAATAATGTTACTCAAATCATAATAAATCATATCAACCGTTACTAAAAATATAAGTAAAAAATATTAAAGATTAATTAATTTATTCCATAAAATTACTCCTCCATTAATTACTTCATTTTTCTTTTTGAGACGCGGTTCTATAGCTTTTTATTATATAATTGTGTAAATGAATTTCTTCTTTTATTTGGAAAAATTGGTAAATAAATTGCTATTAAAAAGACTGGGATTGCATCTTGATTGATAAGGGTTGACTCCATCAAGCTACTCTTATCCTTTCAAATTTTCTCAACCCTTACATATGGATTTCACAATATTTAATGCACCCCAACCACTTTCCTCCTTTCAAATGTTGTTAATGTTTATTTATGATATGCCTTGTAACGCTGGTCAATTTACTGGTGAAGAATCTTTCATTTCGTCACTAAAATCAGGTATTACTTTCGTCTTATTAATTGACCAACTTAAAGCCCTGTTCAAAAACTCTAAGGATTTGTTTGGTAGACTGTAAAAAATATTATAATGTAATAGTTATTCATATGATTTAGTTATTCAGTAGTTTAATTATGTTTTTATTACTGATAGTAGTCATTTCTTATGAATAGTTATTCGTTAAAATGAGTCCAAATCTTCTATCCCACTTTTTCTACTCCATTTTATACTCCACCAATAAAAATTTACCATATGTTCATCTGATTAATTAAATACTACTATTATTGACTTATTAATACTACCGTTATTAATTAATAGTAGTATTTAATTTATCTTAATTACTACTATTATTGACTTATTAATACTACCATTATTAATTAATGGTAGTATTTAATTTATCAAGTGAACATGTGGCAAGTTTTTATTGGTGGAGTATAGAGTAGAACAAGAAAAGTGGGACAGAAGATTTGGACTCTGTTAAAATGAGGAATGACTATTCGTCTCTAAAAAAATTGTAGTAGTTATTCTTTAGGAGTCCAAATCTTCTGTCCCACTTTTTCTGCTCCACTCTATACTCTACCAATAAAAATTTGCCACATGTTCACTTGATAAATTAAATACTGCCATTAATTAATAATGGTAGTATTAATAAGTCAATAATGGTAGTATTTAATTAATCAGGTGAACATGTGTTAAATTTTTATTGGTGGAGTATAAAGTGGAGCAGGAAAAGTGGGATAGAAGATTTGAACTCATTCTTTAGTTAGTGTATTAATTTCTAAAATTAATATATTTCTAAATAAACAAACTTTCCATATATACATAACAATTATGAAAATAAAAAGTTATAAAAAAATAACTAATCTTTCTTTCAAATTTAAAAAGATTATTTTTTAGAAAATATAATTATATGAGTAAAATATTTTCAAAAATATATCTTAAATTTTATTCTAATGTTATAATTTAGACAATTTGATTTAAACATTCTATTATCTTTAGGGTTCCATTCTTCTGTCGTCGTCAAACAAATTAATAGAAATAAGTATTACATTACAACATATTATATTCCTTATAATACTTATTCCTATTTTTACGTAATCACCATTACAGTTTACCAAACATATCCTAAGTGCACTTAGATGCTTTAGGGACTTAGTAGAAAGCAAGCAATGACTAGCAGTCCAAAAATATCCTTAATTAGTAGAAACACAAACATGATATATAGGCGTAAATGCACTTTTAGTCTCTACATTTTAACTTTTTCCCATTTTAGTCCCTACATTTTAATTTTTCAACTTTTAGTCCCTAAATCAATTAACGCGTTCCATTTTGGTCCTTTCCGGTAGCCTACTGTCGAAACTTGCTTAGGTGGCAGACGGAACTATTAAAATAATAAAAAAAAATTTATTTTACTATTAAATATGCCAAATCAGCTTATAAATTAAAAAAATTTATTTATTAATTTTAATTAAATAAAAAAAATTAAAACAGATAGTTTAAAAAAGAAATTAAATTAATTAAATTAAAAAAAATTCTTTACATTATGTTCTTCCCAGTCATGAAGAACATGAACTTAAACTAATTAAATTAAAAAAAAAAATTCTTTACATTATGTTCTTCCCAGTCATCATGAAGAACATGTTCATGTTCTTCCTCAAATAATATGTTTGGTTGCCAAGGAAATTAAAAAAATCAAGAACATGCCAACATGAAACATGAAAAATCAAAGGGCACAGATCTACAAAATACAAAGACCTTGAAAGATTCAAAACACAGAGAACACAGACCCAAACCCAACCCTTAATCTCTAGCAAACCCAGAACATCACATGAAAAATCAAACCCTCCATACAAACATCAAACCCAGAAACAAACCCATAAATTTCAAACCCAAATTCGAGAAACCTGTAAACAAACCCAGAAATTTTAAACCCACCAATCTAAAAGAGACCCACTGATCTGTGAGAGATTAGAGGTAAAGCATCGTCGACCTCAGCCCCTCCACTGTCACGAACTCAGCCCCACTGTCCTTCACATCGACACAAGACACAGCCCTAATGTGCAGCTCCTACACGGGGACCGAGCACTCGGACTCGAGCGAGGCGTCAACGACGTTGGCGAAGAGGAGGTGGAGGGAGTCGGAGAAGGTGGAGGTGGCAATGAGGGGTTTGTGCATTAGGGTTTGGGAGTTCTTGAGGGAGGAGATTCGAGAAGGCAGAGAAAATGTGGATTGAGGGGATTCACTACCACCACCACCATGCACGAAACCCACAAAAAAATCAAAGCAAAATCCACACAAAACCCATAAAATATTAAAATCTGAATCCAAAAGGAAAACCCATCCCTAAATCCATTCCTAAATCAAAACCCATACCAAATTCTAACCCCAAAACCCATCGGAAACCACCCCAAATCAAAACCCATGAACCATAAATCAACCCATCATCAACCATAGTGCTTCAATCAATCTGCCTCAACCAACACCACTGCATCACAGAGCTCAAGATCCACAAAGAGAGCCGAACTTTTTTTTGTTTGACATAAATGAAAGAAAGAGAGCAGGACTTGAAATTTATCTATTTTTAATTTTTTTATTTAATTAAAATTAATAAATAATTTTTTTTTTAATTTATAAGCTGATGTGGCATTTTTAATAGTAAAATAAAAAATTTTATTATTATTTTAATAGTTCTGTCTGCCACCTAAGTAATTTCCGGCAGTAGGCTACTGGAAAGGACCAAAATAAAACGCGTTAATTGATTTAGGGACTGAAAATGAAAAAATTAAAATGTAAAGACTAAAATGAAAAAAAATCAAAATGTGAAAATTAAAAGTGCATTTATGCCTGATATATATTAGAGAAGAACTAGAGAAGGAGGATCCATCATCAAAAGAAAATATCTCCTACGCTGGACATATGAGACCCACTTGTGTGTCACGTGATCACGTCCAGAGCATTAAAAAAAATTTCTATCACCAAAATGCGTCCTTCCCATCCATGGAAGACCTGCCTTGTTATATTTGAATGTGTTCTCACCTGCAAAGCTTAAAAAAAAAAAAAAAAAAAAAAACTTCCCACAACACCTCACACTCGTTGAATGGTACATGCCTATTTTTGTGTGCCACTAAGTGTCTCATAGTACATCATTGAATGTCTTATAGTGCGTCTCTAAATACTTCATGCTATGGCTAAATGTCTCAACATGATATTATTGAATGCTTTCCACTACTGCAAGATATGTTGCACTTGCAATATCATTTCCTGGAAAAGTCACGTGGCATTGGCAAGTTTCAATACCTCTTGCCAATATTAACATTGTTGGATTCTTCATTGCTAACTTTTTATGCCCTTGATTCTTGAGTTCCATGCTTAATATGTTTCTAATAAAATGCAAGAGCAACCAAAACAACTATATGATGAGTCTTGTGCTTTATTATTTCAAGTTTCAACTCTCATTTATGGGTTGATAGCTCACTGTCCCCTATTCTATGGTGTCAAGCTCAATCTCATTAAACTATAAAATCAAGCACACAGATTTCCAATTGAGTCCCACACCCTGCCTTTATCCTTGTCCCCCTTTCCATTTCTTATTTAATTCTGATAAACACTCGATCTTACATGATATACTTTCACATATAACCCAAAGTAAATTTTATTCTTTTATTTTTATTATAATTCTTTTATTTACATATTTATTTGGGTGAATTTCACTAATATATCTTGAGTATCAACCAAGTCTAAGATTTTTCAAAACTAGCTAATTTGGTCAGGAGCGGCTCCACTTGGAGCCTAGGGGTTCAAATGAACCCCCTGAATTGAACCCAAAATTTTTTTTTTTATAATTTATTTTATTTTATTTTTCCTATTTTGACACTTAAAATAAAAATTTGAACACCTTAACCTTAAGCCCAACTGAAATAAACATAAATATAATCATCTTAACAATATCTTGACCTTTTTAAACATAAAGAAAAATCTCAATAACAAATCAATTTGATCTATAATATGAGAAAAAATTTTCATTAGCCCAACAACAAAAGTAGAATTTGCTAATCTTAAACCTTAGAAAAAACTCATTTAGATCTTAATAAATTTTAAATAAATCAATCAAATGAGAAATTAGTGGATGAATGATTTTTTGATTATGTACATTAATAATGAAGATATCATGCAATAATTACAAAACACGAAATATCGTAGAAGACAATTGTAAAACTCTATATATTAAAGATTTTTTGTTTTTTGTTTTTATATATTACAAAACACCAAATTTGTTAGTTTTGAAAAGTTCTAAACCTAGTTGGCATTAACCAAAAGCTCAGGAAGTGTGAATAAAATTTGCCCTATTTATATATTAATCCATGTATCACGTTGGCTTAAAATTAGTGTATACTATGTAAAATGGTACTTCCTTCAAAGTACGAACTAACATTCTTCATATAGTTTACAAATAACGTAGTTGCTCGATTAGCTTGGGGAAAAAAAGAGACCAAGTTTTAATCATTCATCACTATATAGTATCAATTACAATGAGTTTGTTTGGGTGGAAAGTGGAAACGTTTTTTGTGTTTTCGTTTGCTTGATACCATTACAAAACATGGATCGAATGAAATCCCAACTTTGGTCAACGAAAATCTAAACTTCATTTCCTTTCATTGATTACTACTTCTTTTGTTCCCTTCTAGAAAGACAAGCTCACCTCTGCTGCCACTCCTAGGCTTGGTAAGCTACTAAGCCTAGAACACTTTGTTGAAGTGCTATTTTCAATTTTTTTTATGATTTGTACTTGGGAATATTTGAGTTAATTTTTTTTGTAAAACAAAAATCTAAAAAAAGATTTATTTTTTTAAAATGTTTTTGGTCAAAGCGTGCGGAACATTAGGGGGTTGTTTGGTTTTTTATTTTTCATCACTTATTATTCCTCACTCAATTTTCGTCACTTATCACTCAAAATATCTCAATTTCTATACCCCACCCATTTGGCACATATTTTCAGCACTTCATCACCCAATTTTTTGTACTTTCCGTGGGACCCACTCTTCTTAAAACCACCAAACACAAAGCCAACTACGTGTTCAATTCCAAAAAATAAACAATATTAACACCACCCAAAAAAATAAAACTAAAATCTCCATGCCTCTTCTTCTTCTTCTTCTCTCTCAAAATCTCTCTCTCTCTCTCTCTCTCTCTGTGGTTTGTGGTCCAATAGATTGAAAATGGGTCCGATCATTTTGACCCAGCTGGCAACAGGTCTGGGTGTGTTGGCCGGAGTGACCCTGATCAAATTGGTCATGGACCAAAAGACCATGGCTGGCCCGTTTACGAGGTGCCCAAGTTGTAATAGAACTGGTCGGGTCTCGTGCCTTTGTTCTCGTCACAACAACCACCACCGCAGTCCCCGCTACAACCCACAATGACAAACGACGACGTTCCGCTCCTTAAAAACTCCGAAACCCACCACAGCCACAACAACAGCAGCAGCAACATCAACATCAATGGCCTGGGCAGATTTGAGATTGTTTGTTTTTTTTTTAAAATTTTTTTTTTTATGATTGAGAAATCTGGGTTTGTTTTGGAATATATTTATGCATGTTTAATTTTGTTCTGGATTTCACTTTCACTTCTATTGGTTTTTTTTTTTTTTTAAGTTGGGGTTTTCTGTGTATTTTGAAGATCTCCATTGGTCTGCAAGAAAAACATTGGAAAAACGAAGAGAAAAGCATGGATGAAGAGAAAAGCAGAGAAAAACAGGGGAAAAGGAAGGAAAAAAAAAAGAAAAAAAAAAGAGAAAGAAAGATGAGAAAGGCGAAAAGGAAGGAAAAAAAAGAAAAAGAAAAAGAAAAACAAATGAATTGAGATGAGAAAGGCGAAAAGGGAGAAAAAAGAAAAAAAATGAAAAAGAACGAATTGAAGAACAGAGAAAGAAGAAAGAAAAGTGGAGAAGAAAGAAGAAAAAGAGGAGAGTGAAGTCAAAAGTTGCGGCTAATGGGTCCCTCAGTATGTGTTTAATTACGAAAATGACATTGGAAACTAAAAACGCCTGAAAGGTGTTTTCAGTTTCCATAACTCATCACTCAAAAATCAGATAATTGAGTGATAGAAACAAAAACTGAAAACATTCCCAAACATACTTCTCAGCCATGGGTCCCATCATTTTTGAGTTATGGGTGATGGAAACAAAGTCATGAGTGATGGAAGCACAAAAGCCAAATAGCCCTTTAGCTTTTGTTTCATTTTATGTACCATTTTTTTAGTGACATAAAGCTTTTTTTTAATTATTATTTTTACAAGTGACTAAAACATTAACAGGACAGGATATGAAAACAAAAAATTACAAATAGTATTTATGGAAAGTGAGGTAAAGGTCGCCTTACCGAAAGAGTTGAGAAAATTGGGCTTTGTTTCTGTAGGCAGGGATAAACAACTGAGCTCGTTAATTATTTTTTATTTTTTGGAAAAACAACTGAGCACATTGATTATGAAACATAAATTAGCGAGGTGTTTCAAGTTTCAACAACCAAGGGAATAGACTTCCTTTCCAAATTGATTAATTTTGCCAACATATTTTACTATTCAGCTTATTTTTGCTACTATTCATGGCCGCATGACACTTTTTTGTTATTATTCATGAGCCATACTGTACTATTTCAACAAAAAGTTTTCAGTTTCATCAAAATAAGCGGATCTCAAACAGACCCGTAGTTCAAAAAATATACATAAATTAATTTTACTACACAGATTTGGGGAAAACATCGATTCTTGACTAAAGCTTTCAGTTTCATCAAAATAAGCGGATCCCAAACAGACCCTTAGTTCGAAGAAATATACATAAATTAATTTTACTACACAGATTTGGGGAAAACATCGATTCTTGAGTAATAATAAAGCATGAAGTCTACAAATAACTGAACACAATAATTAAAATACATCAATTAAGGGATGTTTGGTTTGCCGTGATGTGCTCTTGATGTGATACATATTACATTTATTTGATTCATTTGATTTTTTCTAACATTACCGTAATCTAGGATTACAAAAAATATCACATTACCTTAATCATATCACCTTTTTTTTTTTTTTGAGAGAATCATAACACCTTTTTAAATTGAGGTAATCTTACATTATTGATTGGTAGGATATAATAATTTATGGAATGGACAAAATTGTCCATACTAATAAATTTTATTTACAAAATTTACTCAAATATATTTTGAAGCCCTAGCCTCTTTCTCATCAAACTCAAATGCCAGCCTCCTCTCTCTCTCTCTCTCTCTCTCTCTCTCTCTCTTGTCTTCATTGCCCATGGTTTCAATTCGATTTCATTGGACAAATTTCAATTTCGATTTTTGATTACCTGCATTGAGCCCTAGAGTTTCAATTTCATCTCCTCCGTCTACATTTAACTGGTGGTCTACCCCCCCCTCTCTCTCTCTATGCAAGAACACGAAGGGATGGTGGAGATTGGAGAATATTCTTGAATTTTGGTTTGTTCTTTGTTTGTTTGGTTGGTGAGAAAGTGAAGAAAATGACTAAATTTTGTTTATTTTTTGTAGATCTAAGCTATTTGATTGGTGAGAAAGTGTGGGAAATGGAAAGAATATATATATTTTTTCTATGGATTTGAGTTGTTTGGTTAGTGAGAAAGTAAAATTGTAATAAAAATTTGTTATGTTATTTTCTGATTTTTAATTAAAAAATAAAATTTTGTTTAGTTATGTAAAATGGATATTTTTGGAAATTCAAAAAGTAAAAATTGTAATGATCTTGTAAATGTTAAGAGCCAACCAAACACAGTAAAGTTATATTATTGTAATGAGAATACATGAATCCGATATTACAAGAATGTTACATTACTGTAATGTGACATCATGCGAACCAAACACCCCTTAATGTAGTCGTTAAATTAGACTTATCAAATATGATTGCCACATATAAACTATGTTCTTTTTCTTTCTTTTTTTTTTTTAGAAACTATAAATTGTGTTTTTTTTTTTTTAAAGAAACTATAAACTGTGTTTTCAAGAGTATTTTTACGTTGCCCAATAACTTTCACAACTTTTTTTATAATATTGCATTTGAATCCGTTCGTTGATATCATTTTATTATCTACTATTAACAACTTGCCACCTCAATAATTGTGAAATATTTTGTGACTCCCCTTTATTTTTAACTAGCCTCCCATTGATTGCAAAAAAGAACAACATAATACAAAAACTGTTGGGATTTGTGCCCTAGAATCCTATTGTATGATGCTATGTATTATATTATGTATGATATTATGTATGACATAATGTATGACTTAATATTGCAATTAATAAAATTATTTTATTATTATCTAAAATAATGGTAACATGAGTATTTAGACATTATCATATACTCCATGAGATGCATAGTATGTGATTTATGTGATTTAGTCACAGAAGATATAAGTCACAAGTTCTTTGTAAACTCAGAATTTTAGTTTGTAATCGGTGATGAAATTGGGCATTTCATCTGCGAAGACTATAACATATTAACTAAGATAATTTGTCTTGATCATGGAAGTGGAGACTTCTAGTTGATATGTTTTAAGAGTTAAAACATATTGAATTGGACCGCTGTGAGATTTATTATTCTCCTAAAGACTTATATTTACATGAACTATTAATCCTGGGAGAATAATGGACCTGATCATGAAGTGTAGGTTGCTTTGATATATCAAGAGTAAGATCTAAAGTAACGGTCAAAATCTCAGTATGTTGGGCAGCCACATTCAGTGTTGATAGAACATATATTCTCAAGATGGAATTCATAGAATCTTAATGGAGATACAAAATATTCCCTTGAGATAAGTTTAATGGGCTTGTTATTTAGAGAGTTAGATCTAACCACTTTAGTAAGACTAAAGTATATATTTATGAAATTAGATTTTATAAATATATAATGAATAACATTAAAAGGATTAAACCGGGTACTTAAGGATTAAGATGTAATAATCTACAAAGTGGCAGTCTTCATTCATGACTTAGTATTACTACGAATATTTTATGAAGGGGTTGCATGTACAATAAAGTATTGGGATATAATTTATTAATAAAGCCTAGAGTGCAATTATATTTATATAGTGGTATTAAATATAATTAATGGTAACTTTAGACTTGTCAAGAGTTGACAGAAAGGCCCAAGGCCCATTGGAGCTAGTGTCTTATTTGTTCCCTTTTGGTCCCACTCTAAGCCACATACTAAAGCCCAATTGGAAAAGCCCAAAAGGCTAGTCCAATTAGATTATCAGTTATAAGGAGAGAAACATACAGAATTTGAGAGAAATGAATTAGTATATATGTAAGTGTTAGACTCTCTTTGATTCTCTCTAGAAATATACACATATTACTGATTGTGAGACCACACATCTTGGGCATCAAGTGGAATTGGAGTGAAGATTAAAAGTATTCCCAAGTGCTTTTGAATTTCAGTTTTGAATTTCACCATACCAAGGTACACTCTCTTGATCATATATTCTAAAATTCACATAGCACATGTTATCAATTGTGAATGAAGTAGATCCGTTAAATTTTTCCACTGCGCATGTTATTTTCCATAAAAAACGACAAAATAGAAAAGAAGATTATAACCAGCCTAGACGTACCTCAAACCCTCACAGTCTCGTCTTTACTCCCTATATAAGAAACATACCTCTTTGAAAAGAAAGATGGTGATCAAATGAGAAAAAAATTATGAAGATCAAAGAAATTGTGGAAATAAACTCAAGAAAGAAATAAAGAAGAAGAGATTAGAAAAAGTATGAGATTAATAAAAAATTACAAAAACAAAAATACATAAACTAAAAAATTAATAATTTCAACAATGTTAAAGGAAGCAAACCTTTTTGAAATTGGAGACAGTGATGAAGTAAGCAGAAAGTTGAGGTTAGGGCTGCCCATGGGTCGGTGGGATTGGGTTTAGGGTTGACCCGCAACCGACCCGATCAGATTGGGTGTATAAAAAAAGAACCCACAGCCGACCGAATATTCGAGTGGGTCATCGGTTGAGCGGGTCGGAGTCGTTAGGTGACTTCAGGTTTGAAGAACAACACAGCAGAAATAAAACCTAAACCTAAAGAACATGGTTCACAAGTCATAACCACAATCCAAAACTAGTGAAATCAAATAACACCAAAAATACCACAAATCCAAATTTGAGATTGAAAGCAAATAGCATCAAAAACACCACAAACCCAAATCTGAGATCAAAAGAAAGAGAGAAAGATGAGACTCGGATTTGAGATGAAAGAGAGAGAAAGATGAGACCCAGATATAAGATTGAAAGAAAGAGAGAAAGAAAAGAAATTATCACCAAACGGCACCACCACCACTCCTCATTCGGTAACATTTGTGCCTCTAATTTGGGTAACATTTGTGCCACTCCTCCTTCGGTAACATTCCTTCTAGTTCCCACCATCACTACATGCATCATAATATTAGTACATCCACCATCAAATTGCATAAGATCAAAGAAAATTAAAGGCGGCTTTATAAGGAAGCAGGTCTAGTGCTAGTGATTTAAGAGAAGCAGGTCTACGGTAGCAAGAAGACAAAGGCGGGAGCTAGGGATTTGAGAGAGAGAGAGAGCGTGAAAACAGAGAGGCAGGTTAGCATGAATAATAGAGAATTGTAGAAAGACCCAGAATATTTCCTTTTAAATTTAAGAGGGTTGGGTTGGTTTATACAGTTTTTAAATTCATTAACCCGCAACCCGAACCGAAATTTGGTTTTTAAAAGCACAGGACCTGAATCCAACCTACCATGCTATTCGAGCCCGCCCGCTGGGCCTCGGGTCGGGCGGGTCTGGTCGGTTTGGTCGGGTCACTTAGCCCACTGGGAAGCCCTAGTTGAGGTAATCCAAAAGTTTATGCAAAGAAACTGAAAAGAGACATATAAATGCATTTAAATAGATATGGTGTGTACTAATTTTGAGGAAAAAGAATTGTTAAATGTGTGAGATATATCTAAATAGAGATAGTGTGTGCTAATTTTTAGGAAAAAATGATGTGTCAAACTTTTGAAATTTATTATAAATGTTTAGAAAAAAGTTTAAAAAAATATTTTAAAAGCATTTAACCAAAAATTTTGGTGCCAAAAACTTGGGTCATTTCATTTTGAAAATTAGAAAAAAGAAAAAAAGAGAAAAGAAAACATAAATTTAATATTAGAAATGGGAGATATAAAAGAGGCTAAAATTTAAAATTTTGAAAATAAGTAGTTTTACACGGGAGTTAGTGATATATTTTTACGAGATTGTACTTAACTTTTGTCTTTATTTAAATGTAGGGTGCATGAGTATTTTTAAGTTACAAAAATGAGGATCCCAAACAGGAGAAGTCCCTTGAATAGTAAGTATAGATACTGTAGGGACCGAGTTTGAGCACCTTTCTATAGATGAAGTGGACTCAAGCCCAGCTAGTCCGATATAATGAATTTGTAGAGTATGGGTTCAAGAACTAGGCCCTAATAAGGATTGCAACAACTAAACACAATAGTGAATGGGTTGAACGACAAGAATACAGGCTAAAGCGTGAAATATTGCTCCTCAGCCTTCCTCTTAGGGGCTGGAAGTTCTTCTTGCTTCCTTAATGACGATTACAGAGATGATACAAGTGCTACCATATTTCTATCTCTAATCTCCCTCGTGTTCTCTTTCTGGAGGACTTCTTACATTATATATCCCCCTTTGGTTCATCTTGGCCCTTCATTTGTTGATCAGGCAGGTCACCACTTGAGTGCTTCTCCCATCAGTCACCTTCACATTCTTTCTATGGGTTGCAGCAACTATGGTAGCACTGTTTAGGGGTTACTTCTCCATTAATGTCGCCAAAACGTTAGTTGTGAGCATTTAATGTAGGTGATAGTTCCTCCTGGAATCGCTCTTCCACCATGCTTCCATGACTAACCCGTTGTACTTGTCTTTTCTTTGGGGCCGCTCTGAACGGCTACCTCTGATGGTGCCTTGCTCTGAACGGCTACCTCTGATTGTCCTCGGTAGTGCTTCTTGGAAATTGAAGCTACCTTGATTCGTCCTCGGACATTTCCTCCTTCTCGGCATGGGCCTTGGGTTTGGTATGAAGTGGGCCGGGGTTACCTAATTTCTTGGCCCCATAATAGCCCCTCAAAATCCTATTGTCAGGCTCCTTGGGCGGAGAGGAGGATTTTGATATCCTCGGGCCTTTGCCATGGCTTATCAAGTCTTATCCTCCATCAGTGCCAGAGTCTTTTCACCTGTCTAAGGCACGCCCCTGACGTTTCGGTATGCGGAGCGTGCCCGCATTAAATTCGGGCAACCAGTTGCTCCCCACGTTTAACGGTGTGATAATAATCTAATGGTGGCAATCTTCCTGAATTTATGGGCGGGAAAATTCACATGATTATTTTTAATTAGGGGTATAAATACCCATTTGAACTGGTTCGCCTCTTTACTTTAGCATTCAAGAGTTCTTGAGCACATATCCTGAATTCGGTCAAATTTTCAATCAAATTCATGACTCCCTTCAGCATAAAAAGCCTGTCCGATGAGCTTTTCCTCATTTCTGTAAGTTTTCTTCTCTATCTCTAAATTGCGCTCCCTCTCTTCTAAACTTCTTTCTCCGAGTCTCTTAGTTGTCTCTAGGGATGGGTAGGTTCAAAAAATTGGTGGAGTCTGAAGAGGCGATGGAGAAGTTTGTCGTCGATTATAGGATACCCAGTAACGTAGGCCTAAGGTACTGTGAAGAGGGGGAGGGGAGTTTTAGGAGGTAAGAGGGTAAGGTGGTGATTCCCATAATCGCCTTCTTAGAGAGTGGTATGAGAATCCCTATGGGTCAGGTGATGAGGGGTTACATTAGGCATTTTCGGCTAGCCCCCACCCAATGTGGCGTCAATATGTTTAGGATTCTGGGCTGTGTAGATGCCTTAAACGAGAATATGAGGCTGAGGTTGACCCATCATGACGTGAATTGGTGCTACAACCTCTAGCACTTAAAGGGCAAGTCTTACTACATGAAGATGAGGGATGATAGGGTGCGGCTTATCCAGTGTCTCCTTTCGTCTAGCAAGAGTCTGGATAAGGACATCCTCTTCGTGTCTGGGGAGTAGCACGACGGCCTCTATTGTCCGACAGAGGAAGGGACACCAAGTGGGGTGCCTTAGAGTAGGAGAGGGTCTAATCTTTTGTGCTATTAAGATTTGCAATGCTTGATTGTTGACATAAATGTGCCCTCTTTTTTTTTTTTGCAGACCCGCACGTTTTTCAACGGCACCTTCATTTAGTCAACAAGGCGGATTTGGAGATTGTGTTGACTGCATAGATCTTTGTAAACGAGGCCGACAACCAAGTTAGGGCTGCTCACAAGATCTTGGGTTACGACCCCATTCAGAAATCATTCTCGGCGCTGAAGTACGTGATCAGGGCAAAGGATCCTTGGCTCTGGAAAATTATCGTAACCGAGGACGGTTTCTCAATTTCGGAGGGATCTCCCACTCTAAAGGGCACTCCATTGGCGAGTTCTTCTACTCCCCACCAGGCTGCGGAGGTTAGGGGAGAAGATAGAGAAACAGAAGGAGGAATTGTTGGCTTGGGTCCGTCTAGGGACGAATTCGGTGTGTTCAAACAAGTCCACCTGTCCGAGGATCCCTCTGGTGACTTGGGTGACCAGAACTTAACCGAAGCAGACTTTCTGTTAGAGGGAGATTCTCCTCGGGCCGAGATGGGTTACAAAAGGAAATCCCAAACCAATTTATTTGACTTGATTGAGGACCAGCCGGGGAAGTCTCAGCCCAAACTTCCTTCTCCTACGCCCAAGTCTCAGCCTGCCCAGACCAGGTCAACTTCTGCCCAGTCTAGGCTTCCACTTCCTCCTTCTCAGCCGAGCTTACCACCTAGGCCTGAGCCTACTGATCCTAAGCAAAAGAAGGACAAAGGCAAAAGGCCTATGGGAGGCGACAAGTCTCGTTCGTCCTAGGACGAGGACGACGCTCGGCGGCCCTCAAAATAACTGAAGATAGGGCCTCAAGGCCAAGATAAGCAGGTCACCGTACAGTCTGAGGTTCAGGCTTGGCTTTCTGCCCCAATGCTTCATGGAGAGCCTTTGAGGGATGATGCCTCTCTTAGGGACTTTCGAGGGGGCGAAGGCACGTATGTGGCTGACGCATTAGAGAGGTCCCTGCTACTCCCTACGGATATGGCCGAATTGGGGGGCCTGAGGAGTAAGGAGGTCTTCCTCGACCTTAAGAGGTACTTGGGTATGGTAAGACTTCTGACATTTGACTCCGTGGTTCTCATTCCTGGGTTTCAAACTTACTGTGTGTTGGTTTCAATTGGCAGGCTGTACAGGCCACCTTTAGGCTGTACAGGGCCCTGGATGCGGAGCGTGATAAGTGCCTGGATGCCACTCGGACTTTGAAGGTCTCCGAGGCCGTCTTAGTGAAGGCCAAGGAGGCTCTTAAGGAGATGACTAGAGCCATGGATAACGCCTTATCAGGCTTGGCAGGCTTTCAAAGGCAGGTCGAGGACTAGACGAGGCGCCTGCTTGAGGTGGAGGATCAACTGAGGATTGCGAAAGGACAGATCGCCGATCTGAAGAAGAAGGCGACTGAGGCAGAGAGGGCTAAGGGCATTGCGAAATTTGCTAGAGACGAAACTCTAAGGGCTAAGGATAAGGCAGATTTTGGCAGGGCGGAGGCCCAGGCTTCTAAGGAGGGGGCCGAGGAGGCGGCCTATGCCTCAAGCGTGGCCGAGACAGAGGCCGCCTTCAAGGCTCAAGTGCCTGGTATATACCGACTCTACTGCTCCCAGGTTTGGAATGAGGCTCTCAGGCAAGCTAGCGTGGAGGCCTCATATGACCTGTGGATGGTGGAGAACGTGTACTGCCCGCTGGCCATCCGTGAGGCTGCCCTATCTAACTCTGAGGCTGAGGTGGTCTCCGAGGAAGTTGGTGCTGCCCCAAATGAAGAGGCTACGGTGGCTACTGAAGCAACTACTACCATTTTCGAGGAGCCCGCCAAGGAAGCTGATCCTCCTAGGGTAGTTGAAACAGCCAAAGGTCCCAACAAGGAAGCACTCCAGAAGGCTGCAAACCCCTCAGCCGACGCCCAGGCCTCTCTTGTCGAGGCGACTGTTCTCTCCGCGGTGCCTCTGTTGGCCACTCTTTTAAGTTAGAGCCCTAAGGACCCTAAGGTGGCCAAAGACCAGCCGAAGAAGACTAAGCCTAAGAAGTAGACTCCTTGGCACTTTTGCTTTATGTTATGTCTTTCCTTTTTTTTTTTTTTTTTTTTTGAACAATGTAATGGCACTTTTGCCTTGTAGTTTGATATTTCTTTTAAACATTGTAATGTGACTCCTATTGTGTAACATTTATGGACTGAATGTAGTGCGCGTTTTATTTTCCCTTACTTGCATTATTTATCTTCTTCGCTTGCCCAAGCCTAACTCCAATTGTGCCTCGGCCTATCACAGCAATAATTATAATAACATAAAGATGTTTACGCCAATGGAAATCTACTTCTCTTTTGTATTTGATTTAGAGCCGAGGTAGGCCTCTTTAACAAACATTCAAGGTCATGGAAAAAGGGAATCCTCCAAGTGTGGGTTGAACCAGGACCAAGTCCATGGCACCCTAAAACGCTTTAAGTGATGCTCATGGGCTCTATTTCTTAGATTTCATTACAGGACAGATCATCATCGTATGCAATGACCACGATGGGCATTAAAGTAGTTAATTAAGTTGAACTAGCCTGTTCATAGGCTTTGTTTGATACTCAGGCAGATTTTGTATGGCGTAAATATTACTAAAGCAGATGACCCAAGGACCAGGCGTGGCTCTGATTCTACCCCACACTTAGGTTCTTCTTGAAGTAGCTAGTTTTCCCATAGGTTTAAGTCCGAGGACCATGCAAGGCCTTGGTTCTGTCTAACACTTGGATTTTTCTTGAAGTAGTTAGTTTCCCCACAGGTTTGAGTTCGAGGACCATGCAAGACCTTGGTTCTGTCTAACATTTAGATTTTTCTTGAAGTAGTTAGTTTCCCCACAAGTTTGAGATCGAGGACCATGCAAGACCTTGGTTCTGTCTAACACTTAGATTTTTTTTGAAGTAGTTAGTTTCTCCACAAGTTTGAGTCCGAGGACCATGTAAGACCTTGGTTCTGTCTAACAGTTAGATTTTTCTTGAAGCAATTAGTTTCCCCACAGGTTTGGGTTTGAGGACCATGCAAGACCTTGTTTCTATCTAACACTTAGATTTTTCTTGAAGTAGTTAGTTTCCCCACAAGTTTGAGTCGAGGATCATGCAAGACCTTGGTTCTGTCTAACACTTAGATTTTTCTTAAAGTAGTTAGTTTCCCCACAGGTTTGGGTCTGAGGACCATGCAAGATCTTGGTTCTGTCTAACACTTAGATTTTTCTTGAAGTAGTTAGTTTCCCCATAGGTTTGAGTCCGAGGACCATGCAAGACCTTGGTTCTGTCTAACACTTAGATTTTCCTTAAAGTAGTTAGTTTCCCCACAGGTTTGAGTCCAAGGATCATGCAAGAACTTGGTTCTGTCTAACACTTAGATTTTCCTTGAAGTAGTTAGTTTTCCCACAGGTTTGAGTCCGAGGACCATGCAAGACCTTGGTTCTGTCTAACATTTAGATGGTTGTCAGGGCTCGAAGCATACAATTATAATAGACTTAAAGTTTGGATTAACAGAAATGCTTTTATTAATAATAATACTTTCGTAGGTTATTTACATTCCACGGACGAGGTACAAGTTTTTCATCTAAGTCTTCTAAGTAGTATGCGCCTACCCCTGCCACTGAGGTAATTCGGTATGGTCACTCCCAATTGGGTCCTAGCTTTCCATAGGATGGATTCTTGGCGGCATCCACAACCTTCCTCAACACCAAGTCCCCAGGTGCTAGTGGTCTTAGTTTCACGTTGGCATCATATCCCAGTTTGAGCTTCTGGTGGTAGTAGGCCAGCTGGATCATTGCCTTTTCCCTTCGTTCGTCAATTAGATCTAGGTTCTCCCCTAATAGCTCATCATTATTGCTCAAGGTGAAGGAGCTCGTCTTCAGTGTTAGGAAGTTTGCTTCTAAAGGGATAACAACCTTAGCCTCATAGGTTATGGCGAAAGGTGTTTCCCTTGTTGACCGTCGGGGCGTAGTCCTATAAGTCCATAGGACGTGTGGCAGCTCTTCTACCCATCTTCCCTTAGCGTCATCTAGCCTCTTCTTAAGCCCATTGACTATGACCTTGTTGACAGTCTCGGTCTGCCCATTTCCCTAAGGGTAAGCTGGGGTTGAGTACCGGTTTGTGATCCCCAGTTCGCAACAGTATCTTCTGAAGGCTTTACTGTCAAATTGAAGCCCATTATCTGAAATGAGGGTATGTGAGACACCGAATTGGGTGACAATGTTCCTCCAAATGAACTTCTTAGCGTCCAAGTCTCTAATGTTGGTCAGTGGTTCAGTTTCGACCCATTTGGTGAAATAATCTATGCCAACCACCAGATATCTTTTATTTTCTGGTGCCTTGGGGAAAGGACTTACAATGTCCAAGCCCCACTGGGCAAACGGCCATGGGCTAAACAAAGTGTTAAGGACCCCTCCTGGCTGATGGATATTTGGGGCAAACCTTTGACATTGGTCACACTTCTTAACATACTCCTGGGCCTCCTTCTGCATACCCGGCCACCAATATCCCTGGGTGAGGGTTCGGTGCGAAAGGGACCTTCCCCTTGTGTAGCTTCCACAGATCCCTTCGTGCAGCTCCTCAAGCAGTAGTTCTGATGCTTCAGGGTGGATACACAGTAGGTATGGTCTAGAGTAGGAGCGCTTATACAGTTTGTGGTCCTCGAATAATCAGAACCGAGGAGCGATCCTCCGTATTCTATCAGCCTCTGACTTCTCCTCAGGCAGAGTACCATCTTTGAGGAACCTCACTATAGGGTCCATCCAGCTGGGGCTCACTCTAGCTTGGCGGACGTGAGCCATGCCTTTTGCCACCTCATTCGCTCTCTCCAGATGCTCAACAAGGATAATCCGAGGCAGATCTCTTGCCGAAGAAGTAGCAAGTGTGGCCAATAAATCTGCATAGGTGTTCCCACTTCGGGAGACATGTGACAAGCTAAAAAGATTGAAATCAAACTACAGTCGTTTTACTTGGCTTAAGTACTCCTGCATTCTCACATCTCTGGCTTCCAGCTCTCAGTTTACCTGGCTCACCACCAGTCTCGAATCCGAGAACATATCCACTACTTTTCCTCCAATTTTTTATACCATGACCATCCCTTGTAACAAGGCCTTGTACTCGGCTTCGTTATTTGTGGCTGAGAATCTAAGTTTCAGGGACTTCTCTATAACAAACTTCTCAGGGGATACTAAGACTAGCCCCACTCCAGACCCCCTTTAGTTCGCGGCGCCATCAACGTACACTTTCCAACATGGGGGCCCTAGAACGGAGATTGCCCCAACTGACTTTTCATCCATGTCTCCCTTCTTTGTTGCTATTTCTACTAGCGGCTCGGCAAATTCGGCCACCAAGTCGGCCAGGACCTGGCCCTTTATAGAGGTCCGAGGCATGATTTGACGTCAAAAGCCCCTAGAATTATTTTCCACTTGGCGATCCTTCCAGTGTAATCGGCGGTCCGAAGCATAGACCTTGAAGGTAGTTGAGTTAGAACAACTACCGTGTGAGCCTGGAAATAATGGGGAAGCTTTCGTGCAGCATGGACCACAGCCAGTATGGCTTTCTCCAAGGGCAAGTATTTGATCTCAACTTCATGCAGCGACTTGCTCACGTAATAGACTGGCTTTGAACGCCACTGTCGTCCCGTATTAGTACCAAGCTCACCGCATGAGGGGCTATGACAATGTATGCGTACAGGACTTCATCTGCTTCAGGGTTAGCCATGATAGGTGGCCGGGATAGGTATTCTTTGAGCTGCCAGAAGGCCACGACGCAGTCCTCAGACCACTCAAATCTCTTCCATTTGTTGATCAGGAGATAGAAAGGCCTGCACCTATCAGCTGACCTAGAAATGAACCGATTCAGGGCCGCGATCATTCCAGTGAGCTTTTGGACCTCCTTAGGGTTTTGTGGAGGCCTCAAGTTGTTGATAACTTTGATCTGGTTGGAATCAATCTCAATTCCCTTACGAGTGATGATGTAGCCCAAAAACTTGCTTGATCCGACACCGAATGAGCATTTGGAAGAATTCAGGTGCAGCTTGTGCCTCCTCAAGAGATCAAAGGTACAGCCGAGGTCTCCTAAATGCTCAAATACCTCTTTACTCTTCACCACAATGTCATTAACGTAAATTTCGATGCTCTTGCCCAACAGCGGCTTAAACCCTCCATTTTCCACTTTTCTTCTTAACCACCATGGTATTGGCCAACCATTCAGGGTAAAAAACCTCCTTAATGGCCCCTGCACGCTTAAGTTTCTTCACCTCTTCCCTGATCGCATCAGCGTGCTCCCTTGATGGGCGCCGAGGTGGTTGCTTCTTGAGAATGATGAATGGGTTGACATTGAGATGGTGACAGATAAAGGCTGGATCAATCCCTAGAGCGTCACAGGCGTCCCATGCAAATATGTCAATGTTTGTTTTGAGGAACTTGATCAACTCCTCTTTCTCCTTGGGAGGCAACTGAGCCCTGACCTGGAAGAACTTTTCTAGATCATCTCCTACGACCACCTTCTCAAGATCTTCATATTTTGCTTCCTCGGCAGCTGCGTCAAGAGGCGCCACTGGGTTCTTTGATTACTATAAGCCCCTTTCAGCAATGGCTGAGGACTCTGCATCGAGCCGACGAGATATGGCAGCCACCATGCACGGCCTTGCTGTGGATTGGCATCCACAGACTTCGAGAACTCGATCCCTCGATGGGAACTTCACCTTCTGGTGCAAGGAGGAGGCCACAGCCCCCAAGTTATGGAGCCAGGGCCTGCTGACGATGGCTGTGTACGGAGAATAGGTGTCCACCACTATAAAATTCACCTCCACTACCTCTAGGCCAGTCTGGATGGGTAGCCTAATTATTTCCTTCGGGGTAACTAGTTTCCTATCGAAGCTCATCAGTGGGTAACTATAGGGTGCCAAATCTTCTTGTTTTAGCCCCAGTCTCTTGTAGAGGTCGGGGTACATGATCTCGGCCTCACTGCCATCATCCACCATCACCCTTTTCACATCGTAGTCCCCGATTCTAAGAGTGATCACTAGTGCATCGTCATGGGGCTGGGTAGTCCTAATCTTGTCTTCCTCTAAAAAACTCAGGGTCGGGTGAAAATTCCTTCTGACTTTCTTCGGCTCAGGCTGGGACTCCTCGGCAAGCATCTGGGCTACAGACAATACCCTCGAGGGGCGCGTGCCTGTTCTCCCTGGCGCAGCCAAGATCACATTGATCGTTCCTACGGGTGGCCTCAGCGCAGCATCTTTTCGGGGCTCCTGATGAGTCTGGCCTTGATAACCATTGGAATGATGCAGGAGGTGCTTGAACTTTCCTTCTTGGACTAGCTATTCTAGGTGGTTCTAGAGATGCCTGCAATCCTCCGTGGCATGTCCGTAGTCCTCGTGGTATTGGTAATAAAGGTTCTGATTGTGCTTCGTGGGATTCCCCGCCATCTTATTTGGCCATTTAAAGTATGGCTCGTTCCTGATCTTCTCCAACACTCTGTGTACCGGTTCTCGGAATACAGCGTTGACGGTATGAGCGTTGGTCACCTCGGATTGCCCTACAAAATCTCTTCTCGAGCGGTTGTTGTTATACTGGTCCGACTTGAAGTCCCTCCTCTCCTGAGGGATAACCTTCTCCTTTCCTTTGCCTTGCAGCTAGTCTTCCTCTACTCATTTGTACTTGTCGATTCGATCCATTAACTAGCGCACACTGGTGACAGGCTTGCCCGTCAGAGATTTCCTCAAGCCGTGCCCAGTTAGGAGGCCATTTTTTAAAGTGCTGATGACGACGTCATCATAATTGCCGTCCAGTTTATTGTACATCTCCTAATACCTGTCCGAGTAGGCCTTCAAAGTTTCTCCATCGTGCATGGATAGGGACAGCAGTGCACTCAAGGGCCGATGAGGTTTGCTGTTCGTAACGAAACGGGAGCCAAAGGCTTGGGTCAGCTGTCTGTACGAGTCTATGGAGCTCGTCTTCAGGCCATTGAACCATCTCATTACCACTGGTCCCAGGCTAGAGGGGAAGACCTTGCACATCAGCGCTTCGTTCTTAGAGTGGGCGGCCATCCTTTGGTTGTATTGGCTCACATGCTCCACAGAGTCCGTTCTATCGTTATAAATGGTGAAGGTTGGCTGCTGGAATCACCGAGGAAGCATAGCCTCTTCTATACGGCGTGTGAAAGGTGATTTTGAGAGTTGGTCCAGTGCCCTGCTCATGGCATCGCCCCCCAAGCCCCTAGGAGAGGGGTTTTTGCGTTTGCGCCTCCGGTAGTGCTCTTCTTCATGAGAGAAGGTCTTGCTTGGAGGAGTCCTTGATCTCCGCCTATAGTCATCATCACCTTCCTCATCGGAGGGCACGTCAGGACTGAGACGGGACTGCCTTCGTTGTGCGTGTTGTAGCCTTATCTTTAGATCGTCTATCTCTTGCTGCATGGCCACCTTGTCGTCCTGTCTCTGGGACACGTGACTCTTAACCTCTCCTGATTGCCTGGCCTGGTCGTTGTTTTGCCTCTAAGGCACGTGGTTGCCCCCACGAATGTAGCTTCTGCTAGTTTGTGAGGTGTGCACGCTTCCCTCTCAAAACTTTCCGTTCTCTTCGTTTCAGTCTCGCCCAGGGTTGAGAAAGTTACCCTGTTATTGTGATCTAACCGATTCAAGCTGATGGGAGCCTGCTTGATGAGGGCCTGATCCTACCATGCTTGATCGTTGCCCTTACTAACGCACAATTCTTCCCCACAGACGGCGCCAATTGTAGGGACCGAGTTTGAGCATCTTTCCTTAGATGAAGTGTACTCAAGCCCAGCTAGCCTGATACAATGAATTTGTAGAGTATGGGTTCACGAACTAGGCCCTAATAAGGATTGCAACAACTAAACACGGTAGTGAATGGGTTGAACGACAAGAATACAAGCTAAAGCATGAAATATTGCTCCTCAGCCTTCCTCTTAGGGGCTGGAAGTTCTTATTGCTTCCTTAGTGCTCAATTACAGAGATGATATAAGTGCTACCGTATTTCTGTCTCTAATCTCCCTCATGTCCTCTTTCTGGAGGACTTCTTACATTATATATCCCCCTTTGGTTCATCTTGGCCCTCCATTTGTTGGTCAGGCAGGTCACCACTTAAGTGCTTGTCCCATCAGTCACCTTCCCATTCTTTCTATGGGCTGCAGCAACTATGGCAGCACTGTTCAGGGGTTACTTCTCCATTAATGCAGCCAGAACGTTAGTTGTGGGCATTTAATGTGGAGGTGACAGTTCCTCCTGGAATCGCTCTTCCACCATGCTTCCATGACTAACCCGTTGTACTTGTCTTTTCTTTGTGGCCGCTCTGAACGGCTACCTTTGATGGTGCCTTGCTCTGAACGACTACCTCTGGTTGTCCTCGGCAGTGCTTCTTGGAAATTGAAATTACCTTGATTCGTCTTCGGACATTTCCTCCTCCTCGCATGGGCCTTGGGTTTGGTACGAAGTGGGCCGGGGTTGCCTAATTCCTTGGCCCCACAGATACTATTTAACAATTTATTGTGATTTTTCTCTATTAACATTATCTCTAATTCTAACTTTTTTTTTTTTTATAATTATTAATCTCACCATTCATTTAGATTTTTCCGTAAATAGGATTGTAGATTAAATTCATTTAAGATGAAAAAAAAATTGCCAAATATATGGTAAAAGTTGATGATAATTATTGTTTTTCTTTAATAATATATGTAATATTTTTAGTCTCACTTAGGATATATTATGCTCTTTCGTTAAATATTTAAAACTCTCAACATGATTTTTTTTTTCAAGTGCTTTTGAGAGAGAGACACCAATCTGAGAGAGAAACTGAGTTGAGTTGTGCTGCCTTGCTCTTCCTCCAAACCTTGATTTGATATTTTCAATTATCCAAATTTAAAAAATAGAGAGAGAGAGAGAGAGAGAGAGAGAGAGAGAGAGAGAGAGAAAGAGAGAGTTAGAGAATGTCTTCGGCGAAGACAGCGTAGCAGAGAGGATCGTCGTCAACAGCGTCGAAGGAGAATGGTGCGAAGGTTGAAGAGTGAAAGGGTCGAGTTCACCACTGATCTGCTTCAAATCACCGTCGATCTTAGCCCCTCTCTTTCTAAACCCAAATTCAAACCACCGCTGACCTCAGCCCCTCTCTCCACCCAAATCCAAACCACCACATCTCAACCTCACTTTCTCTAAACCCAGATCAAAGCCATATCCCAAAAACTACAACTTGAACCTAAGGCTCCGCTTGAGAGGAGGAAATAGAATGGAATGGAAAGGAATAAAAAGAATAATTTTATAATATTCTTCCCTTCTCTTGTTTGGGAGTTTTAATGGAGAGAATTGAAAGTTCATTCCCTTGTTTGGGAGTTTAAGTGGGAGAGAATGGAATGGATAGGAGGAAACACTCATTCCTCTCTATTTCCTTAAAACCTCAAATTTTCATTCCCATCGAAATTGGGAGGAAATGGAGGAAATGAAATTAGATTTAATGATTTTTTTTACTAAAACTCCCAAAATACCCCTATATATTCAACCTTTTATTTTAAAATAAAGGTCTAATAGTAATATCGTCATGAAATGATTCCATTCCATTCCCTCTATGTTGCTCCCAAACAGGATTACTTACATTCCATTCATTTCCATTCCTTTATTTTAAAACATCCAATCAAGGTTACTTAATTCCATTCCATTCCATTCTTTTCCATTCATTTCCCTTACTTAATTCCATTCCATTCCATTCCATTCCCTTATGATCATCTTATTCCATTCTATTCCATTCCCTTATGAACTCCCAAGCGGAGCCTAAAGAGAAAAAGAAATAAGAGAACGCAAAGAGGTAGAGAGCGGAGTTTGAGTGTTTGACCCGAGAGGGAGAGAGAGATAAGAAAATGAAAAATGAGTTTGCAACATGTTTAAGTTTTGTGTTTATTGATGATGTTATGTCTGGTTGACAAGAAAATTTAAGAAAAATTGAGAAAGTTACTACAAGTTTTTTTTTTTCCTTAATCTTTAAAAATGAAAAGAAAAAAAGGTTCTTTTTTTTTTTTTTAATTTAAATTAGAATTGCAAAGTTAAAATTTATTTGCTTTTAAAATTTTAAATTAAAATGCTGAAGTGGCATAGGGACCAAATTAAAAATCACCCAAAAATATAAGGATCAAAAGTAAATTTACGCCTTTAATTTTTTTCAAATATCATATTTTTGTTCTAAACATGTATAAGACAAATAAAATATTAAAATGGAAAACTAAATTAAAATATTGATATCAATATAATTGTATTCAAGAACATAATCATTAATAAAATATTTTGGTTTGTTATTTATTACTTTTTTTTTTTTTTGAAACCGGACCAAAACTTTTATCATTAATCGATGAGAATCGAAGTACAATGCCTCCAAAGCAGGTGGAGGGGACTCTTCTAACCAAATCACTTCATCAGTAATACATCTAGCAAAACGTACCAAAGAGTGAGCTACTGAATTGGCTGAGCGAGCAACACAATTGACAAAGAAAACATGTAGTCCAGCAACCAAGCATTGGATATCACCATACAAGTGTTCCAGCCGAGATTGAGCAGCCCGTGAGTTGGACACGTGATTCATAACAGTAGCATTATCACCTTCTATCACCAGATTAGAGAACCCCGCATCCATTGCAAACTCCAAAGCTTTCCTACATGCCAGCACTTTAGCCTCCTCACTGTCACAAGCCGGTGGACCTTTCACTGAGATGGATGCCATGACCTCTCCCAAGCCATTACGGATTATTGCTCCAAAGCCCGTTGCATTTATGTCCTGAAAGATTGCTGCATCAAAATTGATTTTGAAGCTAACACCCGGTGGAGGATTCCATCTTGTGCAGCCCCTAACAGACATCTGAATAGCAAGATGGTCACGTGACTGTTTAAACTCCTCCAAAAAATCAGTGGCCCTTTTAGCAAGCCGAGACGGATCTTGTATATAGCCACCATGGATGACCGAGTTCCGTTGTGTCCACAGCAACCACGCCTGCACAAAGAAAATCTCAAGCTCCTGCGACTACAACTTCATCATCAGCTCCACCAACAACTGCCTAAAATCATGCTGACCCCCCACACCCTTTTGTAACCTTCTTAAGCTCACCACCCAAACATCCTGGGCTACTCTACATTCCCATAAAACATGGATGGTTGATTCCTTTGAACTCTTGCACAGTGCGCAAGTGCTATCCTCCACAATGTGTCTGCAGGTGAGATTTTCATATGTGGGAAGAATGACAGAATGTCCTGGATAGCTCTCCAGCTAAATACCTTTATTTTATTAGGAATAAGAAGCTTCCATATTTTATTCCATATAAACCCATCTGCCCCTGTAGCTGAACATTCTCCCTACATACTTACTTCCATCATCATCTGCCTTGCAACATGGTATCCGGATTTAACAGAGTATACTCCATCTCTGTTGTGGGACCAAAATATAGCATCAATAGTATGTCTTCTGCTTAATGGGATTCGGAGGATGGCAGCAGCATCATCTTCATGGAATTTTGTCTCAATGAGGTGTTTATCCCAGGATCGGTCAGACCAATCAATCAACTCCATCACTCTCCACTCCCACTCATCCGCTTGAGGTGGATGAAGCACCTTGTTACCTGGATAGTTTGGAATCCATTTATCCTCAATGACCCTTATAGTTGAGCCATCCCCAACCCGCCAACAGCATCCTCTCTTTAGAATATCTTGAGCAGCCAAAATACTTTTCCAAACAAAAGAGCTGTTTGGTGCATGCCCCGCTTCCAAAAAGCTACATCGTGGGAAATATTTAGCTTTGAAACAGTTGTAAAGCAGTGACCCCTTGTCTTGAAGCAGCCTCCACCCTTGTTTGGCTAGCATAGCCAAGTTGAAACTTCTGATATCCCTAAACCCCAGCCCTCCTTCCTTCTTGGGTTTACACAAAGAATCCCAATTTTTCCAATGTATCTTCCTCTCGTTTCCCACTTGACCCCACCAAAACCTTGCACACATAGCATTCAGCTCATTGCAAAGTTTCACAGGTAATTGAAACACCCCCATTGTGTAAGTCGGAATTGATTGAGCAACCGCATTTATAAGGACTTCTTTCCCCGCTCTGGATAGTAGCTTGCCTTTCCAACCTTGGAGTTTTTTCCAAACTCGATCCTTGAGATAGGAAAAAGTTTGGTATTTTGAGCGACCAACCAAGGTGGGCAGACCTAAATATGATTCAAACCTGTCAACTTCCTTCACCCCCAGATTATTTTTTATCCAATCCCTTTGCCTCGCTTCAGTATTGCTACTAAAGTATATTGAGGATTTCTCAAAGTTTATGCATTGCCCAGAAGCTGAAGCATATAACTTCAAGATATCCATTATCACTTGTACCTCTACTTGAGTAGCACGGCAAAACAAAAGGGAATCATCTGCAAACAAAAGATTAGCGATGCACGGTGCTCTACGACATATAGAAACCCCATGAAGTCGCCTCTCCATCTCAGCTTGGGCAAGAAGAGAAGTGAAACCTTCTGCACATAGGAGAAACAGATAAGGGGATAAAGGGTCTCCTTGGCGGATCCCTCTAGATGGTTTAATATTACCAAATGATTTTCCATTGATGCATACAGAAAAAGAGGGGGTAGAAACACAACACATTACCCGTTCAATCCAAACCTCGGGAAAGCCCATCTTGACCATCATACCTTTGAGAAAAGCCCACTCAACCCGATCATAGGCTTTGCTAACATCCAATTTTAGAGCAAGGAAACCTTTTTTGCCTTTTTTACAACTGTGCATGGCATGTAGTGCTTCATACGCCACTAATACATTATCCGTAATGAGGCGACCAGGGACAAAGGCACTCTGAATGGGCGAAATCAACTGAGGGAGTATTTTCTTTAGTCTATTTGCAAGGACTTTTGAGATAATTTTGTAGATTACATTGCAGAGGCTTATAGGTCTAAAACCAGATATTTTTTCTGGGGACTTTATCTTAGGAATGAGAACAATCTGAGTAAAATTAACATCGGGGTCCATATTTCCAAATTTCAAAAAATCCAACACAGCATGTATTACATTATCACCCATTATATGCCAAAACTTTTGGTAAAAGAGAGCATTCATACCGTCCGGTCCAGGAGCCTTTGTTGGTCCCATTCGAAACAACGCCGTTTTGATCTCCTCCGCTGTATATTCACTGGACAAAAATTCTTGCATTTCAGGTGTTATTCTGTGTTGGACAACTGCAAGGCATTCCTCCAATCGGTCACAATCACCTGCTGAAAATATGTTCTCAAAATAATTGACTGCTACCTCCGTAATGTCATCAATTTCTTCCACCCAAGTATTTCTTTCAGTTCTGATTCCCTGTATAAAGTTTGTACGTCTTCTTTGTGAGGCTTTAGAATGGAAAAACTTGGTATTCTTATCCCCATATTTCAACCATGAAATTCTGGATTGTTGCGCCCAAAAAATTTCCTGCTTCAACAAGAGATCATCCAACTCTTTGCTAATTGCTAAAAACTCAGCCTTGCTTTCTTCTGTTAACTCCCCCTTATTGTGTGCTTCAACCTTTTTTTGGAGTGTTTTAATTTTTTCAGCTTCAAGCTGAGTTTGAGTAGAGCCCCACGCCTGCAAATCCGCCCCGCAACTTGCAATTTTTTCCTTAATATTATTCAAACCTGAGCCTATTGCTTCCATTTTGTGCCATGCCTCATGAACCACATTTTCGCACTCCTACCATAGTAACCACGACTCCTCAAACTTGAATCTCCTTTGATTCCGTGCACTAGCTCTCCTGGATGTCCTTATTTGAAGTAATAAAGGAAGATGGTTAGAATTATGGGAATGAAGATGTGTAACCATACTTACAGGGAATTTTGCTTTCCAATCCTTAGTGGCCACCGCATGGTCTAGCCGCTGACTTGTGTTGGTTGTCCCCGGCCTTCTATTATTCCATGTGAACTGATACCCACTAAATCCCAAGTCTGATAATTGACATCGTTCCAAAGTTTCTCTAAAGTCATCCATTTGGCGATAAGGAGGAGGATGTATGCTCTTTTTTTCATGAGAGTGTAATATGGCATTAAAGTCCCCAATACACATCCACGGGCCATCCACAAAAGACTGAAGATGATGAAGCAAAGCCCAAGAATGTGATTTCTGCGAAGTTTCCAGCCAGCCGTAGAACCCAGTCAGGTACCACACGAATTCGTCTTCCTCCACCACCTTTGCCAAAATATGATGTTCAGTGAAATTTATAATATCAACCACTACCTCATGTTTCCATATCAAAGCCAACCCCCCTCCTGAATCAGGTTCTTTAACTATGAACTGATTAGGAAAAGGTAGTTCCTTACAGTGCTTCTTAAAACCTTTCCTATCCAACCTTGTTTCCATTAAGAAACAAATCATGGGAGCTTGATCCTTCACCATTTTGCAAAGGTTACGAACTGTCCAAGGGTTCCCAAGCCTTTGGCAGTTCCAACTCAAGAGTTTCATTGTGGTCGGCAAGGGTGTTCCAACATCCCTGCCACTGTATCAGAAAAATAGTCACCATATAGTTTACCACGCTTCATCACCTGTGTCTCCTTCTCCACGTTAAACTCAGCCTCCTCTGTTTTTGTTGGTCTCCTCTTTCCCAGAATTGTATTGGACTTCTCATCAGTTGAGTTTTCAAGCCCGCAATCCATACTGGGGATTCTAGTCCATTTGGGCTTGGGCTTGGAAGGCCCATCATGGACATCTTTAGTCACGTGGTCTTCAGACTTCTACTCTAATTCAACTGCTGCATTTGAATTTGTAACCCCCACGTTAACGTCCAATTGTTTCGGAATCACAACGTCTGCATTTATTACATTTAGGGTCCGTTTGGATACAGCTGAAAACTGAAAACTGAAAACACTGTAGCAAAATAATTTTTAAATGTGTGAATAGTACCGTGGGACCCATTTTTAATGAAAAAGTTGCTGAAAAGTTAAATTTGTGGGTCCGTGAACAGTAATTTTTTGCTGAAAAGTCAATCTTTGCGGCTACTGTTCAATGAACAGTAGCCGCTACAGTACGGGTACAGTAAAAATATGGCTGGAACGCGTGAAAAAAAAAAAAAAAAAAAAAGAGGAGGTGAAAACGCAGACGCAGACGCAGACGCAAAAAGTGCAAGCTAAACGGAGACTTAATCCCTCCATCTCGGCATTAATTTCCTGAGAATCCGGTTCAGTTCCAGATTTTGCGTTCTTTCCTTTTTCATACTTATCGTCCACCCTAACCATCATTGTGCCTTCTACCACCGCCGCCGCCGCCGGAGCTTGCATCCCACTCTCATTGCTGTTTTTGTTCTCCGGATCACCCTTTCTGTTTCTTGGCGAATAACAAGACGAATCTCTCTTTGTTGGTGACCAAGAGCGAGGTCCAACGGCTTTCATCCAGTCACCATAAGGACAGACCACCTCCTCTCCCTTCTTCAGCGCTGCGAAGTGGCTTGCACAGTGCTTAATATCGTGCCCCAACCAGTAAGCCACAGTAATATTGTATTTAATATTGTATTTTCATAATTGTTATAGAAATGTTTTAATAAATTGAGCATAAATATTTAACATTATTAATATATTGATCATTGAAAACATAGAATCATGTCTTAATTTTGCCATCTATACGCTCCAAAGTATGTTATGTTCATTTCTTGGACATTCTGGCCTTTTGCCCTTAATTTTTAAAAAATTTAGCAATATGCCCCTGTTTTGAAACTATATAGGCATATGCCCCTGTTTCGATACTCGATTACCATAAAATCGAGTTTCAACGCAAAACTCGATTGGTTTAAAATCGAGTTATGCCCGATCAAACTAAAAAAAAAAAAATTGCATAGAACTCGAGTTTCATGTAAATTTTTTTAAATTTTTTATAAGTTTTTTTTACAAGTATGCAAATCAATTTCAATGGCCCTATAGCGGCGTTTTTTCATCCCTATAGTGGCGTTTTTCTGGGAAATTTTTTTTACAAGTATGCATATCAATTTCAGTGGCCCTATAGCGGCGTTTTTTCATCCCTATAGTGGCGTTTTTCTGGAAATTTTTTTTATAAGTATGAATATCAGTTTCAGTGGCCCTATAGCAGTGTTTTTTAGCCCTATAGTGACGTTTTTAAGCCCTATAGTGGCGTTTTGGTACTCGATTTCCATTTACTCGAGTTTTATGCTTTTTTTTTTTTTTTTTTTTTTTTTTTTTTTTTTTAAAGTTTGATCGGGCATAACTCGATTTTAAACCAATCGAGTACTTTAAGTAACTCGATTTTAGGGTCATCGAGTATTGAAACAGGGGCACAAACCTATATAGTTTCGAAATAGGGGTATATTGCCAATTAAAAAAAAAAGGGGTAAAATGCCAGAATGTCCATTTCGTTAAAAATACTTTTAAACATTGTGGCGTTGGGAATTGTGAGCTATCAACTGACTTTTTCTGGGTGAAAAATGACCACGTTGATAGTTGATGGAATCTTTGTTGTTGGCTTCTTTGTTATGACATTTGTTTTAAATAATCAATTTGAACTTTAGCAATGTACATGATGGTATTCAAATCTGCAAACCCTATGGTTTTACCTTTATGTCAATTGTCAAACCTTAGCTTATATTTTTGGACTTGCTGGATGGGCAATTGGTATTAAACTCGGTAACCAAACTTCCAGTGTCGAATATAGTGGGCACGATTTTTCTTTTTGTCCTTGGAACACTTTTAAGTACCCATAATTTTTCTAATTCAACCACCAAGTTATTTTACATATTTCCTATGAAATTTGATTTGTATTTTGTTTAGGTGTTTGCTTTGTTTTTAAGGATCAAAAAGGATCATAAATTCCATTAGTAAAGGTATGGACTACGGAAGTAATGAATGTGAAACTAATAAGGTCATAGAAGCAATGAATGGAAAATTAGTTAAGGCTCTTTCACCGGTATGGTTATTGCAAGCTTCACCCCTTAAATTAGGGTTTTGTTGATAACTATGTACGAATTATCCCATTTTTAAGAATCATTGGAAAAAAATTATCTAGCTTCTAAAGTTAGAAAGTTAGAGAAGAATTGGAGCATTTAAAATAGAGCATTGACAGAACAAATGTTTGTATATCATAGCACAATTTTTTTCCCCAAAAAGTTTATAAGTGAAGTGAAAAATCCTATAGTTAAAAATACTTTTTGGTTGCAAAATAACGAATTATTATTAGTGTATTTTTTTTTTCTTCAGATTTTTCAATCTTATTGTTTAATTTATAAAGTTATTTGGCAAAATCTAAAAAAGAAAATGAATCAAAACAAATAAAAAAAAATACTAATAAGTATATACATACACAATAACATAAACATAAAGAAATATATAAATACCACAATGAGTTTTCTTTATTTATTACAAATATAACTTTTAGGTTGTATATAATAGTAAGAATAAAATGATAATGAATAGTAATGGAAGCATTTTGACTTTTTGTTAAACTCTTTATCTTATGTCATAGGTTAGTTTAAACTTCTGTCATGTGTTTTCTTTAAAAGAGAACTATGTAGACTCCTTGTCTTTGTATAAATGAATCTAGTGGAGCTTATATATGATAAGATTGAGTAGAACTTTGCCCTTTCAAGTTTCAAGCATAAGTCAAAGGCCTTGTAGCTGAATTGGCATTTCCCCATGTACAAAGTGCTTAGGGATTTAGGAGGAAAATAGTTCGAGCTGCGGGGCTAGCAACATATTGTAATTATCTCTAAAAAAAAAAAAAGTTTCAAGCATAAGTGTTAATGCTTTTCCTTGATAAAATTGCTTCTCTAACAAAAGGAAAGTTATTGTGTATTCCCGAAATACAATAAATGCGTACTCTCGCATTTTACATGAATGATGGGTCTCACTAATTAAATTCCTGATGGGACCTACCATTCATGTAAGAAGGAGAACTATGCATTTATGGTATTTCGAGAGTACCTAATAATTTCCCCTAAAAGAAAGTGAAAAATAAATATTGAGTAAAGCCAATAATTAAGGGTAATTAAGGGTATACTGTCGTAGCTTGAATCGGCTAAGCTGTCTTTCAAGCATGCTAACTAGAAGATTCTATTAAAACATGGGAGTCTTATTTGCTAATAATTTATGATAGGTTTTTGATAAGCTCCAAGGTAAAGCTGTTATATTCAATTAACCACAAACCAGCGATAATTATTCCATGGGCTAACCGCTATAATTTTTTTTTTTGAGAGACAACCGTTTTTATATACCATGACGGTCACTTTTAATGGAATTATAGCTTGTAAGGGTGTTTGCAATGCGGTGTAGTTTTGGATCATTTTTTGGTATCACACTTTACGATGTGGTTTGGTCAAAATCATAACCGTACCGCACCTCAATTTTGCAGTTAGATGTGCAGTGCGGTGCGGTTTAGAGATTAGCCAAAACCATAACTGTATCATACTTAATTTTTGTGGTCATATGTGCGGATGCAGTGTATAAGATGTTGTGGGTGAGAAAGCCCAAAGCCATATGTTGGGCCTGGGGCCCAGTCCAAATACGACTGTCCATCCGAAGAGGCTAATAGTATCAGCGCTTCACCATCCTGATGAAAAAGCAACTTATGAGGGACAAAGGCTCCGTCCGAAGACAACTGGTTGAGCCGAAGGGGCCATATCCATCAGATCAGTCCAGAATTTGATCAAACGGATATGCTGAGAGTTTCCCTGCGAGGATTAGGCTCCGCGCGTGTCTAACTGAGTGGCTATCATGAAATCCCCTGCTAATAAAGCTGCCACCACCGCATTTAATGCGCTGCAACAACTTCTCTGGCCGCATTTATGTGGAGAAGACACCTGAACAGTGCATCCACACCCATCACCACTCACTGCAGGATAAAGCAAACGGCTGATGTGACTGGCACTCAAGTGGGCGTGTAGATGAAGGACAAGTGTGCGGTGGAGATGAGAAGGGAGCGCATATATAAGAGAGGCAAGCCTCACGGAGATTGGGGGAGAAAAAATTGTATCCATTAAGTTCCTAAATACAAAAGCTCTTCGGTCCGAAGAGCTTTTGTATTTAGGAACTTAATGGATACAATTTTTTCTCCCCCAATCTCCGTGAGGCTTGCCTCTCTTATATATGCGCTCCCTTCTCATCTCCACCGCACACTTGTCCTTCATCTACACGCCCACTTGAGTGCCAGTCACATCAGCCGTTTGCTTTATCCTGCAGTGAGTGGTGATGGGTGTGGATGCACTGTTCAGGTGTCTTCTCCACATAAATGCGGCCAGAGAAGTTGTTGCAGCGCATTAAATGTGGTGGTGGCAGCTTTATTAGCAGGAGATTTCATGATAGCCATTCAGTTAGACACGCGCGGAGCCTAATCCTCGCAGGGAAACCCTCAGCATATCCGTTTGATCAAATTCTGGACTGATCTGATGGATATGGCCCCTTCGGCTCAACCAGTTGTCTTCGGACGGAGCCTTTGTCCCTCATAAGTTGCTTTTTCATCAGGATGGTGAAGCGCTGATACTATTAGCCTCTTCGGATGGACAGTCGTATTTGGACTGGGCCCCAGGCCCAACATATGGCTTTGGGCTTTCTCACCCACAATAGCCCCTCAAAATTTTACTTTTTGCCTCGCGCCCAAAGGGGAAAAGTGAGGTTTTGACCTTGTGACGAGTGAGGGCCCTGGATTTTGACTACTCACGTATGCGCGCGTGGATTTGGGCGCCTCCTTTATTGCCGCTGCGGTCGCGCCGTTTCCGAGGCGTCATTAACTACTCCGGGCGGCGTCTTGTCAGTGGAATCTATTGGTCCGTTTCAAATCCAACGGACGAGATTCTTTCCTGAAAATTCGAGCGGGATATTTTCCCACTTCGCCTCCCCCTATATAAAGCCCCAGGATGGGTTGTTCTCTTATTTTGCAAACTTCTGATCCTCCGACGAACTCAAGCGCTCAGACTCCCAGAGACTTCCCTGTCATCTGCCTTGGCTTGCTCCTCAATCCACTGCCATTCTCTTTTCCAGATTAAAGTTCGTCCACCGAACTGATTCCGCGTAAGTTCTTTTCCCGAGGTTTTAGTAATCTGTACGAATTGCCTCTTCGGCGCGTGATAGATCTTCCCAGTCGCCGTTTCACGTCCCCCCCCTCCTTTAACCTTGTTAAAAATGGGTAGATTCGAATACCTAGTGGATAGTCCATCCCAAACAGAGAAGTTTAGGGTGGCCCATCGCATTCCACAGGAAGTCGGCCTGAGGTATTGCTCCACGGGGGGGTTGTTATTGGCCCGAGAGGTAGGCGAGGTGATAATCCCCATTATCGCCTTCCTGGAGGGAGGAATGACCATCCCTATGGATGAGGTCACCAGAAGTTACCTCACCGCCCATAGGCTTAGTCCCGAACAGTGCGCACCTAACACATTTAGGATTTTGGGGGCAGTTGATGACCTGAACCGCCACTTAGGCTTAGGGTTAACCTGGCATGATGTGGTGCATATGTACGAATGCCGTACAAAGGAAGGGGCGGGATACTATCTAAGGTCCCGGTCCGATGTCGTCAGACTCCTCTCCGGTCTCCCCAGGTCCAACAAAGGGATGATGGACGATTACCTCATCGTCTCGGGTGCCTGGCATGATGGGATTCACTGCCCAACCAAGCCAGGAACGCCAGGTGGGATTTTTCCCCTTGAGCCCTTCCCACTCTTGTACCTTCACCTATTCGGACTTCCTTTCATCATGTTGCAACCCCCCTGACAGTTCTTTTGCCATGTTTACAGATAGAAGGAACGTGACTCCTCGGCTGAGCCTCACCAATACTGCGGCTTTAAACTATCTTCTTCGGTCGGAGATCTTCGTGAGTGAAGACGGACAGCTTCGATCTGTTCCTCTCATCCTCGGTTATACTCCGAAGACTGAACTTCAGCCGAGAGGGAACGCAATCACAGCGGGAGATCACTGCATAAACCGCATCGATGTGGCACGGAAGACCTTCCTGGCCCCTTTTGACCTCGCCCCAGTGCCCCATCCCAATCCGCAGGGCATCCCAGTATTAGTTCAGCCAGTCCAAAGAGCGCCTTTTGAACCAACAGGCCGAGGAAGGACTGGGCCAGCCAAAGCGCAGCGAACTCCCAGACGGTCAATGCAGTTTTTCGCGAACCAGTGCACCAAGTCCTGGATAAGATAAAAAATGAACCATTCTTCAAAAGGCCGAACAAGATGGTGGGAAACCCTGAGAGGCGCAACCACAATCTTTACTGTCAGTATCATCTGGATCAAAAGCTCTTCGGACCGAAGAAATTCTTGTTAAAGGCTAGTCTAATTTCTTTTCATTGGTCTGCTTGTATGAACCGTTGCTAAATCCAAACCCAGCCTAGCTGTTTAACCCGCTCTCTACAAATTTATTGTTGGAAATTTGTTGGGCTCACGATACAGAGAGTTGGTACCTGGCCCAACAAATTTGGACCCTACAGATGTGATTTGAATGGTTTGAAACTAGTATATTTTTCAAAATTTGGGCTTTTCTGGCTCAGCCCAAAATTGATTTTTCTCTTTGTTTTGGGCCAAGTTTTAAACTATTGAGCTAATTTTTCTTAATTTTGGGTTGACTTTCTTAATCAACACTTGCTAGGGTTATTAAAATTTTTCTTTTTTGAAAACTAGGGTCATTAAACTATTAATAATATATTTATATTAAAAAAATAAATAAATATTTTTTATTTAATATAGAGAGGGTGCGGTGTGGTGCAATTTTATAATAAGAAAACCACACAAATTGCAAACTACATTGCACCATGCGGTGTGGTGCATTGTTACTTGCGGTACAGTATAGTTGTGCCATTTTGCAGGCGGTTTGTCTGGTTTGGTGAACACCCCTACTAGCTTGTAACCCATGTTTACACACGAAAACATTGAACAATAAAAAAAAAAAGTCAAGAATTTTACAAATATTTTGTAATAATATGTAAATTATAATTTATTATTATTGCTATTCTTCCTGAAAAAAGTATTGATTATTATTAATTATAACTCTATTGTTGCTAATATTTTACTTATTTTAACCTGCATGTATCCAAGAATTTTTATCAAGGCAGTTCAAATTGTGGTCCTCATATAGCCTTCAACAAAACATCAGTGTTGCAATTTAAAGCTTCCCATTTAAATGTGCATGCCATTGAACATCTATATTATAGTTTGAGAAATGTTAACGAATGCCCCAAGGGCATTAGCAGGGACGGAACCAGGATTCGAATATGAGGGGGGCCAAAGCTTAAAACAAATTTTTTTTTATAAAAATAAAAACTAACATCTATTTCATATTCAACAAAATACTACAAATAAAATAAGTGTTTCTTAAACATTTGATATTATAAAAATATCAACAAAGTATAACATATAAAATAAATGTTTCTTAAACATTTTAACACATTTATCAAAATGGAACTCGACGCTATTTTAGAGGAAATCCAAAAATATATATATTTAAGGGCAAATCTTAATTTTTCAAATTACATATGTATGCTAGTTTTTATTTATTTAATTTGGGGGCTATTAGGACCAAAATTTAAAATTTCAACACACATATATATTAGTTTCTTTTTCTTTTCTTTTTTTTTTTAATTTAGGGGGGGGGGGGGGTGGGGGGGGCAATGGCCCCCCCCTGCCCTACTGTAGGTCCGCCCCTGGGCATTAGTTTCGAAATTATTTTTAGAAACATTTTATAGGAAAATGATAAAGCAATTAATTTTTTGATAGCTTTTTATATTTCTCATAAAAGTGGTGTTAAAAACTTTCCTAATATGATTTTTTAATAATTTCTCTAAAGGTATCTGTTAACATGACCGTTATAGTTTTAATATTAGAACCATTGGCCCCTTTGTAAAGCCAGAGGAGTCTAAGGCAGAATCTAAGCGACCTGTAGCAGAGCTATGAACTACATGTAGTATTAGTTTAGTTCAGTTTGTTACTGATAAGAGTCCACGTGTCAGCATCCTATGCATCTGTCCACGTGTCAGCATCAGAGGGATTTTAGCTATAGGTTGTTAGAATTGTTCCACATTCTTTGGAAGTAGTTATCACTTATCATATATATACATCAAAGTCTGTAACCAATGCTATTGAACTGAATGAATCAAGAACTGAGAATTTCCAGTAAAACTCTTTCTTCCTTCTTGGTTCTCTCTGTATTTTCCTTTTCTTCTTAGTGTTGTTCTTCATTTCTTTTCATTAAACACACAAAAATCTTGAAGTAAGTCCCATGAGCTATATCCTATGATGCATCATAGAAAATTGATACTTTTATTTGGACCAATCAAACCCAGAACCTAATTAATTTGCTCATTTATCATAATGTCAATATTTGGAAGAGTATTGTGATGAACAACACTTTTACATGATGAAATAATCTTTGCATAACTTGATAAGAAGGGAATAATATCTCTTCTCCATCAATTATAAACTATGCAACTCAGTTAGTTGCATGCGGTTTTCCATCACCCCAATTAGTTGCGCACTGCATGCCATCATTCAACAACACCAAAAACATGTCAAAGCACCAAAGAAAAACCAGTACTTATTTTGTACTATAGCAATTTGTTATACTCACTATAGACATAGAGACATTTAAGTTATTTATTTGAGCAAGAACAGCCTCTGCAAACTGTACACAAATTAAGAAGTTAAATTGGACAAGTGGTGAAAAATTGAACTTCAATTGTTTTAAGACTCATGACGCAAAATTGGACTAAAATTATAAATGTTAATTAAATTTATTCTAAGCTTTAACTTTATATATATATATATATATATATATATAATGCAAGTTTTTCTTAACTAAATATCTGGTAAATCCATCATCCCAAATACTCATTTTCAAAAAGATTAGAGAACAACTTTATGCCTATTTGAGAGGATTTTAATTTTGTCTGATTGGTATAATATGATTGCAGGAGTATCAACGAATTTTGTTAGACTTCGATTTGCTACATGAGGTGTTAATTGGGGCTTTGACTTCGTTATTAAAAGGAATGTGGGGAATTTAAATTTTATAACTAACAAACCACAAAATATTAATACCAAAAAAAAAAAAAAAAACACAAAATATTAAAAGGTCAAAAAAGCTACCAAAAGTAACATATGCGAAGCAAACGTACATATTCAATTATTACTAAGATTAAAGATTAAAAATGTTGATTAATTTTATTATAAAAAGCTTATAAATTGTCATGACAATGAATTTAACAATGAATACATCCACAAGTATGATGATAATTTGTAAATATTAGATAATACAATGGTAATATTGGTAAATTAATGCGAAAAATCAATAATAAATTGACATCTATTTATCCTAAAAAAATGTTGTGAATATATCATTAATTCGTTAGTCGCAACAACTGTGAATACAAAATGATATAACTTTTTACATGACTCATTAAAGTGAGGTTGTGATTCTTTTTAACGGTAGAAAGAAAAATAATATCAATGATGGATTCATGTAAAAATAATTATCCATTATTATTGTAGTGACCCAAAAGGGGGGTCTTGCATTCCATGGAATCCCACATCGCCTAGGGAAGCACATGGGAATATGTTTATAAGGAATGACTTCTCTTTAATGTGTAGAGGCCTTTTCCCTAGCGCAACCTGGGGAAGAACAAAACCGTGAAGGGTATGGGACCCAAAGCGGACAATATCTACACAGTTGGGGCGGGGTCGTTACAGATGGTATCAGAGCCATACCCTAGCCGGAAGTGTGGGCCCCACACGCGAGGACGCGTGTGCCCGTAAGGGGGGTGGATTGTAGTGACCCAAAAGGGGGGTCTTGCATTCCATGGAATCCCACATCGCCTAGGGAAGCACATGGGAATATGTTTATAAGGAATGACTTCTCTTTAATGTGTAGAGGCCTTTTCCCTAGCGCAACCTGGGGAAGAACAAAACCGTGAAGGGTATGGGACCCAAAGCGGACAATATCTACACAGTTGGGGCGGGGTCGTTACAATTCATAATTTGCCATGTTAACAAATTGCGAAAGAAGTTATGTTCGTATTAATAAAAATTTTAAAACCATAACCAATTTCACAGCTTGCTCATGGGGCTAACCGTGAGTGATAAAAAAAAACAAAAAAAGTAATTATAATATGCTACTAACTCTGCAGTTTGAATCATTTTTCTCTTAAAGCCCCAAGCACTATATGCATAGGGATGTGCCAATTTAGCTACAAGGCCTTTGCCACTGAGAAGGTATTTGTTATCAAATGATACCATGTCAAACGTATCAAAATCCAATAAGTGTAAGACATATCAGTAAAAAATAATTAACCCACTAATAACTGAAAGAAATGTGTTAGTGTGTAATTATTTTTGTACTAACTCCGTTGCTCGAATCATTTTTCTTTTAAAGCCCCAAGCGCTATATGCATGGGGAGGTGTCAATTCAGTTACAAGACATTTGCCACTGAGAAGGTATTTGGTATCAAATGATATCATGTCAAAGATATCGAAATCTAATAAGTGTGAGACATGTCAGCAAAAAATAACTAACCCACCAACAATTGGGAGGCATGTGTTAGTAGATAGTTATTTTTATACACACATCTCTCATTTATTAGATTTTGATACGAATGACATAGTATTATTTAATACAAAATACTTTTTACTTACCACTTGGCATATCCAATCATAATTGACCACATAATATAATTGTAAAAATGGGTATGAAATTAGTCTAATGGCTAAAATAACTCCCATATTAACTAAAAGATCACATGAAAGTCACATACTGCCACTTCAATAACAAACCAAGAGAGTTATTGTTGTGGCGACATGTTTTACGTGAAAGTCAGAAGAATCCATCAAAAAATTGAGTGCACGCCGCGCTAACTTAAGCCGTACTGGCTAAGGCAGCAAATCCAATAGTGTCCACCTCGCCTCCGTTTCTCATTTCGTGTCAATTTCGCAGTATTTCTCTCATTTATCACAAAGTGCGCGCACTGCGCACCTCAGCGCACTATAGCAAAATGCAGAGACCCACTGCTACACCAAACTAGCACCCCTTCTCTCCTCCGATTGAAAGTTCGTTGCAACCCCCGTGACTCCGTTTTCCGTTAATATCCCCCAAAAAATTAAACCATGATTAGCACGGTAATTACGAATCTGCCACCACCCTCACTACCTTATTGAATTTTTTTTTTTTTTTTTTCTGTTTTTGTTTTCATTTCAAACTTAAGTTTTTTTTTTTTTTTTTTTTGAATTTTGCAAAATCTCACTCTCATGGAGCAGAATAGAACTCTATCGGGCTCGTCGCAAAGCCCTAGATCTCCGTCTTCGCAACCACCCTACCTATCGGTTTCGGTCACTGATCCTGTCAAATTAGGCAATGGCGTCCAAGCCTATATCTCCTACCGAGTCATCACCAAGGTAAATTCTCGCAAATTTGAGCTAATTCATGCTTTTTTTGAACCAACAAATTTAAGTTATTGGATTGGGATTAGGGTTAGGGTTTAATTGCTGGATTTTCGTGGTTACTACTTTTGAGCTGTTTGTGCTCAATTTTGAATCTAGGATAATTAAGAAGAGATATATATTTAGATTGATTATGAATTTCTGTACTTGTTGTTATAGGAAACGAAATTATTTATTGACATAATGAAAAAGCTTCCAAATACTAATTCATGGAAATTTGGTTTAGAGTGTTTGGTCAAGGTTGTTGAGAAATGTTATGGTTAGGTCTCTTTAAGGCTATAAAAAATGGGTTAGGAATAAGAATTTTTTACCGTTGGTGGCTGAATTGGTGCCATGCAGATTAAACTGTGGAGTTAGAAAGCATTAAACTTTATTGGGAAAAATTAATGGACGTGCGTATTGGTTTAGTAACTATTTTAAGAAATTTTTTATGGGAAAAGAAAAAAAAACAGTTGATTTTTTTTTGACAGTTTTTTTTTTTTTATATTTTCTATAAAAGTGGTATTAAGACTTTGTTAAAAGGACAAAACTTAAATACAATACTCTAGATACTGTTTCTTAGGTTCTTCACTTAAAGATTGAGTCGTGTGGCTATTTAACAAAAAATACACTTCCATTTCATGAGAAAAAATTTACATGGCAGAATCTTAAGAGGGAATCTAAGGAAAGCACCTAAATACTGTACCTAAGTCTTGCCTTTCTTTAAATGGTCAATTAATAAATGCACTAAGGGTACCTGTTAACTAGGCCCAACTTTATTTATGCATAACTTGAAATTTTATGTACATTTTGGAGGATAAGAAGTGGTGGGTGTGTTTATGTTTCCATTTAAATTTGAGAAATGCTATGGGATTTTTCAAGTGTGCCTTGTGATAAAAATTTTAAGAATAGAGCTAGAGCATATGTTGAATGGCGGCGGATTGACAACTGAGCGTGTTACTAGTGTACTTGCATGCTACAGATTTTTGATTTCGTGGCCACTGTCATTGTAATCTTCTTGAGTTTAACATCTGGATTTGAATTTTATGAAGATGTAAAGTGAACAAGTTATGTCGTGTTACTGGCCAATGGGTTCTTGTTCAAATGGCATCTCCTTACCTTGTAAGAGCAAGATGAGGGTGAGATCATGGGTTCAAAACCCAATGGGCATGTCTATAACTTACCAATAGAAAACATTAAAACTTTATGCCATGTTATGGTTTGAATGTTGGAAGATATTGTTTTGGCAGACAAATTTTCCTGAATACCAAGGGCCAGAGAAGATTGTCATTCGACGTTACAGTGATTTTATTTGGTTACGTGATCGTCTTTTTGAGAAGTACAAAGGCATTTTTATCCCTCCTCTTCCAGAGAAAAGTGCTGTAGGTAACGAGCTTACTGTCTCCTTTTGTCTTTTACACTTCATCTTCTTCTAAAACTAGAAAATGCCATGAATATATTTGCATGGTAATAATTACTTTTCAGGGCTGAAGTTTACTTCATATATAAAAATGTGGTTGATTCAGGGGAAAAAAATTGGTTGAAGATATCTTGGCAATTGGTTGAAATTACCAATCAAGCATTGAGGCAATGCCTGGATGGTTGGACATTTTTATTGCAATTTCTGTCTGTACCATTGAATTGCTTACATTTGGGTGATATATGTGGCTGAAATATTTGCTTTGTGTGTGCATGTGTTTGTGTGCTTGCATGCGTGTATGAATTGTTTTGAGCAGTTAACCTTGTTTTATTTTTTCCCAAAGTGAGGGAGGAGAAGTTGAAGAAATGTAAAATATTTTTTCAGCAGTAATATATGTATTTAAGGGGCTTTATTGATCCCCTGGGGGCCCTGCCTTTTTTTTAAGTAGCTAGAAAATGAGAGCTCACATGGGTTGTAAAATACATGAGTGCTATGTAGCCTATTCATGGTGGGGATTGACCCTGAGATTTGTCGGCTGAAGAGGGCTATTGAGTTATATCCATGAATTTCAAGCTTAAGTTTTGGCCATCAAGGTGGCTGAGATCTGTCATGAGTAACTTTTGCATGACCAAGTTATACATTTCACTGTGATTGCCAAATGTTTGAGGAAGTTTGTTTATACTTAGGACTGGTTGCAGCCATACAAGATATTTTGTGATGGATGTTTTTGTGTAGACTTATACCACCTCTATGGGTTAAGGCATTTGTAATGGGTGGAATCATGAATGTTTCTTTATATGTTGATTCTTGTTCAGGTGCTTGAAATTCCTCTTAATTGCCTTCCTTGTCATAGTCAATTGTGGATGTCTCTTCCGTGGTTTTGCATTATTTTCTACTTGTTTTTGTCTGATGCACATTTACACTTTAACAAAATTTAATTGCATTTCAGATATTAGTGTCACATTGCTATCAATCAGTATCTTTTTTGGATAAATGAGCTTCTTATGTCCAATGCTTAAAATGCATGTCATGTCCAAACATGGATTTAGCTTATACATCTCTGTTGAAAGTGCAATAACCTGCTCTGATAGTGTTGCTGTCTGTGCTGATGAAGTTCAATTTTGGCTTTGTCTATGACATTATTAGTTTATTCTTGAATTGAGACAAAAGATGTTGCAGTATGATTGTTTATGAAGCATTCTGAAATTTGATTGTGACTAACATCAGATTCTCTTTTGCAGAGAAGTTTCGTTTCAGTGCTGAATTCATTGAGATGAGGCGTCAAGCATTGGATATATTTGTTAATCGTATAGCTTCACATCATGCACTTCAACAAAGTGAGGATCTGAGAACCTTCTTGCAGGCAGATGAAGAGGTGACGTTTTTGAGTCTGATGTTTTGAGTTGTACAGTTCTGTCCTTTGCTATCCTAATATTTAGTTAATTCTGTCCAATCTTCCTGCCTATGAGTTGGACAAATCGTGCTTGTGGACTTAACAGACGCACACATTACTTATAAAATAAAAAAAGTAAATAAATAAATCTGACACACACATTCAGCAGAAGAGCTAGGATTTTAGTTAGGGAGGATAAGGTTAAAATAAAAGGTAAAATTAATTTTTAAAATTTTTAATTAATATAAGTAGAAACTAATTAATTAATTAAACAAAAATTTGGATGAACATAAAAAATATAATGTAAATGTAAGTTCTAATTTTTTTTTTCATGCCTAGTGTTAAGTTAGTATAATCATTATTGTTAGATTGTATATTTTTTTTTTTTTTTAAATCAACTTAAAAATACAAATTTTCATTTTTCCTATCTTAGATTGTGTCTATTGCCAGCAAACTTAAAAGAGTATATAGCATTGTAGAAGAATTCAAGAAAATAACATATGAAATTTGGCACATTTATTTTGGGTGTTGCTATAGTACACCATTTTATAACTTTAAGACTATGTAGTGTATATATATATATATATCTTAGTTTTGTAAAAGGGGTGGGGTTGCCCCCCTCTGGCTCCGCCCTGCTCACAGTGACACACTTTGATATCAATAGCCTAGATTATCTACTCTAGCATGTGGATGTAATAAAAGGAAAAAAAAAAAAAAAATACTGGTCATCAAAAAAAGAAAAGGAAAAAGATTATATATATCTTTCATGGTAAAGTCATTTTCCACAACTTTTTATCAGCTTGGTTGCACAAGTTTTTTTCAATGTTGAATCAAAGGACATTAATACTGTTGGTACTCTAGTGTTGACATTGCCTTTTTACTGAAAGTTGTCCTAGGTGATGCAGCTAGGGACTCTGCATTAAAAGGCTTAGTTTCCCTATTATGCAAAATCACTAACTGGTTGTTTATCAATTAATCCCATACAATTCCACAATGTTATTAATCATAAAGGAATAAGAATCTATTTGTGAATATTTTTGTCAATGGCAGAGTGGCCAAAGATACAATGAAGAAAAAGAAGTTTAATAACACAAGAGAAAACTAGAGGGAATGACTAACTATAAATTAATTAGTTTTCTCATGATTGTTTTTTTTTTTTGTGTGCATGGGAGAGCTATAAGGCCATGTGCTCTCCAGTAATTTTTTGTTGTTTACTTTTCCCGATTTCCAAAATAAAATTGCCTTAAAATCTTGTATCTGACCTGAAAGCAAAGCCACTGGTCCTGGTAGTTTGAAAATTTTATGTATTACATGAGAATATCTTCAGGAGCCTTGAGAGAATTCAATAATTCAATTCTGATGTGCGCTTCAACCCTAAGGCCTTAAATTCTACGAGTCTTAACAGGAAGGCTTAAAATTCTTTGCTAGAGGAGTCTGTATGAAAAGTGCTAGGTTATCAAGGGATTTAGTTCATCTAATAAGCTTTATGTGACATTTCTATGGATGAATTTAAAGTGCTAGCCCTTTTTGGGTATGAGGCACTGGTGCTGCCCCATTGCTGGTGATGTTATATGGAACCCTATTGAATCCTTTTCCCAAATGACAAAAGCTTTATGTTTTTGGTTATTTAAGCATTGCTGGAATGCCTCTTTTAGGAAGATTTTTCTTACTCAGTGATGATGGTAACCTAACTTATCCAAAAAAAAATTGTTGATGGAAAATTGTTGGTGCTTGTACAGTTCTTCAAGATTACTTTTAAGCCCCCCCACCCCCTCTTTTGTTTTTGTTTTGTGGTATTTACCACTAATGGCCTTAGTTTATTTGTTTTTCATCTTTGTTCAGACAATGGACAGGCTAAGAGCACATGAGACTGGTATTTTTAAGAAGAAGCCAGCAGATTTGATGCAAATGTTCAAGGTTAGATAAATTCTTTCATGTTCTTAAGATGTTTAACGCTATCAGTATAATTCAACTCTAATGTAAATGTTATTACAATGTCATTAGGCATTTATGAACTTTACTTGATCATAACTTATTCCTCTTCTTCTACTCCCCTCCCCCCGCTATTGGATAATTTTCTTGCTTATAATGGACATGGACATACCAACCTGTGTCTAACATATTCACATAATACACACCATATTAATTTTTCTGGACAAGTTATCTTGGATCTAACAATCAGATTTAGATCTATGATGTAAAAATCCATGTGGTTGAATATTCTATCGAAAGCCTGCTCCTTGGTCTTGATCTAATTTGCATAATTTTTGTTGGGATTATTATCTGCTTTAAGTTTTCATGAATTCTGGGACAGAAAAGGGTTTTTTTTTTGGTAGTAAAGGAAGAGTTGAAATCATGAAATGCAAGCACAAAATGCAGTCTTTTCTTCCCCTGTGCAATACTTTGGTTGTGTATTTATCTTCAATGCCTATCAGATTAAGTGAGCTACTTGAACTGGTATGCGATCCATGAGAAAGATGATCTGATCTTAACTCATCCTTCTGACAATCTGACAGGATGTACAGTCTAAAGTGAGTGATGTTGTTCTTGGGAAGGAAAAGCCAGTGGAGGAGTCAGATCCTGAATATGAGAAGCTAAAGCACTACATTTTTGAGCTTGAGAACCACTTGGCTGAAGCTCAAAAGCATGCATATCGGCTTGTAAAGAGGCACAGAGGTAATGAGGGTTATGAAATTTGCATGAGTTTTAGATGCGTTACCTGTTGGTGTTATTCTTTCAGGTTTTAACTTCATTCATTCTTGTTTTAGTGGGTATATGCAAATGACACTTGAGTTCCTATATTTGTTTCCTCAGAGTTGGGGCAATCTCTGTCAGATTTTGGGAAGGCAGTCAAACTTCTTGGTGCATGTGAAGGAAATTCTCTAGGAAAGGCATTTTCTGAGCTTGGGGCAAAATCAGAGATATTATCGGTTAAACTACAAAAGGAGGTAGGCTTTAATAAAAAATTCACCCTTTTTCTTTAAGCTAATTGTGCTTGTGTTGTTTGCATGCTCGCATCTGGTTGTGTATGTGATGTTAAAAGGTTGAGTTTGTCATGTAATATGAAGTTTATTTTCTTTGTATTAATTTGCAGGCACACCAACTCTTGATGAACTTTGAAGAACCCTTGAAAGATTATGTACGTGCTGTGCAATCAATTAAGGTGGATATTCTCTGTCATTAACAATGTTTGACCATATCATCCAACTGAAGATTTTAATTTTTAATTTGTCAAGATAATCCTCTTTCTTGTGTGTCCTGAAACAGGCAACTATTACAGAGAGGGCCAATGCCTTTAGACGACAATGTGAACTGACTGAAACAATCAAGTTGAAAGAGATTAATCTGTATGGTTTTGTTATTATCTCTATTAATTTGCGTTGCTTATGTTTGTATTTAAGTGGGCTCTTGATTACTTGTAATTTTTGCTAAACAGTAATAAACTCTCACTAATACGGTCTGATAAGGTGGGAGAAGCTGAGATGGAATATAATGAGGCAAGTCAGCTTTCCAGGCATTCTCTTTTTTTACGTTTTAGGAATTTTTGTTGTTTGACTAAATTGGTTTGGTGATGCAGTTGAAGGCAGAGAGTGAGGAAGCAACAAGATTATTTGAGTCAATTGTGCGATTAATGAACGAAGAGCTAGTGCACTTTCAGGAACGAAAAACTTTAGATATGGGGATTGCTTTCAACGAATTTGCAAGAGGACAGGCACGTCTGGCAAATGGTATTGCCGATGCATGGCGAAGCCTTCTTCCTAAGCTCGAAGCTTGTTCCTCCTCTTAATGAAAGGACTCCAAAAGCAAGCAATTTAATTGTTCATGGTGGTTCTTAAGAAACACAGGAAAAATACTTGTTCACTTGGGTGGTTCTTTGAAGTGGCAGGGGCAACTCTTGCTGTGTAAAGCTCATCTTTCGTGAGCTGATTCTGCTGTTCTGGTGTTATACGATATTGTGGTTATTCTCCATTTTATTACCTGTAAAAATTCAAAGCCAAGTGGAAAACAGGGAAGCAGGTTAATCTTTTGAAACATCAATTACAGAGAAAACTCGAAAATTTTTCGTGTTTATATCACACTTCCAGAGTATAAAATGCTTTCAGCGAGTATTATTACACTTTTTTATTTTATTTTAATTTTATATTTTGTAAAATATTGACATTCGTGGCTTCGTGCACTTAGAAAATAACTACAGTTGGTTATCCCAGTCCCAAAAATCATTCTAAAGGGTTTTTCCTATAAAATTTCATCTGCAGGATCAAGTATCTAAACTCACTCCAAACTTATTTGTGATTGTGTTGGATATGATTGAATTGCTGCAATTTGCTAATCCATCATAGCCATCTAATTAATTACCAGCCAAATCAATCTAACAAAATGATTTATCTTTAGATAATACATAAGATATAATGGCAGGGGATTAGGGGTGTGCAGTTAACCTGTCAATATGCAAAAACCGATCTTCTCCAACCTAACCCAGTCAGTTTTTAAGAGTTGGTGGGTTGAATTAGATTGTCAAATTTATTTATTCATTATTTTCCCTAAACATCATAGCAATTTGTTTGCCAGTTAAAACTCTTGGCCGGCATGAAGCAAAAGTTATTTGAAAGCTGAATGAACCGACTTTACTATACTCTACTCCGCTTGTTATAAACACCATATAAAAAGCCTATCCATCTATCTTATCCTCTATAATTTTAGTCTTTACACAGACGCGCGCACACACTCTCTCTCTCTCTCTCTGTTATCAGAACTCAGAAAAATTCAGAAGCCATGGCCTCCTGCGCTGCGAGGCTACTCTTCCAACCCGCACGTGTCAACTCCCACGTGCCACTCTCCCCTTTAACTGCTTCTTCCCGCTCACCATTGCTCATCACTTGGGACAAAGACAAAGACAACAACATCAACAACCGGTTCCTCTTTAAGCTCAACCAACGGAGTCTGACGTCAGTAGCCAAGTCTTCACCGGAAAATGACGGCATTGTACCGGCCGACGAAGATGGCGTCTCTCTTGGGACTTTGAAATTGCCTTCCAATACTAACCTTCAGAGATTTGAGAGCTTGCTCTTCCAGGTACACAACATAACACACACACACACACTCACAGTCACACACAAATCTTTATTTATTTTAATTATGATCATATTCATAACTCATAACAGTGGGGCAACAGTCTTTGCCAAGGAGCTAATCTGCCACTACCTGTACCTTTGAAGGTAGGTTGCTTACTTGCTTTATTATGCTTTATTATTATATTACTATATTTCTTTCATTTCATTAGTTTTATTATTTTTTTTAAAAAAAACTTATAGACGCAACAAATTTCACAAAGGTACGTAAAATGTTAGTCACCTTTCTGTGCTATACCTTAAAAGAATTTGTCAAGTTACATATTGAGATTCCATGTATATAGTCCAAATGGACCTAATGAACACCCACCCGTGTTAGTATGTTACAACTCATAGTCCAAATATAGACAACTTGGGATATCACAATACAACCACTTAATGCGGTTGGCACTTTTTATTTATTTATTTTTGGAGAATCCAATGTTGTAGGCACTTGGCCAATGCTTATCAGTGTATATGTTAATGTTAAAAAAATTATTTCATAGTGTTGTGAAAATTTGTTGAAGTTTAAGAAGCGGTGAAAAGGGTGGGTTTATTATTTGGGGCTTTGTGTGGGTGGGAATTAGTGTATTGCTTGAGAAGTGGTGAATTGGGGAAGTGAAAGAAAGCTGCCAAAAAAAAAAAAAAAACTGGTGGAATGCTCTTGAAATCAACGCTGGATTATCAATTATTATGTGATGGGTAACTTTGGAACAACTTAATTTTGCAGCATAGATCACTTAGGGACCTATTAACTACGGGGTCCATACACTTTCTCACATGCTTTCCGTAGGTTTGATGTATCACCTGCCCATTTGTTAGCAAAACACGCTCATGGTATTGAGAACTTTGTTTCTTGGATTGAAGAGAGTCCTTGTTTCTTAGAACATGCTTTCTCAACTAATGTAATTTCTTTTCGTTCATTTTAATGAAGTTTCAGTATTCCTATATAAAAAAAAAAGGTACGAGGTCTAGTCCTTATCTTGCAGGACACATGTACAAGGTCTAGACTTTATATAGAGTGCTTAACCCGTCATGTCTTGTTGTGATTATAGTCAACTTGATAGAATCATTCTGGTTGGTAATGTTCATTTTAATGAATTTCTTGGTTATTTATTTGAGTCATGATTTGCTGGTTACTAGTGAGGTTGTTCAGACTAGAATAACATTGTGAAGCCTAACCATGTAAGATAATGCTTGTTGAATAGCTATCCTAAGTGGTCTTGGTGGTGAATGGTGATGGATTAATCTGCATTTCAATTATGCAGGTAGACAAAATTCCTGGTGGAGCTAGACTAGGTTTTATAACGATTGGTGATGGGAAGACTGAGGTACTCGTGTACATAGATTGCTTGGTTTTTCCAGCAACTGCTGATTCTGGTCCAGTTTTCCGAGCTATAAGAAATGGACCATTAAAAGATCAGTCACCTCCTGGTGAGCCAAGAATCATGAGAAGTCTTCTGGAAGCCCTAAAGAAGTCCGTGGAAATTGCTAGAGTTTGAACGAGTATTTTTTGTGTGTTATATGTAATATTTTTTACTATTACTGTGTTAAATTTAATAGTATAGATTCTGTTTTAATTATATCAACGTTTTCATGCATAGTTTGTACTTTAATGAAGCTTGGTTTTGTTGAGATCTTAGTCCTTGTCTCATGTATATGCTTGCCGACCAATAGATCATCCAGGGTTTAGAATCTAAACGGATTACCTTAGGCTGTTAGTTTATTAAGAAGGTGATGTAAAATTGTTTATAAACAGCGTCAATCAGTATGAAGCATTTGCTTTCTACATGCATGCTGGGACAAGAACGCTGGAAATGATGTGCTTTCTTATACTAATTGGGTTGTGTGCTTCTATATGCTGACAAGAGTATATTTGTTGCCTTTTGGATTTATGTGATTGTTCTCTTCTCATATAGCTTCCTATATTGCGGGTACAAGAATTATGGGAACAACATGAATCTTTTTTGGATTATAAGGGTTTATGTGATTCTATATTTCTGGGACAAATATATCTGCTGCTTTTTTTTAATTTTATGCTAATTGTTAATGAACATGTAAGAGGTATCTTGTCAAGGAGCATATAACTAGGTGATTCTTATAGCTAGTTTATCAAAAAAAAAAAAAAAAAAAGAGTTGACAAGGCATACTTAAAAAGACAAACTAGTATATTCAGTGACATCCATGCAGGCAGGATATTCAGCTATATTGCTATAAATATTCTAGAATCTTAAACTGAAATACTCACACTACTCTTAGCACTTGTTTTTGACGGAATGTTCTAATTGGCAATACACAAGAACTTGGTTCAAGAATCTTCGATTTGGATTTCGAAGAAAATGAAGATACAAGCAGAGTTGGAAGGAAGGCTTGGTGATGGAGAAGAAGATGGTTATGATGCAGTTGTTGTGGGGTCTGGATATGGTGGCTCTGTTGCTGCTTGTCGGATGTCAATTGCAGGAATAAAGGAATGTTTAATTGAGAAAGGCTGGAGATGGGAAGCTCATGATTTCCCAACTGACAGCTTTAAGATCATGTCCACTGTGAGGATGGAGAACTGGGATTTAGGCAGCAGATTTGGCCCAAAAGATGCTCTATTCCAGGTTGTTTTCTCTTTTTATGATGTTCTCTTTGAACTCAAATATAAAGACGAAAAAGTGATTACACAATAATGTTTTAGCATATGGATATTTGGAATCATTGACAACCATGAACAAAAATATGAATCTGTTATTAGGACAATTCCTCTGTACATTTGTGTAGATATTTTACTAATTAATTTATATAATTGGTTGTCACCAAAAACACATTGAGCCTATAGAAGCCAAAAAAATGTAGTAGTCACATGAGTTGAAAACCTGGTTAAAATATCATTGGTTTCCTAAGTGTAGGCTTCAGTGTAAATGATGAATGTAATTTTTAACTGTTTGATGAAAATATAGGTTTATGAACAAAATGATTCTTTAGCAGCAGTGGCCTGTGGACTTGGTGGTGGTTCACTTGTGAATGCAGGAGTGATGCTGCCAACCCCAGTTTGTGCTAGAAGGAACCCAAAGTGGCCAAAGGAATGGGAAGGGGATTGGTATCATTGTGAAGCTTCAGCTGTTGCCATGCTAAGAACACAAAGTATTCCCATCAAGTTTCCTGCTGCAAAAGTCTTGGGAGAAATAGTTGACAAACAGATTGAAAATTTATTTGAGACTTCAGAGAAGCTAAGCATGAATTTTGATCTTGAAGAGTCAATGGCTAATTCAATGACACCTCAAAAAATGGACAGCTGTTTGGCCTGTGGAAACTGTCTTGCTGGGTGTCCTTATAATGCCAAAAGTTCTACTGACAAAACTTATCTAGTTTCAGCAATCCAGGCATATTTCTATCACTTCATATGTTAATAACTGTAAAACTATATTTTCATTTACTTGGTTCAGAAATGTTCCATAAATATAATTTGCTTCTCAGATTTTGTGGCTGAAAGTCCAAAACCAAAATGATGGTAAAGATTAGAACAGCATCAATTTTTTTAATCCATTATTTTATATATATGTTTTTTTGTATTTTCAAATGCATAAGAAATAAAGGAAGTAATATTTGTTGGGTTTTCCAAACAGGTTCTTACTTTCCCTGTTAAAATTAGAATTTCTTTGTGTTGCAGGCAGGATGTGAAGTTAGAACAGAATGTCAAGTTCAGTATGTGGTTAAAAACCCATATTATACTTGCCAAGAAGAAGGCAGAAATAGCAGAAAGAGAAGATGGCGTGTTTACTTGGATGAGATTGACTATATAACCAGTGATTTTATAGTCCTCTCAGGTAGAAAGCAGTAGCAGCAAATAGTTTGTACCTTTTGTTAGAATTTTTTTTTTTAAAACGATATGTTAACAAATTCCAATTATATGTTTTCCCCAGCTGGAGTGTTTGGCACAACTGAGATACTTTTCCGGTCACAAATGCGAGGATTGAAACTTTCAGAGGCACTTGGCTCTGGATTCAGCTGTAATGGAAATACTGTGGCCTATCTTGCTGGAAGCCCACTACCCTTGAATTCTTTTGGATTAGACCGAAAGCAACTCTCAATGATTCCTTTTCAAGAACGGCCAGGGCCGGCCATCTCTTCATCTTACACGTCTTCATTGGGTTTCACCATCCAGGTCTTGGAACTTCTCTAGTAAAACTTAAATTAACTGTACTTCTAAATGGGGTGTTCCTTCTTGTCAGCTTGTCATGATAGAGTTTGATCATCAGATTTAGTTGATGATGAATCTGCTTTAGTAGCAAACAACGTCAAATTTATCCCATGGGGAAACCAGATTATGAATTATATCCATATTTTGGCTTAACAGATGCTTCTGACATGCTGATTACCTAGGGGTGTTGAGTTTGACTTGAATTATGATCCATATGCTGGTAGAATCCCCAACCTTGAGAAAGAACATAGCCAGTGTGAAATTAATGTATCTCAATCCATACTCTATTGACAAATGGCATTAAAAATTAGGTAGCTAGTATGGTCAGTTTTTGAGTGGCTATGCAGTCTAGGTCTTTGCACTAATAAATTTCTATGAAGATACAATCTCAAAGTATCCAAACATGCTTGCATACATAGACATGCATGAATTTAGAACTATAAACATTTTATTTTCATTGTGAACTTATCTGTACTTCCAACAGCTTATCCTCACCTGCTATTTAAAGGGATCACAACTTATGGTTGGCCAACTGGCTACTGGTTCTTTCACGGGATTATTGATAAGATAAGACATATTATAGGTTTGAAAGCAAGTCAAGCTATTGTTCTTAATGCAATGGGATATGATGAAAGTGATGGGGAAATTATGATGGAAAGGGACATGAACAGAATTTGCTTTGGTCCACCCCATGATCCTTTACTCCCCAAAAAAATCAAAGTCTTTCAAAAACTAAGTAAGAAATTAGGAGGAATTCTCTTCTTATCAAGGTACCAAAGCACATCGGTCCATCTTCTAGGTGGGTGCAATGCATCATCTGATCCTTCATATGGTGTTTGCAACCCCAGTGGTCAGGTATTTAACCCATAGTCTTCAGTCATGGTGCACCCAGGCCTCTATATCTGTGATGCTTCTCTGATCCCATGTTCTGTTGGCATAAACCCATCTTTTTACTATTGCAACTGCAGCTGAGTATGTTAGTAAGCAACTTGTACAGGATGTTCTCAAGCACAAGAGGGTTGAAACTGCTTATCAAAATCCACATTCTATCCCTAATAAGAATACAAAGAGTGGTTGGAGATCATGGTCATGTTTAAAGAAACCATGAGGGGTTATGTGGGGGGTATGCCATGCACAGCTTATCTAAAAATGAAGATGAATTCTCAAGAACGGAAGGGCTTCAGCGAGTGGAAGTCATGTATCAGCAATTGTTATCCTTTTCTGAGAGGGAAAGTTGGTGGGTATGTGGAATTTAAAGCAATTGAGAAGGATGAATTACATATCATGGATGGGAATGTAAGTTTGTGTGAAGTAGATTACAGAACTCCTTACACACACTACATGCATTATCGTCTTCTCCTTGCAGCATCTTCTGGTTCAAGGTATGAGAAAGTTTAAATTCCTCGATCATTTTCTTTGATTATATTAAAGAATTAATAAATTCTATTTCATGCAGATATATTCTTGAGGGAAAGAAGATAATGAATCCTTATCTGTTTGCATTATGTGCATGGAGGGAGATGACGACACTGCATGTGACATTTAAGAAAGTTGCAGAGAACAATTCAAGGGAAGACATGATGCATCTAATTCGAGCTCAATATCTCCATGATACAGCTTCTAAAGAGTTTCATAAGCCTTAGAGGAAACAACAGAGGAAGGTTCATGTGTCATCTATTATACACACTCTACAGAACCTATTTCCTACAGATACCACAAGGGAGCCACAAGGAGACTTCACCCCATCAGATTTGTATTTTAAATTTTATCGAAGCAGCACCCTCCATGAAATTAAAACAGGTATCAGGAATCTCAATCGATTGTTTAAGAGCATTAGAGCAGAATCTCAATCGATTGTTTAAGAGCATAAGAACTCAAATCTGCTTAGAATTGATGTCAGCATATAGTGCACTCTCAAGAGAATCATTGATAATAAAACTCAGAAAAGAAAGACTAAATAAAACTATGGGGTATTCATTTAAATTCTACCAATGTATTAATTGAAAACTTATGAAACACACTTTCAAGCTTAAATTTAGATAAGTTGATGGAAGAAGAAATATCCATCAACGTCGACTTACACACTCAACTTGGAGATTTGACTTAATTAATCACCAACATGATACCTGATGGAGCACAGAGTTCTTTGTTGTTACTTTTATTTCCTTTACTTTATTACTTAAGTTTCTAATCTGGGTCCTTCCTGTATATCATGCAGAGGATGGATTTATTATCAGTTGCAGGCAATGGAAGTGCAACCAAAATTTCTCAAAGCTTGAAGGACCAAAACAACCATATCCAATTCTCCTTCTTAATGGGTATTCTACTGAGAGTTACTGGTTGCCCACTGAACCAAACGATCTAATCTGAAATTTACTAGAAGAAGGGCATGAAGTATGGTTATTGCAACCAAGGTTACACCTTTTGAATCCTTCAAATAACTTCACAATTGAAGATATTGGAAGATTTGATGTCCCTGCTGGTAAAGAATTCAGAAACATACCCCACTTGAAATCAATTCTTACTAACCTCTAATGTCTTGTCAGTATTCACTTTATTATTTTCTTTTGCAGCAACAAATAGGATCCTTGAATTGCATGGGAAGCATGTAAAGATACATGTTGTTGGACATTGTGTTGGAGGCTTAGCCTTACATGTTGCCCTCATGGGAGGGCACCTCTCTGCAACCCATATAGCTTCTTTGTCTTGCACCAACTCTTCAATGTTCATCAAGTTAAATCCTTTGTCCATGTTTAAAATGTGGCTTCCTCTGATCCCAGTAAACTCTCTCTCTCTCTCTCTCTATTGCTGTAAAATATAGTTTTGTCTTGAAGAACTTGTTTGTTTTTGTTTTTCTTTGTTTTATGTTGTCTTGCGTGGCTGTGTTAATCTTCTTTTAATTCTGTCCCCTTCTACTATGCTCAGCCAATAAGAATAATAATCAGAATAACAATAACAAACAAACAAAAATAAGATATCTAGGTCTAATGAAGGCATAATGTGATATAGCACAATTTTTTACAAATCCATTTCTCCTTGAGCTTAAGAAGGTTTTCAAATCAATTTGCAGCTTTCAATGGCCATACTAGGCAAGAACACAGTTCTGCCTTTGTTGGAAACATCAAAGTCTAGTTTGCCTCATCGACTCTTCAAATCCATTACCCGTTTGATACTACGTTATGAAAGATGCACCTGCAATGAGTGTGAGGTTTTTTCTGGTGTATTTGGAAACACATTCTGGCATGAAAACCTAAGCCCCAGCATGCACTACTGGTTAAACAAAGAAAATGTGACAAAGCTTCCCATGGCAGCATTTCCCCACCTTAGAAAAATCTGCAATGCTGGTAACATTGTTGACAGTGAAGGAAACAACTCATATTTGATCCATCCTGAGAGAATGCCACTTCCTACGCTTTATATTTCTGGAGGAAGGAGTCTCCTTGTGACTCCGGAGACTTCTTTTCTTGCTAACAAGTACATGAAGTTGCATCAGCCTGGTTTTAGACATGAAAGAGTTGTAGTGGAGGGCTTTGGGCATTCAGACCTTTTGATTGGAGAAGAGTCATATAAGAAGGTTTTTCCTCACATTACATCTCATATTAGATCAGCTGAAAGAGAAAATGGTGCAATTAGTGTTGGGGGAAGGAAGTATAGCAAAGAGGCCATGGATTGGGAAGATGATCCTTACGAACAATATGGAGGTTTTAGCGCTTGGTTTTCTCCTTGTGTTGTTATTTTGTTGTTTCTTATGTTAGTTGCACTATGCTTGTCAATGTTCAATGTGTTTTAATGAGGAAAAGTTATTTTATATCGTTTTAGTTGATCCTTATGAAGAATATGGAGGATTTAGCACTTGGTTTTCTCCTTTTGTTGTTATTTTATTTGTTGTTTCTCATGTTAGTTGCACTATGCTTGTCAATGTTCAATGTTTTTTAAAGAGGAAAAGTTATCTTGTATCGTGTCAGTTGAACCCATATATTAAGGCAATTAGAATAATAATTAGCCATTTTCTTGTATTTCATTAAAGATTGGTATTGGCTTATGAAATTTGCGGCTACTTGATCTTTAAGTCAAACTACTAACAGTTCGTGGTTTTCATGTATAGACTGTTGTTGACGGATGTCATTTGTTTAGAAAATACTTTCTAACTACCGCGCATCCTAGGCATAATGTTCACTCTATAGGTATAGTGCTTGTGGGGTGTGGAGGGCAAAAGCCGGGGTTCAAGTCTCTAGGAGGGAGTTTCATATACATATACATATAAAACTTATATATATGTTGGACTTCGGCTTCATCTTAGGTTTCGTTCTCATCTAGACCAAATTTAAATCAATGTAAACTAAAAATAACAGAAAATTAATAATATTTGCTATCAATATTTTTTTTCCTTATATAGTTTTATTATTATTATACAAATGGTGGTTGGACAAACTAAAATTGAGAATTTAGCAGATAACAATTTAAATGATTTTTTTTTTTATTACATTTGTTTCAAATGAACTTATATTTATTTTATAAGTAGCCATTTTATATTTTCAAATATACAAGCATTAATTCTATAAAAAAAAAAATATAAACATTATATATTGTACGGTTACAATTTGGAGCTCAGGCCCAATAAGGGGTTGGGTCCAGATCCAAAGAGCCCGGTCCAATAGATTTATAGAGAGTCGATTGAAGAGCGGGGATTAGACCAGATTTCCAATGGCTAAGATGGTTTTAAACTCAAACATACGAGTACACTTCACAAGAGCTGACCATTGTTTAATCCGAGCAGGACCATTTTCATTGAATACCCTTCTTTTTTTACAGTCACCCACCTCCCTCTCAAGGGGGGGGGGGGGTTGTTTACATTTTATATCTACTCTTAGGCCATCTTGATCGTTCACCTGTCGACCATCGGGGTTGCTACTTGAGTACCCGTCCCATCAACCACCTTCCCTGACCCTCTGTGAGTTGTTGTTGCCAATGCAACACTGTTCAGGGGTCTCTTCCACATAAATGCGGCCAGAAAAGTGGTTGGTTAGCATTTAATGTGGAGGCAGTAGCTTTTCGATGGGACATTTCTGGGTTCATCTTTTCCACAATTGTAGGGGTCTTTCTTGTCAAAGAAGCCTTCCGATCGATCATCTGTACTGTGAGAAATAGGTCCGACTGAGATTTGATAACATCCGAGAGTGAGTTACCCTCGGACCATATTTAGCCACACCGTCATGGGCATGGAATTCCCCCTCGAACGTTCCATGATTAAGATAGGGCCCAAGGCCTAGCAAGCATTATAGGCTTCCACCCCTCACAATAGCCCCTCAAAATTTCTGGCTTTTTTCTCGCATCCGAGGGGAAAAGGAGAGATTTTGATGATCTTTGAATTTGACCAATCGAAGCGTCAAGAGCCCTTGAACTTACACGTGGAGGGCGTGGTTCTGTGCGTGTCGTAATCGCAATTAATTGCTTCAGAATTCGCAAGGCTTCATTAATTGCTCCAGGCAGCGCTATGTCTCTTACATCTGTTGGTGAGGCACTGATCCAACGGCTGATGTTTTCCCTCAAGTTTGGGCGGGATAACTCCCCTCAACTTTTTGCCTCCTATATAAAGCGCCAGAGGGATTCATTTTCTTTTTTTCTTATCTTAGAAACTCCCAGACTCTTGAGCGATAACTAGTGCTTCAGATTCTCAGATTGATCAAATCGCCACACGCCTTGCTACCTTTATCTCAAGAACCTTTAGAATTCCTCTTTACAGGATCTCGTGGATCCCCTTTCACCTTAGCCTGCGTAAGTCGAAAGTTCTTCTGATTTACTGTTTCCCTGTCACCAAGTCCACTCGGATCGTGATTCCCCCTTTTTTAGTTTGCCAAGAAAATGGGTAGATTTGAGAGCTTAGTGAACTCTCGTGCGAAAATAGAGGCCTTCAAGAGAAAATATCACATACCCCAGGGGGTTAACCTACGCTACTGTTCAACAGAACAAATAGAGTCCGACCGAAAAGTGGGAGAGGTGGTCATCCCCATGATTGCCTTTATAGAGGGAGGGATGACCCTCCCTATGAGCTCAGTAACTAGGGATTATTTATTTAATCATAGACTGTGCCCTCACCAGTGCGCGCCCAACTTATTCAGAGTTTTGGGTAGCGTTGATGCTCTCAACGAGCATCTGGATCTGCGGCGAACCTGGCACGACGTGGTACATATGTACGAGTGCCATTCCCAAAAATCCGCTGGATATTACCTAAGGTCCCGCTCAGACGTAGTAAGGATGATATCGTGTTTGCCCAAGTCAAATAAGGGTATGAAGGATGATTTTCTCATAGTTTCAGGAGCGTGGCACGATGACGTTCATTGTCCAGTCTGAGCGGAGGAACCAGGTGGGACGCTTTAGGCCTTTTAGTGATAGATTTGAGCTCCCCACTCCTGGCCTTGTACCGTTCCTCACCCCATGAAGGATAATATATATATATATATATATTTTTTTTTTTTTTTTGTGGTGTCTAACCGTTTTCTCTTGCTCGGTGGTTTTTGCAGATAGAACGCACATAGCTCCTCAGCTCAGCTTGACCAACGTCCAAGCTCTCAACTATCTGCTGCGATCCGAGATCTTCGTGAGCGAGGACGGACAACTGCGGGCTGTCCACCTAATTTTGGACTTCAAGCCCATATCGGATACGGTCTTGGACGTCGGTAACGCCATAAGGGCGAAGGACCGCCGCATCCATCGTATAGACGTATCTCGGCCAAACTTCTTAGCCGACTACGACCTTCCCCCAGTAGCGTATCCTATCCCCCTAGGTGCACCTTTGGCTGTCCAGCTGACCTACCACATTCCCGCTGAAGCTCCTGTAGTCGGAGAGGGGACTACCTCTTCAAACCGTTCGTTTAACGAGGAGATTGACAAGTTCCAATTCGAAGAGGAGGGCCGGGGAAAGAAAGTGATTTCATTATCGGATACTGAGGACGAGCTGGACCAGCATTCTAGTGTCCAAACTCCCTTTCTGGTAATTTCTTGCCAGAGGATTTCGAGGAAGAAGAAGAAGAGATGTCGCCGAACAAGGGTGGCACTGCTCTGCGGGCGCTGATGGCAGCGAGAGGCAAAGGCTCCTCCTCGAAGGACGCCCCTAAGACCCAAACTACCACTAAGTTTCCACCTTCTCCTCCACCTCCGACGGCCTCGACCAACCAGCAGATGATCGCTAATATAAAAAAGAAGCGGAAGGAAACAGAGGTGCGAGAGGTGGAGGAGGGTGAAGTGATCCCGCCAAGGGAGGCCAAGAAGCCCAGGCGAGCTAGGGACAAGCAGGCATCCTCTGTGGAGAGCAGAGAGGGTTCTCAAGGCGCCGATGTGTGTCGGCCACCCCTAGTCTGGGCCCTCAAACTGGAAATGGACGGCACTCCCATCCTTCCGGACGCCTCGATCCGAAGCTATCAGGGGGGGCAGGCAGGCTATATTACCGAAGCCCTAGAGCAACCCCTCCTCTTACCAATGGACATGGAGGCGTATAGGCGTTTTAGACAGCCAGACCTCTTCTTATCCCTAAAGAGGGACTTAGCTATGGTAAGCCTTTTAAGGTCAATTATACATTCAATCCTTGGTTGATCCGTTTACCAAAAATACTTGTTTGTTTTCTTCTTGGCTTTGACTTGGACCCCTCGTATCCATTTGTGCAGATGACCCAGCAGGTTTTCGTAGCTGAGGAATGGGTCAAAAGTAAAAGCAATCAAGCTCGCACAGCGTCTGAATCTCGTGACGAGGTTGAGAAGGCTTTGGGCGCGCTCAAAGAGGAGTATGCTGAGCTCAACAATAAGTTTATTATCTCGGAGAAGGAGCGGAACAGCGCCATGGCCGGTCTGAAAAGCGCTGAAGCACAAGCCGAGGACCAGCGTAAGAGATTGCACCTTACTGAAATAGACTTGGCCACTGAAAAGCAACAGGTGCTGGACCTCATGGCCGAACTAAAGAAAGCGCACGAGGCAGTGCAGCTGGTGAAAAAGGTTCTAGAGGCTGAGAAAAAGGCTTCCTGCGCAATCGGTGTAGAGGAGACGCAGGCAAGGCTCACAGAAGAGTTCGCTGAGTTGTGTAGGGATTATTGCGCAATATTATAGGGTAAGGCCCTTGATATGGCAGGCGTCCCTACGGACTCAGCTTGGAGGCAACCTGGGAGTATTTTTTACGACCCTAAGATCTAAGAGACCCCAGAGAGCGCCCCTTTTGCCATTGATCCTGCCTAAGAGGACGAGCAACCCTCGGAGACCCAAGAAGTTGAGAAGAACAAGGAAGCCAAGGGGGAACCAGCCGAAAAAATTGCCAAGGCCAAGGACAGTGTTACCTTTCAGCCGAGCTAGAGCGCGGACCCTCCAAAGGCGAAAATCTAATTTATTGTTGCTGTCATGCCTTTTTTTTTTTTTTAAAAACCCTTTATCATGTGGCGCTGTAACCCACTTTTTGATTAATGAATAAATCTTTCTTCTCTTTCGTCTTGTTTCTTTCCTATGCGCGTGTACACGCCTTGTCGCTTACCTGGATCTTATAAAAACTAGGGAAAATTTTGCGAACAATAATGACTTCGTTTAAATACTTGAGATAATTAAGAGACTTGCGTTAAGTTCTCCACATCAGCTGGTTCGAGCACTACAGGCCTGATAGGGAGTCAGTTTAAACATGGGATAATTAAGAAACTAGTGTTAACTTCTCCATATCAGCTGGTCCGAGGACTACAGGCCTGATGGGGAGTCAGTTCAAACACGGGATAATTAAGAAACTAGCGTTAACTTCTCCATACCAGCTGGTCCGAGGACTACAGGTCTGATGGGGAGTCAGTTCAAACACTTGGGATAATTAAGAAACTAGCGTTAAATTCTCCATATCAGCTGGTCCGAGGACTACAGGCTTGATGGAGAGTCAGTTTAAACACTTGGGATAATTAAGAAACTAGCGTTAACTTCTCCATACTAGCTGGTCCGAGGACTACAGGCCTGATGGGGAGTCAATTTAAACACTTGGGATAATTAAGAAACTAGCTTTAACTTCTCCATACCAGCCGGTCCGAGGACTACAGGCCTGATGGAGAGTCAGTTTAAACACTTTGGATAATTAAGAAACTAGCGTTAACTTCTCCATACCAGCTGGTCCAAGGATTACAGGCCTGATAGGGAGTCAGTTTAAACACTTGGATAATTAAGAAATTAGCGTTAACTTCTCCATACTAGCTGGTCCAAGGACTACAGGCCTGATGGAGTCAGTTTAAACATTTGGATAATTAAGAAACTAGCGTTAACTTCTCCATATCAGCTGGTCCGAGGACTATAGGCCTGATGGGGAGTCAGTTTAAACACTTGGGATAATTAAGAAACTGGTAACCGAAAAACATACCAAAAAATTCATTAATAATAATATCTTCTTAAGTTGTTTACATTCCACGGTCGTGGTATTATATGCTTGTCTAGATCTGTTAAGAAATATGCATTAGTGCCAGCCACCAAGGTGATACAATATGGCCCCTCCCAATTGGGTCCCAACTTCCCCCATATTAGGTTCTTTGCAACGCCAATAATCTTCCTCAACACCAAGTCTCCAGGGGCTAAGGGCCTCGCTTTAACCTTAGCGTCATATCCCCTCTTGAGCTTGTGCTAATAGTATGCCAGTTGGATCATCGTGTTTTCTCTCTTCTCTTCGATCAGGTCTAAATTTTTCTCTAACAAGTCGTCGTTCGTGTCTGGACAGAATGAACTGGTTCTCAACGTCAGAAAACCAGTCTCTAGGGGGATGATAGCCTCAGCTCCATAAGTCATTGAGAATGGGGTCTCCCCAGTGGACCTACGAGGGGGGGTGCGGTACGTCCAAAGGACATGCGGCAGCTCTTCCACCCATTTGCCTTTCGCATCGTCCAACCTCTTCTTTAGTCCATTTACTATGACCTTGTTAACAGCCTCTGTCTGTCCATTGCCCTGGGGGTAGGCGAGAGTAGAATATCGGTTCGTAATTTCCAACTCGCCGCAGTATCTTCTAAATTCCCTGCTGTTAAATTGCAAGCCATTGTCAGAGATGAGGGTCCGAGGGACCTCGAACCGAGTCACAATGTTTTTTTAGACAAATCTCTTGGCGTCCACGTCTCGGATGTTTGCCAAGGGTTCAGCTTCCACCCATTTGGTGAAATAATCTGTGCCGACCAGTAGATACCTTCTGTTTCCGGTTGCTCTGGGGAAAGGGCCCATAATATCTAATCCCCACTGAGCGAATGGCCAAGGGCTGGAAAGTGGATTGAGGACTCCTCCAGGTTGATGTATGTTTAGGGCGAACCGTTCACATTGATCACACTTCTTCACATACTCTTGGGCTTCCCTCTGCATATTCGGCCACCAATATTCTTGAGTGATAGCACGGTGTGCTAGGGATCTGCCGCCTGTATGACTTCCACAAATTCCCTCATGGAGCTCTTCAAGGAGGGATTCGGTTGCTTCGGGACGCACGCACAGTAAATATGGCCCCGACAAGGACCGTTTATATAATTTCTGGTCCTCAGACAACCAGAACCGCGCAGCCCTCCTTCGTACTTTGTCAGCTTCGGACTTTTCTGCCGGTAGCTTGTCTTCTTTCAAGAACAGCGCTATTCGGTCCATCCAACTGGGCTCTGCTCTCACCTGATGAACCTGGACCGCTTCTCCTCGAGGTTCAGTGGGCCTGTTCAAATACTCAACCAAAATAACCCGAGGAAGGCTTTGGGCCGAGGAGGTTGCTAGGGAATCAGCATGGGAATTACTGCTTCTGGAGATGTGTAGCAAACTGAAAGATTTGAACTCCGATTACAGGCGCCTGACCTGCCTCAAGTACTCCTGTATTCTTTCATCTCTCGTCTCGAATTCCCCCTTCACCTGGCTGACCACCAATCTAGAATCCAAGAACAACTCTATCCTTTTTCCCTCCATTTTCCTAACCATAGCCATGCTCGTCAGCAGAGCTTCATATTTAGCCTCGTTATTTGTTGCAACAAAATCCAACCTTAACGACTTTTCAATGATGATCCTTTCTAGGGACACGAGCACCAGCCCCACACCAGAGCTCTTGAGATTTGCTGCACCATCAACGTACACCTCCCAGGGTGATAGGTCACGCTGAGCAATTAGGCCAACCGATTTTTCATCCATGCCGCGTATCGGGATTACCTCTTCTATAGAAGGCTCTGTAAACTCGGCCACCAGGTCTGCCAAAACTTGACCCCTAATTAAGGTGCGGGGCATGTATTTAATGTCAAAAGAACCTAGAATTGTTCCCCATTTGGAGATCCTTCCCGTGTAATTAGCACTTTTGAGTATGGCTCTAAGTGGAAGTTGGGTGAGGACGACAACCGTGTGCGCTTGGAAGTACTGGGGTAACTTCTTTGTTTCGTGTACCACGGCTAGAATGGCTTTCTCTAAGGGTAGATATCGAATCTCGGCCTCGTGCAGTGACTTGCTTATATAGTAGACTGGTCGTTGTACACCGTCATCGACTCGTATCAACACTAGGCTTACGACATAAGGGGCAACGACGATATAGGCAAATAGGACCTCGTCTCTCTCAAGGCTGGACATAGAGAGGTATTCTTTAAGTTGTTGGAAGGCCAGGGCGCATTCCTCAGTCCACTCAAACCCCTTCCACTTATTTAGCAATCGGAAGAATGGTCGGCACCTGTCTGCAGAACAGGAAATAAAGCGATTTAGGGCTGCGGCCATTCCGATCAGCTTTTGGACTTCCTTGGGATTCCGAGGGGGCTGCAAGTCACTAATTGCTTTGATTTGGTTGGGGTTCACCTCAATTCCTCTGTGAGTAACCATGTAGCCCAGAAATTTGCCTGATCCCACCCTGAACGTGCACTTAGAGGCATTCAGATGCAGATTGTGTTCTCTGTGGATTTCAAAAATGTTTTCGAGGTCTCCAATATGCTCAAACGTGATCTTGCTCTTCACCACCATATCATTAATGTAAACTTCCACGTTCTTACCCAACTGAGACTCAAACATCCTCGTCATCATCCTTTGGTAGGTTGCACCGGTATTCTTTAATCCGAATGGCATTACTTATAGTGGTAGTTCCCAATTGGGGTGACGAAAGTGGTCTTCTCCTGATTGCCTAGGGCCAGCGGTATCTGGTGGTACCCCTGAATGGCGTCCAGGAAACTCATCCGAGGGTGGCCAACTGTTGCATCTACCAACTGATCAATTTTTGGCATGAGGAATGGATCCTTTGGGCAAGCCTTATTCAGGTCGGAGAAATCCATGCAAACTCGCCACTTCCCGGTCTTTTTCTTTACTACCACAGTGTTGGCCAACCACTCAGGGTAGAAAATCTCTTTAATTGCTCCGGATCGTTTGAACTTCGCCACCTCTTTTCTGACTGCTTCTGCATGCTGCCTGGACGGGCGTCGGAGCGGTTGCTTCTTAGGAGTGATGGCTGGGTTGACGTTTAGGCGATGGCAAATGAATTCTGGGTTCACCCCGGGGGCCTTTGTAGGGTCTCATGCAAATACGTCAATGTTTGATCTGAGGAATTTCGTCAGCTCTTCCTTCTCTTGAGGAGGCAGCTGGGATCCGACTTGAAAAAACTTCTCTGGATCATCCCCAATAACGATTCTTGTCAGGCTTTCGCATTCTGCCCCCTCGGCTGGGTCCTCGGTATTTTGCACCGAGGATTTTAACTGTTATAAGCTCTCTTCTTTATGAGCCAGAGACTCGGCTCCAGGTTTGTGGTGAATCGCGGCCACCAAGCATTGCCTGGCCACCGATTGGTCTCCTAAAATTTCCTTAACCTTCCCCTCGGACGGATACTTGATCTTCTGGTGAAGGGTGGAGGAAACAGCCCCCAGTGTATGAAGTCAAGGTCTGGCCACGATGGCGGTGTAGGGTGAATATGAGTCCACCACAATAAAATCCACTTCCATCACTTCCTAACCAGTTTGCATGGGCAACCTGATTTGGCCTTTCGGAGTGACTAATTTTCCATCAAAGCTCACCAAGAGGGAGCTGTAGGGCGTTAGATCCTCGGGCAACAGGTTCAGCCCCTTGTAGAGGTTAAGGTACATTATTTCGGCATTGCTGCCTTGGTCTACCATTACCCTTTTTACATCATACCCTCCGATCCTGAGGGTGATCACCAAGGCATTATCATGGGGATGGATGGTTCCAATTTTGTCTTCGTCCGAGAAACCCAACACTGGCTGCGCCTTTCTCTAAGTCCTTTTTGGCTCCTGGCCATAGTCATTAGGGGACAGCCTCATTACAGACATTACCTTGGATGGGCAAGACCCTGTTCTTCCTGGTGCAGCGAAAATAACGTTTATCGTACCTAAGGGGGGTCTTGAGGGATCGTCCCTCCGAGGCCTTGAGTTTGACTGACCCCCCTTACCATCGGGGTGGTGCAGGAATTGCTTCAGCTTGCCCTCATGTACAAGTTGGTCCAAATGATCACACAAGTTTCTGCAGTCCTCGGTGGTGTGCCCATGGTCCTAATGGTATTGACAGTAGAGGTTGTGGTTGCGCCTCTCAGGGTTTCCTACCATTTTATTTGGGCGTTTGAAGAAGGGTTCATTTTTTATCATCTCTAGGACTCGTTGTACTGGTTCTCAGAACACAGCGTGAACTGCCTGGACATCCGCCGACCCTGATTGCTCGGCCAGATCCCTGTGGGGTCTGTTGTTGCTGTAACGGTCTAACCTGAAATCCCTCCTCTCCTGGGAGATAACCTTGTCCTTTCCCTTTCCTTATTGCTGGTCTTCCTTAACCCTTATATACTTGTTGATTCTGTCCATCAGTTGGCACATGCTGGTGACTAGTTTTCCAGTTAGAGATATTCTTAAGCCATGATTAGTTGGAAGGCCGAGCTTAAAAGAGCTAATGGCCACCTCGTCAAAATTGACATCCATTTCATTGAACGTTTTCCAATACTTATTCGAATGGGCCTTCAGGGTCCCACCCTCTCGCATGCTCAAGAACAATAAGGAAGCCAAAGACCTAGGAGCCCTGCGGCAAGTAACAAAGCGGGAACAGAATGCTTGAGTGAGATCGTGAAAGGAACTCAAAGAGTTTGTCTTCAAGCTATCAAACCATCTCATCGCGACTGGCCCCAAGCTAGACAGGAAGATTTTATACATCAAAGTTTCATCCCTAGAATGGATGGCCATCCTCTGGTTAAAATGACTAACAAGTTCTACAGGGTCCGTTCTGCCATTGTAGATGGTGAACGTTGGTTGATTGAAATGCCTGGGGAGTTTTGTCCTTTCGATGTTGCTCGTGAAAGGTGACTTGGAGATTTGGTTCAAGGCCTTGCTCATGGCATCGCTTCCCACACCACGATGCGACGGGCTTCGACTTCGACGTCAGTGATGGCTCTCCTTTTGATAAGAGAAAGACTCACTGGGGGGAGTTTGAGATCCCCACTTATAATCGATGTCTTTCTCGCTATCGGAAGAAGAACCTGAGTCCAGAGAAACCCGCTTTCTCTTCGCGTGGCATAACTCCCTTTTTAACCGGTCGATTTCCAGTTGCATATCCTTCCTGTCGTTTGCATGGGAGGCATGGTTTTCTTCGCCAGTGTGATTCCTGTTAGGGCATGCGGCGTGGGCATTTCCCTCGCGGTCACCTTTCCGTTCGAGGTTGAGGAAAGGGTCACCACATTCAAAGCCCCTTGACTCTACTGGTTGCGGATCTCGGTTTGCCATGGTTAGCCATTGTCCTGACTACCACACGAGCTCTTCCCACAGACAGCGCCAATTGTACGATTATAATTTGGAGCCCAGGCCTAATAAGGGGTTAGGTCCAGATCCAAAGAGTCCGATCTAATAGATTTATAGAGAGTGGATTGAAGAGCGGGGATTAGACCAAATTTCCAACGGCTAAGATGGTTTTAAACTCAAACATACGAGTACACTACACAAGAACTGACCATTGTTTAATCCGAGTAGGACCATTTTCATTGAATACCCTTCTTTTTTTACAGTCACCTACCTCCCTCTCAAGGGGAGGGGTTGTTTACATTTTATATCCACTCTTAAGCCATCTTGATCGTCCACCTGTTGATATCAGGATTGCTACTTGAGTACCCGTCCCATCAACCACCTTCCCTGGCATTCTGTGAGTTGCTATTGCCAATGCAACACTGTTCAGGGGTTTTTTCCACATAAATGCGGCCAGGAAAGTGGTTGGTTAGCATTTAATATAAAGGCAGTAGCTTTTTGATGGGACATTTCTAGGTTCATCTTTTCCGCGATTGTAGGGGTCTTTCTTATCAAAAAAGTCTTCCGATCGATCATCTGTACTGTGAGGAATAGGTCCGACTGAGATTTGATAACATCCGAGGGTGAGTTACCCTCGGACCATATTTAGCCACACCGTCATGGGCATGGAATTCCCCCTCGAACGTTCCATGATTAAGATAGGGCCCAAGGCCGAGCAAGCATTATGGGCTTCCACCCCTCACATATATAAACTTGGTAAAATTTTAATACGCTTAGTTATGCTTATTTGTAAATGTATCTCAGCATATGAATGAAGTTACAAGCTAGTTTTTATAAAAGTGTTATCAAAATTTTCTTTAAATGGTTCATAAACAAATGTCTTAAGCACATTCGTGAACCATACCTCTCTCTCTCATAACAGAACAGAATTGTGTGCATTTAAATGCCGCCAAGAACTCATTTGGCTGCATATATAGAGAGAAAAAGAAATGGGGCGTTGACTTAGATATCGTCATCAAATATCTTGGCAATCAATATACAAGTATGAAAATAGAACCAATATTGCTCAATTAGCATTTTTGAGTTATTTTGAAAATTTGTCACTTTTAATGAGCTTTCGATGGATTCATTCGATTTGTTCGATTTTTTAAAGTAAAGATGTTAAACTATATAATATAATATATACATATATATAATATATATATATATATTTATATATATTATGCTCTGGTAAAATTCCATTTATAACAGTAGTTTTTTACGATTTGTGGACTTTTGCGGATAAAACTTATTTACTAATAAAAAAATATCATCAATTAAAAAAAAAAAGCATGTGCACCTCATAGATCTAGAATTGAGTTAAAAGAATAAAATGTTCCATTATATGTTTACTAAAAAAATTATTTTTGATGAAGCACGAAAATCAGTAGGCTGAAATACTTCGGGCTACGGTAATGGCTGTCAATCCTAAAAAGAAAAAAAGAATTGTCAAAGGTGACCGGTGTGACTCGGCCAAAGACCCTCCGATGGTTAAGTCAGTTTTCTCTATAGGACACAAGGAAAGAAAATAGTAAATGGTCTAGACTTACCTTGGGTGAATAGGATTTACTTATTTTATAGAAAGTTAGACGTGGGTCTACTTGTTTGGATCCACCACCATCGTGGTTAATGTTGGTGGTTGATAAAGAAAATGGGTTATAGGGAGTGTTGTATGTGGAATTCCTTCCATGTATCGTGCAACGTGTCGTATTTTGCTTATGAGAGTATAATGGAAGATTTTTTACAAAACTCACGAAGTATAATTTGGTTGTCCATGTACTAGTCGTTCGTAGATCATCTAGTCTATAGAGAACTTTCTATGCTATATAGCCCAGTCATCAATGAACGAGTATTATTGGATGAGTTGATATAATTTCATGCTGTGCTTTGGACGATGACACAAGGACGAGTAATACTTAGTGTTGATCCCCATTAGTTGCCCCCTTGTCCTTGTGTTGTCTGTCAATTAATCAATTTTTTTTTTCAAATTTTCCAATTTTTGAATTTCATATTTGATTGTTGACACGTGGCACAATCCTGAAGTTTATCAATCATGTCGTTTCGTCCTTTAAGAAAAGCGCCATGTGTTTTCTTTTGGTTGGTCGCGTCGTTTCCTATGACCAGTTTCGTTGCCTATAAATAATAGAATTCCTTTCCTACCCTTTCACATTTCCAATATTTTCTTCTTTGAGATTTGTCGTCCAAAGCTTCGTCTAGAAGTTATTGACACTCCATTTTGCAACCCATATTTAACCTCACATGGAGGGTAAAAATGTAATTTTGCCTTTAGAATATGCATCTTGATTCTGGTCATTAGATCCTTAATCTCATTTCATCAAAATGATCTTGATGTTGTAACGATTAAATCGACTGGTCATAAATCCTAATTGGACCATTAGATTGAAAGTTATCATCAAATCAAGTTTTAATGGCCGAGATGCACTATCACAAATTGAGTCCGATTATATGTGATTATGAACAATTGATTCCAATTAGTTATAATTATAATCAATTTGAGATTAATAATGTATCATAATTTGATTGGTTAGGACTACATTTTATGGTGAGGTTGCATACACCTAATTAATTAGATAGTTAAACATTAATTATTTAATGAGTAATTTGTGCAATTTAATTAGATTAAATTTGAAACCAATTAAGTCTGAAATGGGAGTGATTTGAGCTATTTAATGTTAATTGGGAGCTAATTTGGAACCTATTAATGTTAATTGTACTGAAACCATTTTCTAACAAATGACCTCTGCTCACCATTTCATTGATATCTCTCAGAATACTTTGAATCTGTGAATGAGGTTAATTTCCCAGAAACTAGACATCCGGGGCTTCAATTTGAGCACAAGAACGAGGCAATTCTGATCAGAATTGAGTCAGATATAATTTTTTGAAGTTGGCTCTACAGGCTCTTATAGCAGCTACGGAAAAACCGAATTTTGGCTTACTCCTCACTCCCACCAATCTCTCCATTTAATGCACAAGATTCTCCCCAAGGCTAAAATGAGGTCTAGGTTCATGATTTTTTGTCAACCCTCATTAAATGGCATTCCATTCATATTTACTCCATCACTATTATATAAACCCTCCCTCTCCTTCATTCCAAGACACAGAAAACTCCCTCTCTTCTCTTCTCTTGAGTTCTTAGGAAGTTGAGTAGTCTTGTCATATCTTGGTCTTCTTGAGGCTTAAGGTATTGAGTGAGACTCACTCTTCCTCTCCTAACTCTTCTTTTCCTCCACCCTTAGGACCTCCCTCAAGAGTCTCCTCCTCCACCATATGGATCTTGCATGAAGATATAATCCATTTTTTTTTGTTTTTTTTTTTTTTTTTTTTTTTTTTTTTTTTTGTGTTGCCATGATGAGAGTTTAAGATTAAAGCATGATAGTAATTTAAATTCCCTTGAATATGTTTGAATGTTCTTATGTATTCTTCACATGTTCTTGGTTGTTCATCACATGTTCATGCATAACACTAGTTTTAATCTTAAATCCACATGAAAAATATGAAAAACATGTTTGTTTTATAATTCTTTCAAATCCTTGAATCTAAGATATCACCATTCACACACATTCACTAGAATTTATTTTTCAATCTATATGCAATGCTTAATAAATTGAATTAGGGTTTATCACATGCACACACTTCAAATTCTATATGCAAATTGATTGATAACATATTGGATGATGTGATATGAATGTTGGCCACCATAATCTAGAAGACCGGTTTCACCAGGCAAGGTGGGTGCCTAACACTTTCCCATCTTGTAACATAGCCTCCGAAGCTTAGATCAAGGGTTGACAGACCAATGTTTATCCTTGTAATTTTCAATTTTTAGATTGTAACTAGGAAATAAAGCTATGTACTTTATCTTAGATTGTATCTAGGACCAAAACCATGTAATTTTCCTATGATCAATGTAAATTTAATTGAAAATTAATAAAATGAGTAATTTTTTAATTTTGGTTTTCTTATTTATCCCAATAATTAAATAATTGGCGACTCCATTGTAAAACCCTTAATCTAAAGGGGAAAATATAACTAGTTGAACCTCTATTTTGAGAGACAATAACACGACTCCACCCATTCACATGGGTTTGGCCCAACATCCTAAAAAAAGGGGGCCAGGGGTACGGTCTCTCACAGAAGTCTTCCTGCGTCCTTAGGCCTTCTTCGTTTAAAGCCAGGTATCTTCTCCATCTTGTCTTTAGGTTTTCCTTCAGTTTTTCAAGATGTCTGAAATCATAATATCTTCGTCTAGCAATAGTGATAATAGGGAGATAGATGAGTATCATGATAGCACTAGTAATAGTGACTCTAGTAGTAGTAGTAGTAGTAGCAGAAGTACTGGTAGCAGTAGTAGCGGAGGGAATACTACGGACGAGCAATATATGTCCGAAGTTCCTGGGGTTCCTTTAGAGGTCCTTTAGGAGGAGCTAAGGACAAGGGTTGCTTTGGGGTCACATGTTGGTACCTCCACCAGCACTCCTTTGTCCACCACCCCAAATGAAGTAGAAACCTTTTATAGCTGTGTTGTAGGTGTCCCTTTCTAAGACTAATGAAAGAAGACTTACTTCCCTTAGAAGTTGGTACCAAATTCCAAACGAGCTTAACCCTAGATTAGCTCTCTGTGGCGAGTGGTGTTGTGACCCTCGTTTTGGAGTAAGTATTTATAAGGCCTACGTTTTGGGGGGATTTAGGTTGCCTCTCAATGCCTTTACTAGAGAATTACTCTTTAGGTTAGGTTTAGGAATTTGTCAGCTTAACTCCAATGCATAGAGGCTCGTAGTCTCTATGCAGATTTTGTGGAGGGAAGTGTTTGAGGGAGATTGTCCTCTTACTATGGACAAGTTCCTCTATTGCTACAAATCTTCCGAAATTAGTCAATCCCTCAGTTTTTATCAGTTCTCTGCCATGGGTACATATTGTAGATTGATTAAGTCCCTTCTCACATCTGATAGGAACTAGAAGATGGAGTTCTTTTTCGTCTTTGGTTTTTGGGTTGGAAACCCTGTCGAGGTAGGCAGGAATCCATTTCCTCCCTATACCGGTGAGATAGGGAACCTTCGTCAAGAAGGTATGCTTCTTTTTTACTCAATATCTTCTATCTTTTATTGTATTCGTCTAACCCTTTTTTTTTTTTCTTTTTTTTTTTACAGTTGTAAGACGACCTTCTCTAAGCAGATTCTATCTTGAGCGCGTCCAACAGGCTCGTCTATTCACTAAAAAAAGCTTCCATTCTTGAGTCACTCTTCAACGTCTTGTCACTTGGGGACTTGGGCCTGAATCATCTACTGAAGCCTTAGCTCACGAACTCACTATGCGTAGACGTAAGCTTTTTTTGCTTGAAAATTTTTCCTTACTTGTTTTACCCAAGTTTTAACATTCTTTTTCTTTACAGGGATAACAACTATAAAGAAAACAAGGGGAAAGGCTTGGTGGATGAGGAGACAATGCCAAAGACCTAATCTCAGCCTCGCCCAGTTGCTGGTGATAAGAGGAAGACCTTGTCCAAGACGATTGACTTGGGAAATCTTCCAAGTAGTTGAGGTCACAGGAAGGCGAAGCATGGGTCGTCTAAATCTGGAGTTGTCAAGTGATGAGCATGAAATATATACAATAAACTACTCACATATTTACATATTTAGCCTTACTTTTATGTCATTTTGTGACTGATTATATAATATCTTTGTGTTGCAGGTAACAAGGGTTTTACATGCAAAGTGGGGCTAGGCCAATTGAATCAAGCCAACTCACATCCAGCCAGGCATGAATTCAAGAGAAGGCCAACTGAATTAAATTTAAGTTCAATTGGAGCAAGGAATCAAAGAAAATTTGTACCAAATCCAAGTCCAATTTGGATTAGGATTCTAGCCTGCATATCAGTTAGTATTTTCATCATAACTTTCAGCTTAGAAGTCCAATTGAGATGATTCAAGTTGGGCTGGAACTTTAACTTAAAGGGCTACAACTTTGTAGTTTACCAAAAGTCCGGATTCTGAGGTTAAATGGGCCAAAATAGTCGGTTAATCCTAAAAATTTGGGATTTTCTCCAAACAGGAATTCAACTTGTAATAGGATTCCTTAACCTATTTAAAGGCTCTTTAGGGAAAAATTCAGGGAGGCGAGTGCTAGGGCTGAGGGCTAAATGTATAGAGAGCTGCGGCTACCTCTTCCATGACAGTTAGTTTTAATTATTTTTCTAGTTTAATGTTTAGTATTTTATTTTTTTGTTTTATTTCAATTACCATGAATAGCTAAATTTATAACTAGGGTTGAGGATGAAACCTTGTTAAGGATTATTAATAATATTTATGTGATTTGATTTTTCCCACAATAGTTGTCCTTTAATAATTTAAATTGTTCTTGCTTCATATCAATTAACTAAGATGGGATTCTAGATATGAGTTCAATCATGTTTTTCTCATGATTTAGGATTTTTCTTATTTAATTGAATGCTTGGTTTATTAATTCTTGATTATAAAATTGGATATCATTTATGATTTGCCTATCAATGGATACAATTTATGATTTGATTTTTAGAATTTGATATATTTTGTGATTTGTTTGGTTACGGATACAATTGATGATTTGGTTTTATACCAAAGAAGCGAAGAAGAACATGCTTTTGATTTTTAAAATAAAGATTTTAATGAGAATATTTTCCATGATAGCAAGATTGATTTCTAGATTATCATGTAGTGGTTGGGAAAAATTAATCATCATAAATATATGCTAATATGACTTACAAGGCGGATTCCAAAACCTTAATTCCTTTCCCTTGATTGTTTACATCTTTTTATTGCTTTATATCTTTTGCTTAGTTTAACTATTTACTTAATTTTATTATTTGCGTAGTTTATTTAATCTCAGAAAAACCAATTTTTATTAAACTAGATTAGGATTAATTTGGTTAAGGTTTAATTAATTTTCCTACGTTCATTCAAGTCCCTGTGGGTTCGACCTCGTTCTTGTCAAACTATACTTCGGTACGGTTCTATTGTCCCTTCTGCTCTTCTCAACAGCCGTCTATTCAGATACTTGACTTGGACTCGTCCATCCCTGTTGGAGCCACTCCGTCCAAGCCTATTGCAACCACTCTGTCCCAGCCTCCCAGAAGAGCTCCTATGAATCTTCTTGAAAATGAGGATCTTTCTTGGGAAAGGTTTCAACAGGCTGTGACAGATGAGGACATTGCTGTGTGTTATGAAATGTCATTGAAAGAATTTTAACACTTTGCAGTTCATGATCTCTTCAAGGTATGTTTTATGTATGTTATTATTTCATCTTGTATCATATTTCACAGTTATTGTCTAATCATCTTTTCTAATCAATTGTACATGTAGGCCATGTCAAAGTTCATGGCAACGTCCAAGCAGACTACTAAGATGGACCATGAAAGGGTTAGGTTGGAGGCAAGAGTTCATGAAGTGTAAGCAGACTATAAGAGTAGAGCTGAGGTAGCGGCTAAGGCTATGGACGAGGTGAAAGAGTTGAAGAACCTCGTAGAAGAGCTTATGGCGGATGCTGTTGAAAAAGACACTCGTCTTGATCACCTACAAAAGAGGAATGACGAGCTTCGCATCCTTCTTGAGAAGGCCCAGGGAGATGCCATCAAGGATTTTAGGGCGTCCAGCGAGTTCACTGATCTTTTAGATAAGAACTATGCTGCTGGTTTTAAGGACTTTCGTATGGATGTCGTAAAACGTTTCCCTGAGGTTGACTTTAGCTCCATTAAGCTTAACATCGGTGCTGCAAGCTCTCTTCTCTAGACAAGTTCTAAGGATGTCAATATTGAAGATGATGCCACAACCCAGCTTGCTCATGACAACCCTACTTTCGAAGAAAATCTCCCCCCCCCCCCCAGTAGTTTATGAAGAAATTTTTAAAATTTTATTTGTTTTGTTGTAATTTAATTTTTTATGTGATCCATTGTTTTGGATCATTTTAATTTGTTTAAGTACATTTGGCTCGTCCTTACCTTTTAGACGAGTCTTGATACAATTGCCTTTTTAGGCTTAACTTTAGGTTTTTTGGACGATAGTCGTTTACCCTTTTATTTATGAATGTTTTTATCCATATTATTGATTTCCAAGTATTTTCCGTCTACGTTTCTCGTCTTTAGACTTATCTTTGGAATTTCACTTCGTTATGTTATCCATAATTTGGACTGGTTGGATGTGTCATCCATGAAAAATGTTGAATGCATGTTTTTCTTTCGTCTCTGATCCTTTTTGGATGAGTTTCATTGGGAAATTCTTTCCCTTGGTCATTGTCTTTGATGACAATTTGCTTCCTTTTTATCAAGGATAGCTTATGACGAGATATTCTCTATGTCTAGAGATTTTAAACGTCTGTCATTTCATTTGGATGTTGATTTTATAGAATCATAAACACTTAAATTAGGAAATTCAAGCTGCTTTATATACAACATTTGTACACAACATTGTCCGTGAACGTGCAACATCTGTACATAGCATCATCCATGGACATTAAGGACATAGTGTATAGCATCATCCATGCTAATACTTAGACCTTTTTTAGGGAATTTAAATTACTTTATGTACAAAGGGACTTAGCTCATGACACCGTCCATAGCACATGCCATTAGCTAGTGCTTTTTAAGGAACTCAAATACTTAAAAACATAACATACTGTTCTAAAACATAAATACTGAAATATAATATAAACAAAATTTTTAATCTCGTCCAGGCTGACCTTCCTAACAAGTTACTTTCACTATAGCACTTCCTCAAATGCTCTACATTCCATAGGTGTTCTAGCTTTCGTCCATTTAAAGCCTCCAAGTAATATGAACCTCGCCTTTTGGAATTGATAACTTTGTACGATCCTTCCCAATTAGGTCCTATCATTCCATGAGCAGGGTCTTTAGTGGCTAAGGATACCCTTTTTAGGACAAGGTCCACAATATTGAAGTGTCTTGGCTTTACCAATGCATCATGGTACTTAGTAATTAGATTCTTGTAACGCGCCACCCTCTGTTCTGCGTCCATCCTCACCTCGTCAATGAGATCAAGGTTTAGACGGAGCTATTTTTCATTTTCTTCCTCCTTATAATGGGCCACCCTGTAGCTAGTTAATCCAACCTCCGCTGGTATCACTGCATCGCTTCCATATGCTAGTTTAAAGGGAGTCTATCTAGTGGGAGTCCTTACTATCATCCTATATGCCCAAAGGACACTGGGTAATTCATCTGTCCATATCCCTTTTGCCCCCTCAAGCCGAGTTTTGATGATCTTTAGCAAGGATCGATTTGCAACTTCAACCTGTCCATTGGCCTGTGGGTGGGCGGGTGAGGCATAATGATTTCTGATTCCTAACTACTCATAAAATTCCCTAAAAGGTGTGTTATCAAATTGTCGTCCATTGTCTGAGACAAGTACCTTAAGGATCCCAAAACGGAAAATGATATTCTTCTAGACGAAGCTTCTGACATTCTGCTGAGTAATTTTTGTCAAGGGCTCTGCTTCCACCCATTTGGTGAAATAATTAATTCCTACTACTAAGAACTTCATTTGTCTTATCCCCATGGGAAAGAGACCAAGGATGTCAAGTCCCCACTGGGCAAAGGGCCAAGGAGCCACCATTGGGGTGAGGTATTCTGACGGTCGTCTAGGGATGTTGTTGTAGCATTGACATCACATGCTTTGGCATAAACTTTAGTATCTGCTTGTATGGTTGGCCAGTAATACCCTGCACAAACTATCTTATGGATTAGTGATCTGGCCTCGAATGGTTTCCACAGGCTCCTTCATGGATGTCCCTTAAAATGTAATGGGACTCATTTGGAGTCAGACACCTCAAGTAAGGATGAGAAAAAACCCTTTTATATAATACCTCGTTCATGAGGACAAACTTTGTGGCTTTTATCCTTAACTTCCTTGCTTTTTCTTCTATGTCTTCAGGGAGTACTCCGTCTTTGAGATAAGACACAATTTGGGTGGTCCAGTTGGCAACTCTGTCTATCTGATTTACTTCCATAACATCTATGCTTAGGACGTATTGGATTTTGACCTAATCACCTATCGTCTTGTCCGAGGACGTCGTCTTGGCTAAGACATTAGCTTTTGTATTCTCTTCCCTTGGTATTTGTTGAAATTGGGCTGTTGTAAAGCCTTTGATGCATTGCTTAACTTTTTTTCAAGTATCTCTTCATTGGTTCCTTTCTAGCTTCACACGTCCCATTTACTTGACCTATCGCTAGCTGTGAATCTCCTTGGACGAGGATTGATTTCGCCCCAAGCGATTTGGCTAATTCCAAACTCTGAAGTAAGGCTTCGTACTCAGCTTCATTATTGGTTGTCTAGAATTGTGGATGAACAGCATACTCCAAATGATCTTGTTCTGGTGATTGTAAGATGATCCCAATTCCTCTTGCATGTTGTGTGGACGATCCATCAACATGGACGACCCACTACTTTGTCCCCGGTCTCCACCTTGTTGATTATTGGTAGGAGTAAATTCAGCAATGAATTTTGCAAGGACTTGTGCTTTTATTGATTCTCTTGGCTTATACTGCACATCAAATTCGCTGAGTTTCACTACCCACTGGATCAATCGTCCAACGGCCTCCAACTTATTCATAAATTTCTTTAACAAATGATTTGTCAAGACGTTGATTACATGGGCCTGGAAATAAGGTTTAAGCTTTCTTGCTGTAGTTACCAATGAAAATGCTAACTTCTCCATAGTTGGATACCGTCCTTCAGCTTCTCTTAAGGCTTGGCTAGTGTAGTAAACGGGCTTCTGTGTTTTCCCTTCTTCCCTAATTAAGCCTGAGATTACTGCATGGGGAGACACTGCTAGGCAGTGATACAATTCCTCTCCTGCTTTTGAAGGGCTCAGTAGCGGGGTTAAAGTGAGATAAGTCTTCAAGTCTTCAAAGGCTTGTTGACACTCGTCCGTCAATTTGAATGCTTTCCTTAATACTCAGAAAAACGGCAAACACTTGTCAGTGGCTTTTGAAACAAACCTGTTAAGGGCTATCACTCGTCCAATGAGGCTCTGGACGCCTTTAATATTCTGTGAAGGTTCCATGTTCAAAATTGCCTGGATCTTATCAGGGTTTCCCTCTTTGTGAAGCCATAAAACCGAGGAATTTTCCTGTTGCAACTCCGAAAGCACATGTGATTGGGTTTAGCTTCATCTTATATCACCTAAGTGTATCAAAGGTCTCTTGAAGATCGTCTAGAAGCTGCCTCTCCTTTGCACTCTTCACCAGCATATCATCCACATATACTTCAACATTTCGTCCAATCTGTGGACGAAACATGTAGTTGACCAACCTTTGGTAAGTAGCTCCTGCATTTTTCAACCCAAACGACATAACTTTATAACAAAATAAACCTTGACTTGTGATGAAGGATGATTTCTCTTGGTCCGTCTTGTCTATCTTAATCTGGTTGTACCATGAAAATGCATCCATAAAACTCAACAGTTGGTGTCCAGCTGTTGAATCCACCAACTGGTCAATGCGTGAAAAAGGATAACTATCTTTGGGGCATGCCTTGTTTAAATCTGTGAAGTATACATCCTCCATTTGGCATTAGCCTTCTTGACCATCACTACATTAGCTAGCCAGTCAGGGTAGTAGGCTTCGCGAATGAACTCCGCGGTGATCAACTTTTGAACTTCTTCTTTGATGGCATTATCTCATTCTAGAGTAAACATTCTCTTCTTCTGACGAATAGGCTTGTAAGACAGAGATACGCGTAGATGATGAGTAATCACACTTGGCTTAATCCTAGGCATGTTTTCATGACTCCAAGTGAAAACATCTATGCTTCTTTTGAGGAATCCAACAAGATCTTGCTTTGTCTTCTCCTCCAAACTCGTCCCAATCCTGGTAAACTTTTCTAGGTTGGATTCGTCTAATGGTACATCCCCCAACACTTCAACTGGTTCAGCCAATGTTCTTCTTTCTTCAATGTTCATTGTTTGCATCTGCTCGTCCATAGCTAGCGTCGCTAAATAACATTCTCTAGCTGCTAACTGATCTTCTTGTACTTCTCCAATGCCATATGCTGTTGGAAACTTGACTAACAAGTGGTAGTTGGATGTTGCAGCTCTCCAACAATTTAGAGTTGTTCGTCCAATGATGGCATTATATGAAGACGAACAATCCACAACAAGGAAATTTACTTCTTTATTGATTTGTCATGGGTAAGAACCTACTGCAACTAGTAGAGAGATCGTACCTATTGGTAGAACTTTCATTCCTCCAAACCCAATCAATGGAACATTCACTGGACGAAGTAACTCCTTATTAATCCTCATTTATTGAAAGGTTGGATAATAAAGATGTCTGCTGAACTTTCGTTATCTATTAACACTCTTCTGGTTGTATAATTTGCAATCGCCAAAGTGATGACAATCGCATCGTCATAAGGATGATGCAATTGTCTAGCATCTTCATCCGTGAAAAAATGGTCGGCTCATCTTCTTTGATCATCCTTGGTGGTCATCTGGATATCTGTACATTCTGAACTTCCCGTAAATAGGTCTTCCTAGCTCTGGACGAGCTTCCTGTTGTCATGCCCCTTACAATAATCTTTATTTCTCCAAAAGGTGGACATGTTGGTTCCTCTACCTTGCCTTTCATTGGTTGTGTCTCGTCCTTATAATCTTGTCCAAGGAAATTTTTCAATTTTCCTTGTTTGATGAGAACTTTAATTTGTTATTTCAAGTCATAACAGTCGTTTGTATCATGCCTATGGTCACAATGAAAACGACAATACTTGCTTTTATTCCACTTGCTAGGATCTCCCTTCATTCTTTTTAGCCACTTCAAGGACGGATCACCTTTTATCTACATCAACACCTAACCAAGTGAAGTGTTCAGAAGAGTGTAGTTAGAGTATTGCCCTAAAGGCGACCCTGCCTTCTTGCCATTGCGATCTCTTTTTTCTCCAACTTTGGCTTTCTTTGGACAAGGACCATGCTCTTAATGGTGCACATAACCACTTTCTAACATTTCCCCTTTCTTTTTCTTTTTGGCAATAATGGTATCTTCTGCGTTCATGAAACTTTGGGCTGAATGTATCAACCCAACCATCGTCTGTGGCTCCTGATCGTACAACTTATGAATGAACAATTCCGAACTAACTCCATTGTAGAAAGTTGCCAAGAGGATCTTGTCATCCATCTCATCCACCAATAAGGCTTCTCTGTTAAAATGGCTAATGAAAGTGCGTAAATTCTCATTTTCTCCTTGATCTTTGTTCAACAGGTTGGACGAGAAACGCTTCTGCTTTTATCCCCCTACAAAGTTGTTAACGAACAACTTACTTAACTCTTGGAAGGAAGTTATGGTATTGGGTGGCAGTTTACTAAACCATACTCTAGCTAGACCTTTCAAAATCGTAGGAGAGGATTTGCACATAATTTCATCTGGAACACCTTGAAGATGCATGGTTGTCTTGAACGTGGCAATGTGATCATAAAGGTCACACGTCCCGTCATACAAATCCAGGGGTAGCATTTTGAACTTGGAAGGCAAAGGATGACTACTAATGGACGCAACAAATGGGGAATCTGTCCTGTGGACAAGATCATCCACACGGTTCACTCTTCTCATGGAATCATTCATTTCTCCCACAACTCTCTTCATCTAGTCCATCTCTCTCTCCAAATGCGGTACCCTTCAAGTGACAGTGCCCTTGGACTGGTCCCCTTCAGCATTGTTCTCAACACCTTCACATCTTGAATTTTGGCCTCATTCTCCACCATGCTGTTGACGTTGCTTGTTAACTTCTCTAATTAACTCTTGGTTTTGTTGCGTCAGTTCTGCCATCGCTGCCGCCATGGACTGTAACTATTGCTGGACGGTCATGGAGGGTGGTGGTGTGCAATTTGGGTGACTAGAGGCGTTTCCATTTTCCTAGTGTCCTGGACTAATAGCCATTGACCTAATCCGAACCATGAGACTTTTTGTCTTGGAAAATGGGAAAGTTGATAGAAACTCTCTTATTCCCACAGACGGCATCAATTGATGAAGCACGAAAATCAATAGGCTGAAATACTTCGGACTACGGTAATGGCTATCAATCTTGAAAAGAAAGAAAGAATTGTCAAAAGTGACCGGTGTGACCCAGCCAAGGACCTTCCAACAGTTAAGTCAGTTTTCTCTTTAGGACACAAGGAAAGAAAATAGTGAATGGTCTAGACTTACCTTGGGTGAATAGGATTTACTCCTTTTATAGAGAGTTAGACATGGGTATATTTGTTTGGATCCACCACCATCATGGGTAATGTTGGCGGTTGATAAAGAAAATGGGCTATATGGAGCGTTGTATGTGGAATTCCTTCCACGTATCGTGCAACGTGTCGTATTTTGCTTTTGTGAGTATAATGGAGGATTTTTCACAAAACTCACCAAGTATAATTTGGTCATCCACGTACTAGTTGTCCATAGATCATCTCGTCTATAGAGAACTCTTTACGCTATATAGCCCAGTCATTAATGGACGAGTACTATTGGATGAGTTTATATAATTTCATGCTGTGCTTTGGACAATGACACAAGGACGAATAATACTTAGTGTTGATCCCATCAATTTTATTCTTGCAATTGAGAATTTATTGCACCATAAGAAATGATCTAATCAATAATAATGCTTAATTGTAAAGTTATCTTGCCGGTGACAAAAAAAAAAGTATAAATTTTTTTTTTGAACAAATACTTTCATATGAGTAATATAATTATTATATTTTTAGTAAGAACAAACTTTCAACTAATGTATATATTATATGAAAGGAGAGGGGTGGAAATTTCCTCCAATCATATATATATACTTGCTTAATTGCTTTTCAATTGGATGCCCATTTTAGTGAATAACCATATGCGTGGGCCCCCTTCGTCTATTCATAATTTACAGCTATGTTAAGAAATAAGGAAAACTAGAAAAATTAGTTTTTATTGTACTACTACTATCAATATAAGATTTACATTGTTTTAAAAAAAAATTGTGAAATTTACATTATAAACTAATCAAATGTGTACAACATTATACACATTTTATAAATGTAAATCTCGATAGCACCAATATAAGATTTATACGACGTTGATGATACTTGATAGTATCAGTCTCTCTTCCATAAAGTTAACTAATTATATACTCATTAAAAAAAAAAAAATCAATCTTGATAGTATCAAATATGTTATTATTGTTATTTACCAAAAAAAAATAATATATATATATGTTATTATTGTAACAATGTTGTACACTATCAATGTAAATGAGTAAATCACATTGACAATACAATTTAAACATAATAGTCCAATAAATAAATATAAGACTTTGAATTTCCAAATAATAATAATAATAATCTATATATTACTAAAAGTTAAAGCGTAGCATCTATTACTGCTGAGCTCCTGTTGCGCCACCTCATCGCCACTTCATTCGCCACATAATTATTATTTATTCCTTTTTTTTTACAAAAAAAAAAAAATATATATATATATATATATATATAAATAGATTATTGATTATTGATTTCACATATTCATCTTTGTCGGTTTTAACATCTATATGTATTTCTTTTTTATTTCCAATTTTCCTATAATTTTTTTTACATTCACTTTTTTTTTCAATTTATATATTTACACTTTTTCAACATTTCTTCTTCCCTCACCTTTTCATCTCCCCACTACCCTCTACTTTAATATTGCTATTCATTTTTCTCTTCATTTTCCTGTATTTGTCTCTTCTTATCTCTTCCCTCTTACTATAAATTGGTCACTATTTTCCATTCTTTACATAGTTTTCTCTCACAAAAAGGTTCTCTCTCTCTCTCTCTCTCTCTCTCTCTCTCTCTCTCTCTCTCAATGTTTTGGTGGATTTTTATTTTTTATTGCATCTCTGCTTTAGTTTGATAAATTTTTTTGTTTTAAAGAATTCTAATTTAGGTTGATACGATTTAGTTTTGTGTTTTAAGTTATTATTATTATTATTTTGCTCTTTGATTGTTAAATTTTATCCAATTACATTATAAAAAATTAAAGATAGTAGATAAAAATAAAATAGTATTCCATTACATAGCATAATTTGGATAATTTAGTGTTTATTGTTATATCTTTTAATTTTTCTTATTTTTTTCTTCTCTTCTATTTTACTCAATATTGAAATTCAACCACATCCTCCTTATCATTAAATTATTTATATTTTCTCTCTCTTTTTGTTTTAAAAAATAAAAACTGTAATATTTTACTTAAATTCAAATAAAAGAAAATTGTGCTCATCAAATTTTACTAATTTTTTTTTTAACATTTATACTTTCTCCAACATTTCCCCTTCTCTTTACCTTTTCATCTCTCCAAACATTCTACCTTGATATCACTCTTCCTCTTTCCTTTTATCTTCCTTTATTTTTTTTTTCTTTTTATTATCATCCTCTTAGTATAAATTTGTCATTCACTCTTCCATTCTTTACATAATTTTCTCTCACAAAAAAGTGGTTATTTCCCACTCTTTCTCCCTCAATTTTTTGGTGGATTTTTATTTTTATTTTTCTTGCATCTCTATTTTAGCTTGATAAAGTTTTGTATTCTTTAGAACTCTATTTTGGTTGATGGGATTTAGTTTTGTGTGTTAAGTTTTTTTTTTTTTTTTTTTTTTTTTTTTTTTTTTTTTTATGACTTTGATTGTTAAATATTATCATATTACTTTATAAATAATTAAAAATAGTATATAAGAATGTACTATTATTATATTACATAGAATTATTTAGATTATGTATTTTATTTTTATTTTTTTCTCATATCATTTTATTTAACATTTAAATTCAGCCACATCCCCATAAATATCATTAAATTATTTATATTTCCACTCCTTTTTTATTTTAAAAAATTCAAAATATAATATTTTGCCTAGATTAAATAAATAAAATTGTCCACATTAAGTGGAGTAATGCTAGAGAAATACTCATTCTCACACCCAATGCATCAAAGGAAGAATGAAATACAAAAAAATAAAATAAAATAAAAAATAAAGTTAGAAACACTAAATTAAAAAAAAAAAAAAACTAATAATGCATATTTAATGTTATAGAATCATCATCAAATTTTGGAAAACAATAGGTTGCCAATGGGGAGAGAGAGAGAGAGAGAGAGAGAGAGAGAGATGGTATAGAAAAAAACCAATAGAAAGTAATAAAGTGTAGATAAAGAAAAAAAACCAAACGTCAATTAGTAATCGTTGATTGGAAAACAAAGAGGTTGAAAGGAGAAGTAAAAAATAAAATAGAGATTACTGTGTGGAGAACATTAAAAACTTTACAGTGTAGTAACATAAACCGTTAAATTCACTTAAAAAATTAAATCAACAATCAATAATTAAATACAATCACAATACTAAATTAAATTTAAAACTAATCAAACTCTAACTATGAAAACCATATTAATCATAACTAAAAAAGAGATGTTTTCTGATAGTAGCAGAAATTACATAAGAAATAAAACTAGAAAATTTAAAAATCCATTTTTTGACATTTCATTTAACCTTATATATATATATATATATATATATATATATAATTTTCTTACACTGTTACTTTTGAAAATCTAATGAACGATGTTACCTCTCATTTATCGTCTTTGTTATGCAAATCATTAGTTAGTAAATATATGATAATGATAAGTGAATGTTCAAAATGTGTATAAAACACCCTTGAACGTTTAGACTCTCAATTTACAAATTACCAATTCAAGCTTAATATCAAACAATGTATGTGCGGAAAATGAACATAAGCTTATAACCAAATTGATAAACAATCTAAACAAAAAAAAATCACATCCATAGCAGAAATTAAATGGCAAAGATTAAGGTAAGAGAGATGCAAACACAAGGACAACACAACGATGTGTTATCGAAGAGAAAACTGAAGTCCTCGATGTAAAATCTCTCCGCCACCCTCCAAGCGGTCAATAATCCACTAGAAAATGATGTTGGGATACATGAATGGCAGAAGACCCTCCAAGCCTAATTTATCCAGTGTATCTAAGCCCTCCAAGCTTCTTACTCCAATGAGGTTACGCCAAACTTTTGTCTTTTATAACTTACCGGATTCCGCTATAGCCCATAGCATCAACCAATATCAATTGGTCCCTTCCTAACTGCTTTCAAAAACACCAAAAAGCCTCCTCACAAATATGGGTAAGGTGAGAAAATGATTTGGCTAAAGAACCTCTCAAGGATGTAACAATTGAGAGGTTGAGAGTTGAGAAATTTGCAGAGTCTTTATGTAAAGATTGTGGATGAGTCAATCTTGTTTTTCTCTAAGGTTTCTCTCTCAAAATTCTCTCTGGAAGCTCTCTATATTTCGTGGGTATAAGAGATATTTATATAGGTGTGAGAATGAAATGTGAAGAGTCAGTTTTGCAAAACAGGGCTGGCTGGCGACTTGGACTTGCGACTTGACTAAGTCGTGAGTTCAAGCCGCAAGCTAACTGAAAGGCCAGTTTGGACTTTTTGTCCTGTAGTGTTATAGTTGGCATGACGGTTCAGCTTCTCTACATGCTTCACTCATATGCATCTTCTGGCGGCTTGCTAGTCACGAGCCACTCGCGAGATCCAGTCGCAAGTCCCTGCTTCACTGCATAGACTTGAGCATTTCTTTACACTTTCTCACACACTACCCTTATATGATTCCCACCTAAATATAAGGTCTCTAAGTGCTAAACAGCAAATTGGCACGGAATAAAGCCAACAAGATGGTTGATTAAATTCAACCTTACAGTAAGAAGCGCTACAAATGAGATCACCAAAAAATATATATATAAAATTAATTAGTCACTATTATTATGGAGTAGTAGTTTGTAATTTTACGCATCCAAAAAAGTGGAATATATAAAGTTCTTTTAAAGATATGTGTAAAGATTCATTATATATATATGTGTGTGTGTATAAAGGTAAAAAAAAAAGTATATTTAAGGTTTTTATTAACTTAAAAACTAATGAAAAACCAATGATTAATAACTAAAATTATAGTATTAATAAAATATTTAATGAGATCGTCCTAAAAAAAAATTTACGCGCAATGCGCGGGAATGCGACCAGGGGCGTAGCCAGGAATAAATACCTAGGGGGGCCGGGTTGTAACATAAATATACTAAACGCCAAAAGAAAAATAATCACACGCACAAGACAGTATTTATGTGGTTCGGCAATTTGCCTACGTCCATAGAATTGCAGAGATTTCACTATTATCAAAGAAAATTACAAGGTGTTGCTACAGTGTTTTTCTTTCTCAAAAACAACAACAAGACAAAACCCTAATCACAAAAAAAATACTTTTATATCCTGCGCACAGGATTCACAATGGGCTACAAAATGGGCCAAAAATTTTTTGTCTACCCAAGCCTCCGCTCCATGGACTAAGTTTCAGTAAACCTCCCATTAAAAACCACGCAACATTATTCAGGTCAGGTCAGGTCATCAATCGGATCAAATCATGCCTAACGACGATTTTTCATGGAATAAAATTCATCCATTATCATCTCTATAGTGAAATTCCCTGCAATTTCCTTCTCTATATAAACTATCATATTATCTACCAAAAACTTATCCTCCATTCTATTGCGAAGTCTTGTTTTTAACAACTTAATAGCTGAGAAAGCTCGTTCTGTAGTTGCTGTAGAAACTGGAAGGGTCAACACAAGACGAATAAGTCTATCAATCAAAAAATAGACATTAGACTTTCCTGAAATTTTTAATCCCCTACATAGCTCGGAAATTGTACTCATATTCTGAAAATCTGGATGTTTTATCACATCAAGCTCATAATGTTGCAATTGAGACTCCAAATGTTCTTGTTCATGTTCAGTAAAATCTTGAGGATAATATTTCTTAACTAAATTGCATATATGAACAATTTTGAATAATCTAAAAGCATCTTTGGAATTTAAAGCTGAACTAAGAATGACAAGTTCCGTTATTAACTCATCAAATCTACTTTTCAATTCTTGCAATTGAAAGTCTATTGCAACTGTAAATATGCAAATTCTAAAATGATGTTCCATTGTTAAATCTTCATCTTGATGACGATATCTACCTCGACTTTTAGTGTAACGAGCATTCATATCAGGAATATCAATTTCATGTTGCTCACAAAATGCTATAACACTAGCAAGTAAAGGCTCCCATCCATCATCTCTCAACTTTTGAATAAGTGATTTTGTAGTTGAAACTAAATGCATGGCATTTAAAAGGTCTTGAGAACGTTGTTGCAAAGCTTGACAAAGAATATTAGTAATTCCCATTATCTTTTTCATCAAATGCAAGATTAAAATAAATTCAAATGATGTTAATACCTAATAAGCTCCATCGGCATCACCGCGTTGTTTATAGTTAGCCCCTTCCTCAGAGATAGTGTTGATAACTTTGCAAGTAGCATCAAACATGTTAATCAAACTACAAATAGATTGAAAATGAGATCCCCACCTAGTATCTCCAGCTCGTTGCAAAGTACCAATCTGGTTTGCCCCTCTTCCAGTCTTAATTTCATTAGAAGCAATCATATTCTCAATTTGTTCTGATTGAGCATGTTGTAATTCATCATTACGCTTACTAGAACCAACAACAATATTGATAATATTAACCAAATGATCAAAGAACTGATGAACATCTTTTACTTCTCTAGATGCTGTAACTAGAGCTAATTGCAATCTATGAGCCATACAGTGTACATAATAAGCATATGGGCAATCTTTAAGAAAAAGAGCTTGTAATCCATTCCATTCATCACGCATGTTACTAGCCCCATCATATCCTTGACCTCGAATATTTTCAATGTGGAGGTTGTAATGAGAAAGGACAGCACATATCTCATTCTTTAAAGTCAATGCAGTAGTGTCTCTAACATGCACAACATGAAAGAAACGCTCTTTAATGAAACCTTCTTTATCAACAAACCTTAAAATGATGGCCATTTGCTCTCTCTTCGACTCATCCCGAGCTTCATCAACAAGAATGCAAAATTTTGCATCCCAAATTTCTTCACGAATAGCATTTCGCACATTACTAGCAAGAATATGCAAAATCTCTTTTTGAATTGTGGGTGATGTATATTTGGCATTTCCTGGTGCATTTTCCAAGACAACACTAGCTATTTTGTCATTGAAAATTGATGTGAATTTTATCAATTCAATAAAATTACCTCTATTTTTTGAATCAAGACTTTCATCATGACCTCTAAAAGCACAAGCTTGGAATGCTAGCCATCGAGCACACTCTACTGAGGTTTTGAGCCACAATCGATTATTCTCTAATTCTTTTGACGTTTGTTTCTCAATCAGCTTGTCAATATGCCGTGAATAATTCTTTAAATCATTGCAACATTTCATAGCAATTTTATGTGGGGAGTTTGGTTCTTTCCCTTCATGACGAATTAAATGACAATTCATTCCATCTTTCACCTTTTTCCAATTATTAAAACCTCTTGAAATGAATACATCTGATCCAGGACGACCTTTTGGTTTCTTACTAAAAAGGTAGCAAGGTAGACAATATATCGCATCCATTGAAGGTGAGTATTCCAACCAATCCTTATGTGAACCATACCATGAAGGTTGAAATCGACGACGATGAGTATCATCATTGTATGGATATTCTATATTTACAGGTTGATATGGACCTTCTATGAGATAAGCTCGTCGGATTTCATCTTGTTTGTTGATAGGAAATTCACATATTTGTTTACGTGATCCTGGATCTCGATCTATCTCTTCAAATTGAAGTTTTGGACATTTGGAGGGATGTTCATCAGGCATTCAAGTATTAATATTTGTTTCTACAGCCACAGGTGTCCTAATTTCTGAATTGCTAACATCTTTTTTCTTAAAGAATGCATCAATTGTTTTTCGTTTGCTCATAATTCTTTTAGCTTTAAGAATATGACTCAAAAATTAACCTGAAAAGAATTTTAAAAAAACAATTTAATTAGAAATTTTTATTTAGTTATATGAATGTTATTCATACTCAAGAAAAAAACAAAATTTTCACTATAATTTAAACAGTCAGCCCATTTTTAATACAACTTTAATTAATAATAACCCCTCAAACAAAAACAAAAATAATTTAATTAATTTGTCTTTTATAATTATGGGTGAGAAAGCCCAACGACATATGTTGGGCCTGAGGCCCAGTTCGAATACAACTCTCTGTCCGAAGAGGCTGAAAGTATCAACGCTTTGCCATCCTGGTGGGAGTGCAACCTATAAGGGACAAATGCTTCGTCCGAAGACAACCTGGTCGGTCCGAAGGAATCCTATCCAACGGATCTCCCCAGAACTTGATCAAGTAGATACGCTGAAGAGTCCCCTGTAAGGGCTGAGCTTTGGGCATATCAAACTGCGTGGCTATCATGAAATATCTTACAAATAAAGCTGCCACCGTCGTATTTAATGCACTGCAGCAACTTTCCTGGCCGCATTTATGTGGAGAAGACACCTGAACAGTGCATCCTCACCCACCACCACTCACTGCAGGCTAAAGCAGACTTCTGATGTGACTAGTACTCAAGTGGACGCCTAGATGGAGGACAAGTGTGCGGTGAAGATTGGGAAAGGGTGTATATATAAGGGAAACAGGCCTCACGGAGAGGGGGAGAGAAAAAACTTGTATTCACTAAGCTTCTAAAACATTAAGCCTCTTCGGACCAAAGAGATATCCTATTTAAACGCTAGTCTCAATCCCTTTTTACATTGGTTTTACTCGTAAGAACCGTTGCTAAATCCACAACCAGCCCAGTTGTTTAACCCATTCTCTACAAATTTATTGTTGGGAATTTGTTGGGCTCACAATACAGAGAGTTGGTACCTGGCCCAACAAATTTGGACCCTACAATAATGTATTGGTTAATTTAATTATATAGCTTTAATTATTATTGTATAGTTTAACAATAAACTATATTGCTTTAATTTATTTGTCATTAATTATACTGCTTTAATTATACTGCTTTAATTTGTTATATTGTTATATTGTTACATTGCTTTAATTATTATGCTGCACCCGGCCCCATGTGCCCATAGGCTACAACCCACAAAAATAACAAAATCTGACATCTGAAAATACTACATGGGCACTGACTCAGAACGACGCCGCGGCGGCTCTAGAGGCAGGGAGGAGCTCCGTTGGTCAGAGGAGAGGACGCATTGGTGATGGTGTTGTTTCTCTAGGTAAGGGCTTCTGAACAGAAAGTGTTTGATGATTTTGCTTTTATTTGAGCTACAATCCTGTGTGATAGAGTGTATTGAGGTCTCATTGAATATATGACGTGACAGCTCCTGATTGGTAGTGTAAATAACCCCTTCTCATTGAATATATGACGTGGCAGCTCCTGATTGGTAGTGTAAATAACCCCTTTTCTGCTGGCTCGGACAGAACGTTTTCTTTTTGCTGAAAACTAAAAACTGAAAACACTCTAACAAAATAATTTAAAATTTTTAAATGTGTAAATAATATCGTGAGACCCATTTTTAATATTTTTTTTTGAATAAAATTATTGTGAGTCTCATAAACAGTGCATTAACAGTAAAATTTGTCTTCTGCATAGTAAATCCATGTGCATGAACAATACAGTTACTGTTATTGTTCATGCACATTGAAAAAAAAAAAAAAAAAAGAAAGAGAGAGAGAGAAGAAGGAAACGTGAAATAGAAAACGCAGACGCACAATAAGTCCTATCCAAACACTACCTTACATGTTACAAGAAAAAAATGTATAAAAAGAAATCAAATTCTGAGGTAAAAATTTCATTCAACTTTAATACCACTTAAGGATGCTTGTCAACCGATTACGTTTCAAATTTCAACTTCAAATGGAAGTCCCAAACTAGACCAGCAAATCCAAATGATACAGAAACTGGATTAAAAATTGAAATACATTCAGATGGATCTGACTCTCTAATCATGAATTCTGTACTATCAAGAATCGAGGTTCTAACTTCTAAGAGAGTACACATCAAACCTTTTTTTTAAAGATTGTCATTATTGAATAACCAATAGATTTCAGAATATAAAATTGTTACATTGTTGAAATCCACTATATCAAGTACTATGAGGTTTAAGAGATGCAAGCTTTGGCGCAATCATCTCTAGAAGTCCCTTCGGATTGTCCACATGAACCCAATGGCCTGAATTGGGAAGCACGTGAACAGAAAACTTCCCCTCAGACCCATCTCCTACTCGAGTGGCAAGGCTTTCAAGCCGCTGGATCACATCTGAGTCCCACCGGTCACTGTTCTCTGCGCGCACAATTGCTATCTCCATACCTTTTGGTGGATGCTCCAAAAGAGGCCAATAAGACTTCTCCCTACAGGATTTATACATTGTTAATGTGCCTTTTTAAAAGGAAGTGATTTCAAATGGATCTATTAAGGAAAACCACATATTTACCTGTATGAATTGAACATCTGCACAGCACCTTCAAGATTAAACGCCCATGTCTCATGCTCTCCTGATTTCTTGAGGTTGCTGCCTATCCATTCTGACAAGGACTTGGAAAACCCAAGTTCAATCATATGATTGACAAGCCACCTGACACCAGGAACATGATTTGTCACAGAATCATAATGGATGCTCTAATAAGAAGAGATGATAACATTGTATATGCGCAAAGCTACTTAGTTTTCAAAAACAATGACTTAAATAAACCTCCTTGTACAGTCCAATGCTATGATGACTTTAATCTACAAATGATGATTTAGTAAGTAAAATGGTTCTTGGCCTAGATGAGTAAGGATCAACATCCTCACTATGGCATCGTTTAGTTGCAATCCAACTTACTAAATAAAATTGTGATATAACAATTACGTGATACGAGAAAATGTAAAGATAAAACTTTCATCATATCAATTACTGAATTGCTGGAGAATAACCTGCAATCAGAAGTTAACCACCCATATAGTTCAGGTGCTGATTTGACTTTGTTTTACCCATGTAAATATCAGGCCACTATAAGCATCATTGTCGAGTCTATTTATAATACTGGTCAAAGATCTAACTTGAGTTTTGACATGTACCCATGAACAAAGGGGGGAAAAAAGATTTAGTGACCCTTAAAAGTTGGATAAGAAATTACGGTAAGATCTGAAACAAAAAGTACAAATAAATAAAGCCTTAGATGAACACAGAATAAACAGTGGTTTCATAACTGTTTCTTATCTGAACCAGTAATGACTGCCACCAAGGCTAAATCACCTACGCTTTAGGAAAGAAATATAAGAAACTAATCTTTATACTGATTATTATCCTATATCCAGAAAATTCAGCCAGAAGAAAAAGCTCCTGGAATGCAACTAAATGATGCCACTTATATAAAAATACACCAACCATGCACACAACTAATGGCAACATTTAGGTAAAGTTCCTTAGCCTAGGTCCATCAAATTCTCTTACACCAACCAGTGGATCAAAAATTGGAATTTATTGTTCAATGGCTCCTGATTAATAAATCAAATGAGTACTTGTTCAGTTAGAAATGATGGCTCCAATAGAGAAATCAACCAATCTTTATTAGTGACTCAAAACTGATAAGAATAATGTGATATAATTCAAAGTTCAGATCAAATGTCAAAATTCACCAGATTCTTTTTGGTAAACTATACGTTTTCAATGGGAAATTATGAGATGATGGGCCCTGATCTTCTATTTTAAAAATAATATGGTGATTTTTTTCTAAGTGGAACTCAACAAAGTCGACCTAAGGATCCTAACTTAAGTTTTACAACAAATTATAATATATTACAAGGGGGAAAAAAGGGTTTTACTTTCGTGATGGGAACAACGAAGGTAAACTCTGTAAGGTCTGCAACACCTTCTCAACTTCTCCATCACTGTTTTCAGGGCTCACCTCTCCGGGGACAGAATCCAGTATCCACAGCTGTTCTGCATCAGGGAAACAAAAAATGACACTCTTTTTTTTTTCCACATATGCAAGTAACAGAAAATGGTTGAATCTCCTAGTACCAAAAATTCAAGATTTTACTGTGTCAATGGTTAATCTGAACCCTTAAGAACAGGATTCATACTACAACAATTACATTCTTGATGTTTGTTTACCTCTAGTAATCACTAGATACTAAACTTGGTCCCAACTCCCAAGCCTTTTCCTTCACATTGAAGGGTTACACATATAGTTCTACTGCATATTATCAGTTATTAATCGATCCTCTTTTTTTTTAAATTCAATAGTTGGAGGAGGGCAATTTCAACTCTCGACGTCTCTATTGGAAACAACAGGAGGTGCCAGTCGAGCTACATTGAAGGGTTACACATATAGTTCTGCTGCATATTATCAGTTAATAATCGATCTTTTTCAGTTTTTGATAATTCAATAGTTGGGTTGGGGGGAGGGCAATTTGAACTCTTGACGTCTCTGTTGGAAACACCAGGGGGTGCCAGTCGAGCTACGAGACTCTTGACTAGTTACTAATTGATTTTTTCCCAAACACAAATTGCTCTCATTGGAAGAATTAAAAGTATATTTGTATTCTATGATAATCAATGAATTAAATTCACCCACCAAAAAAAGAATGCAAATTTAACAGCAAACTTTTCATATTCACAGGAAAAGTATTGAAGAAAAAACCTGTTTGGGCAATGAAACAGAATCACCATAGTCACCACGAGCACAACTCTCTGCGAACTGAAGCGCAACCTTGCCACCCATGGAGTGGCCAATAACAATTTCGGGCCAAGCCCAACCTCGAGCTTTGACCAAATTGGCCAAATCGTTGGCCGCGTTGACCATGTCATGAGGCGGTTCTAGGGTTTCTATGTCAGCTGATCTTCCATGGTTTCTTAAATCCACGAGCACCTGCCTCCACTCTAATGGAGAGGAATCGGAGTTGGAGAGAGCGGAAGCTAGGGTTCGAGAGAACGATCTCCAGTTTCTCGCGGATCCCAAAAGGCCGTGAAGAACGAAGGCTGTTGAGTTGTAGGGTTTCGGTGTCGTCGAAGCTTGGACCTCTTCGTACGCTAGGGTTTCAAGCGATTTTGTAGCTCCGTGACGATGAGGTGGACACGATGAGTTGAGGAACCGAGTCAGGAGTTTGTTTCGCAGACTCAGAGCTCTCGCCATTTACACTTTTTCCTTTGAGTTCAAAGCGACTGAGAATTGAGAGTGAAAAAGTGACAAAAAGAAGTACAACTACACTAAGGGAAACGACGACGTTGAAAAACCAAAGATTGGTATTAGGAAAAGGAAAACAAAATATAAACACGATTTTATTGACAGCTGTGGGATTTGAACCCACGCCCTTTCGGACCAGAGCCTAAATCTGGCGCCTTAGACCACTCGGCCAAACTGTCACATGTCTGCTAATGTTATTTTCATTTTATATAAACCATATTAACAGTGATACAGAACTCAATTTTGGAACAACCTGTAAATTAATAAAAGGCTAATCTACAAATTACACATACTAATTTTGTCTAAAATTTAATTCAATCCTCTAACTTTCAATTTTGTTCAATTCAACCCTCCCCTTAGTCATTGCTATAATTGCGTCGTTTCTTTTTGATTTTGTTTAATGTAAAACTATATTGTGTTGAAGGTCCTTAACAATTTATTTTTTACAAAGATTGAAGGGAGGATTGAATTGAGTAAAAGTGAAATTAAATAACTTAATTGAATTTTAGGCAAAATTAATAGGTGTAATTTGTAATTTAACCTTAATAAATTATGTCACTTTTTTAGTAAGTAATAATAATAACAATAATCCCTCTACTCTCTACTCTCTACCAAGAAGATTGCTTTTTTCTTTTCTTTTCTTTTTTTGGAGTTTTCATTAAAACAAGCAGACTTCATTTATTTCATTCATTTTAATTTGGTAGGGGAAATTGAGTGTTGAGAGAGAAGAAGAATTGGATTCTCCCTCAAGTGAATACCAAGTCAAGAAAGCCTACAACCTGTTACTTAAAGATGCCACACTTTCTCATACCAACCAACATAGAGACCACAATATTCCCCAGGAAATTTGGCCTCTAGTTTGGAAGGTGAAAATCCCTGTTAAAATCAACACTTCTGTGTGGAAGCTTCTACATGACAGTCTGCTTGTAAATTTGATTTTGAACAACAAAGCAATTCTAGCTAATAGCTTATGTCCCTTGTGCAAAAAGGCGGATGAATCCATATCTCATCTATTCCTATTCTATAATTTTACTAGAGCTGTATGGCATGGTTCCAACCTTGCTATTCATACTACGGAGCTTAACCATCTAATTCCACATGGTGCTCAAATTGTGTGGTTTCTCAATCAGTTCTTACATACATTCTTTTTTATTGTTGAAAACTTTGTTCATTAAAGAAAAAATAATTTTCTATTCTTTTAATTGCACGTACATTTAACTACCAAATGCAGTTATTTTATTTAATAACTTTTATTAAATAAACAACTGATTATCTAATTGGATTAGCCCTTTGGGCTAGCCCAATTGGACTTTAGTATGTGGCTTGGGATGGGACCAAATGGACATATAAGGCTCTAGCTCCAATGGGTTTTGGGCTTCCATCAACTCATGACAAGTCCAAAGTTATCATTAATTATATAACAAGTACCACCATGAAAATATAATTGCACTTTAGGAATTATTAATAAATTATATCCCAAGACTCTAATATAATATCATTTGACCCCTTGATGAAACATTTATAGTGAACAAAGTCATAATAAACTACCACTTTGTAAATCACTATTTTATTATTTGAGTCCCTAATTTAATCTTTTAATTATTCATATTTTATGAAATCTAATATCATTAAATATAAATTTTAGTAATTCTTTACTAAAATGGCCGGGCCCAGCACCTTGAATAACCAATTCTCATTAAACTTATCTCAAGGCGATATTTTGTGTCTCCATAGAAAGAGATTATAAATTTCATCTTGAGAATACGCGTTCCCTTAACACTACCTAACATACTGAGATTTTGAATGTTAAATTAGATATCATTCTTGATATATCAAAGCAACCTATATTTCATGATTAGGTTCACAATCCTTTCAGGATTAAGAGTCTGAGAAAATAGAAATCCTGAAATTTATTATTCAGATGACAGTTGTTAATTGAATAATTAATCTCACAGCGGTCCAGTTCAATGTTTTTGACACACTTAAGACACACCAACATATCAATTAGAAGTCTCCACTTCCATCATCAAGACAAATCATTGTAGTTAACATGTTATATAGTCTTCGCAGATGAAACGCTCAATTTCATTATTGTCTACGAACTATATTTTTGAATTTACAAGAAACTTGTAATTTATATCTTCTGTAACTAAATCATATAAACCGCATACAATGCATTTCAATCAAGGACTATATGATAATGTCTAATTAGTTCATATACAAATAGTATCATATAATTAAACAATTTAATTATTTATAACATGTCAATAAATTGGATTTTAGGGCACAATCCCTAACAATATCTCTAGTCCATTTTCACTATCGTATGGACTATTTGGAATCACAAAAATACAGTAGTTCATGAGGGCAAACAACCTAATCCAATTAAAGTCATTCCCACATCACAATCTCTAATTTGCAGGTACAAGGAAGCTTTCAATAATGACCACACTTCACCTTAGAACAAGGGTAACCAAACTCCTAGGCACATTCCCATAGAAAATTGACAACTTGTCATCAAAGTTGTTGGATTCAGAAGAGAAAAGCCTAAAAGAAGCAGTTTTGCTTATGAAGCAAAGAACTTGGAGGGAGCAATAGTTTTCATTGGTGGTGCAAGTACAACAACGCCTTTATCCTCCATAGCAATTCAAGAAGCTATAGTGGAAGCATCCATAAAAGCTAGAAACCTTGGGTTCAGTCAGATCCTATTCCTCAATAACTGCAGAAGATCAATCCAAATTTGCAATGGTTAGAGTTCACCTACACCTACTTGGCAAGAGATGGCCATAACAACAGACCTTTGTTCTCTTTCACAGAATAGGCTGACCTTTCATGCTTTTTTTTTGTCCCCAGTGAGATGTTATGTAATATATTAGATAGGGAAATGTTAACGGACGGAAGATGTCCATTAAGGATAATTGGTATAAATTGATGAAATGATTGAAAATAGTACCAAAATGACGAGTGAAACTTAAAAAGTTGGCTTTATTGGCTCTACACTCTATAAAATTGGTCAAAAATCTGATAAAAAGTTGACTTTACTGACATAAAGTTGTTTCTTAATGGGCACCGCACAGTACCCTTTAACACTACCCTATTAGATATAGCCTCTCTAGCAATTAGGATGCCTTTTTTTTGTTTTTTTTTTTGCTGAATACTAGGATGTCTATTCACTATTGTTGGTCTAACCCAACAATTTTGTAAACTTTTATGTCCTACCTTGCTTGTTTTTCCAATCAATGGTATCGAAACAAAAGAGAGAGAAGAAGTGTAAATACTTAAAGCATGTGGTTACCCATTGCTATTAAAAATCCATAATCATTCCATCACTATGAATTTAGTAATATTTTTTTTATTTCTTTTTCTTTTTGTTGCTAAAATATCATTTTTGTAACGACCCAAGAAAAAGCATTAGCCATATCTACACTATACCTCAAAAGGACTAGTCACAATTAAGGCTCATTGTAGTTGTTAATAAAGCCCAAATCTACCCAGTAAATACCCGATGTGGGACTCATCACACACCCACACACATTACACAATCAATCATATAGGGGCATCACAATCTCCCCCACTTAAATCTCTAACGTCCTCGTTAGGACCCACTTTGTAGGGTAGTGTCTCCGAGCCCACACGGGGTTACCAACCTGGCTATGATACCATCTATAACAACCTCGCCCCAATTGTGTAGATATTGTCTGCTTTGGGACCCATACCCCTCACAGTTTTGTTCTCCCCTAAAGCACATAGCAGTGGGGGAAAAGGCCTCTACACATTAAAGGGAGGTCATTCCTTATAAACACATTCTCATGTGCTTCCCTAGGTGATGTGGGATTCCATGGAATGCAAGATCCCCACTTTTGGGTCATTACAATCCACTCTCCTTATGGGCACACGCGTCCTCGTGTGTGGGGCCCACACTTTTGGCTAGGGCATGACTTTGATACCATCTATAATGACCTCGCCCCAATTGTGTAGATATTGTCCGCTTTGGGATCCATACCCCTCACGGTTTTATTGTGATGCCCCAATATGATTGATTGTGTGATGTGTGTAGATGTGTGATGAGTCCTATATCGGGTATTTACTAGGTAGACCTGGGCTTTATTAACAACTACAATGAGCCTCAATTATGATTAGTCTTTTTGAGGTATAACGCAGATGTGGCTAGTACTTTTCTTTGGGTCGTTACATATGGTATCAGAGCCAGGTTGGTAACCACACAGGGTTACCAACCTGGCTCTGATACCATCTATAACGACCCTACCCTAATTGTGTAAATATTATCCACTTTGGGATTTATACCCCTCACGGTTTTGTTCACCCCCAAAGCACACAGTAGTGGGGGAAAAGGCCTTTACACATTAAATAGAGGTCATTCCTTATAAATACATTCCCATGTGCTTCCTTAGGCGATGTGGGATTCCATGGAATGCAAGACCCCCCCCTTTTGGGTCACTACAATCCACCCCCCTTACAGACACACGCGTCCTCGTGTGTGGGGCCCACACTTCCGGCTAGGGCATGGCTTTGATACCATCTATAACGACCCCCGCCCCAATTGTGTAGATATTGTTCGCTTTGGGACCCATACCCCTCACGGTTTTATTGTGATGCCCTAATATGATTGATTGTGTGATGTGTATGGATGTGTAATGAGTCCCATATCGGATATTTACTGGGTAGATCTGAGTTTTATTAACAACTACAAGAAGCTTCAATTGTGACTAGTCCTTTTGAGGTATAGCGCAGATGTGGCTAATGCTTTTCCTTAGATCGTTATATATGGTATCAGAGTCATGCCCTAACTGGAAGTGTGGGCCCCACACGAGAGGACACGTGTGCCGGTAACGGGGGTGGATTGTAGTGACCTAAAAGGGGGGGGTCTTGCATTCCATGGAATCCCACATCACCTAGGGAAGCACACGGGAATGTGTTTATAAGGAATGACCTCCCTTTAATGTGTAGAGGACTTTTCCCCCACTGCCGTGTGCTTTGGGGGAGAACAAAACTATGAGGGGTATGGGTCCCAAAGTGGACAATATCTACACAATTGGGGCGGGGTCGTTATAATTTTAGTTTTGGTCACCATTAATTTGGTCCCTACATTTTGAGAGCATTTAATGGTTACAGTTATTTTCAACTTGCAGTCAATTTGGCGCATACCGTTAACTCTTTAACAAAAAATACCTACGTACAAAATGATGTGCATATATGGCACACATGTGGCTAATAAAATAAGAAAAAAAATCATTTAATAGCTTTAAGGTTGAGGTGGATCTTTTCTCTCTTTGTCTTTGTGCTCAAAAGCCAAATAAAAGATGAAAATGAAGAAGATTATAACGTCATAAGAGCATTAACATATGGGATTGCAAAAATTGTTCTATTTTACCATTTAAAAAGCTACTTTATCTATTATACTATCACATTTTACAATATACCCAACATTCCAGTTTTTATTTTCCTATACAACACATTAAAATAATATATCTACACAATAAAATAATATAACCCAAAACTATCTCTCTCCTCTCTTCCTCCCCCTCCCCTCCCCCCCCCCCCCCCACTCTCTCTCTCTCTCTTAACCACTCATCATAGCCGACAACCCAATCTCACCACCCACTGCCATAGCCGCCAATTCAAACCCAAACAAAACCCAATACCTAAATTGAAACTAAAACCCAATACCCAAACCACTTGCCACCACCATTACCACCATGAAAAAACCCAAAAGCCCCAGAAATAGAAACTCAAACTAACCGCCAAAAACAAGCTAGCACCACAAACCCATAGTGAAACCCACCCCCACCACCACAGCAACCCTCCACCACCCCCATGAACCTGACCCATAACAAAAATCCACTGCCACAATAGCAAACCCACAGTGAAACCCACCCCCACAACCATGGCAACCCCCCCCCCCCCCCACACCACCACATCAGTCACAAATCTAGCCACACCTCACACCCACACTCATCAAACCCATCACTGCTATAGCCACCCACCACCACCACACAATAAAACCCATAACCCAACCAAATGACTTACGAAACCTAACCTACTACCACCACCATATCTGCCAACAAAACCCACAAAACCCCCAGCAACCGAAAATCAAACAAACCACTAGTAGCAACCACTAAAACTTAAGGAAACCAGCCCAGCAACTAGCCAATTTAAACCCAAAACCACTAATTCAAGCCCACCATGCCTTCACCTTTCGTCCTCAAAGTCGTCGTTGCCTACTAGAAAGAGAGAGAGAGATTTTTGTTCGGCCAAGGAAGAGAAGCAATAGAGGTCAAGAAAGAGAACTGAAACAATGGAGAAGAGATACCGGAGAAGAGGAGAGAGAGAGAGAGAGAGAGAGAGAGAGAGAGAGAGAGAGAGAGAGAGAGAGAGAATTGAATAAAATATAAGGATTTATGTTTAGAATGAATAAACAGTGATTTCTATAAGTAAGAGATCAATGTAGCATAGTTATAAAAGTTGTTAGGTTTACAAGCATGGGTAAAAGTGAGTTTTAGTGTTTACAGGTTGTAAAATAGCAATTTAGGGGTTTTATAAACTCCCAATGCTAGTGCTCTAACAAATCCCATTCCTAATTCTCTTTCTCTCTCTCTCTATCTCTCTCTCTAGTGAGTTTGTTTGAATCAGTCTTAATTCCTTGGCGCACAACAGCTAATCTAAGATTCTAAGTTGTCTAACTCTAAATACAATGAAATAGGATGTTTAATTAATTGTCCATTCTCCTAGTCATTTCCAACAACGAAAGAAATCCCAATCCTCATGGACAACAATGATTGACAATGCAAGCAAAATGCAATACCCAGCTGGTGAAGGTGCAGCGAAATGACATCGTCTGGTAAGTCTACTGTGACAACAAACATTTGGCTTAATACAAGAACCTGATACAGAAGAAGAGGAATCAGACTCAGTCGTAAGAAGACTCTTTCTCTCTCAGACATAAGAATCTTTCTCTCTCTGAAAGGCAAATGAACACAGATTGAACCTTATATAAGTCCAACTCTTCAATCATCTTCTTCAAATCCAATTTCTTTACACTAGCTCCAACAACCACACCAACAATCCTAACCAAAACCCCATATTTTACAGCAGTGTCCAGATCTAGAACATGCCCATCTCCACCACCACCACCTTCATACCCAACAACCTCATCTTTCTCTTCGTCGATCTGCCTCTCCTCTCCCTCTTGGTCTCTTTCTCTTTCTTTCTCCCTCTTGGTCTCAGTTATCAATGGGTTAGGTTGGGGTGGGTGGTTTCTATTCGTGTTCTTTAGATGGGGAGTGCAACTACATGGATTGCTATATTAATTTTTGAGTTTTTTTAATTAACGTTTTTTAAAATTAAGAAATAAATAATAAAATAAATATTATATATTTAATTAACGACAAGAATGGATGGAATTTTAACAAAGAACTAAATTGAAGTGGATTGAAACTTAGAGAACTGAAATGACAGAATGCAAATTTAAAGGATTGAAATGAAAAGTGGTGAAACTTAAAGGATGAGTTTAGCATTTTGGCCAAAAAAAATACTCCATGATAGAGAGAAGCATAATAATTCATACATAACCATACCCATCCATACAAGATATCCATAAACCCATCACATGCACTATAAGAAATCTAGGTTTAGATGGTGTTTTTTTTTAGTGACGTTTTTAAATCCGCCGCTATAAGTGGTATACTGTGTCGTTTTTTAAAAACGCTGCTAAAGAGTGGGCTTTTAGTAAACATGTACTCAGCCCATTGCTGAAAAAAAAAATAAAACGTTTTAGAAAACGTCGCTATAGTGATTAAAGAAAATGTACTCGACGTGTGCAACGTGTGGTTGAAAAAAACAAATACTCTATAGGGACGTTTTTGAAACGTCGCTATATGTTCTAATCTTTTAACATTCCGCCATTATTTTCAGTTCCCACACTTTTTTTCCTACACTTTCTTTTTCTTTTCTTTCTTTTCTTTTATCCACTCCATGTCCCACTTTTTATTTTCTTTTCTTAACTTCACTATTCATTGTCCCCTTATTCTTTTCTTTGTTCATAGTCTTTTCTTTGTGACCCACTTCAACACCACCACACATCTTTTCCCTTCCACCCACTGCCACCGCAGCCATCGTCGACCTCCACTAAGACCCACTGCCACCACCATACTCTTTTCCCTCTTTTTTGTTGTTCAATTTCTTTAGAGTGTAAGTCTTTATTCTTGGCTTATGGGTTTGCTTTGATTTGGTTTTTCTTTAATGGGTCATGGAGCTTTTGTGTTAATTTTTACTATTTTTCATTTTTGGTTGGAAGGTTTTTGTTGTTCAAGTTTCTTTAGAGTGTAAGTATTTGTTTTTGGCTTATGGGTTTGCTTTAATTTGGTTTTCCTTTAATGGGTCATGGAGTTTAGTGCTAATTTTTGCTTTTTTTTCTATTTTGGTTGGAAATTGGTAGAGAAAGTTCCTATTCAGATTTGGCTTCTTGGGCAAAAGGACTTGAGGATCAAAGGCTGAATCATTGTAAGTATTTAAATCATTGCAAGTATTTGTTTTTCGTTGTAATTATTTAGAGTGTAAGTATTTGTTTTTCAATATTATACCATTCTAGCAGTGGCAGGGGATGGATCCTTATCAATAGCTAGGATGCTTTTTTTTTTTTTTTTCAATATCCGCAACAAAGTCCTTCCTATTAATACACATTAACTAAATGGAACTATTAAATTAGAAAAAAAAAATTGATGATTCAGGTAGTACAGTGAGAGGGTTTTATATGTGGCTGACTACAAGTTAAGAAGTATTATGTAAATTTTGTATTTTTTTTTTATATCTCTGCTTAATTTTTCTATAGTTTGTAGATTTCAAAAAAAAAAATTTATTGGTTTTGTGGTTTAGCTAGCTTGAGATTAATTTTTAAAAAGAGCCCACTGCCCACTAATGTCTGCAAGGAGATTCTTCCATTAGATGAGGATTTTTGCTTAAAAATTATATCTTCAATCTTATTTGCATGTTTATGAAACTTAGTGGTTTTGAATTTGTTGTGTAAATGAAGATATGGATAGAAATGGATATAGAAAGACTTGATATGGTTTGTTTAGAATATTTAAGATTATGTTTAAACCTATTTGCATGTTTATGAAACTATGTGGTTTTGAATATGTTGTGTACCTTATTTAAGTGTATGTGTAATTCTACTTCCATGGTTTTTACTTAACTTTGTAGAGTTTTAAGACTTAGTCCATTTGTGTGAATGGAGACATAGAAAGAATTGATATGGTTTGTTTAGTATATTTAAGATTATGTTTAATCTTATTTGAATGTTTATGAAACTAAGTGGTTTTGAATATATTGTGCACTATATTTAAGTGTATATGTAATTCTACTTCCATGGTTTTTACTTAAGTTTGTAAAATTTTAAAACTTAGTCCATTTGTGTGAATGAGGATATTGATAAACTTGATATGGTTTGTTTAGTATATTTAAGATTCTGTTTAATCTCATTTGCATGTTTATGAAACTAAGTAGTTTTGAATATGTTGTGCACTATATTTATGGTTAATGTGTTAGTGTGTTAGTTTGGACATTTGATATTGTGGAATATTGATGATAAGTATATTTGATCTTTTACAACCTTATGTTAGTTATTGTTGAATTTAAAGCAGGTTTATATAGCATTTTTAATATTTTAAAAGAAAAATAATGAGCAGGTTTTGCAACGTTTTAAAAACGTCGCTAAAAAGTAAGAGGAAATTCTATGTAGCGACGCCTTTAAAATGCTACAAATAATCAGTTTTATAGTGACATTTTAAAAACATCACTAAAAAGCAAGAGGACAAATGCTTTTGTAACCTTTTTGAAAATGTCGCTATTGGTGTGATTATTTGTGGCGTTTTAAAAACGTTGTTAAATGTATTTTCTTACATTATATACTTAAAAGTCACATATAGCGACGTTTTTCGAAACGTCGCAATAGACCTATAGTGACAGCTCTATTGCGATGTTTTTGAATGTCATAAAAGAAAATGTCGCTATAGACCATCTGTGTCTATAGTGACATTTTTTGGGTTTTTAGTGACATTTTACAAACATCACCTAAACCCAGGCTTCTTATAGTGATGCTTATTACATTCTTTGGTGCTTTTCCCTCCAGGAATTTGACAACTCCAAGAGCACCATCGGGATTATCACTCTTCAAAAGCTCCTTAATGATTTCAACTGGGGTAACCTTTACATTCCTTAACAATCTTTCAATTTGTCCATAGAGTTCGTGGTCATCTTCGATGCGAAGATAAGTAAAAGCCAACAACTTGAATCCATCCATGGTGCAATGTGACATGTTCACGTGCATGCCAATGTGGCTTGGGCGCAACAAAGTAGGATCAAGTATGTCAAGCCGGTCCTTATGATTGGTGGTGAACACAATAATCTGCTCATCTCCACAGCTCTACCATAATCCATCAATGAAGTTCAATAAACCTGACAGTGAGAACTAAAAAAATAATATGATAGTAATAAATATTGTTAGATAATGTCATTTGCATTAGCTAATATGATAATACTAGTAATGGTTGTAGACATATATAGTTCATGACATATGTTTTTGGTAAAAGTTGAACTCAATACACAAAACTCCAATTCCCAGGTCTTAGAAGAGATGATGTGATAGGCAACCTTAATCATTTTTTTTATTCCTCTTTTTTTTTTTTTTTTTTAAATGCCAATTCTTGGATTCAAACCCAATGGTACAGGTAGAAACTAATTAGACTCATTAAGCTAAATATCCATTAAATTTATAGCCAAATCTAACGGCTCACATAGTCATTGCAAATTTAAATTCGACAAAATAAAGTGAACGACTTTCAATTATATAGCTATAGAAGTAATTGCAAAACTAGTTTTTATGAGAATCAATAAAGAATGCTAACCTCAGGCTTATAGCCAGAAATCTGAATCTGAAAGTTAACCTCTAGCTCCCGATTATCCAACACTGCACCGCATTCTATATCCTTAATCACCATTATTGAACGATTAGATGTTGAAAGCAATATTCTTCGGAAGTTTGAATCTGACCGTATATTTGAAAGGTTCAAATCATAGACATCAAACTAGAGGTGATTAGCCATGGTAGCAATCAAGGTTGATTTACCGGTACTCGGGGGGCCATGAATCAAATACCCTTACTTCCATTTCTTGCCAACTCTCTGATACAACTCCTTTCTTTCAACGAACTTTTTTAAATCATCAATGGGCTTCCTCTTCTGCTCTGGGTCCATTTCCAACTTCTCAAATGTAGCAGGATGTTCAAGGATAATAAAACCTTATTCACCACCACCATGGCCACACTCACGGCTATAAAGCTTTACCTCCTTTTTAGCTTCTTGTATAGCCTCAGAACGTGATGATACATGAGATAAATAAGAGTCTAGCACAAACTCTTTGAATTTCTTATCAAAGGAAAGCACAAAATATCTTAAATCATCGCTGTCCGCGTCTTTTTCTGCACATAACTTCCATTTGAGCGTCTTAATTCCTCCAAAGGAATCAATAATCGATTCACCCACTACAACATCAGCAGTTGGTCTCTTTTGCTTAATGGTTTTGCTTACTTTGAGAAATTTTGGTGATGTTGAATCCCTAATAATAGTACGTAGGTAGGTTGTGGCAGCTTCATAAATTTGATTGCAGTCCATACCACAGTTCTCTTTAATGATGAGATTGAGTTGAGGCATACAAAGACATTTTTCGTAAATGGAGAAGAGAAAATTGCGAACTTCTTCAGGAATGCGTTCTTTTACTATGGGACTTAGTACAATCACAGCAGCAGCTGTGAAAAATGGCGACAATGATGTAAGCAACTCCATGAAAGTAAACATAGGGTGTGTATGATTGCTTACCAATCACCTCTTTCAAATCCTATAAAATTGAGAACAATGTGGTCAATGATACAACATTATAATGGCTTGAGGACCGCAATAGAGTAGTAAGTATATATTGGTTTTGTTTATGCAGTCATTTCACAAACAGAGGTAGAGGACAATACATCAGCCATTAATTTGTTGGGATAAATCTCCATCTATATGTTAATAAAATTTAAATATAACCTTAAAAAAAAAAAAAAATCATGCAACCACCAAGAAAATTAATCACACAAGAACACATGACGAGAAAAACCCTCTAAGAGACAAATCTACTATAATAAAATAGATAGAGAATGCAGTTTATGTCCAAAACTTGAGTTGACAGTAAATTTGAAAAATACAATAATACCTCTCTAGAAACCCTGTGAAACCAAGAATGCGACAAGATCCACTCTCTGAACAAGACACTGTCCTTTTTCTTTCTATCTCTTCACATAGCTTCCACACTCTGCATGTTTCTCCATATTACATCCCTTTTATAGAGAAGACCAGCTGCATCACTATTCTTCAACGTATCCCACAGCCACAAGGCTAAGTTTTTTTAGCTCCGAGTATAGGCCAGGACGGCACTTGGAAAAAAAAAAAATATATATATATATATATACACTTTTAAAAAATTTAATTTTAAATAAATATGGGTTGTTAACCACCTAGAAAAAAAAAATTGACAACCCTAGAAAAAACCTTGAACATTCCACTCATTTTTTTAATAGGAAATTATAGCTGAAAGGTTGACAAGAACCTCTTTGTAAATATTCTCTTATTTCATCATGATCATTAAAATAAAAATATGAGACTTTTTCTCATATTCTAAGACCCAAAAGAAGATTGTTCAAATCAAAACTGTGGGGCCAGAGAATTTGGCAACCCCGGCCCACTCTATGCTAAACCCAAGGCCTATGCCGAGGAGAAAGATGTGTCCGAGGACGAGTCAAGGAAGCTCCATTCGCCAGGAATACCGCCGAGGACAACCATGTCCTCGGCCCATACGGATCATTGAAAAGAAGAGAAAAGTGCTTTCAGAAGTAACCTTCCAGAGTAATCCAAGACAGAGTCAAGTACAACGGGTTGGTCATAGGAGCATGGCGGATGAGCAATCCCAGGAGGAACTGTCACCTCCACATTAAATGCCCACAACTAATCTTCTGGCTGCATTAAATGGAGAAGTGACCCCTAAACAGTGCCGTCTCAACTGCTACCACCCACAAAAAGGATGGGAAGGTGGCGATGGGACAGGAACTCGAATGATGACCTGCATGATCGACAAATAGAAGGCCGAGATTAACCAGAAGGGGGTATAAAATGTAACAAATCCTCCAGAAAGGGGGACGACAATTTTTAGGAAAGGAGGAGGATCATAGCACTTGTATAATCCTTGTAACCCAGTACCAAAGAAGATAGAAGAAATATACTATCAAAGAAAGTGGCCGAGGAGCCCAGTTTTATATTTTTAGTTTGTATTCTTGTTATTCGATCCATGCATTACCATGCTTAATTATACAACCCTCATTAGGGCCTAGTTCTTCAACCCACACTCTACAAATTCATTGTATTGGGCCAGCTGGGCTTGAGTCCACTTATTCGCAAGGAATAGTGCTCAAGCCAGGTCCCTACAATTGGCGCCGTCTGTGGGAAGAACTTGTGCGTTAGTTAGGGCAACGATCAAGCATGGCAGGAACAAGCCCTCACCAAGCAGGATCCCACCAGTCCAAACCAGCGAGGCCCCAACCACAAGGTACCTTCCCCAACCCCGAGCGCGATCGAAACGAAGAAAATGGAAGGTTTCGAGAGGGAAGTGCACACACCACACAGAATAGCGGAAGCCACACCCGCGGGGGCAGCCACGTGCTATAGAGGCAAAACGACGACCAGACCGTGCAATCGGAAGAGGTCAGGAGCCATGTGTCCAAGAGACCGGATGATAAGGAATGAACCATACTTTAAGGAGCCGAATAAGATGGCCGGAGACCCCATGAAGCGCAATCAGAACCCGTATTGCCAGTACCATCAGGACCATGGACACGCCACGGAGGACTGCAGGAACGTCTGGGACTACCTGGATCGTTTAGTCTGGGAAGGAAAGTTGAAGCACCTCCTGCACCATTCCAGTGGCCGCCAAGACCAGACCTATCAGGAGCCCCAGAGAGACACTGCCTTAAGGGCACCAACGGGGACGATCAATGTGATCTTGGCTGCGCTAGGAAGAATAGGCGCGCGCCCCTCGCAAGTGTTATCCGTGGCCCAGATGCGTGCCGAGGAGTCCCAATCAGAGCTGAAGAAGGCTAGGAAGAATTTTTACCCAACCTTGTACTTTTTAGAGAAAGACAAGATCGGGACCACCCAACCCCATGATGACGCACTGGTCATCACCCTCAGAATCAGGGACTATGATGTGAGAAGGGTGATGGTGGATGGTGGCAACGGAGCCGAGATTATGTACCCCGACCTCTACAAGGGGCTGGGGTTAAGACCAGAAGATCTGACACCCTACAACTCCCCCCTGATGAGCTTCGATGGGAAGCTGGTTATCCCAAAATGCATGATCAGGCTGCCCATTCAGACCGGCCTAGAAGTGGTGGAGGTAGATTTCATAGTAGTGGACACCTACTCCCCGTACATAGCCATCGTTGGCAGACCATGGCTCCACACCTTGGGGGCTGTCGCCTCCTCCTTGCACCAGAAGGTGAAATTCCCATCAGAGGACCATGTCCTCGAAATCCGTGGTTGCCAGTCCACATCAAGGTAATGCATGGTGGCTGCCACATTGCATCGGCTCAATGCGGGGCCCTCGGCCACTATTGAAGGGGGCTTATAGCAGTCAAAGGACCCGGACGCGCCTCTTAATGCAGCCGCCGAAGAAGCAAAATATGAAGATCTTGACAAGGTAATCATTGGAGATGATCCGGAGAAGTTCTTTCAGGTCGGGGCTCGGCTGCCTCCTCAGGAGAAGGAAGAGTTTATCGAGTTCTTCAAAGCAAACATTGACGTATTTGCATGGGACGCCTGCGATGCTCCAGGGATCGACCTAGCCTTTATTTGTTACCATCTCAATGTCAACCCATCTGTCGTTCCTAAGCAATAACCACCTCGGCGCCCGTCAAGAGAGCACGCTGATGCGATTAGAGAAGAGGTGAAGAAGCGTAAGCATGCAGGGCCTATCAAGGAGGTCTTTTTCCCTGAGTGGTTGGCCAACACTGTGGTAGTCAAGAAGAAAAGTAGAAAATGGAGGGTTTGTGTAGACTTCACGGGCCTAAACAAGGCATGCCCAAAGGACCCGTTTCCCATGCCTCGGATAGACCAGCTGGTGGATGCCACAACGGGACATCCTCGGATGAGTTTCTTAGACGCCTTCCAGGGCTATCATCAAATACCACTAGCCCTGGATGATCAAGAGAAGACCGCTTTCGTGACACCTGTTGGGAATTACCACTACAAGGTGATGCCCTTTGGCCTGAAGAACGCTGGGTCCACCTATCAGAGAATGATGACAAGAATATTCGAGCCGCTGCTGGGCAAAAGCATTGAAATTTATGTTGATGATATGGTGGTGAAAAGTAAAGTGGTGTCCGAGCACCTAGGAGACCTCGGCTGTATCTTTGACGTCCTAAGGAAGCACAAACTGCTCCTAAATGCTTCCAAATACTCGTTCGGCGTAGGGTCAGGCAAGTTTTTGGGCTACATCATCACCCACAGGGGGATTGAGGTCAACCCTGATTAGATTAAAGCTATCAATAACTTGAAGCCTCCGCAAAATCCTAAAGAGATCCAAAAACTCACTGGAATAATCGCGGCCCTGAACCGGTTCATTTCTAGGTCGGCTGATAGGTGCAGGCCTTTCTACCTCCTGATTAACAAGTGGAAGGGATTCGAGTGGTTCGAGGATTGTGCCGTGGCATTCCAGCGGCTCAAGGAATACCTATCCCGACCACCAATCATGTCTAACCCCGAAGCCGACGAAGTCCTGTATGCCTACATCACCGTAGCCCCTATTACAGTGAGCTTGGTGCTGATACGGGATGACAATGGCATTCAAAAGCCAGTCTACTACGTGAGCAAGTCGCTGCATGAAGTGAAGATCAAGTACTTGCCCTTGGAGAAAGCCCTATTGGCCGTAGTCCATGCTACGCGAAAGCTCCTCTACTATTTCCAAGCCCAAACAGTAGTCGTCCTAACTCAACTGCCTTTGAGATCTGTACTTCGGTCTGCTGATTACACTGGAAGGGTCGCCAAGTGGAACACGATTCTAGGGGCCTTTGACATTAAATACATGCCTCGGACCTTTATAAAGGGCCAGGTCCTGGCTAACTTGGTGGCCGAGTTTGCTGAACCACTGGAAGAAGTAATAGCCGAGAAGGGAGACATGGAGGAAAAATTGGTTGGGGCAATCTCTGTTCCAAGGCCCTCACGCTGGAAAGTGTACGTTGATGGAGCCGCGAATCAAAGGGGGTCTGGAGTGGGGCTAGTCCCAGTGTCCCCAGAGAAATCTGTTGTGGAGAAGTCCCTAAGACTTGGGTTCCCTGCCACAAATAACGAAGCCGAGTATGAAGCCTTATTGCAAGGTATGGTTATGGTGCAAAAAATGGGAGGAAAAGTAGTGGATATGTTCTCGGATTCGAGGTTGGTGGTGGGTCAGGTAAACGGAGAACTAGAAGCCAGAGACGCGAGGATGCAAGAATACCTAAGCCAAGTCAAGCACTTGCAGTCAGACTTCGACCTTTTCAGCTTGTCACATGTCTCCAGAAGTGAAAACACCCATGCAGACTCATTGGCCACACTTGCTACATCCTCAGCAGGAGATCTGCCTCGAGTTATCCTTGTTGAGCATCTAGAAAGGGCGAGTGAGGGGGCAAAGGGCACGACCCATGTCCACCACGTTAGGGTGAGCTCCAGCTGGATGCACCCTATAGTGAGTTTCCTCAAGGATGATATCCTACCTAAGGAGAAATCAGAGGCTGATAAAATACGGAGGAACGCTCTTCGGTTCTGGTTGTCCGAGGACCATAAACTATATAGGCGCTCCTACATTGGACCCTATTTACTGTGTATTCACACTGAGGCATCAGAACTACTGCTCGAGGAGTTGCATGAAGGGATCTGTGGGAGTTACACAGGAGGAAGATCCCTGTCGCACCGAGCCATCACCTAGGGATATTGGTGGCCGAAGATGCAGAAGAAAGCCCTAGAGTATGTAAAGAAGTGTAACCAATGCCAAAAGTTTGCCATAAACATTCATTAGCCAGGAGGCATCCTAAATCCTTTATCCAGCCTATGGCTATTTGCCTAGTGGGGCCTGGATATTGTAGGACCTTTTCCCAAGGCACCGGGGAACAAAAGATATTTGTTAGTCGGCACAGATTATTTCACCAAGTGGGTCGAAGCTGAGCTCTTGGCCAACATTAGAGACATGGATGCTAAGAAGTTCATCTGGAGGAACATTGTCACGCGATTCGGGGTCCCCCATACCCTTATTTCAAATAACGAGCTTCAATTTGATAGTAAAGTCTTCAGAAGATACTGTTGTGAGCTGAGGATCACGAACCGGTACTCAACTCTGGCTTATTCTCAAGGAAATGGGCAGGCTGAGGCTGTCAACAAGGTCATAGTTAATGGGCTCAAGAAGAGGCTAGATGACGCCAAGGGAAGATGGGTAGAAGAGCTGCCGCATGTCCTATGAACCTATCGTATTACACCACGGCGGTCAACAGGGGAAACACCTTTTGCCATGACCTATGGGGCCGAGACTGTTATCCCTCTAGAACTAAACTTCCTAACACTGAGGATGAGCTCCTTCTCCCCGGACGGTAATAATGAGCTGCTGGGGGAGAGCCTAGATCTGATTGATGAACGAAGGGAGAAGGCAATGTTCCAGCTGGCCTACTACTACCAAAAGCTCAAGTAGGGATATGATGCTAATGTGAAGCTAAGACCACTAACACCAGGGGACTTAGTGTTAAGGAAAGTTGTGGGCGCTGCCAAGAATCCATCCAATGGGAAGCTAGAACCCTCATCCATGGAATGTAAATAACCTGCGAATGTATTATTATTAATAAAAGCATCTTTGTCAACTCATATTTTAAGTCTATCGTGATTGCATACTTCTTACCCTGATAACCATCAAAGTGCTAGACAGAACCAAGGTCTTGCATGGTCCTCGGACTCAAATCTATGGGGAAACTAGTTACTTCAAAATGATAAGTGTTAGACAGAACCAAGGTCTTGCATGGTCCTCGGACTCAAACTTATGGGGAAACTAGTTACTTCAAAATGATAAATGTTAGACAGAATCAAGGTCTTGCATGGTCCTCAGACTCAAACTTATGGGGAAACTAATTACTTCGATAAATCCTATAAGTGCTAGACAGAACCAAGGTCTTGCATGGTCCTCAGACTCAAACCTATGGAGAAACTAGTTACTTCAAAATGATAAGTGTTAGACAAAACCAAGGTCTTGCATGGTCCTCGGACTCAAACGTATGGGAAAACTAACTACTTCGATAAATCCTATAAGTGCTAGACAGAACCAAGGTCTTGCATGGTCCTCGGACTCAAACCTATAGGGAAACTAGTTACTTCAAAATGATAGGTGTTAGACAGAACTAAGGTCTTGCATGGTTCTCGGACTCAAGCCTATGGGGAAATTAACTACTTCGATAAATCCTATAAGTGCTAGACAGAACCAAGGTCTTGCATGGTCCTCGGACTCAAACCTATGGGGAAACTAGTTACTCCAAAATGATAAGTGTTAGACAGAACCAAGGTCTTGCATGGTTCTCAGACTCAAACCTATGGGGAAACTAACTACTTCGATAAATCCTATAAGTGCTAGACAGAACGAAGGTTTTACATGGTCCTCAGACTCAAACCTATGGGGAAACTAGTTACTTCAAAATGGTAAGTGTTAGACAAAACTAAGGTCTTGCGTGGTCCTCGGACTCAAACCTTTGGGGAAACTAACTACTTCAACAGATTCCATAAGTATTCGACAAGTAAGGGAAAACAAAACGCGCACTACGTTAAGTTCATAAAAGGTACACAGCGAGAATCATATTCCAACATCTAAACAAAAAAAAAAAGGCAAAAGTGCCCTTACATTGTTCCAAAAAATAGAAGGGAGATAAAACAAAGGCGCCAAGGGGCCTACTTCTTCAGCTTAATCTTCTTCCCCCCTGTTGGTGGCTGATTTGTGGCGGCCTCAGGATCCTCTAAGCTCTGACTTAGAGGAACAACCTGCAAGGGCGCCGCAGAGGGTCCTGTCTCCACGGTAAGAGGGGCCTGGACATTGGCCGAGAGGTTTGCTATCTCCTGGGTGTTTCTTCATTGGGACCTTTGGCCGTTTCAGTCACCCTGAGAGGACCAGTTCCCACAACAGGATCATCAGAAACTATAGTAACCACCTCGATAATAACCGCGGCCTCCTCGGCTCCTTCACCAGGCGCAGCATCAGTCTCCTCAGCAGTCACCCCAGCCTCAGAGCTGGGAGGAACAGCCTCGCGAATGGTAAGGGGATAATATACACTCTCCTCCTTCCGTAGGACGGACGAGGCCTTAACCCCAACTTGTTTAAGGGCCTTACTCCAGACCTGGGAGCAGTAAAGCCTGCATACCCCAGGGACTTGGGCTCTGAGAGCAGCCTTCATCTCGGCTGCCCCAGCTTCATAGGCTGCCGCCTCGGCTTCTTCCTTGGAAGCTTGGGCCTCCTCCCTGCCAAAGTCCGCCTCAGCCTTAACCCTAAGAGCCTCCTCTTTTGGCCCACTCAGCCACCTTCTTGGCCCCCTCAGCATCAGCCGCCTGCTTTTTCAGATCAATGATCAGCTCATTTGCGAGTTTCAGCTGCTCCTCCACCCCAGTCAGACGCCTCGTCTGGTCTTGGGCCTGCTTTTGGGCACTAGCCAGGCCTGATTTAGTGCTATCTTGAGCCCTGGTTGCTTCCTTTAGCTCCTCTCGGGCCTTCGCGAGATTAGCCTCGGTGGCCTTAAGGGTCCGACTAGCCGCTATGCGCTTGTCACACTCTGCATCAGTGGTTTTGTCCTGTTTGATGGAGGCCTCCTCCAATCTGAAAGTAGCCTGAACGGCCTGCTAATTGAAACAAATGCACAAGTAAGAAGGAAACAAAAAGAAAAGAAAATTGAAGTCAGAAGAATCATAAGTGTTGAGAGTCTTACCATTCCCAAGTATCGCTTGAGGCTAAGAAAGACCTCCTTACCCTTCAAAACTTCCAACTTAGCCATGTTCGCAGGGAGTAGCAGGGACCTCTCTAGCACATCGGCTACAAGTGTGCCTTCGCCCCCTTGGAAGTCCCTGAGAGAGGCATCGTCCCTCAGGGGCCTCCCGTGGAGCATTGGGGCTGGGACCCAGGCATTAGCCTCGGGGCGGGCAGCGACCTGTTTGTCCTGACCCTGAGACCCTATTTTCAATTGCTTGGAGGGTCGCCAAGTATCGCCCTCCTCCTGAGGGGAATGGGGCTTCTCCCCTCCCATTGGCCTTTTACCCTTATCCTTCCCCTACTTAGGATCAGAGGGCTCGGGCCTGGATAGTGGACTCGACTGAGATGGAGGAAGAGGAAGTCTGGGCTGAGTGAAGGATGACCTGGTCTGGGCAGGCTGAGATTTGGGTGAAGGAGGAGGAAGTTTAGGCTGAGGCTTCCCCAGCTGGCCTTCAAGCAGATCAAGCAAGTTAGACTAGGTTTTCCTCTTGAAGCCCATTTCGGCCCGAGAAGAACCCCTTGCTAACAGGAAGTCTGCTTCAGTCAGGCTCTGGTCACCAAAGTCACCAGAAGGATCCTCGGACAGGCGAACTTGTTCGAACACATCGAAGTCGTCCTCGGCAGGACCCAAATTGGCACCTCCCTCCTCTGTTTGTTCACCTCCCCCTTTAGCCTTCGCAGCTCGGCGGGATGTAGAAGAACTCGCCAACGGAGTACTCGCCGGAGTAGAGAACCCTTCCGGGATCAAGAAACCGTCCTCGACCATGTTAATTCTCCAGAGCCGAGGATCCTTGGCCCTGATCATATACTTTGGTGCGGCGAATGACTTCTGAATAGGGTTGTACCTCAGGATCCTGTGAGCAGCCCTAACTTGGTTGTCAGCCTCGTTCACGAAGATCTCCGCCCTTAGCACCTTCTCCAGGTCCTCCTTGTTAACCAAGCCAAAATGACGCTTGAAAGCGTGCGGATCTGCAAAGGCGAAAACGTACTACTATTAGCGACCAAACAAAGCAGGCAACGAAAATTCAAAAAAGTAACACCCTCTCCTACTCCGAGTGCCCTACCTGGCGTGCCCTCCACTGTGGGACAATGAAGGCCATTGTGCCACTCCCTGGACACGATGAGAAAGTCATTATCCAACCCTTGATGGACGAAGGGAGACACTGGATAAGCCGTACCCTATCCTCCCTCGTCTTCATGTAGTAGGACTTGCCCTTCAAGAGCTGGAGGTTGTAGCACCAATTCATGTCATCATGGTTAGCCTCAGCCCCATCTTATCATTTAGGGCATCTACACAGCCCAGAATCCTAAACATATTGACGTCGCATTGGGTGGGGGTGAGCCAGAAATGCTTAAGGTAATTCGTCATCACCTGACCCATGGGGATTCGCATACCACCCTCTAAGAAGGCGATTATAGGAATCACCACCTCTCCCTCTTCCCTCCTAAACCTCCACTCCCCCTCTTCACAATACCTTAGACCTACGGTGCTGGATATCCTATAATCAGCAATGAATTTCTCCATCGCCTCTTCAGATTCAACTAATTTCTTAAGCCTACCCATTCCTAGAGACAACTAAGAGACATGAAGAAAGAAGTCTAAAAGGGGGAAGAACGCAATTTGGAGAGAGAGAGAAGAAGACTTACAGAAATGAGGAAAAGCTCCTCGGGCAGACTTTTTGTGCTGAAGGAAGTCGCAAGTTCAGTTGAAGACGTGACCAAATTCGAAGTATGTGCGCAAGATCTCTTGAATGCGAAAGTAAATGGGCGGATCAATTCAAATGGGTATTTATACCCCCAATAAAAAATAACAACCGTGCAAAGTTTTCTCGCCCATATAGTCAAGAAGATCACCACCGTTAGATTATCATCACACCATTGAACATGAGGAGCATAGGGCCGCTCGAATTTAATGCGAGTGCGCTCCGCATACCAAGGCGTCAGAAACGTGCTTTGGACAGGCGAAAGGGCACTGATACTCATAGAGGACAAGACTTAACAAGCCGCGACAGAGGCCCGAGGACGTCAAAATCCTTCTCTCCGTCCGAGGAGCCTGACAGCAGGATTTTTAGGGGCTATTGTAGGGCCAAAGAATTTGGCAACCCCGGCCCACTCTATGTTAAGCCCAAGGCCCATGCCGAGGAGAAAGATGTGTCCAAGGATGAGTCAAGGAAGCTCCATTCGCTAGGAATACAGCCGAGGAAAACCATGTCCTCGGCTCATACGAATCATTGAAAGGAAGAGCAAAGTGCCTTCAGAGGTAACCTTTTAGAGCAATCCAAGACAGAGCAAGTATAACGGGTTGGCCATAGAAGCATGGCGGAGGAGCAATCCCGGGAGGAACTGTCACCTCCACATTAAATGCCCACAACTAATGTTCTGGCCGCATTAAATGGAGAAGTGACCCCTGAACAGTGCCGCCTCAACTGCTACCACCCACAGAAAGGATGGGAAGGTAGCTGATGGGATAGGCACTCGAATGATGACCTGTATGATCAACAAATGGAGGGCCGAGATTAACCAGAAGGGAGTATAAAATGTAACAAGTCCTCCAGAAAGGGGGACGACAATTTTTAGGAAAGGAGGAGGATCATAGCACTTGTATAATCCTTGTAACCCAGTACCAAAGAAGATAGAAGAAATATACTATCAAAGAAAGTGGCCGAGGAGCCCAGTCTTATATTTTTAGTTTGTATTCTTGTTATTTGATCCATGCATTACCATGCTTAATTGTACAACCCTCACTAAGGCCTAGTTCTTCAACCCACACTCTACAAATTCATTGTATTGGGCTAACTGGGCTTGAGTCCACTCATTCGCAAGGAATAGTGCTCGAGCCAGGTCCCTACAAATACAAATTTGCTTAATAGATAAATCTTGCAATAGATTTTCTTATAAGATATTTGTTCATAGTTCAAGCAAATTAGAATAAATGATAAACTATAAGTTCATTCAATTTAGACATTAAACCATTATATTAATCATGTTCAATAAAGCCTTTAGGCATTATTTTAGTGTATATGCGTATATACAAAATGTATCATACAAATCCAACAATCAAAATAACAATTTTAAAAAAGTGCGCTTTTAAAAATGTAAAAATTTTAAACATTTGATATCATTGCCATTTGACAATTAAGCTACTGATCTAAAATTGTTGTTTTAATGCAAATTACTAAAATTAGCTTTCTATGGACCAAAATTTTGAAGAGACCATAATATATTACTAATGGGTTCAAATTTTTATCTAGAGTGTTCAAGGTTTTTTTTCCTAGGCTGGGTAAGTTTTTTTTTTTTTTTAATTTTATTATTTTTTATTTTGAAGTTGGTTAATAACCCATTTTGAATTAATATTGAATAATTTTTTTTAAGTAGATAAATTTTTTTCTCAAGTGAGGTAGTCATGTGAGCACCGTCACCAACACATAGTGCCGCCCCTGAACAAAGCTAGTCACCAACGCGTAGTGCCACCCCTGAATAGACCTGGTATATATAGTTGGTCGCAACCTTGCGTTAGTCGCCTAAAGAACAACCCCAACCCATCGCAGCCTTCTTCTTCTTCTCCGTCTCAGCTCAGCTGGTCTTTGCTTTTGTTCTGCATTTTTGACTTTTTGTCTCCTGCTCTTGTTTTGTTTCTCTTAAGGGTGTGCAGCCAACCCACCAACCCGCCAAAATCGACCCGACCCAACCCAACTGCTGGGTTGGGTCGGTTTTTAGGGCTTAGTGGGTTGGGTTGGGTTACAAAATTTTTTTTGATAGCGAGTTTGGTTGGGTTTGGATTATAAAATTCCAAACCCATCAAACCCGACCTGACCGACTTATATATTTAATATATATATATATATATATATAAAATATATTATATAATTAATAAAAATTTTAAAATAATCAGTTCTTCCTATCTTCTATAAAAACCAATTAGTTTACACAAACCCTAGTAAATTACTATTGTTGTTTAGTCATTAGTGTTGTTTGCCTTTAAGGAGTTACATTGATACTAATCTTTGGGTTTTTTTTTAATATATTTATATTTATATTTTTTTCTACTCAATTTAATTATAAAAAAAAATTTGTCCAACCTATGGGTTCAACCCGACCCATGTGAGTTGGGTTGGATTTATGTGATGGGTTGGGTTGGGTTGAATTTTTTTTGACCCATCATGGTGGGTTGGGTCAAAAAATCTCCTTAACCCGACCCAACTCGACCCATGCACACCCCTAGTTTCTCTGTTTTGCTTATCTTTTATTTTTCCTTTTTGTCTTGTGAGCTAGGCACGGGATAAAGCGTTGGAAAATAAAAAAAAGACTTTGAAACTCTGATTTTTTTTTTTTTTTCAAATTAAGTCTCGAACCCTACACGCAACGCAATATATCATATAGAAATGAAAGAAAAGAACGTGATATATCATATGTGAATTAAGGGTGTGTTTGGATACCGCTTATTTTGCTGAAACTAAAAAATTATTGCTGAAAGTACTGTAGATAAAGGTAAAAGTTAGTTGAAATAGTACAGTGGGGCTCATGAATAGTGTCAAAAGTGCAATGAAACCCATGAATAGTAGCAAAAATAAGCAAAATAGTAAAATAATTTTAATTTTTAATCTCCACCCAAACGCACACTAAATACATTATATCTTTTAAAAATAAATGCTGTTGACAGGTTTTATATTTCTCATGAAAGCGGTGTCAAAATTTTCCTATTATGGTTTATTAACAGTTACCCTAAGAGCATCTGTTTGACCCACTTCTTTTTTCTTTTTTAACTTGCACCTTTTTTTTTTTATTACTCGAATTTTGATATTAGTCAATTTGGTCTCAACTATTTTCAAATTGCAATCAGTTTGATCTCTACTGTTGACTAATAATGAAAAACTGGGGTGACTAACAGTGTGGATTGTTGGCACAATGATAAAATAAGAGTAAAAAATTGCCACATCAACATCTGAATTAAAAAATAAAAATTTATCAATTTTAAAGAAAAAAAATCAAACACCAAAAAAGGAAAAAATTAGAGCCAAATCTTGAACATGGACAAACATGAACCCAGAAAAATTAAAACCCAAATCAACATATCAGTCAACCACGAGTTCCCCATCTCTTTATCCATTTCATAAAAAAAACAAAAAAAAACAAAAAACAAAAAAAACAAGACACACGAGTCCCTTCTCTTTCTGATTCAAGAAACTATAGGGAGTAATGATTCCAAATCTAGGTTAGGTGGTGGCGAAGAGTCTTTGCTTTGGTCCGTTGTAGGTGGACTCCGGACTCCGAACTACCCACAAGAACCTTTGCTCACTTCTTTCTAACCCTACAGCTAAATCCTTCAACTACTCATTTGAGAACAAGCATAAGCTTCCAAAGCACAAAAATAAAACACTCCCACTCGGTTGTATGTCCAGCCATTTTAATCATTCCACCTCGTCATTCATTTGAAGCAATCAATGGTCCATTACACAAGATAGGTGGGGATGGACCGTTTGGAACACAAAGTCCACTGGATAGATGCTGCGTAGACATTTTTCGTTAGTAATTAATGGTAGAGCCGAAAGTGATTGCAAATTAAAAATTACATAAACCAAATTAACTGCTACCCAAAATATAAGAACTAATTTTTACATTTTTTTTAGTGGTAGATGTTATTTGTGTCTATATCTATTCTACTATTTTAAGAGTTTTCTCTGTTTAAATTCCTACTTTTTTATGCCCAAAATGCCTTAAATTCACATGTTTAGAAAGTTTAAAGAACAAGGTTAGATATGTAAAATTACTAATTTTAGAACTCCTAAATTTTAGATAAATTTTAAAAAGCATAAACTAATAGGTTTTCTTTAAAAACAAAATTATGTACAATTTTTTTTTTCAGTTGTTCTCTTGAACATATCTACTCCCACGTTCCCATTAACTTTATAATCCCAATAACAAGCAATTACTTCATTCTACATGTTTCTTCATCTTTATTATCTTTTCTCTTTATTCTTCAAATTCTAAAAAAACAAATCCAATCCTACATATCTATTCCCATGTTCCCACTAATTTCTTTTTTTGAGAAACATGTTCCCACTAATTTCAAAAGAAGACAATCATTCAAAATTCAATTAAGAAGGTATGAACATACCATTTGTTTTTAATAAATTTCATTATATTACTCTCTCTCTCTCTTTTTCTTTTTTCTTTTTTTTTTTTGTCTTTTTCTATCTCTTTTTCTCTAATTACCTCACTGCCATCATAAAAGTAGGCGTTACATCTTTAAATCTTTCATATTACAAATTTCTCACCTTAATTTGTTAATTTTTTTTTAAGTTAGCCTCTTGATACTCCTCCCGAGTGAGCAGATATGTAAACTTGGAATAAATGAAAAATTATAACACTAAACCTCAAAAAAAAAAAAAAAAAAAAAAAAAAAAAAGTTTCATCACGGTTGTGCGGTGAGGCTAGTTTATTTTATTGTTAACTTATGATGTTTTCTTTGAGATAACAAATATTGATATATTTCACTCTCAATTTCTTTTCGTTTCTTCTTCTTCTTCTTCACACGCACAAGGGTGGTACTTTTCTATGCTAACTGTTATTTGGTTCTATCACTTCGATATTTTCCAGTAAACCTCAAGGATACTGCAAATTGAATTCTGACGCAGCGTGAGCAAGCTTTGCATTGCAGTCATTATGAGGAATGATAGAGCTGGGGTTAAAGGAGTTTGGTCTATGTCAATTCCTAGCTGTGCTCCTGAGGTAAAAGCCCAGGCAATTCGTTGGGCCTCGGTGCTAGCAAAGGAACATAGCTAGTGTAGAATTATTATTGAGGGATATTGCGAAATTTACCCGGATGCTCTGAATAAGAAAGATAACAAGCCCGGTTGGGAACTATTCTCGTTGATTAAAGACAATTTAGCTTTGAGTAAGCAGCTTTTTGTTTCTGGTTTGACCAATAATCATTTATATATATATTGTTTCATTTCTAACTATCAGCAGAAAGATCGCAAGGCCGATACTGTAAACTACAACTGCGATTGACAAACCTTCCTAATGATGATTTGGAGCAAATGCTGCTTAGCTACGAATAATCAATGCGAGAAATTATTCCCTCCTGAGTCCTCTGGAAAAAGCAGGGCAATTCACCTGATTAATACTCAGACTCAGAGCAACGATGAGAAAATTTAAGCAGGCCTTTTATTTTTTCCTTTCTCCTAAGTCACATTAGAAACAAGAAAATAACAGCCGGCTCCAATTCTCTTCAGTCAAATGGATCTATTCGGGGGTCATGTTCGCTGGCCATCAACATTCCAGTGCACAGGCATGTTGGGCACATCACCTACATATGGAAGATAATTATCACAGCTCAGTTTAATATATAGTTAATTAATCTCTGTGTGCAGGTATTATAGAGGAAGAGAGAGAGAGAGATTACTAATGGCACTACAAAAGATCAAGTAAACAATTGCAAGTACACAAGTGGGCAATCTGTTGCCTGTATTAAATCTTTTGTTGTAAAGTAGTTGCAGATGCGATTTTTACATTTTGTGTTGGATAGTGCAATTTGTTTTGGTTTATTAGCTGCGAGGTTTCTTGGTTGTAACATGTTATATCTTTCGGTTGAAATGAAATACCCTAGTCATCCCAAAAAAAAGAGTACACAGGTTTGAAAATGCCAATCTATTTTCCACAGATAATCTATATCTGATCAGAGTATATACCTTTCCTGCACTGGAGCAGTTTTGACACCTCTTAGTTGTGGGCACTTGCAAAGGGCGATCAGAAACACTTGATACTGAGAGAGGATCAATGCTCAAGCATACACCGCTTGCAGAGCATCGAGCACAGGCCAAATAACCTGACCATTGGACAACAGAAGATATATTAAACCATTAAATAAGTACAAGAAGAAACATTATGAGTGTTTTCTTTTGGACCCTTCCCCTGCTCCCCTCCCCTCCTTTCCAAAATAAATAAACAATCAATTTGACAGCAAATGGAACAAATGATAATACAAAATCCATGTACTTCTGAAGATCTAGTGGGAGACGAACTGTCCCATAAGCATCTAAAATACATTGCAGCTCAAATACAATATCACACAATGCAATCAGAAATTTATCAGCTGCACTTTCATCACTTTGTATTCAGCAGCAAATTAATTCAATAATGACTCATAAATATGGAAACCCCTCAGACTAAGGGAGACTTTGATAATTTTTCATCATAACAGAACCAGGTCTAACTCAAATTTAAAAAGCTTGTTTGTACCACAGTATTCAGCCCATCGACTTATAAAATTTTACTCAACAACTAATGAATGAAGATGAATGTGTTTGGACTGCAACTGTTAAGCAGGGAATTCAACTTCTTTAGACATACAAGAAAATTTCCTCGATTGTAATTTCAACATACCAGTTCCATTGCAATACTTGCATCTTTTCTTCTCTTGTTGCTCTACATTGTTAGCTTCAATTAACATCAAAGCTGAAATAACACCCACTGCCCCACCCGAAAAAGATGCAACAATGGGATCAACCTGGCTGATTAAGAAAGTAAACAACTGTTATTTAGAACAGTAACCAAGCAGATGTGTCTTTCATCAACACCAAAGTTTTGGTTGCTTCAGACTCAGATTCATAAATTAGGAGAAATGCAACCCCGGTGAATACCTTAACTGCATAGGCAAATGCATGCTGCGTATGAAATCTTCATATGAGGTGCCACCTAAACCTAGTTTTAGCTCCAGCTGCCATAGAAACAATTTTAGACATTTGATGAGGATCGTGGTTAAGCATTTAAAGAACATAAACGCCCTTATGGTTTTTTATATTATCTGACCATAATGGTGTGAAACTGAAAATTAAGGCTCCACATACACACACATAAACATGATTAAATAAATGGGTTATTCAAATTTGATAATGAAATATTGATACTTTCTAATTATCATTAAATTGAATGAGAATTGATATAGATGCTCTTATAAACTTACTGTAGGTGCAATAAGACCCCCGAAGATGATTATTCCAGATATAAACGATACACTAGTCAAGTACAGTTGCTTCAATGTCTTTGGTGTCTACTTCAAAAGAAAAATATAGAAGGTTACCCAACACATTAAAAGATAAATGCCCTAGTAACACAGACCTCACAAGATAGTAAAAATTTGAAGAGATTAAAAACTAAAAAGAACAAAGCATAAGAGCGTGCTGTTCCTGCACACAAGCTTAGAGGATATCCAATAAATGCATTAGGAAAAATGAATTGACTAAATGATGCACTTGCATTCATACATATCAATAACTACCTAGTTAAGGGGAAAAAAAAACAAATCATAGGATTCCAAACATCTTGTCCCACAACTTCTTCATTGGCATTTTTCTTCTCTATCACCCATAATGAATGTAAAACACAATTTCGAAGGTTAAATTATGGGTGCAAAATTGAGTGTCTACACCACTCTCTCTATTTTCTCTTTGCACCCAAGTTATTTTTCTACAAACCCCACCAAATTTATGATTGATGTGTTCTATTAGTTGGTAACTATTAGTATGCTCTGTCACGTGAACATCCCAGTGTTCTTTGCACAATCATTTATTCATTTTGAAACTCACCACATAGGGGAGAAAAGGAATGGACGACGGGATGTCTGGCATCTCATTCGCTTCTTCCTCGCTGCTCTCGTTGACAACTTTCACATTCTTGATGCGCTGTTGTACTCTCAGTCTCCTTACCTATACAATAATTGATTTTCAAATATTTAGAAAAACAAAAATCATAGAAAATGCAAGAACTAAGATACTCTAGAGTTATTAGAGTAACTCCACCATAGAGTTTCTAAAATCCTATCCATCCATTTTGAAATGAGCAGATTGGATTTTTTCCAAATCATCAATAATTTAAATAGATACAAAAAATGGCTAAAATCAACATTTGTTTAAATGTTGATGACATGTCAAAATCCAATCCACTCATATTAAAATGGATGAATAGGATTTTTTGGAACTCCACAGTCTAGTTACCTAATAACTCCAGAGGATCTTAATTCAAAGGAATTATGCTCTAGCACTAGCAAATAGCTAAAATAAACCACGAGTAATGCTACAGATACAAAAAAATTTCACAATATTTTTCAAAACAGTTGAATTGATAAGTTTTTATTGGTTCTCGTATAGGTTCACCTTTTTACCTACCAATAACAAATTGACACTTCAGCAGTTATGAAATGTTGTTGTGACTCTGGATTGATGCACTATACACATATACACATTATAGACTAAATGTCACAACTTTTGTCACAACTATTCTACATGGTAGACTGTAACTACTAATAACAAATTGCCGCTTCAGCAGTTATGAAATGTTGTTGTGACTCTGGATTGATGTACTATTCACATATACACATTATAGACTAAATGTCACAACTTTTGCCGCAACTATCCTACGCGACAGACGGTAACTAGATACGCGTAACTTTCACACTTCCACATGGACCCACCAATTTTTTCTCATATAATCACAGTTTGCCATGTTGACAGTTGTTACAAAAGTTGAGGTGCTAGAATTTTGCAGACTAAATTGAAGAATTTCATCCAAAAAAAAACTTTACCTCTTCCATGAGGAGAAAGATCTTATTGCGTCTACTCCTTATGTTATCTTGGATTTCCCTTAGCTGCATCTGAACAAAATCCTGAACAGTTTCTGGTCCTTCTATAATACAAAAATTGCTACAAAAACAAAAAATATTTGTACAAGATTTCGTAGAACTTTTCATATATTATATTCAAGTTTTACAATGCAAAATTTTTTTTGTCATACAAATTTTCTCGCAACCAAACAGAACATAAAGAAAACAAACCTGGGGATGCTATCGTTGGAGGAGTCCTTTGAGGAAGAAGAAGAACAGAGGAATCGAGGGCGTGAACGTGAAGGTGAGGAGGTGGGTTTGAATAAAGAGAGAGGTTTTGGGAATCCATTGGAAGAGGTACAGAGAATTAGGGTTTTGGAGGTATCCAGCTTTGGTGAAAGAAAGTGAGAGTGGAGATGGAGAGCCATTGTTTCTATCTTCTATTCTTCGTCGAATTTCATTTCCTTTTTTAGAGAGAGAAAGAGAGAGAGAGAGAGTGTGTGTGTGTGTGTGTGTGAGAGAGAGTGAGAGTTTTGTTTAATGGATTTGGTTTGGTTCGGTGGGAATCTACGAGAAAATAGTGTGAGTAACTAAGGCCTGCTTTATATATATATCCAACGATGTATATAAGGCCGCGTCTTACCTTGTAAACCGATTTACCGCGAAAGATTTTGTTGACACTTGACTGTTATAGTCGGAATGGATGATTTTTATTTGGATAAGATTTTATTATTTGGTATAATATTATTTTGATTCAATACTTTATTAAAAGTTTGATTTTCATACTTAAACTTTAATAAGTTTGTTTTTCAACCCTAAAATATTTAAAAATTTATTTTTTATCTTTAAACTATTGAAAATATTTTAAAGACAATAAACAAACTTATGTTAAAGTTTAGGGACAAAAATAGTATTTACACTTTTTTTTTAACTTTATAAAGATATTTTAAAATAGTTTAGATATAAAAATAGAGATATATTTTTTTAATAGTTTAATTTTTTGGTAATTAAGGGCAAAAAAATAAAATATTTTCAATACTTTAAGGACAAAAAATGAACTCTTCAAAAATTTATTAAAAAAAAATTAATTTAAAGATGAAAAACAAACTTTTGATAAAGTTTATAAACTAAAATAGTATTTTATGTTTTTTATTTTATATTTTTTAAATAATAATAGTTTGGTTTAGATTTTCATCACCATATAGGTTCATTGAATTAGTTTTACATGCAATCATTGTTAAAATATTGTTGGGTTTTACATAGATATTGACGTTTTGAACAAAAGTTGTCTAATATTTATTAAATTTATAATTTTAGTGATGTAATAAAATTTAATTCACTTATTTCAAAATAAGTGGATATGGGATCTTAGGAACTCTACGGTGAAATTATACTAAGAATTTTTTATTTTTTATTTTTTGAGAAGATATTCTAAGAATTTTTAAACATCTTAATGCTATCACTCACAGTAACTATCTATGATAGTTTCATGAAATGATGAATCAACTATAGTGCGAAAGTTATTAGCAATGTTTTAAGTTTCAAAGTTTTGTTTTTAGGTTGTTGTTTTCGCTCAGTCAAGAGAGATTGCAACACATACAGTTGCTTACATTTTTGCAAAGTTTTCTCTCAAGTCTAAAATGTCTTTCTGTTTTAAAAAGAACAATCCTCAAAGAGTCCTCGACTCAGTTTGTGAGGAACATCATTCCCTCTTTTCTTGTTGAATAAACATTGCAGATTAAAAAAAAGAAAAGAAAACTATAGTGCCAAAGTTCATCCATAATTGTGGCATGTGAGCCTAATGGCTAGGATTTTGGTACTCAAAAATATTTTATGAGTTCAAATCGCTCATGTTGTCAAGTATTAGCCTCCAAGAGCGAAGGGACAGTGGCTTAAGCTCAACCGGATTTTCTTTTGGCTATCATGCTGCACAAAGTGAAGAGTATTTTCTTTGATGGTTGATTTCTTCATTATTATCTTGAATTATGTTAAAATATTAAGTGAAGGTCCATATAGAGACAATTCCTTCTGGTTTCTAATTTGTTTTTCTAATAATATGGCTAATGATCATAAATGACTCATAGAATGGCTTCAATTAATAAGATAAGCAAAATAGCTTTTCAATTTCATATTCAAAATATGAAGAAAAAAAAAAATTACATCATTCAATAGCAAGGCCAAGAACTTTTCATCTTTAAAAATTGAAAATTGACAAGCACGATGCAACTAACATGAAAAACAACAAAATAACAACAAAAGGAGAAAACCAAGTGCTAAAACCTCCATATTCTTCATAAGGATCATCTTCCCAGTCCATAGCCTCTTTGCTGTACTTTCTTCCCCCAGCACTAATTGCACCATTTTCTCTTTCAGCTGATCTAATATGAGATAAAATGTGAGGAAAAACCTTCTTACATGACTCTTCTCCAATCAATAGGTCCGAATGACCAAAGCCCTCCACTACAACTCTTTCATGTCTAAAACCAGGCTGGTGTAACTTCATGTACTTATTAGCAAGAAAAGAAGTCTTTGGAGTTGCAAGGATAGTCCGTCCTCCGGAAATATAAAGCGTTGGGAGTGACATTCTCTCAGGATGGATCAAATATGAGTTGTTTCCTTTGCTGTCAACGATGTTACCAGCATTGCAGATTTTTCTAAGGTGGGGAAATGCTGCCATAGGAAGCATTGTCACATTTTCTTTGTTTAACCAGTAGTGCATGCTGGGGCTTAGGTTTTCATGCCAGAATGCGTTTCCAAATAGACCAGAAAAAAGCTCACACTCATTGCAGGTGCATCTCTCATACCGTGGAATCATAAGGGCAATGAACTTCAATAGCCGATGACGCAAACTAGACTTTGATGTTTCCAACATAGGCAGAATTTTATTCTTGCCTAGTATGACCATTGATAGCTGCACGGTAAATTAAAAGACCTTCTTAGGCTCAAGGAGAAAGAGGTTTGTACAAAATTGTGCTGTATCATGTTATGTCTTCATAAGACCAAGACCTCTTATTTATTTACTTTTTATTTGTTTGCTTCTTGTTATTTGTTATTTTTACTCTGATTATTATAATTGGCTGAACATATTAGCAAGTTTGAGTCAATCAAATTCTGTATATTTTCTTAGAAACTAAATTTCATTACAAGAGAGAGAAAGAGAGCTTACGGGGAGCAGAGGAAGCCACATTTTAAACATGGATAAAGTATTTAGTTTGAAGAACATTGAAGTGTTGGTGCAAGACAAAGAAGCTATATTGGTTGCAGAGACATGCCCTCCCATGAGAGCAATATGTATGACTAAGCCTCCAACACAATGTGCAACAACATGTATCTTTATGCGCTGCCCATGCAATTCAAGGATCCTATTTATTGCTGCAAAAGAAAGAAATAAAGTGAGAACTGGAAAGACATTAGAGGTTAGTAAGAATTGATTTCAAGTGGGGTATATTTCTATATTCTTTACCAGCAGGGACATCAAATCTTCCAATATCTTCAATTGTGAAGTTGTTTGAAGGATTCAGTGGGTGCAACCTTGGTTGCAATAGCCATATTTCATGTCCTTCTTCCAGTAAAGTTCTGACTAGATCATTTGGTTCTGTTGGCAACCAGTAACTGTCAGAAGAATACCCATTAAGAAGGAGAACTGGGTATAATTGTTTTGGTCCTTCTAGCTTTGAGGAATTATGGGTGCATTTCCATTGCCTGCAACTGATAGTAAATCCATCCTCTGCATAATAAATAGGAAGGACACAGATTAGAAATTTTAAGTAATACAGCAAAGTAAAAGAAATAACATGAACTCTATGCTCCATTAGCATTTTGGTGATCAAGTAAAATCACGAAGTTGAGTGTACAGTTAAATGGTGGGGTATTTCTTCTTCCATCAATTTATCTAATTTTTTTAGCTTGAAAGTGCATTTCATGAGTTCTTAATTTACATATTGGTAGAATTTAAATGAATATCCCATAGTTCTATGTAGTCTATTGTTTCTGATTATGATTATTGATTCTCCTGAGACTGCATTGTATACTGACATGAACTCTGAGCAGATTTAGATTCCTGATACCTGTTTTAATTTCATGGAGAGTGCTGCTTGGATAAAATTTATTATACAAATCTTTTGGGGGGAAGTCCTTGTGGCTCCCTTGTGGTTTCTGTACAAAATAGGTTCTGTAGAGTGTGTATAATAGATGACATATGAACCTTCCTTTGTTGTTTCCTCTAAGGCTTATCAAGCTCTTTAGAAGCTCTACCATGGAGACACTGAGCCTGCCTTTTAGAAGCATCATGTCTTCCTTGGAATTGTTCTCAGCAACTTTCTTAAAGGTCACATGCAATGTTGTTGACTCCCTCCAAGCATATAATGCAAAGAGATAAGGATTCATTATCTTTCTTCCCTCAAGAATATATCTGCATGATATGGAATTTATTGATTCTCTCATATAAGCAAAGAAAATGAACAAGAAATTTACTTTATACTAAAAATTTCTCATACCTCAAGCCTGAAGAACCTGCAAGGAGGAGATGATAATGCATATACTGCGTGTAAGGAGTTCTGTAATCTACTTCACACAAACTTACTTTCCCATCTATGATATGTAATTTATCCCTCTCAATGGCTTTTAATTCCACATGTCCGCCAACTTTGCCTCTTAGAAGAGGATGACAGTTACTGAGGCCCTTCTGTTCTTGAGCATTCATCTTCATTTTGAGAAAAACTGTGCATTGCAAACCCCCCACATAACCCCTCATGGTTTCTTCAAATGTGACAACTGATCTCTGATCACTCTTTACATTCTTATTTGGGGCAGAATGTGGATTCTGAGAAGCAATTTCAATACTCTTGTACTTGAGAATATCCTTTACAAGGTGCCTACTCACATACTCAGCTGCAGATGCAATAGTAAGAGATGGGTTTATGCCAACAGAACATGGGATTAGAGAACCATCACAGACATAGAGGCCTTGGTGTACCATGACTGAAGACTCTGGGTCAAATACTTGGCCACTGGGTTTGCAAACACCATATGAAGGATCAGATGATGCATTGCACCCACCTAAAAGATGGACAGATGTGCTTCGGTACCTTGATAAGAAGAGGATTCCTCCTAATTTCTTAGTGAGCTTTTGAAAGGCTTTGACTTTTTGTGGGAGTAAAGGATCATGGGGTGGACTAAAGCAAATTCTGTTCTTGTCCTTGTCCCACATAATCTTCCCGTCACTGTCATCATAACCCATTGAATTAAGAGCAATAGCTTGGCATGCTTTAAAACCTAAAATATGTCTTATCTTTTCAATGACCCCATGAAACAACCAGTGGCCAGTTGGCCAACCATAACTTACAATCCCTTTAAACAGCAGGTGTGGATAAGCTGTTGGAAGTACAGCACTCTGTGCCAATAGAAAAAGGGTGTGTCAGAAAAGTCCACAATGAAAAAGAGTGTTTATAGTTCTACATTCATACATGTCTATGTATGCAAAACATGTTTGGATACTACGAGATGGTATGCTTATAGTGATTTTCTAGATCAAAGACCTAGACTGCATGGCCGCTTAAAACTAGATGACCATACCAGTTAAGGCCATTTATCATTGGAGTATGGATTGTGGTCTATCAGTATTACCTGAATCTGATGATTGAATCATATCATGACAAGTAGTTAAGATAAAGGGAAACCCAGTTAGAAGTACAGTGCATTTAGTTTTTAAGTTTTTAGACCTGGATGGTGAATCCCAATGAAGATGTGTAAGAAGAAGAGATGGATGGCCCTGGCCGTTCTTGGAAAGGTATCTTTGAGAGTTGCTTTCTGTCTAATCCGAAAGAATTCAAGGGTGCGGGGCTTCCAGCAAGACAGGCCACAGTATTCCCATTACAGCTGAATCCAGAGCCAAGTGCATCCGAAAGTTTCAACCCTCTCATTTGTGACTGGAAAAGTATTTCAGTTGTGCCTAAAACTCCCGCTGTTGAAAAATATAAATGGAACTCGTTAAAAAATATTTGTTTTAAACAAAATTTCTACCAAGTACACACTATTTATAGCTACTGCTTTGTACCTGAGACGACTACAAAATCACTGGTTATATAGTCAATCTCGTTCAAGTAAACACGCCATCTTCTCTTTTTGCTATTTTTGCCTTCTTCTTGGCAAGTATCATACGGGTTTTTAACCACATACTGAACTTGACATTCTGTTCTAACTTCACATCCTGCCTGCAACATAAAGAGATTTCAATTTTAAAAGGGAAGGTAACATGTAGAAGTGAATAAGAAACTCTTTGGACAACCCCAACAAATATTATTTCATATTATCTCATATAGCATTTGAAAATACAAAACCATTACATAGGATCAGATACTGGATTTAAAAGAAAATGAGCCGCTCTAATCTCTTAACACCATTTTGGTTTTGGCCTTTCAGCCACAAAATCTGAGAAGCAATTTTATATCCATGGAACTTTCTTGACCCAAGTAAATGAAAATATAATTTATTAACGATATAAGAAGTGATGGAAAATGTGCCTGGATTGCTGAAACTAGATAATTTTTGTCTGTAGAACTTTTGGCATTATAAGGACAACCAGAATGACAGTTTCCACAGGCCACACAGCTGCCCATTCGTTGAGGCGTCTTAGAATTAGCCATTGGCTCTTCAAGATCAAAATTTATGCTTAGCTTAACTGAAGTCTCAAAACATTGTTCAATCTGTTCTTCAGCTATTTCTCCAAAGACTTTCACAGCAGGAAACTGGATGGGAACACTTTGTATTCTCAGCATTGCAGCAGCAGAAGCTTCACAGATATCCCAATCCCTTTCCCATTCTTTTGGCCACTTTGGGTTCCTTCTAGCACGAACTGGGGTTGGCACTGTCACTCCTGCATTCACAAGTGAACCTCCACCAAGCCCACAGGCCACTACTGCTACAGAGTCATTTTGTTCATGTACCTATATTCTCATCAAATACACACATAAATTCATCATCAACACTGAAGTCTACACTCTACAGCTAAGAAACCAAAGATGTTTTAATCAAATTTTCAACTCACATGACTAATACTTTTTTTGCCTGTACAGGCTCAATGTGCTCGAACAAAATCCATTCTATTTCGAGGTTAAGTTTATATTTGCAATTGTGTAAAGTGTCACCTTAAATGACGTGACAGTTTATTCACCATTTGTAATAATTTACTAATCTAAGTCATAAAATAGATCTATTTCAAATGAAAATGATCATTTTCCCAATTAGTTTTGGTGAAACCAATCTGTATCATTTAATTATTAGATTAAATTGTAATTACAGCACCTTAAGTTTAGAGTAATTTTGATTTTATCTCCTAAAGTTTCAAAATTTTGATTGCAGCTGCAAAGTTACGTAGCATTTAGATTTGGGGTTCTTTTACTTCATTTACTCCAAATGCACAGCCGGCAACTGCCTCTAATTTTCTTAGAAAATCAAAATTTTCTCAAAAAAGCTACTTTGCATCTCTTTGTTTGATTCGTGAGCAAAACCGAAGCAAAATTCAAAATTTTTCATTAAATATGTTACATACTGTCATACCCATTACTTCATTCTATTTACTGGATTCAAATTCGAAATCTTTCTTTTGAATAATTCATATAAATTTCAGTGAAACAAACACAGTTATACAAACTAACACTTTTTAGGCATTTCAAAAGAGCCTAAGATCCTTACAACAGAGCAAAAAACACTTCGAATCTGAAAATGGCAGACTAACTCTTAGCAGACCAAACAAGTTTACGCACAGAACAACGCTTACAACTAGCTCAGCCAAGACCAATTACAGAACAGGTCTTCCCGAGTCACCAAGTAACTCAACGAGAGTATTTAAAGTCACCGGTGAAAGAACCGGAAAAGAGAGTAATCCCAGTTTTATGAGCATATAATAAATAATTTAATTAATAATTTTAAAATTATAAAAATTAAAAATAACTTTTCATATTATTTACTAACAATTTTAACTGAGTTTTTATTTTTTTTTTTGTACTTTTATATTAAATATAAATGTAATATAAATGGTTTGGACAAAAAAAAAGTATAAACAATTAAGTTAACACTACCAAAATAATGACAATAATATAAATTTTTTTATAACATAATTAAGAATACATAATTTAATTAAACTTCCCTCGACTCAGGATTGAAATATTTTTCTTGTAGAAATATATTCTAAAATAAAAAAGGTGTAAAATTAGATGTTAATGACTTAAAATGCAAACTATTCTTTAATATTTAATATAGAAAAATGTTAACTAATACTTTAAGTGCATTGATTTAGAAACTATTTTTAGAAATATTTTATAAAAAAATAATAAAAAAATTAATTTTGTTAACAGCTTTTTATATTTCACATAAAAGTAGTGTCAGACTTTTTTAATATGGTTTATTAACAATTGCTCTAAGAACACTTATTAAAAAGACCATTTAATAAATAAGTGTGGGGCCCCAAATATTTAAACAACCTCGGCCCACTTCATAGCCGGCCCAAGGCCCGCGCCGAGGAGAATATAGAGGCCGAGGGTAAAAGGGAAAAGCCCAAGCCCTCAAGGGGCCTCGCCGAGGATGCCCACCTCCTCGACGAACCGACGTTGATGAAGGGAAAATATCTCCCACCCATTAAATGTACTCCACCAATATTCTGGCCGCTTTAATGGTGAAGTGACCAGCAAACCCAAGTGCCTTGGTCACTCCAACTAATAGAAGGCCTGCAAAGGCGGCTGAGAACTAACATAAAGCCTGCAAACGCAGATGATGGGACATACCCTTATACAACAAAGTTCAGATAACCGACTAGTGGACGGCTAAGATTAACTAAAACGATACTATATAATCAAGAGGATTCCCAGCATAAAGGGGGGGATGAGTCCTAAAAAGAAAGGACAGGATTTAGATCAACTCTAAGAAAAAGAGATCCTCGAACTGAGCCGAGGACGAATACATTTGACAAACACTCAACCAAAATCATCAAGATCTTCATAAACACCTAACCAAAGTCGTGGTCCTTATCCACGTAGAAAATACTTATCCAAATTAACTAGCCAATCATCCTTGGGACTTTCATGTCATCCGTTGTTTGCTATGTTGGTGCCTAGCCCTTTTACCCACATCTCTACAAATTTTATTGTCATGGGTCCATTACAAATTGAGACCCTACAATTGGCGCCGTCTGTGGGGAGGACTTGCGCACTAGCAAGTGCGACGGTTGGTGTGAAAAAGTCCAGAGTAACACTTTTAAAAAAAAAAAAACACATCAAAATAGTACTTTTTATAGCAACAGCATTCATTCAGAAACCAACAATCACAAAGAACAAGAGTATGCGAAAAATAAAAAGAGACAAAACAAGTCTACTTCTTTATTAATATATGAAGAAAAAATTACATCTCTTACAAGTGATGCCCGTGGGGCTTGTTCTAAAGCTAACTACAAAGACAGTCGCCTAACAAAGCTGGCAAAGGAACAAAAGATAGAAAAGAAGGCTCGTTGAGGAACAAAAGATAGAAAAGAAGGCTGGTTGTAAGGCAAGAGAAGAGGAAATGGAGGAAAGAAAGCTGGCAGAGGAACAAAAGATAGAAAAGAAGACTGGTTGAGGAGCAAAAATAAAAGAGATAAAAGGGAAAAGAGGGAAGAAAGGCAACATGGAAGGCGGAAGAGGCCGCGGCACAGGACGGCTCCACTTCTGGGTTCCGCCTGGTTTCCCTCCCACCCCCATTGTTGCCGGCTTGGAAGGTCACCGACCCATACCCAAGGGAAAGAGGTTACGTTCTTCCTGGATCCTCCTCTAGACAGCAAGGAGGGTTCCTCCTCTGGTTAGGTTGAAAAGAAGGAGAATTTTCGGATTTCTCCTACCCCAACCCCAACGTGACGTCCAGGGTCAGAGTGCCATCCTCGGCTCCTGATAAGGGCTATGCATCCTCGGGACCGCCCTTTCCAAGGGCCAACCCATCTGAAGGGGTTCAAACTGCTATTTCTTGCAAAACCTCTAGGCAATATTTTTGGGAGAAACTTAAGACGAATGTTTGTCAAGTGTGAAGGAAAAGGTTGCTACAAAAACGCCTTTTATAGAGGGCGAAAAGTTGGTGAGAGCCAATTCGCATTAAATCCCAGGGAGAGATTTCCGGAGGCAATAATTTCGCCCAAATTCCAAGGGGCTTACCCGCCATTAGATCCTTGTAAATCCACGACTGACGTTAATGAGGAGACGCCTCATTAACGATGAGGCATCGAAGCGTCAGAACGCGTTACTCGAATGACTAAAGAGACGCTTCGTAATCAGAAGAGTCACGTTAAAACGAAGAGGCAGAACGGATCAGGGTCTTCTCATAATCCGACCCCAATGTGCGTTTGTGATTATCTTGCTTGAAAAGTGTATTCATTTAATGTGTATTATAAATTGTAGCAATGTAAAATTAAATGGCTACGGATAAATAGATAAGATAGTAAATAAATGAGAAAACTAAGTACTGGACAGAACTAAGGCATTGCACGGTCCTCGGACCCAAGCCTCTGGAGAAACCAGATACTTCAGATGAAAATGAGAAAACTAGGTACTGGACAGAACCAAGGCATTGCATGGTTCTCGGACCCAAGCCTCTGGGGAAACCAGATACTTCAGATGAAAATGAGAAAACTAAGTACTGGACAGAACCAAGGCATTGCATGGTCCTCGGACCCAAGCCTCTGGGGAAACCAGATACTTCAGATGAAAATGAGAAACTAGGTACTGGACAGAACCAAGGCATTGCATGGTTCTCGGACCCAAGCCTCTGGGGAAACCAGATACTTCAGATGAAAATGAGAAAACTAGGTACTGGACAGAACCAAGGCATTGCATGGTCCTTGGACCCAAGCCTCTGGGGAAACCAGATATTTCAGATGAAAATGAGAAAACTAAGTACTGGACAGAACCAAGCCATTGCATGGTCCTCGGACCCAAGCCTCTGGGGGAAACCAGATACTTCAGATGAAAATGAGAAAACTAGGTACTGGACAGAATCAAGGCATTACATGGTCCTCGGACCCAAGCCTCTGGGAAACCAGATAATTTAGATTAGAAACCAAGTGTTAGATAAAACTTAAGCACTAAATAGTCCAAGGACTCAAGCCAACAGGGAAACCACTTCCTTATGAAATACTGAGTGCTAGGAAAAGCCAAGGTCTTGCATGGTCTTCGGACCCAAACCTATGTTGAAACTGATCACTATAGGGCAATATAAGCGCTGGACGGAACCAGGGTCCTTGTACTGACCACGAACCCAAATCTACGGCAAAGCCAACCCCTTTGACGCTAAATAATGAGCCCTGTCAGGGACGAAAATCACGAGAAACTGAGCGCTAAAGCACAAGTAACTTAAACCTACCCCTCTAGAGGAACCAATAAGAAGCTCAGGCAGAAAAAGTATACACTAGAAAGATAAAAGCATTGTAAAAACAAGGAAAAGTTCCTCGGATAGGCCCTCAGCACCAGAAACAAATTGCAGAGCAATTGAAGTAACGGTAACACTAACAGCGAGGTAAGGCTCAACAGGGCATGAAAATGTGCCGAGAAAGTCAAAATCCTCCTCCCCGCCCTAGAAGCCGTGCAGTAGAATTTTGAGGGTCTATTGTGGGGCCCCAAATATTTAAATAACCCCGGCCCACTCCATAGCCGGCCCAAGGCCCGCGCTGAGGAGAATATAGAGGCCGAGGGTAAAAGGGAAAAGCCCAAGCCTTCAAGGGGCCTCGTCGAGGATGCCCACCTCCTCGGCGAACCGACGTTGATGAAGGGAAAATATCTCCCACCCATTAAATGTACTCCACCAACATTCTGGCCGCTTTAATGGTGAAGTGACCAGCAAACCCAGGTGCCTTGGTCACTCCAACTAATAGAAGGCCTGCAAAGGCGGCTGAGAACTAACATAAAGCCTGCAAACGCAGATGATGGGACATACCCTTATACAACAGAGTTCGGATAACCGACAAGTAGACGGCTAAAATTAACTAAAACGATACTATATAATCAAGAGGATTCCCAGCATAAAGGGGGGGATGAGTCCTAAAAAGAAAGGACAGGATTTAGATCAACTCTAAGAAAAAGAGATCCTCAGACTGAGCCGAGGACGAATACATTTGACAAACACTCAACCAAAATCATCAAGATCTTCATAAACACCTAACCAAAGTCATGGTCCTTATCCACGTAGAAAATACTTATCCAAATTAACCAGCCAATCATCCTTGGGACTTTCATATTATCCGTTGTTTGCTATGTTGGTGTCTAGCCCTTTTACCTACATCTCTACAAATTTTATTGTCATGAGTCCATTACAAATTGAGACCCTACAATAAGTTTTAGGACTTTGTTAACAAGTGTTGGCCAGTACCTGTTAATGAACTAACTGTGATTCATTTATTATTTATCACAAATCCCACCTGTATAGGAAATTGGTAAAGTTTTACTTTTCAGCTTTAATTTTGCAAAATAATTTGACTTTTTCCTTCTAAACTGACGCACATTTAATACATATTCAATTTTTTTCATATCCCTAAAAAAATATGAATAATTTATTTTAAATTTTATCACATTAACCACACCAGTTAACATCACCCTTATTTATATATCATTATTAATCAATAATAAATTATTAACGAAAAAAAAAAGAAAAAAAAAAAGAAGAAAAATAGTAAAGTACATTCAAGGACACATGGCTGTCATGCCCAAAGTCCCCAATTCCCACGTAAATGCAATCGGTATTAATTCCATCTTTCAAACTATTCCACTATTTTATTTTATTTTTTTCTTTATTTTTGTTGGCTTTAAAACGTAAACCACATACTATTATACTAGTATTTTTGTACTCCTATCTTTTTTCTTAACCGACCCACTGTTTTAGTGATTTGTCTTTTGCCTTTTCTCTCATTTGGTCTCCTTCTCTCTCCCGCGCAGCCAGTTCATAACCTAAGGCTAAAACAAAATTCGTCCTTACGACTCTTTTAAGCACCACATTTCTCACTTTGCTTCTTCCACCTCTTTAAATTTTATTTTACCTACAAATTTTAGATTTTCTCAAATCTCATCTTACTCACAACAAGCAACCATGTACAACAAGCAATCATGTTACCTTCAACGACAAATAAGCACCAAATTTGCTATCAAAATGAGGAAGATTGTTGTTTATTTTGCTTAATTTATTGAAATTGTTGAAAATCAGTTTAACTGTCCCAATTCACAATTTTCACGGTCTGACAAACAATTTCCGGTTGAACTTACTTTTTCTTTAATTTCCGATTTTTTATAAGAATCGGAACATATTAGTGTGTGTTTGGCAAAAATTAAAAAGTTAGATTATTTTACTATTCAGCTTATTCTTGTTACTATTCATGTGTCCCACTGCACTTTTTGGTACTATTCATGAATCACACTGTACTATTTCAGCTAACTTTTATCTTTATCTACAACATTTTTAGCAAAAAGTTTTCAATTTTAGCAAAATAAGTGGATCCCAAACAAACCCTTAGTGTTCGATTCTTGGTCAAACTGACCGGTCTAGTTTGATTTTTAAAACCATGCTTAAAGTCTGTTCATCTAAATTTTTCAAACTCAAGCTCGTGACCAAATAAGATTATATATTTAAATAAGATTATAAGCTCGTGACCAATAAATTCAAATTTAAGATTATATATTTAAATTTTATTTTTTTTCTCATATATATATAGTAAATCCATTATTTATTTATTTATTTTTTTTTATCTTCAAAAATTTATGAATTTTTACTTATTTTTATATTATTAATAAACTACAAATACCTTATTTGATATTTGATATTGTGGGGCCAGTTACCCGAAAAATTAACAACGTCCAGGGAAGATGGGCTCATGGCCCAATAGCCCAGTCCGAGGACGCTCATTTGTCTGAGGACACCCCTTAGTCCGAGGATGAGATCTGTCTCCCAAACCGGCCTATGAAGTGGATGCAACGTAACCATTCCAGTTATCGAGAGACGTCATGGAATCGCACGCGAACTAAACTAATGGGTACCAATCAAAGAATGAACCGGAAAAGGTAACGAATGCCTCTTAAAAAGGTGTCACCTCCACATTAAATGCATCCCACCAACTTCCTGGTCGCATTAATGTGGAAGTGATGCCTGAACAACAGTTAAGCAGCCTTACAACCACTTGGCGGAGGATCCGGGAAGTTCAGGATGGGACAGAAAGCAGTTTCCAGAAGGGAACTTACACGTGGACAGTGAAGGCAAGACGGGGAGGGTAGTATATAAAGTGAAGCTAGAATACATGAAGGGGGACTTTTGGAAAAAAGAAGAAAAAGAGCACTAAAAGCGGAGCCAGAAGAAAGAGAGAAAGCATCTGACCTTTATTACCTGGGAAATTCCTTTCGCTGCAGAAGATCGACGTCTTTTTCTATTAACCGGAGCTAGTTCTTACGCCCACACTCTACAAATTTTATTGTCCAGGGTCCAAGACAATTTGAGTCCCTACAATTGGCGCCGTCTGTGGGGAGAGCTTGACCCAACCGTAGAAAAAGATAGGTGCAACAGCTGATGGCAGAAGGAACACCACCGCAGGTGGACGCTAGTCCACATCAAGCAGAGTCTAGGGGACCCCAACACGACACACCGTTGGCGAACCGTGAACGAAGGGGAGACCGCGAGGAAAGCGTGCGAACAACCCATACGGAGAAGAGCCGGACTCGGGGGAAGAGCCATGTCTCCCATGCAAAGGACGGTAAAGACATGTAGCATGAGATCGATATGTTAAGAAGGGAATTACGGTACGAACGACGAAAGCAAACGAATAAGGAAGCAAAGCAAGCCTCCGATGAGTCAGACGATACAAGTTACAGGCGACGGTCCAGAACCCCGCCTAGTGAGCTTTTTTCCCTCGGTAAAGAACGTTACAGTCGACGGACGTACAGAAGCCCGCCTCAGCAGGGCTTAGGGAACGAGGCTTTGAACAAGGCGCTGAGTCAAGTCTCCAAGTCGCCGTTCACACGACGCATAGAGGACGCAAGCCTTCCTCGGAGGTTCCATCAACCTACATTCACCATTTATAACGGTCAGACGGACCCAGTGGAGCATGTTAGCCATTACAATCAGAGGATGGCCATTCATTCTAGAGACGAGGCCTTGATGTGTAAGGTTTTCCCTTCAAGCCTAGGCCCGGTGGCGATGAGGTGGTTCAACGGCCTGGAGGAGGATACTATCGATTCCTTTGAGAGACTCATCCAAACTTTTGGGGCTCGCTTCATTACCTGCAGGAGGGTTGTTCAACCTTTAGGGTCGTTACTATCCATGTCTCAGCAAGAGGGAGAAACCCTAAAAGCATACTCCGACAGATATTGGGAGATGTATAACGAAGTAGAGGGGGCCAACGACAGGGTGGCTATTAACACCTTTAAGGAAGGCCTTCCAACAGATCACGAGCTGAGGACTTCCTCAACCGGCAAGCCTGTTACCAGCATGCGACAGCTTATGGACAGGATCGACAGGTTTAGAAGAATAGAAGAAGACCAGATACGGAGTAGAGGGAAGACCAAGGTGATCCCTCAGGAGAGGAGGGAATTTAGGTCCGATCGGTATAACAACAATCGACCTCGGAGAGATTTTGTGGGGCAGTCAGGATCTGCAAATGCCCAGGCAGTCAACGTTGTGTTCCGAGAACCAGTCCAGCGAGTTCTGGAGAAAATACAACACGAGCCCTTCTTCAGGGCGCCCAATAGAATGGCAGGGGATCCTGCGAGACGCAACCAGAACCTCTACTGTCAGTACCATCAGGACCATGGACATACAACCGAGGACTGCAGAAACCTGTGGGACCACTTGGAAGAGCTAGTCCGAGAAGGGAGGTTGACCAACCTTCTGCACCACACCAGTGCCCGAGGAGGCCAGGCAGGGCAGACATTGAGAGGAAATGTCTCTTCCGGAGCCCCCCTAGGCACCATAAACGTCATATTTGCGGCCCCAGGAAGGACGGGGTCTTGTCCCTCCAGAATACTGTCAGTATCTCATTGCTTGGAGGGGAGCTCACATTCAGCGCCAAAGAAGGCAAAACTAGACGCCCCACTGGTACTAGGATTTTCAGAAGAGGACAAGAGAGGGACCATACAGCCGCATGATGATGCTTTGGTGGTTACGTTGAGAATTGGAGGATATGATGTAAAAAGGGTAATGATCGATGAAGAGAGCGCGGCCGAGGTAATGTACCCCGGCTTATACAGGGGGTTGGGTTTGACACCCCAAGACCTGACGGCCTATAGCTCCCCGCTGATAAGCTTCGAGGGCAGATCGGTCATTCCGTTGGGTATGATTAGATTACCTGTGCACACAGGCTCCGAGGTGGTGGAAGTGGATTTCATCGTGGTGGACGTCTTCTCTCCCTACACGGCGATTCTGGGAAGGCCTTGGTTGCATACCCTGGGGGCTATCTCCTCCACTCTTCATCAGAAGGTGAAGTACCCGTCGAGTGGCCAAGTGTCAGAAATATTGGGAAGCCAGGCCATGGCGAGGCAGTGCATGGTAGCAGCTATCCAGCATAAGCCGGAGAACGGTCCGTCGGCCAGGGCCGAGGAGGGATTATAGCAATTAAAGGACCGAGGAACTCTCTCCAGCACTATCGCCGAGGATGCTGAATGTGAGGAATTGGAGAGGGTGACTGTCGGTAATGACCCGGATAGGTACTTCCAGGTCGGAGCGCTATTACCCTCGCCAGAGAAAGAGCAATTGGTTGAGGTCCTGAGAAGGAACATAGACGTGTTTGCATGGAATGCCTATGAAGCGCCAGGGGTTGATCCGGACTTCATCTGCCATCATTTGAATGTCAATCCATCAGCTATTCCAAAGCAACAGCCACCTCGGCGTCCGTCCAAATTACACGCCGAAGCTATTAAAGACGAGGTGGACAAGCTCAAGCAGGCTGGGGCTATCAAGGAGGTATTCTACCCTCAGTGGTTGGCAAACACAGTAGTGGTAAAGAAGAAAACTGGAAAATGGCGCGTGTGCGTCGATTTTATGGATCTTAACAAAGCCTGCCCGAAGGATCCTTTCCCTATGCCCCGTATAGATCGGCTGGTCGACGCAACAGTAGGTCATCCCCAGATGAGCTTCCTAGACGCCTTTCAGGGCTATCACCAGATCCCACTGGCATTGGGTGACCAGGAGAAGACAGCATTCCTTACTCCCAACGGAAATTACCACTACAAGGTAATGCCTTTCGGCTTGAAGAACGCAGGGTCAACGTACCAACGGATGATGACGAAGATGTTCGAACCACAGTTGGGCAACAGCATTGAGATTTATATAGATGACATGGTGGTGAAGAGCAAAGTGGTGTCCGAGCATATGACGGACCTAATTGGCACATTTGAAGTTTTGAGAAAGCATAAATTGCGGCTGAACGCCTCCAAGTGCTCCTTTGGGGTTAGCTCTGGGAAATTTTTGGGCTATATGGTGACCCACCGGGGAATTGAAGTAAACCCAGACCAGATTAAAGCCATAAACAGCTTGCAGCCACCTCGGAATCCTAAGGAAGTCCAGAGACTGACCGGGATGACCGCTGCGCTAAACAGATTCATATCCAGATCAGCCGACAGGTGCAGACCCTTTTTCCTCTTACTCCACAAGTGGAAAGGGTTCGAGTGGACTGAGGAGTGCGCTCTAGCATTTCAGCAGCTCAAGGAATATCTTTCTCGGCCACCTATCCTGTCCAGCCCTGAAGTGGACGAAGTTCTTTTCGCTTACTTAGCAATAGCTACTCATGCTATTAGTTTTGTGATGATACGAGTGGATAATGGCGTGCAGCGGCCAATATACTACGTGAGCAAGTCACTTCATGAGGCCGAGGTGCGGTATCTGCCCTTGGAGAAGGCCATTTTGGCAGTAGTGCACGCTACGAGGAAACTCCCCCACTACTTTCAGGCACACACTGTGGTTATCTTGACTCAGTACCCACTCAGAGCCGTACTTCGTAGCGCAGACTACACTGGCAGGGTTGCAAAATGGGGCACGATACTTGGGGCTTTCGATATAAAGTATATGCCCCGCACCTCTGTAAAAGGTCAGGTGCTCGCCGACCTGGTGGCTGAATTTGCTGAGGGCCCTGAGGAGATAAGTACAGGCCCGCGCGGCGTGGAGGAAAAATTGGTGGGCCTCATATCCACGCAACGTCCTCATTCCTGGAGGGTGTACGTAGACGGAGCAGCAAACCAAAGGGGGTCGGGAGTGGGGCTAGTCCTAATATCTCCCGAAATGGCCGTTGTGGAGAAGTCTTTGAGGTTGGGATTCTCGGCCACCAACAATGAGGCAGAGTATGAGGCTTTGATAGCAGGAATGGCGACGGTCATGAAGCTTGGAGGAAAGACAGTAGAGATGTTCTCGGATTCGAGCTTAATCGTGGGCCAAGTTAGAGGAGAGCTGGAAGCTCGAGACGCCAGGATGCAAAGCTACCTGAGCCAAGTTAGGCGTATGCAAAAGGACTTTGAATCTTTCGAACTATCCCATGTCCCTAGGAATGGGAATGCGCATGCAGACTCTCTGGCTACCCTTGCCACCTCCTCGGCACGGAACCTACCTCGTATAATCGTGGTTGAAGATTTAAGCTCACCCGCTCCAGCAACGGAGGACCCTGTTCAAATCAACCTGATCAGTTCAGCGCCGAGTTGGATGGATCCTATAACGGCATACCTTGAAAAGGACATATTGCCCGAGGACAAGCTGGAAGCTGACAGGATAAGAAGGAAAGCTCCACGGTTCTGGTTGTCTGGGGACAAGAAGCTATACAAGCGCTCTTTCACCGGGCCTTATCTACTCTGTGTGCACCCCGAAGCATCAGAGGCACTCCTAGAAGAGCTGCATGAGGGGATTTGTGGGAGTTATACGGGAGGGAGGTCTCTGTCTCACCGAGCAATCACCCAAGGGTATTGGTGGCCAGGCATGCAGAGGGAAGCACAGGAGTACGTTAAAAAATGTGATCAATGCCAGAGGTTCGCTCCAAACATCCATCAACCCGGGGGACTCCTCAACCCTCTCTCCAGTCCTTGGCCTTTCGCGCAATGGGGCTTAGACATTGTCGGCCCTTTCCCTAAGGCGATCGGGAACAAAAAATACCTGCTCGTAGGCACGGACTATTTCACGAAGTGGGTGGAAGCTGAACCCCTGGCCAATATCAGAGACGTGGACGTCAAGAGGTTCGTTTGGAAGAACATCATCACCAGATTTGGGGTCCCTCAGGCCCTTATCTCGGACAATGGCCTTCAGTTTGATAGCAAGGCCTTCAGGGAGTACTGTTCCGACCTAAGAATCAAGAACAGATATTCCACCCTAGCTTATCCACAGGGAAATGGGCAAGCCGAGGCTGTCAATAAGGTCATTGTGAGTGGGCTAAAGAAGAGGTTAGACGATGCCAAGGGAAAATGGGTGGAGGAGCTGCCGCACGTTCTGTGGATTTACCGAACGACACCCCGACGGTCAACGGGAGAAACCCCATTCTCAATGACGTACGGGGCAGAGGCCGTGATTCCGCTGGAGACGGGTTTTCCCACGTTAAGGACCAGCACTTTCACCTCAGAAGGCAATGATGAGCTTTTGGGAAAGAGTCTAGATCTGATAGACGAGCGACGAGATAGAGCGATGGTCCAGCTAGCCTATTATCAACAGAAGCTGAAACAAGGCTATGATGTGAATGTGAAGCTGAGGCCGCTAGTTCCAGGGGACCTAGTGCTAAGAAAAGTCGTTAGGAATACCAAAAACCCAGCTTGGGGAAAGCTAGGGCCCAATTGGGAAGGGCCATATCGCATCACATCTGTGGCAGGAATAGGGGCTTACTATTTAGAAGATCTTGACGAAAAAATGGTACTCCACCCTTGGAATGTAAGCAACCTAAGAAGGTACTACTATTAACACAAACAGTTCTATCATATGTTTCTTTCCTAACTTAATTGGAGTTCTATTACTCGTATTCCTTAAATAAAGTTGAAGTGTTAGACAGAACCAAGGCATTGTATGGTCCTCAGACACCAGCCTCTGGGGAAACTAACCGCTTAAAATAAGAAAACTAGGTACTGGACAGAACCAAGGCATTGTATGGTCCTCGGACCCAAGCCTCTGGGGAAACCAGATACTTCAGATGAAAAAGTGAAGTGTTAGACAGAACCAAGGCATTGTATGGTCCTCGGACACCAGCCTCTGGGAAAACTAACCGCTTAAAATAAGAAAACTAGGTACTGGACAGAACCAAGGCATTGTATGGTCCTCGGACCCAAGCCTCTGGGGAAACCAGATACTTTAGATGAAAAAGTGAAGTGTTAGACAGAACCAAGGCATTGTATGGTCCTCGGACACCAGCCTCTGGGGAAACTAACCGCTTAAAATAAGAAAACTAGGTACTGGACAGAACCAAGGCATTGTATGGTCCTCAGACCCGAGCCTCTGGGGAAACCAGATACTTTAGATGAAAAAATGAAGTGTTAGACAGAACCAAGGCATTGCATGGTCCTCGGACCCAAGCTTCTGGGGAAACTAGATACTTCAGATGATGAAACAAATCATTACACAGAAATTAAGTCGCGAAGAATCCTCGGACCACAACTTGGTGGAAGTTAATGCACACCCTGAAAATTAGCGCTTCTTAAATAAGATCTATGGGATCACCCTCGTATGCCAAGGCAAATTCCATTAGCGTCACCTCGAGGCATTTTAGGGTGTTCAATACTCCCAAGGACAGATTATTCGAAACGCTATCTCCATTTTTGTTTGGCTCTCATTTGGCCTAGATAAAACTCAATTTTCTCTTGCAGTGTTAAACTTTGTTCTTCCATAGCTCAAGGTAATGTAAATATGAAAACACATTCATGCAAGAAATTATACGAGAAAAAGAAAAAACCCATAATGTCTTATACAAGTCAAAAAAGGGAACTGCCCCCTGCATACATCGACTATTTGTTTAATTCTATTTACGCCTTGGGAGGAGGGACGTTGGCCGTTTCCTGAGGAGGAACATCCTTGTCTTTCTCTTTCTCCTTTGAAGCCTCCCCAGCAGGCAAAACGGTAGAGGCTAAGTCCTCTTTGAAGCTTTGAGAAGCTTGCCCATCCTTAGGAACCTCTGCGACTTTGGTTAATGAGGTCCCTTTTTCCACTTCGGACACTTCAGGCTGTTCATGCTGACCGGTTGGGAGAGGATTCTGACCCCGAGCCTCTTCAGCTGAGCCAACCGCAGTAGAGGAAACCTCCTGTTGCTGAGGAGGAGTGCCCGAGGCTCGTATGGCCGAAGGAAAAAAGATGTTGTCAGGACTTCTCAGTTCTGATGAAGGCTCGATGCCCGCACGGTTGAGAGCTTCTTCCCAAGTCTGAGCACAATATGCTCGGCACACGATTGGGACTTCTTTTCTGAACCTGTCCTCGGTCTCAGCTACGCCTTCGTCATACCCACGCTGTTCGGCCTCATCCTTTGCTCTTTCAACCTTATCCCTCTCCTTTTCTGCCAAACCCCTTAGCCTTTGAGCTTCTTCCAATTGCTTCATCAGCGTTGAAAATTGCTCCTTAGAATCTTTCAGTTGGTCGTTGGCATCCTTGAGTTTTTTCCCTTGATCCTCAACTTGCTTTTGAAGGATGGACAAAGCTGAATCAGCGCTCTGCCGAGCGGATTCTTCATCCGCCAACTTTTGCTTCAACTGTTCTACGCTCAGCTCACTGGCAGCGAGCGTCCTGGAAGTTTCACTCCTCAGCTCCCTTTCCTTGTTCCACTGGAAATAGTAGTTGTTCATCACCTCCTCTAGCATAAAAGTTTCTTGAACAATCTGTATACAAAAAAAGAGAAGAGAGGCAATCAGAAATGAAGTGAACTAAGAGGGACGGATAAAGCCGTAAGGGTGCTATACCATGCCCAAGTGCCTTTTCAGATTCATGAAGAGTTCATTTTTCTTCATCTTTTTGACCTCAGCCATATCCCGAGGAAGAAGAAGGGTCTCTTCCAGGACGGAGGCGATATGGCACCCTATCCCACCATTATAATCTCTAAGGGATGTATCTGCCCTTAGAGGCTCACCGCAGAGCATGGGCGCGGGAAGCCAGGCTTCAGTCTCCGAGGACTGAATCGTTTGCTTGGCACTCGCTCTAGAAGCCGCGCGAGTCGTTTTTCGCTGTTTTAGAGGCAGCTGATCCCCACCCTCCTGGGCCATGCGAGGTCTCCCAATCTCCACAGTCTCCACCGCATCTTTACCCTTCTGTTCTCTCCTCCTCTTAGGATCAACAGGCTCGCCCCCCTGAGGTTGGTGAGGCTTAGGAGAAGGGGGAGGAGGAGGAATGATCTGAGAGGACCTCCCTGGCGCCTCTCTCCCAGATTTACCTTCAATGACATCAAACAAACTCCTTTGGCTCTTTCTTTGGATGCCCATTTCACCAGGAACTGTCTCGGGAGACTCTGGTTGATCGAACACCTCAAACCCGTCCGCCGAATCCGAAACCTCTACAACTTCTCCCTCTTCAACTTCTTCTTCTTCTTCTTCTTCTTTTTCTTCCTCCACCTCCTGAATAACGGGGCAAGATGAAGAAGCTCCTGCGGAAGTAACCGCTACGGGAAATGGTTGAGAAAAGGGGGTGACGTCGGGGATGGAAACACCCTCGGGAGCTATAAACCCGAACCTTTCGTGGGCTACGCTGATCCTCCGCAGCCGAGGATCCGCAGCCTTTATCACACACTTGAGTGCTTGAAAAGACGAGGAAATGGGCTTGTACCCGAGGATGATGTGCGCTGCCCTTAGTTGACCGTCGGACGGATTCTTGTATATTTCGGATCTCAAGATTTTATCCAAGTTCTCTCTGTTAACTAACCCGAGCCGAGGTTTAGTGGCGTCCCTGTCTGCAAAATCAATAAAACAGCAAAAAAACCTTCATTAGGGATAAAGTCACCTTAGGTCTAGGATTGCAAATCAAGGCGCGAGGGCGTTCAGCCCAGGAACCCCACCTGGCGTACCCTCCTGGGTCGGACAATGTAACCCGTCATGCCATGCGCCGGAAAAGATGAGATAATCATCCTTCAAACCCTTGTTCGATTGAGGTAAGCACTGGATTAACCTTATCTCGGAAAACCTGGATTTAAGGTAATACCCCTCATCCTTTAAGCGCTGAAGGTTGTATACCCAATTCACATCATGATGGGTAAGGCCCAGGTTTAACCTCGTATTAAGGGCTTCTATACTCCCTAACACCCTGAACATATTTGGGGCGCATTGTGTGGGGGACAATCTAAAGAACCTAAGGTAGTTGGTAGTAATACGGCCCATCGGAATAGTCATCCCCCCTTCGATGAAAGCAATCATAGGGATGACTACTTCCCCCGTTTTCCTTTTGTCGTACCACTCCTCCGCGGAGGCGTATCTCATACCCACCGTTGAAGGAATTCTATATTTGGCTCTAAATTCCTCTATTTTCTCCTCGGAGCCAACTAAATTCTTAAACCTACCCATTTCTAAAGGATCGCGGAGAGAAAGTAGAAAAAATAATAGTAATCTGAGGAAGGTTAAAGAAACTTACAGTTGTGAAAAGTAGGCTCCTCGGACGAACTTCAGGTATTTATGAGATCGTTGGGAAGAAAGAAAGAGAGACAGGTTCAGTGAATACTCGATACGATCGCGGGATTTTTTGTAACTGAAAAGAAAGTTGATTTGAAAAGCTCTTTATACGAGCACAGAAAATTGTAAGCGGGAAAAACCCCGCTCGTAAGTCGTGGGAATCCTTCACCGTCAGATTCGCATCCTACTGAAACGTGGAGGGCTGAAAAACCGCCATCATTTAATGATGGCGTGCTCCTGACGTCAAAACATCAGGAACGCGTCTTGGGTAGGTGAAAAGGCGCTCTGAGATTCGGAATAACCCCACGAAGGAGTTAAGGGCGTGATGTCAAAATCCCCCTTTTTCCGAGACAACAAAAAGTGTGATTTTGAGGGGCTATTGTGGGGCCAGTTACCCGAAAAATTAACAACGTCCAGGGAAGATGGGCTCATGGCCCAATAGCCCAGTCCGAGGACGCTCATTTGTCCGAGGACACCCCTTAGTCCGAGGATGAGATCTGTCTCCCAAACCGGCCTATGAAGTGGATGCAATGTAACCATTCCAGTTATCGAGAGACGTCACGGAATCGCACGCGAACTAAACTAATGGGTACCGATCAAAGAATGAACCGGAAAAGGTAACGAATGCCTCTTAAAAAGGTGTCACCTCCACATTAAATGCATCCCACCAACTCCCTGGCCGCATTAATGTGAAAGTGATGCCTGAACAACAGTTAAGCAGCCTTACAACCACTTGGCGGAGGATCCGGGAAGTTCAGGATGGGACAGAAAGCAGTTTCCAGAAGGGAACTTACACGTGGACAGTGAAGGCAAGACGGGGAGGGTAGTATATAAAGTGAAGCTAGAATACATGAAGGGGGACTTTTGGAAAAAAGAAGAAAAAGAGCACTAAAAGCGGAGCCAGAAGAAAGAGAGAAAGCATCTGACCTTTATTACCTGGGAAATTCCTTTTCGCTGCAGAAGATCGACGTCTTTTTCTATTAACCGGAGCTAGTTCTTACGCCCACACTCTACAAATTTTATTGTCCAGGGTCCAAGACAATTTGAGTCCCTACAGATATCATTTCAACATATACGTTTCAATATTAAATCTATAAGTAAAAATATAATTTATATATAACTAAATCGAGCTTCATATTCATGAACTTGTTCACGAATACATTATTATATTTGAGTTTGACTAACTTAATAGTTAAGTTTAAATTTAAACTTGAGCTTGGCTTGTTTGCTTAACAAAAGAATATAAACTAGCATTTTTTTGAACTAAACTTGAGTTATTTATAAACAACTTGTTTCATTTACCACCCTAAGAAAAAATGAAAAATGAAAAGAAAAATAAGTGGAAAAAACTAAATATTTTTTTATGCTATTTATTTGATTTAGATGGCACTTTATCGTAAATAGAAGATCTTAAATCAAAAGCCTAACCTTATAATGCTGATAACATTTTGAAATTTTAGAAATTAAAATTAAAATTATTCCGAATTTTAGAGGTATAAATTATAATTTTTTTTTTTTTATAAAAAAAACACTACATTAATATAGAGAGGGATTGTCTTAACATGTCTATTTGGGTTAGTTGTTTATAAAATTAAACTTTCAAAAAATACTCCTAAATTTTTTTTTTTTTTTTTTGAAGAGAAAAATACTCCTAAATTGAAGGTTGTATTTTTGAAAGAACAATTTTACAAGTCAAAGTTTTTTGTTTAAAAACAAAAATAATTGGATGGTCAGTAAAGGAGGAGGTGACGTTCGAAGAGATTGACAAATAAAAAATATTATTAAAAAATGCCATTAATTATAGTTTGAAATTTGGTATAGCATGTGAAAAGAGTTGTTTCTCCTAATTAAACACTTATATAATATTGGTTTTATTTTATTTTGAGAACAATCATATTATTAAATTCCTTCTTAACGGGTTAAGAGCATTCACAGCAGTGGAGGCAAAATTTTAGCAATTTAACTACACAAAAAGCTACTTTATCTATTTTACCTACACACATGCTGCAACAGTGGATCTATTTTAGCTTTTAACATAATAAAATAATATACACATCACAATAAAATAATATAACAATTACAATAAAATAATATATCCTACTAAAAAAAACAACCACTCTACCCGCCACACCCACCACCACTACCACCACCACCGGCCACAAATACCACTCTACTTTGGCAACCACAATACAACATAGAAAAGAAAAGAAAAAAAAAAAAAACAAAACCAAGGAACAAGCTACTGCCAAAGCCAAAAACCCACTGTCAAAGCCAAAATCATCCTCCACCGCCACAACCAATATCCACAAACCCACTGAAAAAATCATCCACCACCACTACCATAGCCAAAATCAACCACCACCACCACAGCCACCAAACCTATATGAAAATACATAAAAAAAAATAATATAAAAAAAACTCAATCACAGCAAGGAGAAAAGAGAGATGGGCGGCAGCCGTGGCTTGCGGCTGAGGCGGAGGCTTGGGTCGGCGAGCTGGGTTGGTCGAGAGAGGTGAGAGTGACTGAGAGAGAGAAAGGCACGGATTGGGCAATAGGGCTTGGGGTGGGTCGACGAGCTTGGTCGGCGGAACAGATCGGCGATGAGGGAGTGGCCGGCGAGCTGAGGGATGAGGGAGCTAAGCGAGTGGCCGGCGAGCTGAGGGATAAGGGAGCTGAGCGAGTGGCTGGCGAGCTGAGGGATGAGAGAGCTGAGCGAGTGGCCGGCGAGCTAGAGAGAAAAAAAATTGAGGAAGAAAGAAGAAAGAGAGAAGCCGGAGAGAGAATGAGAGAATAGGAAAAGAATATTTAATAAGAGGAGAGAGAGAAATGTAATAAAAAATAATTTTTTTTTTTTGCCTGTGTGCTACAGTACACATCTAAAGATAGATGTGTACTGTAGCGGTGGAGCTAAATCTTTTAGATTTAGCTCCACTGCTGCGTGACGTTATTTGTGATTTTAAGTTAAAAAAATAGCATTATAGCTATATAGCACCACTGCTGTGAATGCTCTAACGGGTGCTTACACGTGAAGACTTTTATCGAGGAGAGAGAAGCCATTAAATTTGTTATTTATAAGACAAAAATACACTTCTTCATCTTTTAACCCTCCTCACCTTTTACGCTCAAACCCAATTTAGCTGTCTCTCTCTTTTGCCCTCAAAAGAAAAAATTTCAAACCAAAACAAACAACAATTTCAATAGTCTCAAAAAAAAAAAAAAAAAAACAAAATCACACTCTTTTAAGAACAATTTGATCTGAAATTAAAAACTTTTTGTGTGTGAATGAGGGAGGAAACGGTATAAAATTGGACCTGGTGAAATGCCTGCTAAGCGGTCAACTCCGGCGAGTCTAACTAGGCCGAAACGAAGCTCTTCGCAAGCAAATCAACCTCGTCCAAAATCCATATCTCGACTACCAAAAACTCCACCGTAAATTAAGTTCCATGGAAAAGAAAAAAAAGTTAATGTTCTAATAGTTTTTTTCATTTTTCATAAAAGTGGTGTCAAAATTTTCTCAAAATAAATTGTTAATCAATACCCTAAAAATACTCATTAGCATGAACTTTTTTTAAAAATACGTATAAATAAAAAAATGTGTGAAAATATATATAATATTATTTAAATATTAAAAAGAGTTGTCTAAACCACGATAACAAACAAGCTCTCTAGTATTTATATTGGCCCATCACATGACACAGGACAAATCAACCGTTGGTATTTTAAAAAAAGTGACTCTTTCAGCTAATCAATGTGGGAATGGTCAACTGCCGTAGGACCCAAGTGCTCTCGGGCCCTTGGGCACGTGGATGCAGTGAAGTTCTTGCTCTTTGCAAGAAGTGGAGTGCCTTCCGTTGAGTGAAGGCATTAGTGGGTTTTTTTGTTTCCCTCCTGGGTCCCTTTACTAGTAGAGTAGACGTAGTGGGGTAGCTCTATTCTCCTGCAACGTGGGGCGCTACAGGCAGGGGAGGTAGAAGTGAAGGGATATGGCAGAGGAGTTAGAAGAGCTGTGGAAAAAGTTGTCCTTTACGGAGGAAGAAGGCGAGGGCATTGTGTTAGGAAACAATAGCACAAAAGCAGCCAAGGCAAGGAGTAGATTGTGCGCAGTGTTAAAAATTCTTACCCATAAGAGTGTTCATGTGGAAGCGCTTAGGAAAAATCTGAGAATGCTATGGAAACCGAACAAAGGAGTCAACATAAGCGAACTGGACGAGGACCTATTTCTTGCGGAGTTTGGGGACGAAAGGGACAAGAAAAGGATAATGGACATGTCACCATGGAGCTATGAGAAACAACTGGTGCTCATCCAGGAGTTTGAAGCGGATTTAACGTCGAAAGAGATGGAAATGAAGTGGTGTCCTTTCTGGGTCCAAATCCTTAACTTACCTCTGAAGTGTAGAACCAAAGAAACGGCATGGGCAATTGGGTCGAAAATCGGGTCTGTCATGGAAGTGGATGTTGCTGATTCAGGAGTGCAATGGGGCAAATATCTTCGAGTGAGAGTCAAGGTTGACATTACAAAAAAGATTGTGAGAGGAAAAAAGGTTACTATTGAAGGGGGAGAGAGTCGGTGGATTCAGTTCAGATATGAACAACTCCCCAATTTCTGCTATCGGTGTGGACTCCTCAGTCATGCTCTGAGAGATTGCCAGGAAACGACGGATTCCAACGGTCAATCTGAAGGAGAACAGATGCAGTATGGGGCATGGTTGAGGGGCGAGCCAAATAGAAGAGGTGTAGCAGAGTTTGAAAAACAGAGCAACGGGCTGAACAAAGGAAAGGTGGTAACTGGAGGGTCATCGGAGAAGGTGGTTGAGATGGCAAAGCTGGCTAAAGAGCCTGAAAAGGTGTGCGAAGGGAGTAGGGCAGACGTGGCGATAAGGACAGATGGAAGGGAAGAAACAAACAATCTAGAGAAGTCAACCCACAAGCTTCCCTGTCAAACTGCGAATGACTTGCATGAAAAAGGAAAGTTCAGTGGGGGGGAGGAAAAGCTAGTTGAGCAGAACGCCCAAACTAGCGCGAGCACTTCGAACTTGCCCACTGACACAGGGGAGCAGCTGCCACGCATGGTATGGGAGCAAACACTTAACCCGGGTAATGTGCCTGAATTCAAATTTGCTTTGGCGCAAATTAAGGACCAGGAATATACTGTGGCGTGCCCAACATCCCAGGATCCAAATATAGGCCTGATGGCCATGTGCTACGATCCAAATGAAGGGTGGGTCTCTTCCAAGCTCGGCCCAAAGAGTGGGCATTGGAAAAGATTGGCAAGGGAAATAGAACAAAATAAGCCCAAGGGAGAAAAAAGCCCAAGAAAGCAAAAACGTGGTGGTCCAACTCCTTTACAAGAGTTAGACCCCTACGTAATTGATCTGAAAAGGAGAAAGAATCAGAAGCAGAGTGAGGCTTTAGGGTGGGAAGAACAACAAAAAAAGGAAGAACAACAAAGAAAGGAAGAATACAAGGATGGCGGAGAGGCGGTGGCTGCAGCACAGCACCGCCGAGCCTCATGAGTATCTTCGCCTGGAACTGCCGGGGTCTCGGGTCCTCCCTGGCAGTTCAAAATCTCGCCGATGCGGTGAAAGAGAAGGATCCGTTGCTGGTGTTTTTGTCCGAGACGAAGGCCTGCGTGGGTAGAATAAAAGGAATCCAAAACAAGCTCAACTTCACACAAGGTATAGTGGTCCCAAGTGATGGCAGGAGCAGGGGTCTTGCTCTAATTTGGAAGGAAGGTACAGAGGTTTGCCTGAAGAGCTGTTCGCATTCTCACATTGACGTGGTGGTCCAAGATGGGGTGAGGCAAAGTCCATGGAGGGCAACGGGTTTTTATGGACATCCCGACGCGAGTAAGCGATATACCTCGTGGGAGCTTCTTGTTGCTCTGAAGAATCAGTGTACGATGCCGTGGGTCGTGTTTGGTGACTTCAACGAAATTACACATCAAAATGAAAAGCTTGGATGGAATGAGAGGGAGTTGAAACAGATGGAGGGATTTCGGGAAAGTTTGAGTAAGTGTGGTCTTTTTGATTTGGGTTTTGTTGGACAACGTTTCACATGGTGCAATGAGCGTTTTGGGGATCAACGGACGTTGCTCAGACTTGACCGAATGGTGGCTAATTCTAGTTGGTCGGAGCTCTACCCGGAAGCTAGAGTGTTTCACAGGTCCATGTCTAGCTCTGATCACTGTTTACTTTATCTAACTTTGAAAAATGTAAATCCTAGGAAACCTGTAAAGAAACGTTTTCAATTTGAGGCCATGTGGGTGAGGGAGGATGGATGTAAGGATGTGGTGGAGGAGGCTTGGGACCCATATTGCGGGGTGTCGGGGTACAGTATAATGGAAAGATTGAAGAGATGTCAAGTGAGCCTCCAAGGTTGGAACTGGAGGGTTTTCGGGAACGTGAACAGAGTGTTGAAGCAAAAACAGGAGAGACTGCAACAGTTGGAGGGTCTTAATTGCTTACATGAGAAGGCAGAAGAGATTCAAGGGCTAAGAAGGGAGATTAACGAGATGTTAACCAGAGAGGAGATTATGTGGAATCAAAGGTCCAGAGCCTCTTGGATTAAGTGGGGGGATCGCAATACAAAGTTTTTCCACGCCACAGCAAGCCAGAGACGAAGGCGAAACAATATCGGAGGTATACAGGGGGTTGATGGAGTTTGGCAAGAAAATCAGGAAGGTATTGAAAGCACCATCCTTGAGTATTTTGAGACAATCTTCAAGACAGATCATCCACCTCAGTTTGATGCAAGTTTGGGTGCTATCAACCAAAGGGTTACCCAGGATATGAATGAAAATCTAGTGGCAGAGTTCACGGCAGAGGAGGTTAGGCGAGCTCTCAACCAGATGCACCCCACAAAGGCACCCGGGCCAGACGGTATGTCCCCTATTTTCTACCAACAATATTGGGATATTGTGGGCCCTGAAGTGATAAAGTGTGTTCTAGACTCACTAAACTCAGGTGTTTTGCCCTGTGGTATTAATGAAACATATATTTGCCTCATCCCCAAGGTGAAATCCCCCCAAAAGATTACGGAGTATCGCCCCATCAGTCTGTGTAACGTTATTTATAAGCTCATTTCTAAAGTTCTTGCAAATAGGCTTAAAAATATTTTGCCTGAGATTATTGATGAGTCCCAAAGTGCTTTCATACCGGGTAGGCTTATTTCGGATAATGTATTGGTGGCTTTTGAAACAATGCACAGTATAGACCAGAGGAGAAAAGGGAAGGAAGCTTTTATGGCGATAAAGCTCGATATGAGCAAAGCCTATGATAGGGTTGAATGGGCGTATTTGGAGGCCATGATGAGGAGGATGGGCTTTAATGAAAGGTGGATTTCTCTCATTTTGACGTGTGTGAGTACGGTGGAGTACTCGGTGTTAATTAATGGGGAAGCAAAAGGTAAAATCACTCCGACTAGAGGGCTGAGGCAGGGGGATCCTATTTCTCCTTATCTTTTCTTGTTATGTGCCGAGGGCTTATCTGCTATGATTAAAAAGGATGAACGGGAAGGCCTCTTAAAAGGGGTGGCTGTAAGTAGGGGAGCCCCACGTATTTCCCACCTATTGTTTGCGGATGATAGCATTGTGTTTTGTAGAGCATCTGTTGAGGAGTGTGATAGGGTAATAAAAATATTGGAGGATTATGAGGGGGAATCAGGGCAGAAGCTAAACAAAGAAAAAACATCTCTCTTCTTTAGCAAAAATACACCAAGGGAAACAAAAGAATATGTGCAGCAAAAATTTGGGGCGCAAATCATCCAACACCGTGAGAAGTATCTTGGACTACCTCCGTTAATTGGGATGGGGAAAAGAAAAGCTTTCAATCGAATAAAAGACCAAGTTGGAAAGCATATAGTTGGGTGGAAAGGCAGATTGTTGTCTAATGCTGGTAGGGAGGTGCTCATCAAGGCCGTGGCCCAAGCAACACCCACGTATACAATGAGTTGTTTCAAGCTTCCAGACTCACTTTGTAATGAACTAAATTCTATGATGAGCAACTTTTGGTGGGGGCAGAAGGATAAGGAGAGGAAAATGGCGTGGATGTCATGGAAGAAGATGTGCACAACGAAGGAAAAAGGCGGAATGGGCTTTAGGGACTTAAAAGCTTTTAATTTAGCCCTCCTCGCTAAGCAAGGATGGAGAATCTTGACAAATCAAAACTCTTTGGTCCATAGAGTTTTTAAGGCAAAATATTTTGCGAAGAAAACCTTTTTGGAAGCCGAACTAGGTTGTCGGCCTTCCTATGCCTGGAGGAGCATTATGGCAGCAAAGGATATAGTTGAAAGGGGTTCGAGGTGGGCTATTGGAAATGGGGAGAAGGTGAGCATTTGGGATGACCGGTGGCTTCCTACACCAGAAGCTTTTAGAGTAGTTAGCCCGAAACCCCCTAAGCCCGAGGCTAATGTAGTGGCTGAGCTTATAGACATGGATAGGCGAAGCTGGGATGTTGCAAAAATAAAGAGAATGTTCCTTCCCCATGAAGCCAATGTTATCCTTGGCATTCCTTTAAGCCCTCAGCTGCCTAGGGACTCAATCATATGGGCTTGGACACCAAAGGGTATGTTTACGGTTAATAGTGCATATAAGGTGGCCCAAACTCTTATTCGAGAAGCGAACCCCAAGCTAGAAGGAGGAGATTGTTCAGACACAGCAGGTATGAAAGGTTTATGGAAACATATTTGGAGTTTAAAATGCCCAAATAAGGTGAGAATGTTTATGTGGAGAGCATGCTCTAATATACTGCCTACCAAGTTTCAATTACGAGCTAGGGGTGTTGGAAGGGATGTTGCTTGTAATTTGTGTGGGGATTGTGAAACATCTGGGCATATTCTGTGGGGGTGCAAAGTGGCAGGGGAAGTGTGGAGCAACACAAGATTGAAGCTGCCACTGTTGGAGGTCATTCCAAGGGACTTTGTTGATATTGTGTGGGACTTCTTAGGGAGGCGGCCTGGGATTGATTGGGAGTTGTTTGCAGCCACGGCATGGGGTCTGTGGAACAACAGAAATATGGTTAGCCATGGGGGTAAGTGCAAAAGCCCGGAGCTGATAGCACGTGAGGTGGCTGCGTACACGAAGGAAGTCAGACAGCTTAAAAAAGTAAAGAACAGACCGAGTCCTTCACACGGACAGTCATGGAGCCCTCCAAATATAGGTTTCTACAAGATAAATGTCGATGGAGCGGTGTTTAAGGAATTGGGTTGTTGTGGAGTGGGAGTGGTCATAAGGAATGAACTCGGACAGCTAATGGGAGCAATGAGCAAAAAATGTGTTTTTCCCCTAAACGCTTTGGAAGTGGAGGCCAAAGCAATTGAGGAAGGCATTATGTTTGCAAGGGAACTAAGTCTTAAGAAGGTAATTCTGGAAAGTGATGCCCAGGTTGTTGTTAAGTCCTTGACAGAGAAAAGCACGGCGCCAAGTTCTATCATTAAGGTGATTGAAGGAGCAAAGTTGAGCCTACGTGGTTTTGATTCATGGGTAGTCAACCACATCTGCAGAAACAAGAATTCTGCAGCACACATTATGGCACAAAATGCCAGGTCTGTAGTTTTTTTTTTTTGATTGGAAACATATTACTGAATTTCATAACTACGGACAACTGTCCAAGGAAATTACATCCATCATAATTTGATGTTCAATTAAGGGAGGAGTATCCTCAACCCATATTACATTATCTTCCACGTTCATTGCATTCCTAGCTAGCACATGTGCCGCTTCATTGGAGTTTCTTCTAATATGCCAGGTCTGTAGTTGATGTTGCTGTTTGGGTGGAAGATACCCCACCTGTTATTGAGCAACAGATTATGTATGATTTATCCCTCTTGAATGTTTTTATAGATTAATGAATGGGAAGTTTATTTGGTTATCAAAAAAAAAAAAAAAAAAGTGGGAATGGTCAACGCAGCCACGCGGAGAGCACAAAGCAAACTATTCTTTTGCCTTTTACCAAAAAAAAAAAAAAATGTGGGAACGGTCAATGTTTAAACTTTAAAGACGTAGAAAAAGAGAGAGAAAGAGAAAACTTCAAGTACGAAAGAGTTTTGGTCTTATTTGAAGGAAGATGTTGTTGAGAGTTGGTTTCTTTAATGATATCAAGATCTTGTTTGGAATGAATAGATTTACTGAATAAAAATCTAAAGAAAGGTTGTCCCTTAATTAAAACAAGCATAAACAAGCAAAAGAATAAAAATCTTTTGATTTATCACTTCTAAGTTCTAACCCCTTTTTTTTGGTATGATATCAAGATTTTGTTTGAAAGGAATAGATATACTGAATGAAAATTCAAAGAAAAATTTGTTCCTTAATTAAAATAAGAATAAACGGAAAAAAGAATAAAAATCTTTCGATTTATCACCTCTAAGTTCTAACCCTATTTTTTTTTAACTATGTAGAGTCATATGTAGCCTCCAAAACACTTGAAAAGGCCATTCTTGAGCTGTGTTCAAGGCCTTCTTTTCTTTGCTGCTCTTCACCATTGCTATGGTGAAGATTGGTGGGAGTAAAGCATAACATAAATCAAATTTCTAAAATAATACAACAAATAATAAAGCAAACGGTAACGTACAATATGTGACTTGAGCATTGACCAAATTAACTCATTTTTTTGATAGACAAATAATTGATGGAATCAGGGTTGGCACACTTAAAGTATCCATATTATACTAAAGTATTATTGTGTGTTACAATGGCTTTCACATTTACGTAGAGCTAGCATATATAAAAAATAGAAAATAACCTGGAATAGGGCATCTTTTGGGCCAAATCTGAGGCCTAATTTCTGGCTCTCCATCCTCACATTGGACATGATCTTCAAGCTATCAGTTGGGAAATCCTGAGCTTCCCATCTCTTGCCTTTCTCTAATAAACACACCTTAATTCCTGCCATTGACATCCTACATGCAGCAACAGAGCCACCATAGCCAGACCCAACAACAACTGCATCATAACCATCTTCTTCTCCATCATCATCACCAACCCTTTCTTCTAAGTCTAGCTCTCCTTGTTTCTTCATTTTTCTTCTCTATATCTAAATCAAAGATTCTTGACCCTGAGCCTGAAACAATAATAAATAAACTAACACATTCAAAGTTTAATTAGTTTGAGATGGATTTTCAAGTCACAGAATAGATTGCCTAATCTATGATATATATACAATAAATATACATAAACAAATATCCAAAACTAACTGAAACTTTGTCTAACAAAGCGGCTAGGAGGCCATGATGATGATGCCCCGCACGACCATTATCTATTCTCTCTTGCGACGCAACTTAGTCCACGTCTTATTATTATTATTATTATTATTATTATTATTATTACTAGTCGCATTCAGGGGCGGAGCCACATAGTGGCTTGAGGGGGCCGAGGCCCCTGCCAAAAAAAAAAAAAATTCCATTAGACTAGGTAGAAAAAATAATTGGGCCCCCCCAGCATTACACAGCCGGCCCTCCTACCCATTTCTCACCCATTTTCCCAGCCCCCAATCAAAAATTAGGAATACCTCAAATTTAAAAAAATATATACAAGCAAAAAAAAAAAAAAAAAGCCTAAAACAAATTTGAACTAAAATCTGAAAAAAAAAAAAAAAAAAAAAAATAGTAACAGAGCCTCAACCCACGGCGAGCCCAAGCTCGCTCACGGCCAGCCCACAGATTCTCAACCAAAAAAAAAAAAAACCATTACAGTGCATCACGTCGCGTCATTGCTGGCAGAGAGCAGAAACCCATCACATCGCTAGTGGCAAAGAAATCAAACCCCAAATCCCCAGTACTAAAGCTCATCAAACCCCCAAATCTAAAGCTCATCAAACTCCAGCAAAGTGCAAACTAAAACAGAGGTGTTTATCAAAAAAAAAAACCCCCAATACACAAACCAAAACCAAACCCCAGGTCCCAGCAAACCAAACCCCAGGTCCCCAGCAAACCAAACCCACTAACCCGGTAACCCACGGTCACGTTGACGTCGCCGTCGCCGCTCATCGTAGATCGGATCTTTGCCTCTGCTCCGGTGCTCGCTCCGGAGTCCGGCCCTCCCTCAAGGACCCTAAGTATTTCTCACTTTTTCTCTCTAACTCTCTCAGTCTCTCTCTTTATCTCACTGTCTCATTGAGAAATTGAAATCGCAGATCCGGATCGTGCTGCTGAGGTGCTGCCTTTGCTCCGGTGCAGGCTATGCAGCGGTGCTCGTCGCCGTCATTGGCAGTTGCTCCCTGCCTCCCTCCGCTCCGGCAGTCCGGCCCTCCCTCTCAAGGACAAGGTTTTTCACTTTTCTCTCTAACTCTTTCTCAGTATCTCTCTCTTTAGCTCACTGAAGGAAAAAAATGAAAGAACGTTTATGACCCTTCACTCTTTATGCTTTTATGAGTTTATCTTTAACTCTCTTTTGAATTGTGAGAGTCTGATTGGCTGAATTAGATTTTTTATGTTTTTGTGTTTTTGTCTTCTTTCTTTCTTTTTTTTTTTTCTTTTTTTTTTTTTTTTTTAATTTAGCTTTATCTTAGCCTTTTTGTTGTTGGTCAGTAACACAGTGCTGCTTTTTTCTGTTTTAGACTTTTAGTGTTTTTGTCTTTTTTTTATTTTATTTTGGCTTTATGTTATCCTTTTTGTCATTGGTCAGTGACTCAGTGTAGGTGTTTGGTGAAATATTAATTGTCATTTAGTGTAACGTGTGTTATGATTTGTGATTGGCATTGCGAAATTTTCTGATTGCAGCTAGCTATTGTGATTGAGGCGCATTTTGTGCTTATCTGTTGGCTGTTGAGTGGGGTAGGGAGGGGGTAGATGGGCTATGGGTAGGGGTGGCAATTTTTACCCATATCCATGAACCCACCCATTACCCACCTTATTTGGATAAGTCTTAACCCAACCCATTTAATATTTGGGTTAAATGGGTAAAGACCCATTTGGTTATTTAATTAGATGGGTCTAAATGGATAAATCCACTAATTCCCACTAAACCCATCTAAAATTTAAATAAACAACATAAAATCTAAATTTCTATAAAATAACCAAAATACCCCTGAAACCTAATAAATGACCAAAATACTCCAAAAATCCAAAAAAATTACCAAAATACCTCCAAAACCCAAAAAATGACCAAAATACCCCAAAAACCTAAAAATTACCAAAATACCCCCCAAAACCCAAAAAATGACCAAAATACCCAAAAAAAACCCAACAAATGACCAAAATATCCCAAAAACCCAAAAAATGACCAAAATACCCCCGAAACCCAAAAAATGACTAAAATACTCCCAAAACCTTAAAAAATGACCAAAATACCCCCAAAACCTAAAAAAATGAACAAAATACCCCTAAAATCTAAAAATTACCAAAATACCCCAAAAATCCAAAAAATGACCAAAATACCCCCCAAAACTTAAAAATGACCAAAATATTCCCAAAACCTAAAAATTACCAAATACCCCTAAAACCCAAAAAATGACCAAAATATCTCCGAAACCCAAAAAATGACCAAAACACCCCCAAAACCTAAAAATTACCAAAAAATGACCAAAATACTCACCGAAATCTAAAAATGACCAAAATACCCTCAAAACTCAAAAAATAACCAAAATACCCTCAAAACCCAAAAAATGACCAAAATACCCCCGAAACCCAAAAAATGACCAAAATATCTCCGAAACCCAAAAAATGACCAAAATACCCCCAAAACCTAAAAATTACCAAAAAATGACCAAAATACTCACTGAAACCTAAAAATGACCAAAATACCCTCAAAACCCAAAAAATGACCAAAATACCCCCGAAACCCAAAAAATGACCAAAATACCCCAAAACCCCACAAAATGACCAAAATACCTCAAAAATCTCTAAAATGAGCAAAATACTCCCCAAAACCTCTAAAATTTCCAAAATATCCCCAAAACCCAAAAAGTGACCAAAATACCCCCGAAATCTTAAAATGACCAAAATACTCTCAAAATCTTAAAATGACCAAAATACTCCCAAAATCCAAAAAATTACCAAAATACCTCCAAAACCCAAAAATTGACCAAAATACCCCCGAAACCTAAAAAATGACTAAAATACCTCAGAAACCTATAAAATGACTAAAATACCCCCGGAACCTGAAAAAATTACCAAATTACTCCGTAACCTAAATAATGACTGAAATACCTCCAAAACCCATAAAATTATCAAAATACCCCCTAAATTTAAAAAAATGACCGAAATACCCTGAAACCTAAAAAATGACTAAAATACCCCCTTGAAACCTAAAAAATTACCAAAATACCCCCAAAACATAAAAAATGACCGAAATACACTCGAAACCTAAGAATTACCAAAATACACCCTAAACCTAAAAAATTACCAAAATACCCCTAAACCTAAAAAATGACTGAAATACCCCTAAAACCTAAAAAATTACCAAAATACCTTGAAACCTAAAAAATGATCAAAATACCCCAAGACCTAAAAAATGACTAAAATAACCCCAAAACCTAAAACAATGACCAAAATACCCTAAAAACCTAACAATTACCAAAATACACCCTAAACCTAAAAAATTACCAAAATACTCCCTAAACCTAAGAAATGACCAAAATACCTTCAAAACCTAAAAAATAACTAAAATACCCCCGAAACCTAAAAAAATTACCAAAATACCTTGAAACCTAAAAAATTATCGAAATACCCCCAAAACCTAAAAAATGACCAAAATAATCCCAAAACCTAAAAAAAATGATCAATAAAAACCTCTGAAACCCAAATTATGACCAAAATACCGCTAAACATGTAAGATGACCAAAATACACCAGAAACATCTAAAATTACCGAAATAGAGGTTTAGGGTATTTTGGACGTTTTGAGGATATTTTTGACAAATTAAAGGTTCTAAGAGTCTTTCAGTCATTTTATAGGTTTTGAGGGAATTTCAATAATTTTTTAGGTTTTGAGGAATTTTGGTAATTGTTTAGGTTTCGGGGTTATTTTGATCATCTTATAGATTCTACGGGTATTTTAGTCATTTTTTAGGTTATGAGGGCATTTATGTCATCTTTTAGTTTTAGGGTTATTTCAATAATTTTTAGATTTTTGGGTTATTTCAGTAAATTTCTAGGGTTCAGAAGTATTTTGGTAATTTTTTAGGTTTCGGGGGTATTTTGGTCATTTTTAGGTTTTGAGGGTATTTTGGTCATTTCTTGGGTTTCGGGGGTATTTTCGTATTTTTTGAGTTTCGGGAGTATTTTGGTCATTTTCAGGTTTTGAGGGTATTTTGGTCATTTCTTGGGTTTCGGGGGTATTTTCGTATTTTTTGAGTTTCGGGGGTATTTTGGTCATTTTTTGGGTTTTGGGGGGGTATTTTGGTCAGTTTTAGGCTTCGGAGGTATTTTAGTCATTTTTAGGTTTCGAGGGTATTTTAGTCATTTTTGAGTTTCGGGGGTATTTTGGCCATTTTTTGGATTTTGGGGGGTATTTTGGTTATTTTTAAGGTTTTAGAAGTATTTTGGTCATTTTTAGGTTTTGGGGGTATTTTGGTCATTTTTTGGGTTTTGGGGGTACTTTGGTCATTTTTGGGTTTTGGAAGTATTTTGGTCATTTTTTGGGTTTTGGAAGTATTTTGGTAATTTTTTGAGTTTCGGGGGTATTCTGGTCATTTTTTGAGTTTTGGGAGTATTTTGGTAATTTTTTGGGTTTTGGGGGTATTTTGGTAATTTTTAGATTTTGGGGTATTTTGGTCATTTGTTGGGTTTTGGGGGTATTTTGGTCGCTTTTTGGGTTTCAATGGGTATTTTGGTCATTTTTTAGGTTTTGGGGGGTATTTTGGTAATTTTTAGGTTTTTGGGGTATTTTGGTCATTTTTGGGTTTTGGGGGTATTTTGGTCATTTTTTAGGTTTCAAGGGTATTTTGGTCATTTTTAAGTTTCGGGGGTATTTTGGTCATTTTAGAGATTTTGGAGATATTTTGGTCATTTTAGTGGTTTTTAAGCATATATGGTGATTTTAGAGATATCGGGGGTATTTTAGTCATTTTTTAGTTTCATGGGTATTTTGTTCATTTTAGAGATTTTGGGGATAATTTTGGATGTCCAAGGGTATATTGGTAATTTTGGAAGTGTAGGGAGTATTTGTATCATTTTAGGTATTTAAGGGTATTTTGGTAATTTTGGAGGTCAATAGGGTATTCAAGTAGTTTTAGAGGTATTTGGGTCATATTGGGTTAAATGGATGGGTTACTAATTAAATGGGTTGGGTTGTTAATGGATAATTAATTTATATATAAACGGGTCATAAATGGATAAATGGGTAATTACACACCCAACCCATTTATGACCCAACCCGCCCATTTTCCACCCCTAGTTGTAGCTAACAATGTCCTTCCTCGCCCAAACACAGAACCAAAAAATAAAAGAACACAAGCACAAATTTAAGAAAAGACAGACAACAATTTTGTTTCATAAGTAGAATTACATATTTACAAAAAAAAGACACTAGACATCAAATTAAAAGTAAAAACCCACCAAAAAAATCCAAAAAGAAAAAGAAAAAACAAAATTGGAAATGATTGGATTTTAATAATTCTTATGATCTAAGACCAAGCACAATAGCCACGAACAGGGCGGCTCCAGCGAACCTTGCAGTGGACCACTTGGATTCGGCGGCCTTTTTGTCGCCTTGTTGCAGCAAAGGGTCCTCGATCTGGGGTTTAGGAGGATTGGAGGCTTTGGCGGCGGAGACGAGCTTGAGTAAAAGGCGGAGACGAGGAAACAAGCAAGAAGTGAAAGGGAGTAATTGATCCAAGAACTGGTTGTCCAACCGTCGAATAGGATCGTCACTTGGTTGTCCACGCAGTATTTGGCTGTGTGGGCGTCGGCTCAGAACGACGCCATGGCAGCTCTAGCGGCGGGGAGGAGCTCTGTTGGTCAAAGGAGAGGAGGCAATGGTGCTGGTGCTATTTCTCTAGGTAAGGGCTTCTGAACAGAAAGTGTTTGATGATTTTGGTTTTATTTGAGCTACAATCCTATGTGATAGAGTGTACTGAGGCCTTATTGAATATATGACGTGGCAGCTTCTGATTGGTGGCGTAAATAACCCCTTTTTTGCTAGCTCCGGACAGAACGTTTTCTCTTCAGCAAAATAAGTTGTATCTAAATGGACTTGAGTCATAATATGTGCATTGTTTATGTTATCTGTCTCACATGCACCCCATGTGAGATGGATGTTCCAAATACTGGTTACACAATAAAAGTTCGGATTTGTGGTGGGTAAAACGTAAACTTGTTATTGCTGAAATCATATAAAAGCCTACTCATGCGTCTTTGCAAATTATTGATGCTTTCTCTTGCTTAGCTAATATGTCTGCAAATTATTGATGACAGAGGCAATTGGGTGTCTGGATACTCTAGAAAGATTGGGAAAACTAGTAGCTTTTAGGCAGAAATCTGGGGCATTCGTGATGGTTTGCTTCTATGCAATCAGATGGATATTGATGCTGTTATCATTGAGCTTGATGCTAAGGCCTTAGTTGATGCTTTCAATAATCCATCTTATGCTAGTTCTATGGTTTCCCCTTTGTTTGATGACTGTAGGCTTTTGGCTAGCAGAATACCCCGCCTTCACATTCGCCACATCTATCGTGAAGCTAACAAGTGTGCAGATAGATTAGCTAAGCTAGGTCTTC